>JARPMR010000018.1:14636428-15865000 GCA_029955525.1 Oeneis ivallda | reverse complement strand
CCGGTATGACTCAGCTTCAGAGAGGGTCCTGATGTTGGATGGCTCGAGATTGATCTCGGCCGAATGAGTAACCTGTCCCCTCTCCACATGTAAGACCGCACACTTGTCTAGTCCAAGCTCCATCCTGATGGAGTTACTGAACTCAGTGGTGATATTCATTATTATTTGGCTATAAATTTTGACTCTCACACCCGCGTACAAAATAAATACATATAAAACCAAAGAGAGATATAATAAACATAAATATATATACATATAATAAACTTACATGTAGATTACATAAATAAATACTTGTAGCGGGCGGAGGGTTACGCCCCGGCAGGGGAGACCAGACGGCCGGGGGTCAGGGCGACAGGCTGAGAAACCGACGGACTATCCTAGCCGAGTCTAGCAACACCGCTCTCTGCATCTTGGCCGCAAGCGAACTGCCACGGAACCCCAGTCGCCTCAGATGGTGAGCGAGGCTGACTGGGATCAGCCCATTCGCAGAAATGACGATTGGGGTGATTTCAGTGGACTCCACATGCCACATGCTGGCAACCTCGTGAGCCAGATCTAGATACTTTCGTTTTTTCTCCGTCTCCGCTCTCACGAGGTTTTCATCATGTGGGATGGTGATGTCCACTAAAAACACCCTCGACTGTGCCCGGTCCATCAGCACGATGTCAGGCTTATTCGCAAGAATAGTCCTGTCCGTGATGACGGACCGGTCCCAATAGAGCCGGACTCCGTCACTCTCGAGTACTGGCACCGGTGTGTACCTATAGTACGGCACTCTCTCATCCAGGAGACCGTACTTCAGAGCAAGCTCTTGGTGAAGGATTTTGGCCGCTTGGTTATGTCTGTGCAGATACTCAGTGTTAGCAAGAGCCGAACATCCTGAAAGCACATGCCTGAGTGACTCACCGGGATGGCGACACGCTCGACAGATGTCGTGAGTGCCATCCTTCAAGATGTAATTTCGGTAGTTCCGCGTCTTAACCACCTGATCTTGTATTGCACACACAAAACCTTCGGTTTCTCCAAAGAGGTCACCGAAGCGCAGCCATTGCACGGACGCTTTCTTATCTACGTGAGGCTCATTAAGAGCTTTAAAAAAGCGTCCATGCAACTCCCTCTCCTTCCATACGGTCTCCCGGTCAGAGGTGCTTAGTACAACCGGTTTCTGCCACTCGAGTTTGGCCAAAGATAGGGGAGTGAGTCCTTTATCACATTCTATGACGTCTCTATGCATTGGACACTCCCTCTTCGTCTCAAAGTAGGTTTTGAGGCTGGATATCTCCCGATTATGCATGGTCTTGACGCTTAATACGCCTCGACCACCACACTTTCGGGGTATATACAACCTAATAACAGACGATTTGGGGTGGTGCATGCGGTAGAGAGTCATAGTCGTGCGGACTTTTCTATCCAGTGCGTCTAGTTCGGTCTGAGTCCATCTGAGTACGCCAAAGGTGTACATGAGAACGGGCATGACCCAGCCGTTATATGCTCGGACCTTATTGGCGCCCGACAAATAGCTTTTACAAACTTTTGTCAGGCGGCCAAAAAAGACCTCGCAAACTGACTGTTTCACGTCCGCCTCCTTTACCCCCACGGATTGTGACATACCCAGATACCGGTATGACTCAGCTTCAGAGAGGGTCCTGATGTTGGATGGCTCAAGATTGATCTCGGCCGAATGAGTAACCTATCCCCTCTCCACATGTAAGACCGCACACTTGTCTAGTCCAAGCTCCATCCTGATGGAGTTACTGAACTCAGTGGTGATATTCAGCAACTCCCTCAGGCGGGTGGCATTGGGTGCTAGCAACTTGAGGTCATCCATGTAGAGAAGGTGAGGCACTTTTGTCCCTCCTCTCCGAAACTGAAAGCCTGTCCCTGATCTCTCCAGCAAAGAGCTGAAAGGGTTCAGCGACAGACAAAACCATAATGGACTCAGACAATCGCCCTGGAAGATACCCCGCCGTATCTTGATCCGGTCACCCGCAGCCGCCAACCGCTCGCCATGGAGACAAAGAATCGTACTCCATTGCCCCATACACTCTCCGAGGAAGTCTCGAACTGTACTATCGACTTTGTAAAGCTCAAGGACCCTCAAGAGCCATGAATGGGGCACCGAGTCGAATGCCTTCTTATAGTCAATCCAGGCGGCAGAGAAATTCCGGCGATTGCGCTTGACCAGTTGGCCTGCGACGGAGTCGATGAGAAGGAGCTCCTTAGTACCACGACCACCGCCCCGACATCCGTTCTGAGCCTCAGACATGATGTTGTTCTCGTCTACGTGACGGGAGATTTTAAGACTCAGGACGGATGTCAATGTCTTATAGATGGTAGTAAGACATGTGATGGGGCGGTACTTAGCTGGGTCAGCGGTATCGGTTGACTTAGGAGCTAAATGAGTGATCCCGGTGGTGAAAAGGCTCGGGAGTGCCCTTTGCTCGAGAGCATCTTGGAATTGTCGGGCCAATGTAGCATGGCAGAGCGAAAAACCCTTCAACCAGTAGTGATGCAGCCCATCGGGTCCCGGACTTTTCCAGTTCGGGGCCCGGCGCACCGCACCAGCTACATCCTCCGAAGAGATGGTGACGGGGTTCATCGGCTCTATTGAGGCACATGCTTCCTCTACCGCCGCAATCCAAGGGCCCTCCTCATGCTCCACCTCTCTTGACCATACACTTCGCCAAAAGGCGACGAGGTCAGCCGGGCTCGGCCGCTGAGAGGTAGAACAGACTGCTGGGCACTCCAGTTTTTTATAGAACCTTTTCTGATCACTCGAGAACAGGCGATTTTGCTGAAAGCGCTCGACTCTTTCCGAGTATCGTCGGATGCGGTTCCCCCATGCAGCGATTTTCTGCTTCAGGTCGTCGATGCGCTCCGTTAGTTTTTGGGCTATATCGGGCTGATCTAGCCGCACCCCGAGCCCATTAAAGGCTATTCTAACGGAGCGCACAATCCTTGGCCTAGTGTTGCCCGACCTGAAACTCTGCAGTCTGCCAATGAGAGCTCTGGCCAGGGTGATACGGTGTTCTATTCTCCTTTTCCAGGCTGGTTCCGTGCTGCGCCTTAGAGTAGCGCGTCCACGTTCCTGGGTCTTGACACCCATGAAACGGTGAACAGCTAAGGCCGCACCAAAGAGAATAGAAGCCGTATCATCCAGGCCAGTGCTGCGCTCAATATGCGCTTATTATTATTAATAAAATAATGCGCTTATTATTATTATTATTATTTATAACCAAGTTATTGCAGCTATCGGTATAAGTATTATAGTATCATTTGTACATATTATTATCTTAATGAGTTTTCCTTTAACGCCCACATTATGGCCCTGTGGGTTGACCGCGGCGGCAACGAATAGCGCAAGTTTTGTCCGCACTCCATTAAAACTTGCCCAACTAGACGCTTAACCGTTTGTAGCCACTATTCCAGAGATAACTTCCCCTTAAGCTTTTAAAGAAGGTATTAAGTACGGTGGAGAATAATAAAATTAATGTAAAGAAGTTTTACGTACTTTAGCAAACTTATTATTACAGATTAAAATAAGAAACTTATACCTAAGTCCATACTACTTAGTACTTTCTTTTATCAAATCGAGTTGAAAATATTTGTCTATGTATCATTCCCGGATAGAAAGATGAAAAAGTCTTGATGAAAACTTTTGTTACACAGCTTAATAACACGTGTAACTGGTGAGTTAAATTCTCCTTCTAAATTTTGTGATTGGCGATTGATTTGGTGTAGGTATACCTACTTACTTTATTAGAAGAATTTATTGATACCACAAATTCTCCTAAAAAATTTTACAACGAAAAATAAATCCAAGTAATAGCTCAAAGCAATTTTGATTTATCAAAATTAGTGTGGTAAGTATTTTAAACTCAATCTAAAAATAGTGCTTTGGCTCCACATCGAAAAAGAAATCCAACGAATAAAATTCGGTTGAGTGGAATTTTTTTTTCCTACCAAGCACCATTACATAACGGTAGCTTTATTTTTTACTACAATCTAGCCTATGGGCTAATAAGTAATATTATTTTAACTTAAACTTCTACAAATGGAATGGAAAATGAATTTAGCTAGAACATCCTTTACATTTACGGAGAGAGTAATGAAACGAGTCTTGAGTAATAAATAATAAGCTCCACTGCAGCTTGAAGCGATTTTTCATTTACCAAAAAAAGTGTTGCTTGACATTCTTTACAATATTCTGCCATATTTCGTAAATTCATTTATTCATTTCCTTTGACTTCCTTTCTAGACTTTGTATAAAAACTATAAACGTGGAAACGTTTTCAACTCGGCTTGGAAGGTACAATACAAGAAACTGTAGCCAGCTGGGCGTTCTTTATACTTTTTTTTTGTATTACAAATCGTAAATGCGTTCGGTTACATGAGTAATAAAGTAAGTTCGGTTTGACATACAGCAACAGCTATCCAGTGCTTAATAAAAATAAGAATAGATTTATTTCTTGATTGTACGTAGGTACACGGAACATGGTTGTTGCGCGTCGCTGTCGTTCCGCTCTGCGTTTGTCCAGATCTTTAAAAGCTCGATTTCCAATACAACGCTTAATTATGCTTATCTGCCTTCCTTGTTAACCTAACAGCATAGTTCACAGTTCACACCGTACTACAGGTTAACGAGATGTATCAGAACTTGGGACCGTGGACTCGCTAAACTTTCCATCACAATGCTTTATTGCTATGTTACCTATAAAAGCACTTCTTCTTTGGCAATCGACAGACTTCCAACGCTGGACAAAGGTGGCTTGCATGGACTTCCACAGGCCTCGGGCTTGCGCCGCCTGAATCCAGCGGCTCCCTGCGACTCGTTTGATGTCGTCAGTCCACCTAGTGAGGGGTCTGCCAACAATGCTCTTCCCGGTGCGGGTTCACCACTTCAGCACCTTGGGACCCCAACGACCATCAGCTCTTCGAACTTTAAAAGCACTAATGATATCTAGTTTTTGAATCAAATAGACCTTACAGGTAGACCTAAAATAACATATGAAATATTATTTGCGAATTCGAAGTTATTATGTTCATCAATTATATTCATGCGATAAAAGGCACTGCCGCTGGATTCAGGCGGCGCAAGACCGAGCCCTGTGGAAGTCCATACAAAAGACCTTTGTCCATCAGTGGACGTCTATCGGTTGAAAAAGAAGAGAGAAAAAGACTAGTGAGTAGTGACAGTATAGTATGTGTGTGTGTATAGTCAAATAGACTCGGAGACAAAAAAATATAGTAAGTAGGTATGCAAAATCAGAGAGGTAATATGCAAGCTCAGAAAACTAGGCAATAGCCGAAACTTGAACATTTGAATTACTGAAAACCCACCGCTTTATTTGTAACCGACTTCAAACAAAGGAGGTTATCAATTCGACACGTATGTATGTAATATTATTGCAACTCCAAAATATTCACATTTGATAATCTATTAGGACTTCCAAACAAATACCTATTCAAAATGTTATGGGTGTATGTATGTATGTATAATTGTCCACGCATTTCTTCGAAACTATTAATCGGATTGTTATCATTCTTTTTTATTTGCTTACATTAATTATTTCAACCTAAAAAACAGTAAAGGTTTCATCAAAATCGGTTCAGTAGTTTCAAGATATGGGCACTTTTCCCCTTTCAGTTATTCTTTATTTCGGTATAATTTTTCCTAAATTATAGCTTGTTTTGCCATCGACCGCAAAACCGCAAACACAAAAGACCAGATAAGCAGTTATAAAATGTTTGCATAATTCGACCTCTATTGTCATTTAAAATGCAACGTGCGTTATACACCGGTGCCAAGTTACGGCTTGGCAAAAAGTGCAGTGCGTGACTGTTTTGTCGGTAACTCTAAACACGGAATTCATACCTATATAGTACCTACTATCTAGTCTACATAACTATCTACGAGACAAGGATAGAAGTAACTGTAACCCGAGTCCCGACTAAGGCGTTTGAAGCACCTGGGTACCTACCAATTGTCTAAAAGGTATTCCATCGATCGTTATCGTATTCGATGACATTAGCGTCAAAGTAAAATAATCCTTGATTGTATTGATTTAAAGTCACAAATTCAGTACAACCGATTTGAATATGGAGCGTTGTGGAGCGTATCGTACACACGTAAACGTATAAGAATGCATTCACGAAATTGAGCATCTAATTCGATGCTTTATTTTACTTTGACGTTAATGTCATCGAATACGATTACGATCAATGGAATAACTTTAGACAATCGCACCTCTGACCTGTACCTGAAGCAGTGATAGCCTGCTAGTGGTTAGGACTGTGGTCTCCTATTTGGAGGTCGCAGTTTTGATCCTGAGTACGCATCTCTGACTTTTCGAAGTTATGCGTGTTTAAAAAATAATATCACATGCTTCAACGGTGAAGGAAAACATCGTGAGGAAAAATGCACACCTGAGAGTTCTCCATAATGTTCTCGAAGGTGTGTGAAGTTCGCCAATTCGCAATGGGCCAGCGTGGTGGACTATGGCCTGTAACCCTTCTCTGTGAAGAGACCTGCGCTCAGTAGTGAGCCGATGATGGGTTGATGATAGTGATGATGATGATGATGATGATGATGATGATGATGATGATGATGATGATGATGATGATGAACCCGACTACGAAAATTGGATGTAATATTAATTTTGTTCGTATAAAATGTATCCTATGTCACCCGGACCATAATACCGAATCGACTTTGCCGTACCTACCTAGTCGGGTAAAAATCACTAGAAATTGAATCCTGAGCCAAAGTGAATATTATAAGTTTTGTCTATGTTAGGTACCTATTACCATTGTTTTGTATCTCATCTGATCGAATTTCGCTTGGTCCGCTTAGTAGAAGCAATAACATCAATGGTAGTTGGTATAAAAAGTGTAAAGTATAACTTTTAGCAGCCTTCTATAATGCTTACTGACAGAACAACAACAACATAGGTACTTGGCTTATTTTCTTTTTTAGTTTTTTGAGGTTTGGCTTGGATCTTGCTTCACTGCTTTACCTAACGCAATCAACTGATAGAAGCGGTCGTAACTAGGCCATATTATTATACGAGTACTTCTCAAACGAATTTCATTTCTAACATACCTATCTACCCTACAATAATCGAAACCGGTCACGGGCACGGCGGCCAACCTCCTCAGAGAGTAGCCATTTGCGCGGGAGATATTATAGTGCACAAGTGCTTGCGCAAACACAAACGCACTCACTATTTCCTCACTTTCATAGTCAGATGGGACGGAAAATCCGACACGCCCGGGGACAAATCAGGCGCAAGACTGACAGCTTTATGTGCTCTCCAAGGCACGGGGCTGACTCATCGCCAACTTTATAACTCCGGGCTGGTACTGCGAATTTCCAGAAAAACCCAATACGTTTTTTGGTCCGACCCGGGGATCGAACCCGGGACCTCGTCATCCGTAGTCGAACTTATTAACCACTAGACCAACGAGGCAGTTAATCAAAACACTACACTAGCGGCACGCTATGATGGCCGGTTTGACACATTACAATAGTGATGTGGAATGTCAATTTATTCTCGAACAAAAAACAATTAAGTTTTGTTTTTGTACCTGATTAAATAGGTTTAATAAAACAAAAATGTATATGTTTATTTAATTTATTTGAACGAACTGAATATTTGAATGAAAATGAATATACATACTTTATATGCACACAAGAAACATATGAATACAAAAGATACCAAAAAAGGTGCCACAAAAGGCCATAATTAATCAGATTCGTCCATACTACTATTTTCACTGTCGTCACTGCTATCATCACCTACATTAATAATTATATGTTCGTTTTCTATAATATTATCTATTTTCACATCTCTTTCATAATCTTCCCTTATTAATTTAACAGTTCTATTCACAACCTTTTCCCAGTCTCCTTTAGTCACATGTTCACAAGCTTCTTCTAATAATTTTAGCATTTTTTTTGTGGTAAATGGGGGTTCTGTATTGTGTCTTGCAGCATATCCCTTAATTTGAGCCCACACCAACTCAATCGCATTATACTCACAATGGTAAGGCGGTAACCGTATAACTCTGTGCCCATGTTCTAATGCTATTTCGTCAATGACGTATCGGATCTTGGTTGGTTTGTTTTCTTTTAAAAGACGTACTAATTCCGCTTTTAACATATTCATGTTTGCATCTACGCCATTTTTACGAAGCCATGCGACGATATCAGCTTTCTTTTGGGATTGGGCAGGTGGCTTGTCAATTTGCATCGAGTGGTATGGGGCGTTGTCCATAATTATAATAGATGGTTCAGGGAGGCTACACAACATTGAGGTAAGCCATTCAGTAGGTAAACTTTTCTCCATTCATGTCTTCATGATAGTCTCCAGTGGTTTTTGACGCAAAAGCCATGAGAGAACCTTCGACAAACCCGTTGATGGTTCCGGCGTGACAAATTATAAGTCGCGATCCTTTTCCTACAGGAACTTTGGAAGTAGATGCTGCGTGTCATCGTTCCAAGAACGGCCTACAGTATGGTTAGCATTAAGCCATGTTTCATCCAAGAACACAACATTTTGCCAATTTTTGATTTCTTTCACTTGCCGTAAAAAAGTATACCTTGCCATCGCTATATCAAATCTTTCCATCAATATTTTGCGTTTGTTACATTTTTTGTATCGAAATCCAATGGTCTTCAAAATCTTCGTTAAAGAACTTTCCCCACCGAAGAATAATCCAGCTTCCTTCAGTGAATGCACCAACTTTTTTCTTGTTGGATACTCCTTCTGTAAATAGTAGCCGTAAACATGTCTTCGGATAGCATCGGCATCAAAGCTATCGATGCCTACGACTGGTTTTGCTCGTTTTCTCTTTTTTGGTGTGTGAAGTTTATTTTCTTCTGTGCCAGTCTCGCCATATTTTTTTTTAGTTATCCGTCTAACAGTTCGTTGTCCAATATTAAGCGCATCAGCTACGCGTTCAACCACTGACGTTATAGGTAAAATTGGCCCTCCATTTTGAGCTTCACGTTCGAAATAGTTACGAAGGCGTATTACGAACTCACGTGTCTGACTATTTAGAACAGTTCTCTGCGTACGTTCGGTCATATCGACGAAATCCACAACAAAGGGCTTGAACAGAGTCCAAATTAACGAGCAAGGGTCAACAGTAATGCAGTATCAATATTTGAAATCCAAAGCCAGGTCAAAACTATATCACAATCGCATTGCACTGACAGTTTATACTTTTCGAAGCAACGTCAATTCGAAACTGCTTTGTTTTGCATTGAGCATTGACGCGAGTTTGCCGGAGGTAGTAGTTGTGCTAGCCAGCGATCCTATGTGACGATCGTATTAGATTCCATTTTTAAAAATTTTCAATTTAGAAAACCAAATGCCGAGTTGTGGTATATATCATATAAAAATAAAAATTTTACCTTTTGTATGAAACAGCTGATATTTTTTTGCGATTTCAGAGGTTTGTCCACATAGTGAAAATTGTTCATATTCACAAGTACATTCACCCCTTAAATGGTGCAAACTGATTTTTCTACACTTGTATACATTTTAGAAATCAATTTAATAAATAAATTTTGAGTCCTAAACCTAAAACTACATTCGATAAAATTTATGAATCTCTGCACATCACTATCGTCAATAAAGTAATACAATTATTTCCTTCAAAGTCGTTATCAATTAATACGGAACTTCATGAGCGGACAAACGTCAAACCGGCCATCATAGCGTGCCGCTAGTGTAAAGACACTATAATAAGGGCGTATTTAACAATACAATCACCGAGTATCAATTTTTTTAATCGACAAAAAGTTTACAGTTTTGAATTGACAATCTCCAAACGTCAAAATTATTTGCCGTTTAATATTGTTGATGATGAAATAGGCTCTGTAAGTAACCGTCCTATATAGAGCAGGGACATAAATTAATATGTGCACGTACTCAAATGTTTCAACAGAGTATTATGCAAGCCTTTCATTAATACCAATCAATACGTACAAAACTGTTGCGATTGCACATCACAAATAACCTTTCCGGGTCAAAAGTAATTGATAGAGCCAGCTGTCAAAGCGACTCAAGCAATTCAGATGAATGGAGGCACGTTAATGATTGAGGATGTTACCAATTTATCAGTAACTGAGACAGAGTTGAACGATCTACTCAGTGTTCTTTACATAAATACTCACTTTTACACAGGAACTTTTTGTGTTGACAGTCTAGTGTTTAAATCTTTTTAGTGAGTTCGATCTCTGACTTTTCAGAGTTATACGTGCGTTTTGAGCAATGAAACATCCATCAAATATGGCTGAGCAAAGCAACGGCTGGGTCATGCGTCATGCTCGTGGACGGTCGCCACCGGCGGGAATGGGGATACTTTCTGTCTGCCCATCTTAACACATATTGAATTGCAAGTAGGTGTGCATTTTTGGAACTTCCCCTCATTCTGGAAGCACAACCACTAAGCTATGTATGCAGTGTATGCACACTGCATACATAGTATAGTACCTATTGTAAACTGTTTTGAAAAGAGCAACCGCCGAGTTTCTTGCTGGTTCTTCTCGGTAGGAAAGGCATTCCGAACCAGTGCAGTGGTAGATTCATCGACAGTTCAAAAGCACTTGTACAAGTTGAATAAAAAATATTTCTATTCTATTCTATTGCTTTAACGGTGCAGGAAACATTGTGAGGAAATCTGCATTCCTGAGAGTTCTTCAAAATGTTCTCAAAAGTGTGCGAAGTCTGTAAATCCAGACTTGGGCAACGTAGTGGACTATGGCCTAAACCCTTTTCTGGTTGATGAAGAAGAAGAAATCAAAGCAGATGAAATCATGGGCGTTAGCTAGGAAATCTATAAAGTATAATTACCATACAAGCCTGTAAAGCAGTAGGTCATTAGAATAAACACGAGAAGTAGGTACTAAACTTACTCATAATGTATTCTGTTTACGATTACGCTCATTTCTTACTTTGGCTTTGGATGCACTCGATGAATATCCAATGATTTAATTATTCAAATTCACGTTTGTTTAAACATAAATTCTTGAATCTCTGTGCGGAAGACGATGCGAAGGATCTTGGAAAAATAAAACCTGCCGTTTACCTACGAGTACGTTGTACAAAGTATCTTTATTTAAAAGCTCTACTAAATATGTATTAAAACCCTAGCTACTACTTAAATAGTAAATCAGAATGAATGAATAACTGAATGGAATATTCTTTATTGTTCACCAAATAAACAAAATAACTAAACATACCAAAGTATAATAGGCGTTCTTATCATTATGAAACGATCTCTTTCAGGCAACCAACGAAAAAAGAAATTAAAACAAAAATCAGGTCAAGCTTACTTATCAGTAACTTATCATTATACATAATATAATATACGAATGTGGTTTTGCCTGTGACAAAATGAAGAGTCACGCAGCAACAGAACTATGGATCGACGTGATTTTTGGCATAAAAATATAGTTGAGGATCTGGAGTGTCATAAGCTTTTATAGCAGTAAAGTAAAGGGTTTTAGCGGAATTTTTAAAAACCTTTTACCAAACTTGCAAAAGCCATTTAAGATAAAAAGCAATAAATTAATTAATGGGGAGGAGGAATTAACTTTCACGTTTAAATAAACTAGTGGTTCGCCCCGAACTGAGACCTCGCGGTAACGGTTTCCCATAATTGACGATCAAAATTGACATTATTATTATGCCCGTTTTCACCAACCATACCTAAATCATCCCATTTGTAGAAGTCTCTTTACATAGGTAGCCCCTAAATACAATTCTAACATCCCAATGTCATTTTCACCTTTAGTTGTCCCGTAGAGGTTCGTAATAACAAAGTTGACAGAAAGTGTCAACTATTTTAACATAGTCCGGGAGGAATCGGCGCATGCGTACCGAAAACTATTCCACCTCAATTTTTTTATGCGATCCTCTTCAAATGGCCCTCCTAATTATATAAATGCATGTTGCCAGGGCGCCACCTGGTGCCATATTGTTTAAACCGAAATTGTTTAAACAATTGCAAGGAATTGTTATTTTTCAACCGGACAAATTTTTTTTATATTCTTTATTGAAATACCAATAAAAAAGGTCCTATGACTTTTCACGATAAAGTTAATATTTTTAAAGATATGAATTTTTAAAGGTTCGAAAAATCTCAAATTTGGGTACTTTCGACCTATGAAAAATATATTTAAAAAAAAACATAATGTTTTAGTAATATTTTTTTTTAATTCTCTATACAATAGTTAATAATATTGTTAATAGAGATTTTAAAAAATTTCATTGTTTATACCTTTTTTTTAATGTTAATTTCGAGCGCTCACAAGTATGCGTCGCTTATAGTCTAGATTTCCTTACTTGAGTATTCGGGTAAACAAACACCTCTTGATATAAATATCACTTATTTACACACCAACCACACATTTTGAACTATGTTTAACTGTCTAGATCTGTTCATTAAACACATTCGTTACGATTTACACTTGAATGTTTAGAAAAAACATTGAAATGAATTGAATAATAGTTATTTATGGAACTGTTGTATAATAAGGGGTATTAAAACACGAATGTGATAATAGTATCACACATGTGAATCATATGTGTGTCATAGTATCACATGAGTGTGATAAGCCCACATTCGTGTTTTAATACCCCTTATTATACAACAGTTGTATAAATAACTATTATTCAATTCATTTGAATGTTTTTTTCTAAACATTCAAGTGTAAATCGTAACGAATGTGTTTAATGAACAGATCTAGACAGTTAAACATAGTTCAAAATGTGTGGTTGGTGTATTTATAAGTGATATTGATATCAAGAGGTGTTTGTTTACCCGAATACTCAAATAAGGAAATCTAGACTATAAGCGACGCATACTTGTGAGCGCGCGAAATTAACAATTAAAAAAAAGATATAAACTATGAAATTTTTTTAAATCTCTATTAACAATATTATTAACTATTGTATAGAGAAATAAAAAAAAATATTACTAAAACATTATGTTTTTTTTTTAATATATTTTTCATAGGTCGAAAGTACCCAAATTTGAGATTTTTCGAACCTTTAAAAATTCATATCTTTAAAAATATTAACTTTATCGTGAAAAGTCATAGGACCTTTTTTATTGGTATTTCTATAAAGAATATAAAAAAAAATTGTCCGGTTGAAAAATAACAATTCCTTGCAATTGTTTAAACAATTTCGGTTTAAGCAATATGGCACCAGGTGGCGCCCTGGCAACATGCATTTATATAATTAGGAGGGCCATTTGAAGAGGATCGCATAAAAAAATTGAGGTGGAATAGTTTTCGGTACGCATGCGCCGATTCCTCCCGGACTAACATAGGTAGCCCGTAAAGGTTAGGGAACTGTTATAGTGAAATCCTCAAGGCCTCAATCAAACTTAGGTATAGTTTTTTGGAACATTCAAATTAAATTACTTGTACACAGCGTCAACTATTGACACGATCAGAAATATGTAAAAACAAACTGCAACGTGAAGTTTTATTGATGTTTGCTAAATGACTAAATAATAATCTTAATTGAATAATAGGTATGTTACATAAAGCCGCATTTGCTATATGAGATGAGAGCGCCATCTATTGACATCATTGTGAAGTTCTGTTGTTGCTGCTCATTAAAAGTTAAATAATTTAGTTTCCTTATTACATTTATCTAATTTTAGTATTTGTTGTTCAAGTACATGATATTACGCTAAAATTGTAAAACTTTCAAGCCCCAGCTTTCAATGGTTATTCCGTTCTGAGGTCAAATATAATCTCCACTTTGAAAGCCCCCCATTTCGTCAATTTTAGGAAAAAAATTAAAAAAAAAATACTTTTGTACTCTGTTCCAAATTATCTTTAAAATGAGGTTACTGTAAACCTATGAAACGCAAAATTTTTTTTTTTCTTCGCATTCGCTTCTATGAGAGCCC
Source organism: Oeneis ivallda (assembly GCA_029955525.1). Taxonomy (NCBI): domain Eukaryota; kingdom Metazoa; phylum Arthropoda; class Insecta; order Lepidoptera; family Nymphalidae; genus Oeneis; species Oeneis ivallda. The sequence goes on along the minus strand of JARPMR010000018.1, from coordinate 15,851,062 downwards.
CCCTGAAATAAAGATTTTTATAACTTTTTAAGCCATTTTCGGCTGGAGGCCATCGGTTTACATATTATATCTAAAATTGAAGTAATTTCGTTCAGTAATTCAGAAGTTATAAGGCTCTGACAGACGGACGGACGGACGGACGGACGGACGGACGGACGGACGGACGGACAAGTGCAAATTCACTCAAGTAGACTCAAAGACCTTCGCTTCGCTCGGTCGATTAAGGCGTTGAGAAATTTATTGATTTACTCTGTATGTCGACATTCGCACTTGCCCGTTGCCGTGGTCACGATTTAATGTGGTGTGGTTTAACATAATTACACGTAGGTATTATATCGCAACGCTACTATAGTAGATACAAGTGTGATAGAAGCTGATCATGTCTATCATTTCGCAACATTACAGCTTTAACACTTGTATTTCTTGTATCACTTCCAAACTTAACTGATGCAGTATGCTTAATTTACATTTTTATTTGCCATATACTATACATATAGACGATATATTATAAATATACAGATATATATTAGCTGATAGAGTTTTTTAAATCCCGTGGGAACTTTTTAATATTCGCTGATAAAGCTTATGTCGATCTCCAGGTCCTCAAATTCGAGCATGCAAAAAAATCGCGTCATTCAATCCGTTGCTCTGTTGCGGCGTGAGTGAAGGACAATTAACAAAAATACTTTCGCCTTCAGTAAGGACTAATATTTGCATACAAAAATCACCTTAGTCTACGAGCGTTCGAAATGCGCTCTATTTATAACCGACTTCATAAGAAGGTTCTCAATTCGGTCGGTACATTTTCTTGGTGATAGTTACATAATATGACAAGTATACGTAGATTACTTAGAATAACCACACAAGTAACAGCTTTCAATTAGATCTCTAAGAGTAGAGTAAGAGTAGATTAATTAAGGTCTCCACGACACAGGTTCTTCCTAGTGTGAAGCAACGACAAAACTAATGTATTATTTTATTCCTTTTGGCAATACAGTTATTGCATAGCTTTTATCGCGGGCTTTGAACTAGGACAAACAGTTTGAGCGCGGCGACCGAATCAAGAAATTCCGTAACGAAAAAAAACCTAACACCGTCGTTCAGTAAGCGTTCAACATTTTAGAGGTTCTCAAGTAGCTCTATTTGGCGCAGTGGGCGAGCGGCCGCTTTCTTTACCGTATGGTGTATGATGTCGCAGGTTCGAATCCCACTCGCGAAGTAGTGACAGTTCGCTTTTCTTGATTGTTTGTTTTTTAATTATATTATGCAAAAAAAAAATATTGCATTTAAATATTATAATTGCATAAGTTGATAAAAAATGCTATGCAATAGCTTTACCGCGGCAGTCCCCGAGTGCCACTTAATTTTTTATTTTATTTTATTTATTATTAGATCATAGACATACCTGCAAGCTAAGTGACGTCGTCGCAACACGCGGCGTCTATTGGAAGCGCTTTCCAAGGACGAACTCCAGTCAGCACCAGCTGAACCGAGTCCACTGGGTCTCGATATCGTATTCCTCGCCTCAACACTTTTAGCACTCTCCAAAAGAATTGCCGTGTACTTCGTTATCAACATTGTCACACAGTTCCACTCAATGTTATCCATAGATTTATTTTGTCACATTCACTAACATTCGCGTAAAAAAATCAGCCTGGTTCTATTGTTTTCGTTGTCTGTTTCACTTGTTATCGTTTTTCACGTATTTTAAAGGAGTGATGACTATGTACTTTTACAGTTTTACCGCGGTATTTCTGATTCAGATTCACTTTATTTTTATAAAACATGGAATTACATTATAACAAGTAGGTACATTGTACATGTGTCTACATTTTTGGTAACATATACGATATGCAAATATTTTCTTAAAATCAAATTTTCTGAATTAGTCATAATTATTAATTATTTATTATTATGATATGATATGACTATGAACACATGCCAGATTAAATGATAAATAAAGAAAATTAATTAAATTTTGCAACGAACTCTTACACAATAATAACATATCAATTAGGTTTCTATGACCTCCTACCTACTTTCGTTATGACATAAGTAGGTTCATAAATAATTGAAAACTGTAATAAAAACAAAAAATAGCACGTGTATTGGTTGTTCAACTTCTTTCAGATTACAATATAGGTAGATACACTGCAAAAGTCAAGTAATAACTGCCTGCATTATAGCCCTTTTAAATAGATTATTTTTATGACTAAGTGATAGAGTGAAATGCCGGGCAGCAACATGTGAACTGAATCGTGCTGCACGGACACGGTACGCTGACCACCATACTACTATCCCCCTAACGACGGGAAATGGTGAATTATGCTGCCCTCCCACATGTGACATGATGCGTTCGTGTAATGCACCTATTAACTTGTCCAGTTCCTAATCATTTTTGAAAGTTGTTAGACCTTACACACTCTGAAACTTATTGTACTCAACTAGCGATAGCAAATAAATAGGAATGCAGCCGATTTAAAATTTTCAATTTCTTCGTAAGCAAACTTTGCATTTAAGGCCCAAATCCAAAACCTATGCCACTTTCCACCGATGCAATTAATCAAGGCTCTGTTGCTCCGTTGCTGCGTGATTGAAGGACAAACCAACAAACATTCGGATTAGTAAAATAGTTAAGCCCGACTGTGGCCGAGATGTCAGTAGGTAACGTACGTCCATTAAAGAAATAGATCGTATAATAAATCTACCCAGATGTAAAATCGTAAATCATAAAAACAGTCGAATAAACGCTATCAGTTGAACAATCATATATATTGTTGACACCAATTCACTGCAATGAAAATACAGCTGGCAATTGGCGTACCTAGGTACATAGCAAAATCGAAGTCTTTGACCGTCGTAATATTTCACTGAAAATAAACTGCACTGTAGAAATACGAGGGCAATAGATCTCAAGGCTCAAATGAGCTTTATTGCGATTTGGTCGTTACGTTAATAAATATAGCCTCTAGTGCTTTTTACAGCGCGCTACTTAGTGGCCAATTTGACCGAATCATTAACTGGTGTTTACCACTATTGGCTTAAGTAATTTCTCCTATGTCACGATCAATATTCTGTATTACATTATTGACAAATTGTTTTTGTCCTATTTTAAGTTTTAACCATAAAGTTAGTAAAATAACACTATGTTTTATGTTTATTTTTTTACCGACTTCAAAAAAGGAGGAGGTTCTCAATTCGTTGGAATCTTTTTTTTTTAATTTTTTTTATGTTCACTAATTACTCGAAGAAGCCTGACTGAACCGATTTGGAAAATTCTTTTTTTGTTTCAAAGGAGTCCCATTGAAGTTTTATCGAAATCGGTCGAGCAGTTTTTAAAATATCAACAATAAATTATAAACTTTGCACTGGCGCGGGCTATTGAAGTCGGTTTTTACAAATAATTTTTTTATATTAAATTATTATATTTTGAACACGTTAACTGGGCGATAAAGAACTTTAACTTATAATATATTATACTAATCAGCATGACTATTCTATTACCTAAGTACGAAAGTGTGTTTATTTGTTGGTGTGTCCTTCAATGACTCTCAAAGCTCACTAAAATAAACATCACAAATATCATGAAAGTGTATTAAATTGATCCTAAGGTATTAATAAAATCGCACCAAACCTAAAAAAACATACTAGCATAATCATCATCAATCTTAAAAACAACAGCCTGCTTGTTTTATAATCAAAACCTAAGTACCCATAAATCAAGGATGCGACGCTCTAAAAAATATTGCGAACGATAAACTGATCCTAAAACACGGCAAGTTTACCCGAGCGTTGTACACGGGTCGTTTACTGTAACGGACTTGCTTGAATCTGCCGGAGATAATTCCGAGGATATCCTTACTAATATTTTAAATACGAAAATGTTCTACAACCACACTGCAACAAAGCTTCGGATTGAAGTGATTTTTTGCATAGGTACCTATAGTTGTGAATCGATGGGCATTGGGATCCCAAGATGCTGGAATCGGTCGTTAATGGCAGGTTTATATTATTCCAGTCCAGCGATCAAATCCAGCGCTGGATTGCAACTGGAAAAATGTAAACCAGCACTCTATAGCACCAGCACTGGAATGCACTGGATCCGGTCCATCCGGTCGATCCAACGCAACCATTCCAGCAAAACTGGAATCATGTAGATGGCCAATCCAGTGCCATTCCAGTTCTGACAGAACAATTGTACGGGTAACACGTGTTGCTTGTTTTTTCGGATAACTGAAATGCCTGGAATCATGTAGATGATATCGCCAGTCCACCCTATTCCAGTCCAGCGCGACTGGGTTACTGGACTGGAATAATGTAAACTAGCCATAAGACTAGAGATTCGAGACCAATGTGACCAGCTGTGGACGTCTATCGGTGAAGATGATGATGACTTTTTATCTTAGAAACCAGTAAAGTTTGCAGGAGCAAGCAAATACATTGTTTGTCATAGATTTGGGATTGGTAGCTTAAGTAGTGTGCGAAGCGACTGCTTATCCGAAATCTATGGTATTACTTTTTCATGGACCCTTATTTATTATACTCTATAGTCACTGAGAAATCTCTTATGACACCTATGTACCTAGGTTAAAATTCGTCAAACGACAGAGCTTGCACGTGCCAAAGAAATAGAACGAGTACATACTACAATCTACATACGCTCGAAAAACATTAGGTACCTACACTCCTTCGGCTATAGGAAACGTTTTCTGGTTCTCAAATTAAAACTCATTCTAATTGGTTTAAATCATGGTATCCATATACATAAAGCCTTGCCCATTAAATAATAGTTATGGCATTAAGGCGAGCCGTAGGCCTCAAGTTCGAGGACGAGATATACAAGTTAAGGAGCGACTGCTCTTATAAGGCTAAGCCAGTTTGCAAAGCGTTTGATGTGTCTCTAAATGGCCTGTATGAATTACTATCGATGACATTTACGCGTTAAGACATCACTCATCCTAACACATAGAGCTCATCCTAAGTGTTTTATTACAAACTAGCTTGTACACGCGAGTTCGTCATGGAATTGGGCTTTAAAAATCTAATCTCTGTTTTTCCAGGATAATATTATTTATATTAGCCTATTTCACTCTCCAAGTCCTCAACCAAGCAAAAAATCAGCGTGATTATAGGATAAACCAAAAATCAATCACACTTTACATACATCACATACCAGCTAATATTAATAAGGATTTCGAGTTCCCATACAAATGTAGTTTTGTTTGATTTAAATACTAATATTAAACATTGCAAACATACCTTTAGCTACATAATAATGGCGTAGGTGTGAGGTTTTTTTATAGTTTTTGTTATGAAAATGAAAATGAAATTGATTTATTTCAAAACTTAATTCTGCATACAATAGTATCAGGAGTCCCGATTTAAGTTAAATTAAACCTGTGGCTCGGGATTCCTGCTCTTCCTCCGTCGCTCACGTTATTATATAGGTACCTACTAACGAAATAGTAAAAAAAAAATTAAAACAATACAAAAATTTAGGTAGTAAGGTGTGTGTGTGTGTGTATATGTGTTCGTGTGTGTGTGTGTGTGTGTGTGTGTGTGTGTGTGTGTGTGTGTGTGGGTGTGTAGGTGTGTGTGCGTGCGCGGTGTGAGTGTGTTTTAAATAATGTAATGTAGGCACTACATGAGGGTAAGTTAAAAAAGTGTAGAATTATAAACAATTATTTAATATTGCAATTGTAAAAGGTTTTCTGTTTCATTATAGTTTAAGTTATGTAACCAGTTAATCAATTTTTGTTTGCATTCGACAAACTTCATGTTATGTTTAAGAATTTTATTTATCTTATTATATAAATAGGGCGCTTTAGTCTTGAACTGTCTGCTTGCAAATTTAGTATTACAGGGGAATGTCTTTATTATGTTATGAAAAAATAAAATGTAAAATTATGAATGACGACATCATCAAGACTTGGTGGAGACTGGCACAATACTGAAACGAATGGCGGAACGAGGAGACTTATGTTCAACGGTGGATGAATGAAAGGGTTATCAAATATGAAGATGAAGAAAATTAATGATTATGAAACTAAAAAAAACCAGCCAAGTGCGAGTCGGACTCGCGCACCGAGGGTTCCTTTTTTACCTTTTGAGGTACGGAACCCTAAAAACGTAAAATATTCAACAGTAATTTATTTTTCAATCGCTCGGCTATATCCGTACTTGCAGTTTAGTAGGTGTCTGCAATTCAGCAGGTTGCGTCACTTGATCTGTACATATCGAATGCTATGCCACATGTATGCCACCTAAGACTTCCAGGAATGAATAGGCGTTCATTTGACATGATCTTTATGCCTACTGCAATAATTGTAAACTGAGTAATAAATACTTGTATGTAATGTAACAAGTTAAGCCTGCTCAAGCTACAAGTAATTTTAAACAGTTGGTAGCAAGTAGTACCTATATAATAGTATAAATTACCTAGTGTAAAAAGGTAGTAAAGTAACTTAAAAATAAAATTAAAAGTAACAATACATTCTCCACCGCAGGGATTCCCAAAGTGGTCGATATCGAACCCTTTCTTCGATTTTGGAGGTCTATTAATTAACACAAGTTCTTATTTAAAACTTTCAAGATACTGTATAAGTTGTGTTACGTGTAGGTACCAACTTCTTATACGTGTAAGAATGACTAATATTTTAATTTACTTTTAAAAAACTCAACAACTCGACAGGCGTGCACAAGTTCGTACAAGATGAAAAACTCTGATTTACTGAATTTTATGCCTATTTATTTTGTTTTTTGATGAGAAAATGTCAAGTTTTCTGACTTAACCAACCCCAAAGTTTTTAAATTGGTAAGTATTTTGTATCAATAGGAAAAAACTAGATAGGATTTTTAAAGTAATTTGGCTTGGAAGGTCGGAGTTATCAGTGCATTTTGGAAAAGGGTTACCTTGCCCAAAATATTTTGCAAATCCCTGCTCTACCGCAAGCAATCTATCTATATATATTAACAGCTGTTAAACAAAGTCCACAGTGTAGACACATATTACAACGAAGTATGCAGTATGACAACGATCGCCAACGTGAAATTTAATGGCATAGTGCCAGAGAGTGCCATACTCGTAAACACTTGGCTTGTCAGGACTTATAGCAAAACCAACCACTACACAAACCTGTTATGTATTCTACTGAAACTACAAGATTTAGCGATTGTAGGTACAGTCGCCGATGAAATTCAAGAAGCACCTTTGCTACTAACATCTGCTTATCGCAAACTTAAGTAGGTACCCATGAGAATTGTTTTATGCTTGTATGAATGTTATGAGATGTGAAAAAATATAGAAGACCTGTAGTGTGAAATTAAGTGTTATTTTCGGAAAAAACTCCCGGAAAACCGGATTCAGGTATGGACCACAGAATGATGAATTTTTACTGCTCTTCTCTCAAAAGATAAGGGGTTTGTCCTCCATAGTCCTCCACGCTGACCGAGGGTAGATTGACAGACCCATTTAAACCTATTATAGGTGTATTAGTAATAGATAACATATAGAGGTATGTTTGTTCTTTTCATAATATTGACTTTGAGAGTAGATAAATCTACTCAGTGAGTTATTGAGCCTCACCAATATTAAATCACAATAATAGGCGCCGTCAATTATTGATAATCACATAAGTAATAAATAATCGTTATTGTCATAGGCTCATGTAGATATTATCTAGGTCAGTACTAGAATTGTAAATACCATTACTAGAAAAGGACGAAGTTAATATAACAATAAGTATCTAACTATAAAATTATATATATTTTTTTTTATACTTTTTTATAGTGGGTGTCGATTAGGTCATCACTCGTCAGCTATTAGGTTAAACGGAAGTTTAAGCTGATTCACTAAGTAATATTTCGTTGGTAGGTACCTACGTAAAAGTGCAAATAATAATAAGTCTTTTGGCCGAATTTCTGCGTTCAGTCTCATGGAAAGTGAAGACTAGCCAACTACGCAGGATAAAAGTACTAATTCTAATGCCCAAGTGTATGCCAACACATTTGCACGCTCTATTCCCTCAATCTCATAGTCTGATGGGTCTGTAATCCAACATGAATGAAAATAAATCATTTTATGAATATTGTCACTGAGGCAATAGATCTTTGTTTGGCTAGACATAATCGTTCCTATTACTCTTGAAAGAAAATTTTTAGAGCAAGTGTATTAAAAAAAATCATTTTTCTCGTAAGTATCTTCTAACTAACTTTTTCAAGGACACTTTTCCATTTAGGTACATTTTGGGTACATCGATGTTTAAATGGCAATGCCTGCAATATTCATGGACCAACCTAGATCCATGACTACCTTGCATAGTACCATATTGATCCAATCAATAGACAAAAAACTGCACTCTAAGAAATGACCAACTAACTTCAGCATACCAATTAGCCAAACCAGAAATACGGCGCCAGCGAAATAAGCACAGAGCGACAGCAAAATTTGTAGTCATCAAAGATCCAAAGTTCACTTTTTAAAACACTAAAAACGCAACTTGAGCATGACGTTAGCTTTGCACAGCATGTAAAAGCTTTTCACTCAAACGGCACCAACCAACGACTAAGTGTTTATTGGGAGACCAACCAACTAAGCACTAAAGGTGGACGCGAGTTAGCGGTATTCTTGCATAACAAAGTCGCTCTCCGATCGACCGAACGGATACAACGTCGCCGGCGCACTGCCAAAGTTCATAACTATATTCTATAAGCAGTAAGCACTAAGGCCCAAGATAGGAACGTGCGTGCGCCCTGCAGGACGAGAATTGAACTTACACGAATGCATTTTGGATTTCTTATTGGGGGCGACGACGCCTCAATTAATTATTTCGAATAGGTATGTACCGCAAAAGGTGAACGGTCTTTCTCCCAAACATTCTAGTTAAATAAAACGGTTAAATGCTGTTAAAATTACAACGGAATTCAAACAATGGCTAACTAACGCCTGTGACTTCTACTAGGTGAATTTAGGTTTTTTAAATTAGAAATGCAAGAAATCCCTCCTTAGAGAAAAAAAGATTTGCTCCCAAATCTCTGGGTCAACGTGTTTAGGATGTAGCTCCGTTGTCTATTAGTCTGTCACGATCACTGACCTCTATGATTATCACTGGATAGGCTGCTCTCCTTTTTTTGAAAATACTTGATTGATACCATTTTGAGCTGTAAACACTAAACAGTTACGAGTGCCCAAACAAGTAAAATTAGTGAGGGCATTAATTCACAACTGATAGTTTATACTTTTTGGCACTTCTTGCATCCCTTTTAGTTCCAGAGACACTCGTATGTCAAATGTGGCGCTCACAATTGATCCATAATTTCAGCTGTCATTTGTATAGGGACAGCCAGTCCAGTGTTAATCGGTACCTGTTGAGGGATTGTCTAAAAATGATTGTTGCAGTGTAACGATCCCAAGTAGGCAAGTGTTGTACCTATGGACGCTTGTAACTGCGGACACAATCGATTCCCATCGCCACAATTGAAACTCTAGAAATGATAGATTGTACACAGCTAAGATCAAATAAAAAATTTTAATTCGATGCCGTTATGGAATTAATGAGCAAAAGGCAAAACACTATAAATACAGTAGGCACTTCTTATCATAAAATATACGAGTATATGTAAAGCACCAATAAGTACGTACACTCTCTCCTGAGACTGTAAATGTAAGAAATTGTTAACAACAAAACTAACCACTCAAGTCGCATCTAATACAGTAAGTCCATTTAATATACAACGAATCGAATACAGAAAAGGCATCAAAAGACGTTAAGTATGCAAAAGCACAAAACGCAATTGTATGTAAAGTAAGCACGCTGCACGATATTATCATTGGTATTTTCTTATCTTTAAATATCAAATGCGCTTGTTAACTATAGACTCCGGTTCTTTTTATTTATTATTTTTTCAAATTCGCATGTCGCTTAGATAATGCGGCCATCGGCATAATAATAATATGTTTAAAAGTTATTATTTTAATCAGAAATTGAGATGTAGCTCAGTGAGTCGCGAAGCTGAAGTGGAAATGGGCGGGGCACATAATTCGAAGAGTTGATGGTCGTTAGGGGCCCAAGATGCTTTAGTTGCGACCCCGTAGCGCAGTTTTGGCAGACCCCCCACTAGGTGGACCGAAGACATCAAACGAGTCGCAGGGAGCCGCTGAAAGAAGTCCATGAGGAAGTCAATGCTAAAGACCTTCGTTCAACAGTGGATGTCTATCAGTTGATAAAGAAGTAGAAGAAGATTGTTTTAAAGGAATCGCTGTCGCGTTTATCATCACCTTTCCAGTGGGTCCCTAGCATAACTTGTAAAACTATAAACCTAACCCAACACATTAAGAACGGGACTATTGGACTAATGACCCGACCTAACTGTAAGCGTCATCAAAAAGGTCATTAACTCATTACCCTTTCTATGTTCCTGTGAGACCAGTACTATCTGAAGATCTCGGTCAATAGTTATAACGAATTCAGGTCATTTCCTTCCAAGAATGATGATAATCATCCGCTAATGGTTTAATCGTGATGGTTTAAGGAAATCAGATGGTAATCGCTCCGTATAATAACTGATACCTTGTCAAGACTTCAGTTATAATAATGAATTACCGTGTCTAATTCGAAAAACATAAGGTACTGTTGCTTATATTATTAAACTGTAAATATTTGTCGGTTTATTTCTATACTAGCTTTTGCCCGCGACTTTGTCCGCGTGGAGTTAGGTTTTTAAAACCCCCTGGGGAACCTTTTGTTTTTCCGGGATAAAAATATCCTATGTCAATCCAGGTCGCTGCGTGATAAGGAGGAATTTTCAAAAATTTTACTCCACGCGAAGCAAAAGCAAATTATATAAAAATAAAAAACATATCTTCAAAACTTACAATCTGGCACTGAGCTTAAAAATCCAATACTGTAAACACAAAAGCGGTCACAATCAAACCAGTTGTGGTTATTGCAAGTTCATACCCCGCGAGAAATGTAAAATGTCCACGATTTCGGTAACCCTTTGATAGCATTTTCGATGCTCTCTTTCATTCTCGGATTTCGCAATAAAATCGGAATCCGTATAAGGAAAGTGCCCACTAAAAATCCTATACAACTTTCCTCCTCAAAGGGATGGGGGACGTATGATATGGAATAATGTTATCTGGACATTTCCTTTTATAGTCATCCGCGGATCCTCGCGCCGTAGAGCAAAAAAGGTCGAACCGAACCAGTTGGCTATTATGGCGAATGACTTGCTAACGTCCGAATGAAAGTAAAATTTATATACCGCAGCTAAAGGTTTTTGTGATCAGTAATCACATATTGTTGAATAGCCGTCATAGCCTATTAGTTAGAACTACGGTCTCCTGTTTGGGAGGTTGCAGGTTAGATCCCGGGAACGCACCTCTGACATTTCGGAGTTATATGCGTTTAAGCAATTAAATATCACAATATGCTTCAACGGTGAAACAAACATCGTGAGTAAACCTGCACGCCTGAGAGTTCTCCATAATATTCTCAAAGGTGTGTGTAGTCTACCAATTCGTATTGGGCCAGCGTGGTGGACTATGGCCTATAACCTTTTACTGAGTGAAGACCTGCGCTCATTCATCATCATCATCATTAGCAACCCATCAACGGCTCACTACTGAGCCCAGGTCGCCTCTCGGAGAAGGGTTATAGGGCATAGTCCACCACGCTGGCCCAATGCGAATTGGCGGACTTCACACACCTTCAAGAACATTACGAGTATGAAGAACTCTTATGATTTGTATAGTAATTAGATTAGTTTAGCTATAAGTTTTTTTGTAACATTTTAATTAAAAAAAATCTAATATTACACACAACAGTTTGGTTGTCTGATGAGAGACTTCGGCCGTGGCTACCATCCTACAAAGCCGTGTCAGCAAGTGACTTTGCATTCCGGTACGGTGGGATAGGTAAAGTAACCGATTAAGAGCCATATTATCTCATTGGATGCCATGGCAGCGACCCCAAGCTAAGCTGACTCCAAGTGAGGTAAGGTTAGGTACGTTGTAATACAGTTTGAAACGTTTTGACTGGCAGCGCTGCCGGTGACGCTGCCATGGCATCCAATGAGATATGGGCTATGGCTCTTAATCGGTCATTACAGACAAAGACGTGTCAGTAAGCGACTTTGCGTTCCGGCACGGTGAGATACGTAAAATGACCGATTAAGAGCCATATCTCATTGGATCCCATGGCAGCGACGCCGGCAGCGCTTCCTTGGCTTACCCCAAGCTAAGTTGACTCCAAGTTAGGTAATGTTAGGTACGGTGTAATACAGTTTGACACGTTTTGACTGGCAGCGCTGCCGGTGACGCTGCCATGGCATCCAATGAGATATGGGCTATGGCTCTTAATCGGTCATTACAGACAAAGACGTGTCAGTAAGCGACTTTGCGTTCCGGCACGGTGAGATACGTAAAATGACCGATTAAGAGCCATATCTCATTGGATCCCATGGCAGCGACGCCGGCAGCGCTTCCTTGGCTTACCCCAAGCTAAGTTGACTCCAAGTTAGGTAATGTTAGGTACGGTGTAATACAGTTTGACACGTTTTGACTGGCAGCGCTGCCGGCGACGCTGCCATAGCATCCTAATGAGATATGGCTCTTAGAGTGTGGGTTTAATTTATATTATTATAACCCTTCCAAGTTAGCCCGCTACCATCTGAAACTGTATCGTCACGACGTCACTTACCACCTGATGAGATCGCAGTCAAGGGCTCTCTTGTCATCGAATGATAAAAATATATGATTAATAACTTTGTGGTATCATTAACCCACTGTCTTTCTGTCTACCACTTGCCCGCTTGCAGTAACGCCGGGTTATCCTTTTAACCCAGAGTTAGCTGCTGCTTTGATAGATTTCGTATAAAGCTTAGCTGTCAAAATTACAAATTTATTCCTAGGTAAAACCTTACCCGCCCGCGCCGTTTTTGCAAGCGGGCCTAAAAAGTTTAAGTAATAATTTAATATAAAAAATTCTTTTTAAACAATTGGCTTCAAACTCCCGTTTTACTACATTACACACACACTATACAAAGTATATAATTTATTGTTGATATTTTAAAAACCACTCTACCGATTTTGATAAAATTTATATGGGACCACCTGGGGAGTATACCCTTTCAAACAAAAAAATATACCCTTTCAAACAAAAAAATAAATTTCCCATATCGGTTCAGGCGTCTTCGAGTAATCGGTGGACATACATAAAAATAAAAGATTCCGACGAATAACCTCCTCCTTTTTTGAAGTCGGTTAAAAAGTCGGTTAAAAAAAAAAGATTTTAAAAACTGTGACACTGTACTGTATCTTTGTCATTAAAAAATGTTTGCTTTATTGAGCGCAGGCTTAATATAGGAAAAAAAAATTTTTTTTCCTACTTTCACCAGAAGCCAAAAATTAATATTCTTTGAAATGGCATGAAAGTCGTACTGTCTGTGCGTACTGACAAATGAGCGCGCTTTATGGCTATACTTGACGACGTTTTATTAAGGTTACGAGATAAACAAATTTAATTGCAATTCGTGCTACAAATCCTGTGAGCTCCTTAAAAGCCCTAAATTAATGAAAATTAATGAAGTTGTGATTAAATTGCCAAGTGTATTAATGTTTTTCGTATTTTATTAATGACTTTCGTGATAGGGGCAAAAGTAAGTACACATGCGGTATCAGAGCGCAACAAGCGGCAGAAAATATACCTATGTGTATGTGGGAGAGGAATTATATTTGCCCCGTTTGATGTGGAAACGATCGATGGGGCTGGAGTTTGATGTGGAAAAAAGGGGGCATCGCATCGGTCTAAACTTAAAGAGTTGACGACGAGTCTGTTTGATGCAACCTAGGACTCTGGGGTTGGCTCATACTTTAGACAGAGAGTTCGTATCTGCATCCAAAAAGAATACCTCTTCGGTATTACGGTCAGCCTTATTGGGTCATTTCTGTCTGGCGTCGATATGGATCCACTTATTTAACGCTTGAATACATATTTTATTTTATGGTATGTTGTAAAAAATCTTTACTAATCTTTACAAACATTTTTTATTTCTATGTTTTAAATATATATATGTGCTTAATAAAGAATTAAAAACAAACCCTGCGAAATGCTGAGTGGGAAAAAGTTAAAATGTCCTGTAAATGCTTAATAAATAAACTAGTGGTTCGCCCCGAACTGAGACCTCGCGGTAACGGTATCCCATGATTATTCATTCAATCGATACATGATAACCAAAACTGACATTATTATTATGCCCGTTTTCACCAAACATACCTAAATCATCCCCTAAGTAGGAGTCTCTTAACGTAGGTAGCTCCTAAATACAATCCTAAGTCCTAACATCCGTCCCAATATCCTTTTAGGTGTCCCGTACAGGATCGTGATAAATAAGTTGACAGAAAACATCAATCACCTAACTTATAGGTAGCCCGTAAAGGTTAGGGAACGTTAGTGAAAACATTGAATTATTTATCAAACATTGAATTTAACTCGTAGTTCCATGGGAATAGTTACTGACTGCGCCATCTATTAGCATTATTGTGAAGCTATGTTGATGCTATATGAATTACTGACGCCCATTAAAAATTAAATAATCTCGTTTCTTTATAATATTCATATAATTTTAGTATTTGTTGTTCAAGTACAGGATATAAGTGACCTAAAAACATAAAATCAGTTTGAAAATCCATAGCGGATTTTTCTAGAGAGCGTCTTCAAGCGAGCGTATAAAATCGCCACTTTGAAAGCCCCCCATTTCGTCAATTTTAAGGGAAAAATTAAAAAAAAAATATTTTTGTACTCAGTTCAAAATTATCTTTAAAATGATACGTAACAATTTTATGTAACGCGATTTTTTTTTTTTTACTTCGCATTCGCTTCTATGAGAGCCCCCCTGAAATAAAGATTTTTATAACTTTTTAAGCCATTTTCGGCTGGAGGCCATCGGTTTACATATTATATCTAAATTTGAAGTAATTACGTTCAGTAATTCAAAAGTTATAAGGCTCTGACAGACGGACGGACGGACGGACGGACGGACGGACAAGTGCAAATCGCCCTAGTTAACTCAAAGACCTTCGCTTCGCTCGGTCGATAAATGATCTAAAATTAATGATAAAAAAAAATTATAAAATCAAAAGTGTGTTGTTTGTCCTTCAATCACACCGCAAAAGAGCTATCGATTGACGACATTTTTGGCATGGGTATAGCTGTTGAGGACCTGGAGTACTGTCACAGGCTAATCTTTATCCCGGAAAATCTAAGAGTTCCTACGGGATTTTTTAAAACTTAAACCGCGCGGCGTCGTGGGCATCAGCTCTTAAATTATGTTATTTAGTTTGATATTAACCATCTCATCACTTTCTGCATTGATGTAAATCATCATCATTTTTATCATCTCATCAGCCTGTGGACGTCCACTGTTGAATACCATCCCTTCCTTAATTCCTTAATAATTTCCATGGCCTTCAGTAATGAGCGCCATAACATCCGTTCTACAGCCTTGTGGTATTTCAGGCCTGCCCACTACTGCACACGAGGATTTTTTTACGCTACGTTCACAAAATTCACATTTTGTTTCAAGCTTTTCATTTCATTCATTCACCGCCCCTTGTACTACGCTAGGTATTAGATGGTTCTCAACATTTCACACCTTCGAGTTTCCAAGACATTTGCTAAAATTAGTAAAAGCTCTTTGCACCTCGGGGACCCTGACTGACTAATGAATGCTATGAATACATATTGGTGCATTACTGTGTACCAGTGATGCTGCATAATTAATAACAACACCGCTCTTTACTCGACCGGCGAGACGGTGAATGCAGTGCTACGAACATTTCAGACAGGATGCAATATTTTAATTTTCTATGATTATATTTTAAGCAGATGGAAATAAATCGATTCTATAAATAAGTTTTTCCTGCAACAAAATTATTTTTTATCAATACCTATACCGTGCTATCAATATATCAAACATTTGCCTGCATATTTATCAATTTAATTAAGTTCATCGTATTTTATAGTAAATTTTTAAGCTGAAGTGTAAAGATTCACATACTTAGTTTGAACTTCCTATCGTTCTTGGATACCAACGTACTGGAGTGGCGACTGGAAAGAGCAAGGTTGACCCCAATAGGTACACCGACGACGGCATAAGACCGAGGCATGTAGAAGCCCATACAAGAGACCATACTACGTAGCAGTGGGCGTTTATCGTTTGATGAAGATGAGGAGTTGGACATTTTCGTGGGAGCATTTTGCAAGCTTCCTCTGTCGATTAAAAAAAATCACGCGAATCGGTTCAGAAATCCCGCAGAAATCGGTGGACATACATAAGATACCTCTATCCTTTTTGAAAGAAGTTTGGGTATGCAAATGTCTAAATATTTTTAGTCTGCACAGCATTCTTAATTAATTTAGCATCGGGAGAGGCGTGAAATCGGTAAAACCTTGTAATTGCTCGAGATGCCTCTAACCGATTCCACAAACACCCATGTTACTGCGATCCATTTTATTCTGGAAATTTTAATTTTCTACGACCATTATAAAATTACTAAAACGTTTTAAAGTTGCAGCGTTAAAAGCATTCGCATAAAACGTTTTAATTTTCTGCACATTAAATGCAAATAAACAGGTAATACGTATTCTCCCCGGTGTGCATTTTACTTTAAGACAAAAGCTATTTATAATAGAGTTTAACTTGTAGAAAATCAGACAGGTTTATAGATATTTTTTATTAATTAACCAATGGATTTTGTTTTGGGTTACAAGTAGATGTAAATTTAACATTTTAAATAGTAGGTGTTTGTCTGGTGCCCAAAGTTTGGGCAAAATCAAACACAAAGGTTCTTAAGCACGAGCTTGTCTTCTTTATTAACCGATAGACACTTTTGGACATAGATCTCTTGCATAGACTGCACATTTTCACATGACTCGGTCTTACGCCCCTTGTATCCAGTGGCACATATGACTCGTTTGATGTCCAAGGTCCGCCAAGTTGCGGGTCTGCAACACTGTGATTTTCGGTGCGAGGTACCCACTCCAGCACCTTGGAACCCAAATAAGAAACTTTCTAACTTGATGCCAGTATTGCCACTTCAACTTACGCGAGCTATGTCGTTAACTCTGGTTCTCCTATGTATATTGTTACGAATACCTACCGATGTATCGCTACACTAGAGTAGGTAAATATGCTGCATAGGTAGGTCCGTAATAAGTACCTACCATGTCCTTGGGTTGTTTACAAAAACTGTAGGTACCTACTCTTTTGTTTACCTATTCTTTTGTATCGCGAACTTTCGGGAATGGCTTGTTATTGTCAACAACGTGTTTACATCTAATCGGATTCTCGAATTTTCTATTGTTTTGATTCGAGTATAAAAACCGCGTCGTTGCTCGCCGGGGGTCAGTTTGTTTTGAATAGGCATCAAGAGAGATCAAGTGCGAAGTAACCAGTGCGAAGTCGAAAGTGTTTGTAAGAGTGCTTTATTTGTGATCATTGTGCGATATAGTGTAAGAGCTAGTGGACTGTTGTACAGTACGTGAATAAACCTTCTTGTTTCGGAACTGGTGTCTTAATTGAACCCCTTACACGTAACAACTGGTGACAGAAGTGCGATGCCAGCCACACCGCAACAAGAGGAGGGCGTACGTACGCGCCGACAGGCAGCGTTGGACGCGTCACGTGAACAGGTGGGTCACGCCGGAGCGTCACGAGAGGCTTCTCTGGCTCGGTCGCCAAGCATAGCCCCAACGTCTATGGCAAGCGGTTTTGACATGGCGGCTTTACTAGGCGCTATACAGAACCTCGGGAGCAAGATGGAGGGCAAGATGGACGCCATGGAGAGCAAGCTGGATGCTCAGCGAAACGTCATTATGGACGCTATAAACGCCAAGTTTGAAGTTATAAGTGGCGATATGGATCGAGTGAAGGATCGTGTGGATAAATATGACATGGAGCTAAGTGAATACCGAAGGCGGTTGGAGGAGCTGGACAATAAGCTGCAGAAGAGTCGAGTGCAAGGCTTAGCAGCTGCACCTGCCGGAGTCCCAAAGCTGAAGGTTCCGAATTTCGATGGATCTACGTCATGGTCAGCCTTTAAACATCAGTTTGAGACGGTTGCGAAGGGTAATGGATGGAAAGATGACCAGTCTCTCACGGCCCTGACACTCGCATTACGCGGGGATGCACTATTGATCCTGGAGAACATCCCAGCTGATGGACGGTCTCTCGACGCTCTTCTCAAGGCCTTGGAAGCTCGCTATGGTGATAAACACCTAGAGCATGTCTACAGAGCGCAGCTCAAAGAGCGCAGACAGAGATCTAGCGAAGGTCTACAGCAATGGGCCTCAGAGATAGAACGCCTGGTACGGCGCGCATATGCCTCTGACCCCTTGCTGGTTGAGAAAACGATTGTGCAGGCTTTTGTGGATGGCATAAAGGATCGGGAAGTGAGGAAAACCGTCAGATTGGCTCATCATACTACCTTAGACGCTGCCCTAGTCCATGCACTAGAAGTAGAAGCTGCAGGTCAGGACTACCAAAACTACAAGGTCCGAGAGGTGGTAGCTGGAGTCACACCTAAAAGGGGACCAACGTGCTACGGATGCGGGGAGCAGGGGCATATCAGATTAAGCTGCCCTACTCAAAGGAGGACCCTAGGGAAACAGGGTACAGTGACGAGGGGTACCCAGGTTGATGCCGCAGATCTAGAAAGAGCTAGAGCTGTGGAGAGGGCACCAGCTGAATCCTGTAGAGCCCCCACTATCCATGTACGGCAGGCAAGCGATGGAAATAGTCTCGTTACTACAGGAGAGATAAATGGAAAATCGTGCCGCTTCACGATTGACACAGGTGCAACGAAATCAATTGTGCGACCGGAGCTTTTGTAACGAACCATCGTGTGGGGAAGTTCGCGACCATCCTGCAACTTACAAACAGCTACGGGTCAGCCAGTGACCGTCCTCGGAGATACGGAAGTGATGATTAAACTGGGCGACAAGTTGTACAGATACCCTGTTCTGGTGGCTAGTATAACAGATGACTGCATCATCGGATTGGACTTTCTACAATCACAACAGTGTGTGGTGGACGTGCCTAAAGGGGTTTTGAGTTTTCCGGACCAGGAGGTATTTCTAGAGGGTGCTTCTTCAGTAGTGGTTCACCTGAAAAACGTGACATTGGCCCCAAAAGCTGAAACCAGGATTAAAGTGAGCAACGCACAGAAAGAGGACTCAGATTTGAAGCTCATCATGGAATGGAAAACCCGAGGACGAAAACCACGATGGAGTGATGTGTCTGCCACGAGCCCAATTACTAAAGCATATTGGGCTCAGTGGGACAGCCTCGTCTTGAGGGACGAAGTCCTGTACAGGAAATGGGGATCATCGAATGGCAAGGAACAGACTCTGCAAATTTTTGTTCCTAGAAGCAAGGTAGCTTCGCTGTTAAGGCAGTTACACGGCGGTACTTCTGGAGGACACCTCGGTGTAGAGAAAACCTTAGCGAAGGTACGCGAATGCTTCTACTGGGTCCATTTGCGTGAGGACGTTGAAGATTGGTGCAGAGGATGTTCTACATGTGCCACGGTGAAGGGAAATCGTGATCGATTAAAGGAAAAACCCCAGCTGTACAATGTGGGAGCTCCTTGGGAGAGAATCGGCATCAATGTTTGTCATCTACGAAAACAGTTGGATGAGGGTCATGAACATGCTCGAGAACAGAGCCTAAAGACTAGCGAGAGAATGAAAACACGCTATGATCGGAATGCCAATACCTGTGGTTTCCAAGAAGGCGACTCTGTGTGGTTGCATAACCCATTAAGAAGGAAGGGAAAATCTCCGAAGTTACAAGCGCGGTGGGAAGGACCGTACACAGTGGTCACAAGGATTAATGACGTTACCTATCGCATCAAACAAGGAGACAGGAAACGGCCGAAAATTGTCCATGTGGACCGCCTGGCACCATATCGAGGGACCAATGATGCTCGGGACGAGCACAACTAAGGAGGGGGTGGTGTTACGAATACCTACCGATGTATCGCTACACTAGAGTAGGTAAATATGCTGCATAGGTAGGTCCGTAATAAGTACCTACCATGTCCTTGGGTTGTTTACAAAAACTGTAGGTACCTACTCTTTTGTTTACCTATTCTTTTGTATCGCGAACTTTCGGGAATAGCTTGTTATTGTCAACAACGTGTTTACATCTAATCGGATTCTCGAATTTTCTATTGTTTTGATTCGAGTATAAAAACCGCGTCGTTGCTCGCCGGGGGTCAGTTTGTTTTGAATAGGCATCAAGAGAGATCAAGTGCGAAGTAACCAGTGCGAAGTCGAAAGTGTTTGTAAGAGTGCTTTATTTGTGATCATTGTGCGATATAGTGTAAGAGCTAGTGGACTGTTGTACAGTACGTGAATAAACCTTCTTGTTTCGGAACTGGTGTCTTAATTGAACCCCTTACACGTAACAATATAATGAAATATTCACTGATTCAGTATTTTTATACTATAACCAAAACTGTCGAGTTAACTAGTAGGTTTTCTACTAGTAAAGGCCTATGTTTATACCTAGCATTCTTAAGTTATTTCATCAGAAGCTTGCTTAATGTAGTAAACTACAACCTACTGCTAAGCTATTCCACAGTATAATTGAACACCTCAATGAGTCAGATGTCCATTTATGACATTTTTATCTTCGTCGATGACAGTCCACCTTTTATGATCTACAGTTTTACAGTTGAACAAAAGAAGAAAAGACAGCTGTTAACAGTAAGAACAACCTATTGAACTGCACCTGTCTTTCAATTATCTGTTAATAAATCTAATCTTCTATATAAATAAAAATGAATGTTGGTAAGCGCATAACTCAAGAATGGATGGACCAATTCGGTTAATTTATTTTTTTGTATGTTCCTTAAGTTCCACGGAAGGTTTTAATACAAAAAAAAAACAAACAAAAAAAATTTAATTTTTACTTTTAACTTTTGACAGAACGAAGTCTGTCCGGGCAGCTAGTATTATATAAAATTCTCGTGTCACAATGTTCGTTCCCGTACTCCTCCGAAACGGCTTGACCGATTCTCATGAAATTTTGTGAGCATATCGAGTAGGTCTGAGAATCGGCCAACATCTATTTTTCATAGCCCTAAATGATAAGGGTGACCAACCACTAAATATTTTTGCTGGCGGTACGAAGTTCGCGGGGTCAGCTAGTTATATAATAAATCTAGTTAGTTTAGTAGTCTAGCTAGTTTTATAATAAAATTCCACAGTCGATCTTAGACTTGCCTTTACACAAGTTTAAGAAATCAGTAAAAACTAATCTCATGAAAAAAGCATATTATGCAATTGAAGACTATTTAGATGATAAAAAAGCGTGGACATAATTCTTTCCAGCGATTCATGAGACAGCAGGTGGTAATTGAACTGTTTAACTATTCTATTGAATGTAAACTTATTTTGAAAAGAGCAACTGCCGAGTTTCTTGCTGGTTCTTCTCGGCAGGAACGGCATTCCGAACCAGTGGTAGACTCATCGACGATTCGAAAGCACTTGTAAAAAAGTTTATTTGAATAAAAAACATTTCTATTCTATTCTATTCTATATATAAAATACTTTCATTATTCTATTGTCAGTGTTTGGTATGTACCTTTAACAAGACGTTTGATCTATCTAAAATCAACAACCTCTCAAGCAGGCCATTTTAAAAGTTCAATACTGCCAAATAAAGTGCTAATACCATAAAAGTGTAATATGTACCGCCATAAATGTATAGGTTGGTAATGTCAAATTGTTGCAGTTGTATAGATCATGGTCACGTCAGAATAAATTGTTTTTATTTTTGTCATTATTATAATGCAGTCAAAAGGTGAATAATTAGAACAATACTATTACTTCAAAGCGAAGCAAAAATGACAGATAAAACATTTATCATTTGCTCGCTCCAGAAGTTGATATGAGAGAAAACTTGATTGTAAAAATACCATTTCAGCAATACCACTTGGTCTTTACACATGAAAATAATTACAACCAGCTGAACTAAATCATCCGCCCCGTTGGCACATTTTCCACTGACGCTCCTCAAAAAAGTTTTCTAGATCTATATACCTACCCGCCAAACTAAAGTTTTCAGTCCGCATCTTTAACTGACTGACAACTTAACGGCTGTCGGTTCGATTACCACTCATTACACTATTATCGTGCCCAACCTTATCAGAAGCTTTTTTTTAAATATTTATATCATAATTTAATTCATTGACATCTTAATAATTAATAAAATCTTAACTGCGATGACATTACATACAAATCATTTGGATGGCATTGTATGGTTGATTGTAGCTTGGTATCTGTTAATTACGTAACATCTGTTTTGTATACATGCAATCTTGCAAATAAAGGAATTATTATTATTATTTGTATATATATTTCAAGGAGAGAGAGGGATATACCCTCTCTAGTCATATTAAGCATAGTTAATATTACTCTATTCATAGTCTAAAAGGGATTACAGTAGAACAGAAAAGTATGCAAAGTACTTGTAACGCCATAGTACATCCCACCAAAGTTCCTGCCTCCCAAACTGGGATCCCCTGTGCTATGGGATACATTAACATTTAGATGGATGGATCAGTAATTTAATATTGGTCAGAGAAAATAATTTGGGAAAGCTTTTCTAAATTAATTATTCAAAATTAACGCAATCCATCTCCAGACTACATCTTTTATCGTTAAATTAATAAAATACAAATTACAATGCGATAATGAATGTAATGCGAAACGGCGACGAATTTCCACATTAATGAGTTCATTAAGCCCATAATTTTCATCGCGTATTAACATATCAATAATACCCGCTCACCCTCCGTTCGAGTATCGCGTTATATTACCGTTTTCAATAGGCATTGTTTTACCGTGCGTGTAATGGTATTACCACACTACACTGAAGGTATTTAAATAACCGATTTCAAAAACGAAGGAATATCATAATAACTAAGTGCATGAGTCTGGCCTTTAACTATAAAATCATCATGTTTTGACACTAAATGCTGATTTCACCAACTTCGAGTAACGCTTAAGCGAGAAATAAACTGGGCATTCTGACAGTATTGTCAGTATTGAAAATCTGCCAAAATATCATTACGCTCGGATAAGACTTATTTTACTTTGGTGAAATCGACCCTAAATAACATATTCATTCGCATAATTAACGTTAACTCGAAAAGTTACACTAAGTGCCTCTCCTCCTCTACACAAAGGCGCAAATGATAATGTCACTAACTTCAAGTTTACTTTAAACTGGAAAACATACATAATGTCTTTTATTATTTTTTAAACTAGCTGACCCGGCGAACTTTGTACCGCCAAGTTATCTATATAAATAAAACAAATAAACTATCATAATAAAAAAAAAACTATCCTATCTTTCAAGTTGGACAAAATTACAGATAGTTACGAAGTTTGATCTAAATCGGTTCAGTAGTTTAGGAGTCCATCGCGGACAAACAACGTGACACGTAATTTATATATATTAAGACTAGATCACTCGTAAGTAGAGGATGTTCCGTGTGTTAGCGCCATTAGCTGATAGATAGGGGGAGCACACATGAGCAATTATGTGATTAATTACTACGTTTTCAATAGGCTGTATTATCATAAAGACAGGATGACTGTACGAGTGTATCGTCATATTATTGTGTAGTTTAATGTTCTGTGTTCATAATATTATATATACCTACATAAATATTTTAACCCACATACTTTTAATATGCTATACTCATGTTATGTAGAGAAGTTCATCAGTCAGTCAGACTTCACAAACCTTTGAGAATTTTATGGAAAACTCTCAGGTGTGTATTACCCCACATCATTTCCTTCACCATTAAAGCAAGTGATATTTAATTGCTTAAACGCACCTAACTCCGCCGCTGGATTCAGGCGGCGCAAGAACGAGGCCTGTGGAATTCCATGCAAGAGACCTTTCTCCAGCAGTAGACGTCTATCAGTTGACAAAGAAGAAGAGAAGAAAACATAACTCCGAAAAGTCAGTGTTGCGTGCCCGGGATCAAACCAGCTACTCCTCGAATAGGAGATCGCAATTCTAACCATGATGAGGTCAGTGCACTGAAATATACTTGCAACATTTATTCTTGTCTGCATTTGTAGATAAAAGTAAATAGGAAGTAGGAAAGTTCCACATCCACAATGTATCCTTTATTAGCCACTAAGAAAAACCTATCCTACTATCGTAGAATTCACTTACAAGGTGAACAATACAAAGTTATATTATGCTCGCTAAATAGAACTGCTTTTGCGCTCTACATATGCTCCCATCATAACTCACGCTGAAACTTTTGTATCAAGCCTGAATAAGGATGGAGGGCATTATTTATGAAGTAACTTTGAGTTATTAGTATAGGACCTGAGCACGATACCACAATATTAGTTTCTGTTTGTTTCGCGGTTATTTGTAGTAGCTATTCCCCGTGGGACGTTTGGACGTTTAGGCTGATTAATTCCTGAGTCAGAAATGAGATGTCCCGCGTTCTATTCTCGAAGTTTCTCAAGGTGGATTATAGGGGTCTACCCGCTAAATTCAAATTTAATTTGGTTTTTCGCAATTTGTAAACCAATACGACAAAGTAGGCTTATGGCATTCTAATTGCGCCAGTGGCAGTATCATCTTCACAGGTTTATATAAAAATCTTTACTTGAAAGTGTCCATTTTAAGATATTAGTCTGAATATCGGCTAATTTGTGAGTAACTCACGTCCAACTCGATGTTTTGATTAATTTCTTAAACTGGTCACTTTCAAGTAAAGATTTTTATATAAACCTGTGAAGATGATACCTACTGCCACTGGCGCAATTAGAATGCCATAAGCCTACTTTGTCGTATAAGTTTACAAATAATTGCAAAAAACCAAGTTAAATTTGAATTTCGTGGGCAGACCCGTATAATCAACCTTAAACAAAGATGACACTGTGGCACCTAGACACTGAGGTGTGGCTTGGTGCCTTTATGGCGCTGGTGCCATAAAACGTGATTTGCAAGGAACTGTTGGTAACAAGCAGCATATGACAGCATGCAATGCTCAGACTGATGCAGCGGCTTCTAAAGCACCTATGTCTAGGATTTGCTAGTGTTCACAATTATTTCCCTCGTGTATTTTGTGGTTTTCTGGAAAATAAATTATGCAACTAAAACTGAATCATGATCATCTATCTAAACCATTATTTAATTGTTTGAATATAATTCAATCCACTTAACATGCCTTTGATTCAACTGTTCATTTTCCTCCGAATTATTTTTGACTAGATGATGCCCGCGGCTTCGTCCGCGTGGATTAAGGTTTTTTCATTCCCGCGGGAACTTTGTAATTTTTCCGGATAAAAAGTTGTGTTGATCCTGGGTATGACCTATTTCCATTCCAAATTTCAGCCCAATCGGTTCATTCGTTGTGGCGTGAAAGAGTAAGAAACATCCATTCATCCAATATCTTTCATTTTAATAAGCAAATGTAACTAAACTCATTTCCATACTTTTAATGAATGTTGTTTTCTTTGGTGACTCCTGAAAATATGGCTGACTCAAATGTATTGAAGAACCCCGCCCTTTTCTCGTACGGTAATTGAAAAGCTCTTCGACTCACATAATTACAAGTTTACACAGAGGTACGTGTATGGTCAACCTAAAATAATGTTAGGAAAGTTGATTCGGCGTATTGTTCAATGGAATACGATGGGGAGCTTTTAATTAAGAAAAGTTGCTAACACAGTTACGGTAGGTAGATAATATACCTACTATTTTATTCGATGGCAAGTTAGCCCTTGACTGCGTTGTCACCTGATGGTAAGTGATAATGCAATCTAAGATCATAGTGTAACATTTTTGACAGTAGGCTGGATAGCCACGGCTAATATAAAGCCTTTTATCAGACAAATAAGGTAGGATGAACATTATTACGTTAAATTAACGCTTAATTTTCTTCACAATTAAGTTTTACTCCCTGAAATAAGCTTTGTACGTAAATTTGACGGCACATCCATATATACCTGTACCCTATGAGATGGATTTTAGTGATGTCATAAAAGAGATGTAAACTGAATTAGGAATGAACGCCGTTTATCTTGCATTTTATATCTGACAGTAGGCTTTTATGCCTTATGACTTAGGAGTTATGACAATAGGCATTATACTCATATATTATTTTGGAAATTCAAAATAATTCAAAAACATAAACTACTACTTCGTTCGCGTGGAGTTGGGTTTATAAAAATCCCGCGGGAAAACTATTTTTCCGGGATGAAAGGTAGCCTATGTCACTCTTCAAGTCCTCGATTATACCTACCCAGGCAAAAAATTAAAGTCGATCTATTGCTCCGTTTCTGCGTGATTGAAGAACAAACCAACTAACAAGCACACTTTCGAATCTTACTAATATTATAATTGTGGTAGGGTGTTTGTATGTTGATTTGTTCTTCAATCATGATATAACAGAGCTACGGATTGACGTGATTATTTGCATTTGTATAGTAATTGATGTTCTGGAAAGTCACGTAGGCTACTTCTTATTCCGTAAAATCAGAGTCCCTCGGGAGTTTCAAAACTAAATCCACGCGGACGAAGCCGCGGGCACAAGCTAATTTGTAATATTAGTAAAATTAGTAAGAGTAATAATTAATTAATAGTATTTTTGCGAGTTAGTGCGGTTTCAGATTAACGTTTTTTCAGCGCACCATTAGAAAACAAAAGTTTTCACTATAGTTATAGTTTTCACTATAAAGTACAAACAAGTTCGTCGCTTTGCATCGCAGCTCGATGTTGCGGGCAGAATAGAGGTTTTCCAACGTTTCCAACTATTTAAGTTATTTAGGGTCTGCGCCGTTGTAAATCTTAATTGTTGCGGGACTCGGGGCAATGACTCGTGAAGAGGGCCCGGGGCTGCTTGTAAATCTTGGTCAGTCGAATTTTCCTGCTGAAAAACTACATTGTGTACTGTATATTATATTCACAACAAAGCCACAGTAAGCTCCATTTAAGAATTCATTCAAACCGCAAAGCTGGGAAATTCATTAGTCAATACTCAAGATGTTGTTCATCTTGCCATAGACATCTAGTATTTGTTAGTATAGTACATAGCAAAAAAAAATAATGAGAAAATATTATTTATTTAATCCTTAAAATTATTATGTATCCGAAAGTGTGTTTGTTTATTAGTTTGTGGGTTTGTCCTTCAATCACGCCACAACAGAGATACGGATCGACTTGATTTATTGCATGGGAGCGAACCTGTAGAGTTACAGGCTACTCTTTATCCCGGCAAATCAAAGAGTTCCCGCGGGATTTTTAAATACTACATCCACGTGGACGAATTCGAGAGCATAAGCTAGTCTAAAAATAAAACAGAAAGTTACACTTTTGTTTTTGTATCTGCATATGAACATAGGTATGAATGGATATTGTTTTGTAAACTTCACTTCACCAGAAGTGATGGAGAAGTTTTGCCACTGATTCCGATACCATTGATTGAGATTTGAGACCACTGAAATATTGTTCTCTAAGAACTAAATTGTACTCAATTAAATCAACAATGACAAAAACAGCCCGATTCTATAAGGAGTGCAAACTCAAAATTTTCATTTAAACGGCAAGTGAAGGATCATCTGCTCAAAACCATGTAACCCCTGTCTGTAACTTTTTCTATATCTATATATATAAAAGAAAGTGGTGTTAGTTACACTATTTATAACTCAAGAACGGATGAACCGATTTGGCTGAAAATTGGTGGAGAGGTAGCTTAGAACCAGGAGACGGACATAGGATACTTTTTATCCCGTTCGACCGCGTTTCCGTCATGTCACTATAAAACGTGGCATGAGAAAAACGCATCTGACATGGAATAACAAAACGTAAATGACAGCTAAACGTAATTTTGTCTTTGGTTAAGTATGAAAAATTTGACAATTATAAAAAGTGTTATAATAAAGCATTACTGATATTATAAATGCGAAAGTGTTTTGTTTGTTGGTTTGTCCTTCAATCACGTAGCAACAGAACAGCGGATTGATGCGATTTTTTGCATGGGTATAGTAATGGATGTAGTAGTGGTTCCTCAGACCGGGAGAGCTACTTTTTATCTCGGATAATGAAAGAGTTCCCGCGGGATTTTTAAAAACGAAATCCATGCGGACGAAGTCGCGGGCATCAGCTAGTTTATTATATTTAATACTAATTTTATGTTTCATATGTACGGTATCATGTTACGTAATGTATTTTGTATGATGTAATATACTTAGGTACCTATTTGTATATAATTATGTATATTATATGTAAATTATTATATTCAAAATATTTATGTATTATATATTTATATATTATACTCTTTAACCTTACTCTTTTGCACACCGACAAGTGTTGTCTCACATCTCAAGGTTGACTGGTAGAAAATGCTTTAGCATTAAGTCCGCCTTTTGTACTTTTTTTGTGCAATAAAGTGAATTAAAAAAGTAAAACAGCTGCCACAAAGCACTGAGAAGCTGAGCTGGAGAAGTCACTCGAAAGTTTGTTGTTTTAATTAATTAACCCTATGCTGATGCTAAAGCGCACCTAGTTTCCCTGTGCGGCTCGGGGGATCAACTGAGACGCTAATTAAATTATATGGGGTGAATCTTGTTTAAGTTTTATTAATTTAAATGAAAAGCCGGCGAAAGATACATTTCTGACGGAAATATTTCATCCCTATTTACTTAATTTTTGTAACTTTAATGGAAAGTTTATTATGTAGAAGTTACGTTTATTATTTATATAAGCTAGCACAAATCAGCAAAAAAGACCACAAGCACTTGAACAGCAGAATGACGTACTACTTCTTACTTCCTTACTAATATTATAAAAATTTGAAAGTGTTATTATTTATTTAATCCTTAAAATTATTATGTATCCGAAAGTGTGTTTGTTTATTAGTTTGTGGGTTTGTCCTTCAATCACGCCACAACAGAGATACGGATCGACTTGATTTATTGCATGGGAGTGAACCTGTAGACTGTAGAGTTACGGAACAGGCTTCTCTTTATCCCGGCAAATCAAAGAGTTTCCGCGGGATTTTTAAATACTACATCCACGTGGACGAATTCGCAAGCATATTAAGCTAGTCTAAAAATAAAACAGAAAGTTGTCACTTTTTAAGCTATTGCATAGCTTTTATCGCGGGCTTTGAACTAGGAGAAACAGTTTGAGCGCGGCGACCGAATCAAGAAATTCCGTAACGAAAATAAACCTAACACCATCGTTCAGTAAGCGTTCAACATTTTAGAGGGTCACAAGTAGCTCTGTTCGGCGCAGTGGGCGAGCGGCCGCTTTTTGTATGATGTCGCAGGTTCGAATCTCACTCGCGAAGTAGTGACAGTGCGCTTTTTTTGTTTGTTTGTTTTTTAATATTTTTTATTGCATAATTTTTATTATGCAAAAAAAAAATATTGCATAAATATTATAATTGCATAAGTTGATAAAAAATGCTATGCAATAGCTTTACCGCGGCAGTCCCCGAGTGCCACTTAATTTTTTTTTGTATCTGCATATGAACATAGGTATGAATGGATATTGTTTTGTAAACTTCACTTCACCAGAAGTGATTGAGAAGTTTTGCCACTGATTCCGATACCATTGATTGAGACCACTGAAAATTGTTCTCTAAGAACTAAATTGCACTCAATTAAATCAACAATGACAATATCAGCTGTCAGAAAGTACTGAGAAGCTGAGCTGGTGAAGTCACTCGAAAGTTTGTTGTTTTAATTAATTAACCCTATACCGATGCTAAAGCGCACCTAGTTTCGCTGTGCGGCTCGGGGGATCAACTGAGACGCTAATTAAATTATATGGGGTGAATCTTGTTTAAGTTGTATTAATTGAAATGAAAAGCCGGCGAAAGATACATTTCTGACGGAAATATTTCATCCCTATTTACTTAATGTTTGTAACTTTAATGGAAAGTTTATTATGTAGAAGTTACGTTTATTATTTATATAAGCTAGCACAAATCAGCAAAAAAGACCACAAGCACTTGAACAGCAGAATGACATACTACTTCTTACTTCCTTACTAATATTATAAATGTGAAAGTGTGTTTGTTTGTTGGTTTTTCCTTCAATCACGCCGCAACAGAACTACGGATCGACGTGATTTTTTGTTTGGGTATAGTTGAGGACCTGGAGAGTGACATAGGCTACTTTTTATCCCAGAAAATCAAAGAATTCCCGAGGGATTTAAAAAACTAAATCCACGCGGATGAAATCGCAGACATCAGCTAGTTTTCAAATATTTTGGTGACACTGTAGGTGTAGCCAAAAAGTAGACGTCACCAATTGTATTACACTAGCGGCACGCTATGATGGCCGGTTTGACACATTACAATAGTGATGTGGAATGTCAATTTATTCTCGAACAAAAAACAATTAAGTTTTGTTTTTGTACCTGATTAAATAGGTTTAATAAAACAAAAATGTATATGTTTATTTAATTTATTTGAACGAACTGAATATTTGAATGAAAATGAATATACATACTTTATATGCACACAAGAAACATATGAATACAAAAGATACCAAAAAAGGTGCCACAAAAGGCCATAATTAATCAGATTCGTCCATACTACTATTTTCACTGTCGTCACTGCTATCATCACCTACATTAATAATTATATGTTCGTTTTCTATAATATTATCTATTTTCACATCTCTTTCATAATCTTCCCTTATTAATTTAACAGTTCTATTCACAACCTTTTCCCAGTCTCCTTTAGTCACATGTTCACAAGCTAATAGTAATAAAAGTATACCTTGCCATCGCTATATCAAATCTTTCCATCAATATTTTGCGTTTGTTACATTTTTTGTATCGAAATCCAATGGTCTTCAAAATCTTCGTTAAAGAACTTTCCCCACCGAAGAATAATCCAGCTTCCTTCAGTGAATGCACCAACTTTTTTCTTGTTGGATACTCCTTCTGTAAATAGTAGCCGTAAACATGTCTTCGGATAGCATCGGCATCAAAGCTATCGATGCCTACGACTGGTTTTGCTCGTTTTCTCTTTTTTGGTGTGTGAAGTTTATTTTCTTCTGTGCCAGTCTCGCCATATTTTTTTTTAGTTATCCGTCTAACAGTTCGTTGTCCAATATTAAGCGCATCAGCTACGCGTTCAACCACTGACGTTATAGGTAAAATTGGCCCTCCATTTTGAGCTTCACGATCGAAATAGTTACGAAGGCGTATTACGAACTCACGTGTCTGACTATTTAGAACAGTTCTCTGCGTACGTTCGGTCATATCGACGAA
Organism: Oeneis ivallda; assembly: GCA_029955525.1. NCBI lineage: Eukaryota > Metazoa > Arthropoda > Insecta > Lepidoptera > Nymphalidae > Oeneis > Oeneis ivallda. The sequence goes on along the minus strand of JARPMR010000018.1, from coordinate 15,819,727 downwards.
ATCCACAACAAAGGGCTTGAACAGAGTCCAAATTAACGAGCAAGGGTCAACAGTAATGCAGTATCAATATTTGAAATCCAAAGCCAGGTCAAAACTATATCACAATCGCATTGCACTGACAGTTTATACTTTTCGAAGCAACGTCAATTCGAAACTGCTTTGTTTTGCATTGAGCATTGACGCGAGTTTGCCGGAGGTAGTAGTTGTGCTAGCCAGCGATCCTATGTGACGATCGTATTAGATTCCATTTTTAAAAATTTTCAATTTAGAAAACCAAATGCCGAGTTGTGGTATATATCATATAAAAATAAAAATTTTACCTTTTGTATGAAACAGCTGATATTTTTTTGCGATTTCAGAGGTTTGTCCACATAGTGAAAATTGTTCATATTCACAAGTACATTCACCCCTTAAATGGTGCAAACTGATTTTTCTACACTTGTATACATTTTAGAAATCAATTTAATAAATAAATTTTGAGTCCTAAACCTAAAACTACATTCGATAAAATTTATGAATCTCTGCACATCACTATCGTCAATAAAGTAATACAATTATTTCCTTCAAAGTCGTTATCAATTAATACGGAACTTCATGAGCGGACAAACGTCAAACCGGCCATCATAGCGTGCCGCTAGAATAGTCAGATTGCAAATGTTTTACGCAAACCGTCTGATACTACGAACTCCTGTCCGAGCGGTGCACGGTGTTTATCTGATCAAGAGGTTGCTTACAAAAAATATCGGCACAGTAAGTTAGGCGGCTCACGTGCCGCAAACAAACCCGGCGCAGCAGATCAAATAACCGCCGTCCGGAATACGGGAGCGTGCGGAATAGCTAATGGTTAACACGGTTACTAGTGTGTACTGATTTAAATAGGACCAATACAAATTATTTGATTGTACCTACTTCGTGAACTTTTTCGTAATCGTCCCTTACAAATTAATACAATGGGTCTAAAAAGTTTTGGGAACGCTTTTTGGAGTGGAAAATTGATAGTAGCCTGTAAGTTGAAAGTATCATACAGCACTGGTTCATTCTTCTTCGGAACATAATCTAATCAAATAAATAGTCTCCTCAGTTTGGCTATCTTAATAGTTATTTTATGAGATAGTGCGTAAAACTTTGCGTGTATCCAGGTCTTTCAAAAGCTCCCAATAGGAACTTTAAAGATTAAAAACGGCACAAAGCAAATCTTGTAAATACCTACTTATCTTTACCTCCTATCTTTAACAACCATCCTTTAATCAGTTTACTTTACCTTTTGCCACCTAAACTTCATTATCAAAGCATGCGCGTATAAAATGTATGAAATATCCTTTACAACTCTGAGCTCATATGCTCCTCCCGGCATGTGAATTATGTCTCAATATCGGCTGACCCTCGGCACCTGAAAGCGCTTCTTTTATCGCACTATTGATTCATTGTTAATAGAGCTGGCACGCAACCCGCTGTCTTATGATTTGTTGTTTATTATAACGCCTACACATTTTATTTTTTGGCACTGTTTAAAATGCTTTTATCCCACATAGTGTCCTTGCACTGGTTTTGGAAAACTCTGCTGTTCATATTTATTTATGTGCATGTAGGCAATCATAACTATTTACTGTTACAACAAACTCACAGTCATCGTCGTCGTCTTGACCAATGAATGTCCACTTCTGAACATAGGATGGCCACAGGACACACTTTTTCCCGCTTTTATCCAGCGGCTGCCACGGATTTGCTTCAGATGGTTCATCCACCTAGGTAGTTAGGGGGGTCTTGCAAAGCCGAGCTTATAACTCTATCTTTATCAACCAATAGACGTCCTCTGCTGAACAAAGGGCTCTTGTCTCTTGTATCCAGTGGCTCCCTGCGATTCCAGTCGGTCTGCGAACCCTGTGCTTTTCGGTGCAGGGCCGCCACTCCAGTACCTTGGGACACCAACGACCATCAGCTCGTCAAACTATATGCCCCGCCCAATTCCATTCCAGCTCTATTCGTAAACTGATATAAAAACTACTGAACTATCTCTACAAATAAGCACCGAATAAAGAACCCATTCTTCGTAGTTGGTTAAAAAGCTTCACATTTTAGCTTTTTTCGCCTACTCAGTTTTAGCTGCACAGACCCTGCACTACGAGTATTTCAGCAAGCTCGGTAAAACCACATCTTATTCGATGGCGTGTGATTTATGTACTCAATTATAAAGGAGCCCGCTGTGAACCTTATTCGCTTACCGAGAATGCCTTAAGATGGTGCGAAGAATCCAGTACGAATGTCTTAAGGCGAATTCTCACACCTCACAATTTGATCCATCGAATCTCATACTCCGTAGAACAACATTAATGTGTTCTATCCAATTTAGATCTTTTCTCGTACTAATTGATCAAAGATTTCCTTTAATTTAAGAATGGGATAACTTACGAAAATGCAGTCAAAAGATTTCATAAACTAGCAAAATGACTTCAATAAGTCTTTACGGTAGCCCTATTAATTGAATAAATATGGACTATACCTAACTATGTAAGAGCAAATAAAATACTCCTAGAGTATAAATGAGGAGATTCGTAGGAGAACCAAAGTCACCGACATAGCTCAGCGTGTCGCGAAACTGAAGTGGAAATGGGCGGGGCACATAGTTCGAAGAGCTGATGGTCGTTGGGGTCCCAAGGTGTTGGAGTGGCGACCCCGCACCGGGAAACGCAGTGTAGGCAGACCCCCCACCAGGTGGACCGACGACATCAAACGAGTCGCAGGGAGCCGCTGGATTCAAGCGGCGCAAGACCGAAGCCTGTGGAAGTCCATGCAGGAGACCTTTGTCCAGCAGTGGACGTCTATAGGTTGATAAAGAAGAAGAAGAAGAAGAGTATAAATGGACAAGAAAAATGGGAATTGCCAATTTAGTACCATTAATTTATTCATCTTCATCTCTCTCCAGTAAGCGTTTGTCCCAGCGATCGGTGTTCTGCTAATATGCCTGATAACATTTTCTTTAAAATCGATTACTATTTTAGTTTATCGGTATTTACTACGGATTTTGCACCTCGGAGAAACACCCAATAAAAATTCTACATTTAAGTTTATTATTATAGTATGGAGATAACACACTGTGATATATACTATCCTAGACTGCTGTATTTAGGTAACTTACGCGAACGTTAAGTTTGATTAACCTCATAACATTTAGGTTCCTGAAGTAAAAAAGAATATTCTTAAAATTCTAAAATAATGAACAATAAAAAAGCCGGCCAAGTGCGAGTCGAACTCGCGCACCGAGGGTTCCATACTCCAAAAGTAAAACTAAAACGATAATATTATATTAATTTGCTTATTTATCGTTAACTTTGTTTGTAGAGGTTTATTGTTAATATAAAAAAAACTATGCTAGTTATAGCGTTGGTTTTATTTTTCCTGTAAAATATACATAAACCTCTATTGACCATAATTATTTCAGATTTTTAGATTGGTAAACTTCGGAGATAAGGGGGGGGGGGGGGGGGAACGGTATTTTTTTCGACATTTTGGCCGATTAATCAGAAACTATTATAATCTAGAAATAAATAAAAAACTGTTTTAGAATGCACAAGTGAAGGCCTTTCATATGATACCCAACTCGGTATAGTTATCTTACTTTGAAATTTCAAACCCCCGATTTTCCCCCTTTTTTAATCAAACTAAAATAATTTTCGCGTTGCTTTTATTTTTCCTGTAAAATATACATAAACCTCTATTGACCATAATTATTTCAGATTTTTCAATTGGTAAACTTCGGAGATAAGGGGGGGGGAACGGTATTTTTTTCGACATTTTGGCTGATTACTCAAAAACTATTACATATAGAAATAAATAAAAAACTGTTTTAGAATGCATAAGTGAAGGCCTTTCATATGATACCCAACTCGGTATAGTTATCTTACTTTGAAATTTCAAACCCCCGATTTTCCCCCTTTTTTAATCAAACTAAAATAATTTTCGCGTTGCTTTTATTTTTCCTGTAAAATATATATATACCTCTATTGACCATAATTATTTCAGATTTTTCGATTGGTAAACTTCGGAGATAAGGGGGGGGGAACGGTATTTTTTTCGACATTTTGGCCGATTAATCAAAAACTATTATATATAGAAATAAATAAAAAACTGTTTTAGAATGCACAAGTAAAGGCCTTTCATATGATACCCCACTCGATATAGTTATTTTAGTTTGAAATTTCAAACCCCCGATTTTCCCCCTTTTTTTATTAAAACTAAAAATATTTTTTGATTTTTCATTATTCCAATGATTTTGGGCCACCATTATACACAACTATGCCAATTTTCATGTCGATAGCTTTAATAGTTACTGAAATAATCGACTGTGACAGACGGACGGACAGACGGACGGAGAAAGTCTCACCATAAGGGTTCCATTTTTACCATTTTGGTTATGGAACCCTAAAACGATGTGAAGACGAAAATATCTAAAGAATAAAAAAATATATTTCATATCTAGTGGAACAATAAAACGAGATATCTGAGCTCTATACTGTAATAATTCACCTTAAGAAGGATTCAGAAATGGAATATCTTTCTCTAGTGGATTTGCAAAATACAAAGCTTCCTCCCTGACAACTTCGTAAAAACTTTCTGTATTAAATTCTTTTCCAAGTTATTCATTTTTTTGAGGCTTTGAGGCTCATGTAATATTTTCCTGATGAAAAAGTAAAAAATGATATCACAATGATCTTTTAGAAAACTCTGCATCGCAAGTTGTCGTCTCAACCTATAAAATTGTCCACAGCTACTTCATACCAGTAGCTCGACAAAACATAAATAAAGGGCTATTGAATAAATTCTTGTCTACAATTTAAAACTACGGAAGGGAAACCTTTTTACATGAGCTCTTTGAGATTGTAAACTTTTAAAGCGTGTGTCTATGTTCACTAAGTCGACTCAATAAAAGTTAAACTTTTGCGAAACGATCTAGTATTTACAGAGGCATTCAAAGAATTCACTTCGATTTACTACTTCGCTGTTTTTTAAATCAGCAACGATGAACTTATTTCTTTTTATATAAAAAAACTGGCCAAGTGCGTTTCGGGCCACGCGCAGTGTAGGGTTCCGTAGTTGAAAGTCTCAAATATTATTGCTGACCTACGATAGTGCTTTACTTTATTTATGAATATTGAATACATTTTGAGTTCCATGGTTTAAATACTATAATATACTACAAAATATGCAACTTACACTACGTGTAATACCTAACTTGGAAAAAACAGATATAACTCCTTAACTAATGAACCCTACTTAGCCGTGATAGTTTTCCTTTAAAATTCGTTATATATACTACTGCTGTGAATTTTTTCTTGAATCCTATATACAACCATTTAGCTGGCAGAGGGGGGGGACACTTGACTCTAATAAAATTTAGCATTTTAAAATATCATATTTCACAAACGGATTCCTGAATTGAAAAATGGTGTTCCCACACCCACAATATTTTTAAAAGACCTATTCAACGACACCCCATACTATGGGATAGAAGAGAAAAAAAAATTCATCCTCACTTTACATGTAGGGGAGGCACCCTAAAAAAAATTATTTTTCACAATTTTATTTCAACACTTTGTTGGCGTCATTGATATTTATACCCTTGTCAAATTACAGATTTCTAGTACCAATAGTCTCCGAGCTAAACCGCGGACAGACAGACAGACAGACGGACGGACATGGCGAAACTTTAAGGGTTCCTTGTTTACTACGGAACCCTAAAAATCACGGTGGTTAAGGCTTTATTAATTTTGACCTTTGCCTGTAGTAAAAACAAGAAAAAAAAGATGTGCGGCATACATTTTGTGATTTAGTTATATCAAAACTTTGTAAGTCGCAAGTCATCATTATCTTCCAGCGACAAAGCTATTAAAACCCTAGACGGGATTCCACTACAGCGCAGCGTACGCAAAGTACATAAATCAGTAAAGCACTTCATTTTCAGTGAAAACAGCGACCTTATGAAGACTTGTACATCCTCCAAGTTCTAAATGTCTTTTCCTGTAATAACGCAGTCCATATTTCAATGGTTTCAAAACTTATGTGAGCCCGACCAAAGTTAAATTACTCTATTATGCAGATTCGAATACGCGGGTGATTGAGAACAATGCAAATAGGTTTTTTAAATTAACCTTTCGTAGCTTTTCATTGGAAAGATGGTAGTTTCGAAGCTCAACCACTTTTCTTTTTTTTATATATCTCTTGCTTGCTATGAATGCTATTTAATCACGTGGCGGCACTTCTTTGCCGGTAGGGCGTATTATTAACTAAGTAGCAACGGTCAGACCAGAACAAGATAAATTAGAAATGATTAAAAATTACCCCAGTCGGGAATCGAAGCCTGGACCTTCCATTTATAAGATAAAAGCGCTCACCTTTCTCAGCGTGCTAAGATATCGTTAGGGCAGTTTGTATTTATTCATCACTATACAATTTGGAGAAGATGGAAGCTTAGCTGGATGAGATAGGGAAAATTAATCATATTTTAACATATACACTTACAGAATACTTTAAAAATAATAATTTCTCGTTTCTCGTAAAAACGTTGCTCTTTTAAACTTTGGTTATGGTCACAATCGGTTTTAAAGTAATGCTCCTGAAAAAATAATCTCTTTTCAAGTGGCACAAAAGTAAACACGGGCCGTAAAATTTCCTCCCAAGCCTTTACATGAAAGGGAAATGTTATGAAAGAGTTTTTGCATAACTTTTTTAATCGCGCCACGAAGGGTTGCGGTACCAGAGAGCACATCAAAGTGCCCATAACTTCGGCGGGAAATGCAGCTTTCTATTCACGAACCACTGTTTTAGGTGACAAGAGGCAAAGCGAAAAGTTTCCATTGTTGAACGTAAAGACCTCTTATTGTGTCGAAGTACTTTCACGCTTCGAAAGAAAGCAAAATTTCGTACACATTTAGGTATAACTTGTCAAGTTTTCACCCCTTGAGAGTGAGAATGGATATTCGATTGAAATGGCGCTGTAATGAAAAGGTAAAGGAGCAATAAGTAGCTCAATCAAATTGCATTATCGCTTAGAAGCCACTCCCTCAGAGAGGGTAGTCGCAATAAATTGAATTACGGCACCCACAACCTCTGCCGGTCCATAAAAAATCGCCTTTGAAGCAGACCGCGGACGTTAGGAAGGAGAGATAATCGAAATTCCTCATAATTCTATTACATGTTTGGACGTCTAGATACTTTACTTCTATTTACTACTAATAATATAAAAATGTGAGTATGTTTGTTTTTGTCCGTCAATCGTGCAGCAACGGTTTGACATTGTTTCTTGAGCATGGGTATCGTCAGGAAACTGAAGAGTGGCATAGTCTACTTTTTATTTCGGAAATACAAATGGTTCCCGGAGTATTTTTGAAAACCCATCTGTATTTCCGGGATAAACAAGTGTAAATAAAAAATTTTATTTTTAGATGCAAGCTTTTAGTAGCTACGTCATTACACTCTGAATATCATCTAGGATCAGAGTACTTGTTATGACGAATTTAACGAGCCCAAACTCGATGGGGTTACGTCGTTTTATTACAGAGTTCCGATAGCCATCTTCCGTCTCCATCATCAGATCAGCTCCATTTCACAATAATATTGCATTGTCATCCAATTTACACATAAATGAAAAATTTCAGCTCGATCCTTCCTTCGAACCTGGAAGTGGGTCTAATTCATTTTGCAAGATTTGACCCAAACAAACAAATAAATAAATAAACTGGTCAAGCTAAATAAAAGCTTGTAAAAATAGTCTATATCACTCGTTCCTCCACTACCTGTGTAGAAAACGTGTCAATCCGTTGCTTTGTTGCTGGCGTGATTGAAGGAAACACCGACAAACGAACTTAATTTCGCCCTTATAATATTAGTAAGGTTTATCTACGTATATATATCAGTACTAATGAATGCGCGATCGTAAATGATCGTAACAATAGGCGATGATTGCACGGATGCTGCGGTCCTACCCCTGACCACGGCAGACGGTAATTAGTTAACGATTAAACATTCCCATTTGATCACCGTGTTTATGATCTATATCTATAAGTAATAGTACACCTTGATATAGATCTATTATTATCACGTTATATGTCACGTGATGCGTTTGAGAAAGTTTCGACACAATAATTGGTAGTAGAATCCGGTGCATTTAGCTCTTAACAAAAATAATGCTGTCGAAATTAATGTGTTGAAATTAATCGGCAATCTTTGGGAGCTTCAGAATATCAGACCGCGTTTAGACAATTTCGATAGGTTTAGAAATACTTACCATTATTGTTACATAACATCGTTTGAAGCATCGTTTACTATCAGTCAGACTGGATTTTTCATAATTAAAAAAAATCCTACTTGAACGCCGCTGGCGTATACAAGGAACATTATTACCGATTTTCAAATTTCTAGGTCTACCCGTTTAGGCAGTGCATTTGTCTGTTAGTCAGACAATCAGTCACGTTAGTCGTTTTATAAGTCACCTCTCTGCAAACCAGTTATGGTTTTGGTAGCTGACTTATAGAAATCCAGTCCTACTTCCTTTTAGATTGAGTCACTTTTAGTTAGATCTGACTCCGTACTGATATTGCGTAAATTGAGCTCAAATCAATGCACACTAGGTGTACCTAATATAAACAATCTGAATCAGCTTCAAACTAACTGTTATACTAACTCATTATTGCAGCTTGAGTGTGATTTATATTTCAGATTCTAGATCAAAAAACAGATGTTACACAGCGCATATTAGTAGTTCAAGCTGCTAAAGAGAAGTACATTTTCTGACACAAAATTTCATTTCATGCAAATAAAGGTGCTCCGTTTTCTATATAAAATGTTCGTTGCATGTTTTATTACATTTGCAAAACTACTAAAGTATGCTAGAAATGTAAATTTTGGCACAAGTCGTGAAATGGAAATTCAAGAAGCTATGTTATTTTCTTATTCAATTCAAATATAAAGGATCTCTCTTGCGTAGTGGTGAACGCTACGGTCTTATAAGTTATAGGTCTCAGGCTCGATTCCCGACGGGAGAAATTTAGAAATTTATAATTTCTAAGAATAAGAAATAGAATTTCAGAAATTGTCTATGGTCTGTTTGGTGAAAGGCTCCAAAGAAGTCCACGTGAAACCGAAACTACCACACTGCGTAGTGAAAGCAAAAAATTAAAAAGAACCTAGACAGTCAAATGAAGGCTACATTACTATAGCAGTCAAATTATAGAGCAATTTTAATATCATCATCATCATCATCATCAGCAACCAATCAACGGCTCACTACTGAGCGCAGGTCTCCTCTCAGAGAAGGGTTATAGGCCATAGTCCACCACACTAGCCCACTGCGAATCGGCTGACTTTTAATATGTGAAATGTTAAAAGTTACATTTTGATTACTCGATCGAACATTTTTTTACTATTCCCATGACTATACGCGCGATCATAATTTATCATTTATTGTCTACACTTACTTTCTATAACATTCCATTGACTTTTTGGTTGGTTAACATGACAATTGGTATTGGTTAATATGCCAATTAAACTTAGTTTGTATGGGGCGCGCTTGAGAGTTTTCGAGGTAAACTTCCTTTAAATGTAGTTGCAAAGAAAATCTGCTTTTACAAATTAAAATAATTCAACGCAAAATCTCCACGGCAACGCTATACACGTGCCAGGAAAATACGAACAAGAGGAGGCAAGAGAATTAAAATTTTCCGCGAATAAAAAATGTTCAAAGGTCCCACATTCAGTTCCATGAATCATTTAGAATCTCCTAGAATTTAGAGTCTTTATCTTCGCGCCCCATTAAACTTTGGTTGAGCTGTCTAATTAAATCCCCTAGGGCTACGGTTTAGCAACGCGTTGTCGAGGATTTTTGTACAAAATATTGTAAACATCGCACACTGGATTAAAGTTTAAGTTTTTTTTTTTATAAAAACATTCATGCTGAATTTGACTTATGTTCTCTTTTACCCTCCAAGTAAGCGTAAAGCTATATAAATGGTGCAACGGAAGGGGGATTGGACCGTCGACCTTTCAATTTTCAGTCCGTATCCTTAACCGTTGGTTGAGGCTCTAAAAAAATTAGAGATTTAAACCATGCTATACCTACCGCGCCTACGCGTGGTACACAGGCCTCTGTTCCATGCTTTGCTTGAACAACCGTGTGGTCAAGAAAAGCTCAAAACATAAATTACTTTTTCCAATGTGTAGCCCGCCCGAGTTATCAATGCCTCGGAGAGGAACGAACTAGTCTGACAAAATAGTTTAGTTTTTAACTTCTCCATTAGTTATTCTATTATTTAAGAATACATGTCACTAATCATCAACGTTTATTCTTAAGCCCGGTATTCCAAATTCGCACGATTAGTTACGCAAACCCATAATAATAATTAGAATAAGTATCGCCAATGAAAATGCAAAGTTTGGATATGATTTTACTCACGTTTGGAAACAACAGCACGAATGTTGTCCGCATGTTAGGGACTGGAGTTAGAAATTAAACATGTATTGTAATTATACATGTTTAATTAAACTATACAATATATTAATATTGTATAGTTTTTCCTAAGTTTTTTAATAATAACGTATGGCTTCATCTTAGTGAGCGTCCCGCTTTACCAAGGCATACGCTAAGACAATAAAAAATATCCAGCGCAGTGGGAGCGCACAGATGCATCTGAACGCCTCCTGAATAATTATTACAACGCCTAGAGGCGCGTAAAGCAAAGTTCCAGGCGATTTATTTATTCCTAGTACAACAGCTGCAGTACAACAAATTTTATACGAGTAGGAGTTGTACCACGTATTTGTAGTAGGTATAACAAGTGTGGTATGTGTACCTATACTATTTCTTCCGTTTTGGTACTTCAGTTTAAATGTAACCTCTTAAAGGTATACCCGTAACTACTTGTCATGATAGATTGACTTTATTTGGACTACAAACAACTGCTAAATTGCAGTTTTACTTACTACAGTTAATATGTCCAGTGCATTGCTACCTTTACTAATACTCAAAGATCCGTCGTGATCTGAACTGTCTAGAACTTAAGTTTCTAGACAGATAAACTCTATTTGGGCAGAACAGTAACCTGCAACCTTAAGCAGTGCTAAGGAGCCGGTAAAATCTCACACATAAACATAGTATACAGTCAAAGAACAGTAAAACTATAATTTTCACAAGTTTGAAGGGGTCTCAACTTACAATACAAGTTAGGTGTGTAAAGTTGAATAAGTTGGTCTTTAGTAGAGCGGCTGATGTCAAACAAGGATTTGCACTTAGGGACCCACTTGGGCACAGCTAATCTAAAGCCGAGACTCAGACTCATATTGACTTTACAATTGTTAGGACTGTTCCTGATATTTATCTAGCAACACTATGCTCATGAAAGTTGGTTAAATTAAAATACTGAGTGTAAGAAAAGGTGAAGAAAACTTTGGGAATAGGTTACACTTAATGCCTATAATGAAATCACAAAAACCATCACCTATCTTGAAGACGATGGCTTACCAATAAAGTTATCTTTGAGCACGCAATGTATCGCGTACAATGCGTCAACGATCAACTCCGCTCCATAACGCTCCATATTAAAGTCGGTTGTACCAATTAAGGATTATTTTACTTTGACGCTAATGTCATCGAATACGAATACGATCAATGGAATAACTTTTAGACAATCGGGGGGCTGCTTTGTAATAGTTGAAAAAACTGAAAAAAAAAACATTGTCAAAGTTCAATTTCAGTTTGCGTTACATGTCCTCTACGAGTATACGAACAATTTCTGTTTCATTGCACAAGTAGAATTAATTAACAATTCAAATTCCAAAAGTCTGAAAGCTTCGGAAACAAGTTAGGCATGCGAAGTAAACAAAGTTATAGTTGTACTCGAAATAAGCTATTCTCATGTCAAACAAGGAGATGCACTCAGGGACCCGCCCGGGTTCAACTAATCGCATTTCATTGACTTTGCAATTGTTTTGAACTTTGTCAATGGTTACTTTATTCAAGCGTAACTCCCACGGTTGAACATAGAACTGTCATATTACATGTAATATGACAGCCTCTCGCATAATCTCGCAGCGAAAAGCAACTAATATTACACTTAAATTCGAAAGTGTATTAATTATTGTTTTATTTGTTACTAACCTGTTACTAACCAACCACCCAAAAAACCATCAAGGTATTTTGGTTTGTTGGTTTGTCCCAGCAATGGAAGAACGGATACAAGTATTTTTACGGTTCCGTACCTCAAAAGGTAAAAAAAGGAACCCTTATAAAGATCACTCTCTTGTCCGTCTGTCCGTCTGTCCGTGTGTCACCACCGATTTTCTCAGGAACGGGTAAACCTAGCAAGTTGAAATTTATACCAGATACTGAGGTCTATAGTCCCTATTAGGTGTATAAAAGTCAAGATCCTGAGTCAACACGATAAAAAGATATGGACAAATTTAGAGTTTGGAAAAACCTAAGCCTAACTGAGTAAAATAGCTCGATAATACGGATAAACTTCAATACTCCTTTTTCCCCATCAAATTAAGCTCAGAGCTTGTTTTATGAGTGGGCACGATTTGGAGAATGGAACGGGTGGGGTTTGAACTGACAACCTTTCCGGTTTCAGTCCGATCCTGGGCCGTTGAGCTATCGAGGTTTTAATCATTCAGCGAATTAGTCACTGATAAAGTAAGTGTTTATAAATGCTTTGTACGCTCAATACGAAAAGTAGGTTTCTACAAAGACATAACATAATGTCTATCTAATTTCTATTTAAACACGTCAGTGCCGTAGGCTTGCGGTCAGCTACACGCTTCACGCATCAAGCCCTAAATGCGATTAACGACCGCCTGCGGCCATCTGTCTCAATTTTACTGCTAAGTACCTACTCCACATACAAACTTTTCCATTTATTTCCTACCTAATCCTTTCAAATGATACATCAAGGCTGTTTTACGTCGGAGAAATAACTTGCGACGATGACGCTTTTGCATTGTGTACCATAACCGGAATACTATAAGAAAAGCGAAAACCGCCAAGCATAATACTCAAGAAATATAATTATCGTTATGTTATCATTATGTGCAAAAGCTAGTTCTCAAAATTCGAAAGATAATACTCATAAGTGGAAGGTAATATTAATAACAGCGCAACCAGCATAAGTTTTAACTTTCAAGTACCGGAAGCTCACATGCTTGTCTGGCTAAAGTTTACAAGGCAGCTTACAGGGGCTGCGCTGAAGGTAAGAGGATTCAAGTTTCCGTATTTTATTACATCATAGCGGTGGGCATTAGCATAAAATATCCGAGTGCACTCAGTAAATTGAAACCGAAGTTTCTATGGTCACACGATCTTCGCTGGGTATAGTGCGGCATGTTTATGATGTAGAGCTGAATTATTGATGATAAATTGAATTGAGGTAGAACTGAGTAGATATGTTTTTAATCCAGGATAGTTTACCTTAAGTTTTGTTCTAAATAGTCAAATACGGAGTTCGCAACTAATTCCATTATGGTTACGTTTTCGCACAATACACAATAATTATCATAATTACTAGCTGATGCCCGCGACTTCGCCCGCGTGGATAGAATTTTCTTTGCTATAAACCTCACGGAGCCCGAGACCTTTCCAACGAATGCAAAACCTTGGAAATCGGTTCGTGCGTTCTGGAGTTATAGCGTCAGGAAGGAAAACCCGACTTATTTTTATATAGTAGATAAATTCGAAAGTGTGTTTGGCTGTTGGTTTGTCCTTCAATCATGGAGTAAGAAACTTGATATTTTGATATACGAGTAGGTAGTTCAAGACCTAAATAGTATAGTAGTAAAAAAAGTTGTAGTAGTAGTTCATAGTTTAATTTAACCTTGGAAAACAAAGGGTTCTCAAATCTAACTCACATGGATGAAGACACGGGCTTTAAGCTAGTACTCAATAGTGCCTACCAAGTAATTACTCATTTTGTAAACGTACTTATTATTTCTAAAATGAAGAGAGGTGAAGAGAGAACTCCTGCTTTACCGTAATACCACAGAGTAACGAAGGTAAGGTTCAGTAATACCTTGTAGGTAGATAACGCCTTGTAAAATTAGAACGCCACCTTTTAACAACACATGTTTTCTTTCAATTTTCTGCCTTTTTTTCGATGAAAATGTGTTACAACATATTATAATGCTCCCACTCAAGTCAGCCACCTCCTCTTAAAAGAGTCTTTTATACAGCCTCCTAAACAATTTCAAGACGCATCTGTGCTACAAAATGAAGGGAAACAAACACCATACTTCATAAAGAGGGTTCATTTTGAATAGGGATTGCACTGGTATTTACGTTAAGTATTACATACCCCTGAATTTTTTCCTAAGAAACCTTGTTTAAGTTTACACGAGCGTAATAAGAAAAATGTGGATTTAGATTTGCTTTGTTTTGTCGTTTATAAACAAGAAACTTGAGATTTTATTTCTTTGTGTAGATAAGTAATTTACCTAGACAGGATTATAAATAAGAATAATTATTGTAGATAGGCATAAGCTGCAGATGACTGTAGTAAGTAGATAGGTAGATAAATCCTTCTTCTTGTAGTGCCGACTCCTATCGGAGGTTGGCAACCATTAGGGCTATCTGCACTTTGGACGCTGCTGCACGGAACAATGATCGGCAACTTTTCCCGTACTATTGGGGAAGTTTTAAGCCACGATGTTCTTCTCCGAGTGGTCTTCAGCCAGCTATTTTTCCTTGGATAATGAGCTGCAGGTCGTATTTGTTACTCCAAGAGATATGGCCAAAGTGCTCCAACTTCCGTACTTTTATGGTCTTAAGGGTTTCAAGATCTTTGCTTAACCTCTGCAGCACAGTCGTGTTTTCGTCTTGAACCCCCAAAATTCTCAACATTCTTATAGTTCTTAGTATTTAAAAGAGTTTATCGTAAAGTTAAAAATAGCTTTGTTGAACTAAACTGAACTAATGTCAATAAACTGAAATAATGTCATACAATGAAAACTTTCCTTTTAAAGTCGTTTTCTTCAGACTTATCTCCCTCGTGCTAGGATATTTCTTCATTATCAAAAAAATTATAATAATTGTTTCTTTTTGTATACGTAACCAATGAAATAAGGTCATGCAAGTACCTACTCTACTTTCTGTCTTGACACTGCTGCGTCCTTCTAAAATCACTTTGGAAGTCTTTTAGAACGACGGAAAATTATTGCTTTACTTCTGGCCCGTATACGCCTGTATAGTAATAAACTAAGTATTTAAATTAGTTCCTATTACTTCAAACAGCGAAAGCTACAAAATATTGCTTGACTTTAGAATTCAGAAATCTCAAACCAGCTAATATTAGGATACAAACTCACTCTTCAAACTAAAAATTACAACATCGCTTTTAAGGTAAGGGCATAAAGAACAGAATTAAAGCACCACAAACTTTTATTCGGCAAAGAAAAATTGGCAATGTATTCAAGATCAAGAAAAACATAGGGCTGCCAGTTAAAAGAAAATTACTTACCTATATTATAAATGCGAAATGTTTGTTGGTCACGCAGTAATGGAGCATCTGATCAACGTATTTTTTTGCATTTGAAGGTTAGGAGAGTAACATAGGCCACCTTTTATCCCGGAAGAACAGAGGGTTCCCGCAGGACTTTTAAAACCCTAACTCAGCGCAGATGAAGTAGCGGGCAAAAGCCGAGTCATGTGATATAAAGTCTGTCATTTGTCATCATATTAAGTTTCTCTCTAGGTTAGTCTATTACCTTTTTTCCAGTTGTTGATAATCTCGGTACGCTTCATGATGACACATTTCATCAATCTATTAAAATTACGGATTTCCACGTACTCAATGTTGATGACACAATGCCTCTTCAATCCGAATAATTTTCTGGATGTTACCAACCCTAACAGTAAGGCAGTTAACAAACGGAGGCGAAGAAACGTTATTGTTATAGTTATTACTCTGTTGTCTTTGTCGTTGGTAATAGCTGGCAACACTTTACTTGGCGTTTCGCGGGGAAGTTCTTTATGGAGGCTATGGTTCATGATTTTATTACGCCCTATTTTGTCTACGAGGTACTGAAAAAGCGATGTATAAATATCCGGGCTATAATAATGATATTTATATTTATGCATCTTATCATTCTTATTAATGACCAAAATTATATTTTTTCGTCCAGTAAAAATCAATCAAAAACAAAAATTTCAATAGCAGCCCGGAGTTTGCTAAGAAAGTCATATCACCGTCCCATCACACCATGTGCACTATAATATATCCTGCGTAACTAGCTAATCTCCATTCGCTCATTAGAACATAATACTCGTAGGTGGATCTTATTATCTTCATCTAAAGCTTTACCTACTACTTTTCCTAGATATTGGTCCCTTGGATACTCTTCACAGTTTTGTGCTGTTGTATCCATCTAGGGATCCCGAGGTCCATCAACGGACGATGATATCAGGTACTTATGTGGCGCTCACGTTGACAAATATAATATTTTTGTGACTCGTTCAGTTATTTACA
This sequence comes from Oeneis ivallda, assembly GCA_029955525.1. NCBI lineage: Eukaryota > Metazoa > Arthropoda > Insecta > Lepidoptera > Nymphalidae > Oeneis > Oeneis ivallda. The sequence continues at coordinate 15,803,228 of JARPMR010000018.1, read as the reverse complement.
TTACATTAGTAATTAGATTACATTACATTACAGATACTCCACTTATTATTTTTATTCCAGCTCTCTGAAGCTGAGCTGTTTCCAAAATTTTCTTAACTAAGTATGTACTAAAAAATTTTGTCTTAAAATACGTACACATACTCACTGAAGTATCCTTACGATAATAAGAACTACAGCTGAGGACGTTCATCAACGTGAAATAATAAAAAAATCAGGAAAGATTACTATAGCAGGAAAGATAACTTACCATAGACCTACTTACCAAGTCAATTTGGAATATCAAAGAGGTTATTTTCATGAATGAAATCGTATGTACTTTAAGCACCGATTACGGCGACCGATTCCGAAAGCTTTATACCAATAATTATCATCACGAAATATTTCATCATTACGCATAGTAACGACTCTTCTGCTGCCATTTGCAACACATTTTTGCCGTAGACTTTGATGACGCCATTACATAGGGTAAACGGTCCGGTCATGGTCCATCCAATGCGATTATTCCAGAGAGATGTCATATTATTGGAGAAACAATAAAAAGCATCCCCACATAATGGTTATAAACGTCATGGTAATTTTTTTTATTACACTACATGTAGAGTTTCTCATATTTATTGTGATAAAAATGCGTCTTAAAAATAGTCATTATCATCGTCGTCGTCAACTAAAAGATGTCTTCAAATTATTCATCCTATATAAGTCAGTACTTATTCTTATCGAAATATTTTTTTTAACTTCCTTTTGGAAAGTTAATGCTTAGAAATATGCGGCCTAAGGTTTGTAGACTGCAGTATTGATAGCGTATTTTTTCTAATAATATTTGTGTATCAATTAATATACTGGATCTTACGAGTAGGTCGCTTAAACAAGGTTAGTACCTGTCTTTTTCATCGGTCAAGTTGAGGCCATTTTTCGCGTCATTGCTAGCTCTACTTATACATCACTCTGTGTCGTTCGCTCGATTTAATTTAGCACACCCGGCGGTTGCCCTAGCACGGTTAATTTGGAAATAATTATTGCCTACACTCTCCCCTTGCGCTAGCAAAAAATCGACGAATGATACAAAGGCTTCTAATGCTTTCTTGATGGAATATTTTTATTTGGATCTTTTCTTCGTTAAGGAAAAGGAGGAGACTAGCTGCGTGGCTTTTATTTCTGATCAAAAAACTTTGCAAAATATTGGCGAAATACAAACATTTGCTAGGTTAGCGGTTTTTGCCAAATGGAGTTAGTATACCAAAACAAAACTCCGAACGCATCATAGGCTTTTATTTCAATTACAAACACGACAGAGCCGTATGTCCGTGTCGGATTTAAACCAACGCTCGCATCTATACGGGTAAGCCTATTCCATATAAACATTGGATGCGAAAACTGAACAATATTTCGATGTATAAGTATTATGTACCGCATACACTGCAGTCACAGAGATTGACTCGGCAGGCATTGTTTGTGGAGCTCACTTGCAATCACTCAAAAGTACTGTCAGCTAGTGTTGTGCTCATTGTTCCTATTTGGTACTATCGATAAAAAGAAACATAATATATCCGCTATTACAAGTTATGAGAAAAGCATGTAATATTTAACCCATATGCTTAACAATGGCAACCTCTGTTCAGATAAAGCTTAGCTTACCCACGTAGATAGATACTTACTTTTTCTGCCCTCAGCTAGTTATCGAAAAAGTATTTTGGCGTCTGATAGTTAGTGGAAAATAATAATATGGCTTTTTCAAGAAATTACAGATGTTTAACAAGATCGAAAAAAGATAGATACGTTATTCTACTCCATGGTTCTGCGCAGAAATTCAACGAGGTTTCTAGGTTTCCGATCATCTGGCGTGTTTTACGGGGAACGTGTGCGGGGACGGTCAGATGATCTTTAGCATGCGTCGTTGCAGTGCCTCCCTTCTTACATACCTTATTTGCAAAAACCCGTTTTAACACCCAATCTGCGTATCTGTCTCTTCCCTCGTAGCTCCCTAAGGAATGGACTGATTTTATGCAGTTTTTTCTCAATGAATAGGTATTAGATCGATGATGATCGAGGATTGAGGAGGAGGATATTGGATATAATATTATTATATTACTAGCTGATGCCCGCGACTTCGTCCGCGTGGATTTAGAATTTAAAATCCCTCGGGAACACTTTGATTTTCCGGGATAAAAGTAGCCTATGTCACTCTCCAGGTCCTCAATTATACCCATGTAAAAAAATCACGTAGATCCGTGGCTCTGTTGCGGCGTGATTGAAGGACAAACCAACAAACAAACACACTTTCGCATTTATAATATTAGTAAGTATGATTAGGATATTAAATTACATAGGAAAACACTGTAATATTACGTCCATACGATGTATTACATCCATACCTACTATGTAGTATGTAGGTATAATGATCGTTTGGCAAAATCTGACGCCTTTGGAGTAGTTTGACTTTGACAAAATAGTATCCACGATGGCTATATACGATTAAGTACGCTTGCCAGCTTAAGATGAGCCGTTCATTCAAAGTATCTTGTAGATTCCGGGGTTCAAGTTATTTGTTATACTGAAGATCGTGATGTCTATAATTTCTGAACTACGAAATTGACGACCTTGAAATAATTACAGGACAATCTCTAAAGAACCTGCTTTCTAACAAAAAAAGAATGGATTAAATCGGAATACGCCTTAATGAATTACAGCGAAATACACATTTTGACTTTCATCCCCTCTCCCAAGGGAACCGTGCTGAATTTCGGGATAAAAAGTATCCTATATTATACCTCGTAGTATTAACTTAAATCGTGCCAAGTTTCATTTAAATCCGTCCAGTAGTTTCGGCGTGATGCGCGGCCAAGATACAGACAGACAGACAGACAGACAGACAGACAGACAGACAGACAAAAAATTAAAAAAAATTGTTTTGGCTTCAGTATCGATTATAGAGTGCCCACAAACAAAAATTTTCAAAATATCTTCAATGTACAGAATTGGACCTGTTACAGTTTTATTATATTATAGATACTTACATACTCCGGCCATAGATTCATATATTTTGTCGGAGGTATTAGTATTCTCAATTTTTAGTTTACACAAATGTTTCAAGAATAGTTTCTGTATCGATAAATGTCACATTTGCAACTAGGTAAGGACAGAAGAGGGGTGGTTTAAGAACTAAAAGCACAGCGTACCTAGATACACACAACCTACAAAAGGTTTTCTGTACAAAGGCGCACAATGCTGAACAAGAGCATTGTTACCCTTGTTTTAATAAAGAAAGAATATCATAATAACAGATCCAGATTCTGCTATTGAAAATATGCATCTCATTTTCCCATTCAGAGTGCCAGACTACGTCGCAGTTTCATTATCTTTTTTTTAACTTACTTCCATATTGAAGTTCTACATTTTCTCAAGCACTGCGTTCTCAACATTTTCATTGTTAAGTTCAATGAAAGAAATGTTGTTTCATATTTAATTCTTTTTCTCTATAATCGCTTAGGGTATTTACGAAATTGAACATTCTATGCATAGACAATCATTATTAATGGCATTTATTTGGCATCATGTACTCCTACCACCAATAAAGCTAAATCTTAACCTACTATTTATGATAATATCCTTTCAATAGCATTGTAATAAATATAAATCGTAGTTCATTGAATTGAATTTGAATAGATTATGAAAACTCAAAGTAGGACCTTCGACAAAAGGCTTTTGTAAAGCAAAACAATAGGTGTCACCACCGCGTTGATAATTGTCCTAAATCAATGACCCTAAAATAATAATATGTCTGCAGCAGGCTGGAAATGTACGTGCCTAATAGTTTTGCATAATGTCTGAGTAATAAGCTTTGCCATCTCTACAGATCGATTTCAGAGCATCATTTCTTAAATTAAATTAAAGGCTAAATTAAATTATTGTGTTAACGCGGTGTTTTTCTTGTAATAAATAAACTTTTATTTCTTGCCTTACAATGAAGTGTGTCTTGCCCTTATTGTTACGACTTGCTTATCTGTATACTTTTTTACTAAATTAATTATTACTTACTTCACTTACACAAAGGTTTAAATCTATTTCACGTCTAAACCGCAACTTTTACGATGTCGTCTTCCCATATTTTTAATAGTCTTCCTAGTTTTCAAATTTCGAATTCAAAAGATACCAGTTTGTAACTAATTAGTCCATCTCCCATTAAATACTTAGCTAAATGCAGTTCGTGTAATGCTTCAAATAAAATAAAAAAAGTTTAACGTTTAAAAGTACATAACACATTGGTATCAAAGGGAAAAAATCAAAACCTTTTTTGGTCGACTCTTGCTGACGTCTCTCATTCGCCTCTTTTAATTTATGATTTCCACACCGGATCGCTGAAACTTCCATATCCGAGGATCGGGGGACCTTTGCGAGTGTCTTTTGGGAAATTCCCGCTAAAGTTTCGCTTTAAATATTTTAATAAACTCGAATTAAAGCCGTAAAAAACACTTTGCGCTCCCGTTTTTTACTCGCGACACCCCCGCCGACGATTTTACCGCAAATTTTAAAGTACACATTCTGGCTGTACTTGCGAATAGGGAGCTTTATAGGGCGTATTTCATTATTCATAATGCTTTGTTCCGAACTTTGGGCCTCTGTTTTGGACGTGTTCTCTAATGTTTGGTTGTGTTTGACGGGACGGGTTTTTTGGTATGTACAGTGAGTGTGTTTTGACCCATAGATTTAGGATTGGTAGCTTAGTCGCTACTAGATACCGTCCTTCTTACAATTCTTACAAACAATAGCTCGCTAAATGCGGCAACGTAATAATAATATATCATAGTTTGTTTGAAAACGTCAATATTGGTTGCTACGATGTTGCTACGAAACTATTTGGGTAGGTACCTACGTCATTTTAGGCGTTTTCACAATTGCAAACTAATTGCAATTGTGCATTGTCTTTAAGGATGATTATACGGGTCTGCCCGCAAAATTCAAATTTAATTTGGTTTTCCTCATTTTGTAAACTAGTACGACAAAGTAGGTTTATGGCATTCTAATTGCGCCAGTAGAATTATCATCTTCACAGGTTTACATAAAAATCTTTCAAGTAAAGAAGTCTTATTAGTTTACAAAATGGGAAAAACCAAATCAGATTTGAATTTCGCGGGCAGACTCGTATAATCCACCTTAAAGATAATTCTTTTGTACTGATATAAAATTATTTTATTTCAAAAAATAGACAAAAGAAAAGAAAAGAAAAAATAGAGAATAGTAATAGTAGTCGCGTGATTTAAATGTGTAAATTCTCGTAAAAACCATAGAGGCACCCGAAAGCATTCGAGAGTAGTCATTTTACCTCCGTGTGATATTACTTGGTTATGATAATTCGCACCGGTCGCATAATGTGATGGTGTATGTTGGGAGTGTTTGCGTAGATTTTTATTCGAAAAACCTGAGTTACGGGAGATTTTTATGTAAAAACATAAAGTCGGTTTTTTACTGTAATAAGCTTTATTGTTTTGGTTTATGTATCCTTGCTTAGATCACATTGTGGGGAAAGTAAACTTTTTCTTTTTAAATACAAATATACCTACACTTTGATACATTATTTATAATATTACAAACTTTTGCTCGCGACTTTGTCTGCGTGGAGTTAGGTTTATATAAATGCCGTTCGAACCCTCGGTTTTTTTGTGATAAAAAGTAGGCTGTATCATTCTCCGAGTCCTCAACTATATCTACCATGCAAAAAGTCACGTCAATCTCAGTTTTTTTTTTAAAACTCGTGCGAACTTTTAGTTCCCGGAATAAAAAGTAGCCTGGATCTCTCCATGATAATTCTTTACCTCCCAGCAAAGTCCTGTCGAATTAGCCGTTTAACAGATTAAAATGTACGTTTATGTTATCAAATGAATAAGATTTTGATTGGCAATTCTTAGACAATCGCAATTCAGTTCAGCCGCTACGAAGACGAAGGAATTAACGTTCGACTTATTTTACGTTGGTAAAATCGGCGGTTACAAATTACCAGACAATAAGTAAGTACGTAATGTATGCTGCATTATGAGTTCGTCTACACGCAGAATGTTCAATTTCGCAAAAATGCTCATAACGTAAAATGTTCAGTGAGCAAAAACATAAGTTAGTTAAGTACAGTTAAGTTACACTTCACTAAGTTTAGTTATCTACTTTATGATTTCAATTCACACACAGATGACCACTCTCTAAATAACTTCAGATAACATGAATATTATCTACTAGCTGATGCCCGCGACTTCGTCTGCGTGGATTTAGTTCATAACATCCCGCGGGAAATCTTTGTCATCCTCCAGGTTCTCAACTATACCTATCCAATAAATCACGTCAATCCGTAGCTTTGTAGCAGGAAACATTTGATCGTCTTGCTCGCGGCATTGTTAATGATGATTCAAAGAGAAAACATATTACTGATATTATCAATTACGTTTAGCTATCATTTTTATAATTGTCAAATTTTTTACCATACTTAACCAAAGACAAAATTACGTTTAGCTGTCATTTACGTTTTGTTATCCCACTGTCATTTGCGTTTTGTTGTACCACGTTTTATAGTGACTTGACGGAAACGCGGTCGAACGGGATAAAAAGTATCCTATGTCCGTCTCCTGGTTCTAAGCTACCTCTCCATCAATTTTCAGCCAAATCGGTTCATCCGTTCTTGAGTTATAAATAGTGTAACTAACACCACTTTCTTTTATATATATAGATTATTCAAAATGGTAGACGTTCACGTATCAAAGGCTTTTGGGATGATAGCGTTCAATGGCAGACGTTCAAGATCGTCTATAATTCAATTTGCAAGTCACGATGCGCTTTGCTGGTACCCATAATATAATTTTCTTACATTATGAATATTTAACATTAATTGTTCGCTTACATTATACTACTCTTTACGTCAAATTTCCTTTATTTTGCTGATGGAAAAGCGACTACCTAAATGTACCACTGGACATACGAATTCGGTAAAGTTGTAAGATTTCGGGCTTACTATCTACCTAATAACTTTAATTTGGGTTTCATTATGTAATCAGAATAACTCCATTCTAATAATATTATAATTTGAAAGTAACTTTTTCAACCTGTCTGTATGTTGCTTTTTTGATGATCCAATGTCGATAAACTTGCGACAGTGTCATATTTTTACTTATTAAATAAACTTACATAATTTAATTACTTATATCTAATTGTCTAATTAACTAAACCTACCTAATTTAAGTATATTTAACTGTCTAATTGACTAAACTTACCTAATTTAATTCTATTTAATTGTCTAATTAACTAAACTTACCTGGAAATGTTTTCGTCGTCGTAGATTTCGCTGAGCATTTCTTCCAAGTCCGTAGACAGGGTGCTCAGCAACTGAAAAAATGAAGAAATGAAGAAATGAAAGCAATGAAATATAAGTATACAAATTACTTACATAAAAAATCAAAATTCAAAGAAAACTAAATTCAAAATTATTTATTTCATGTAGGCCAAACCTGTAGCTCTTATGACACGTCTAGATTCAACCACGGCAACCGGTTCAGAAAGCAGATTCTCCTGAGCCGGCAAGAAAGTGTATGCAGTGCAAGGAAAATGCTCTATGATTGAAAACTATTTTGTGTGTCACGTTTATTTAATTAAAATATAGTTCGTTTAACGAAAGTGTAGAATGAAAATTTCCCAGTTAATTGTGAATAATCCCCGCCATACCTCGGCATGTTCGATTTTCTATTCACCCCCGAGCACATATTGGAATCGTACGGGAAATGAGTTAAACCTTGTTCACCACAGTCGCAGGTTCAGTTTGTTTGCTCTCGCGAATCGTTGAACTCACAGTCCCTACGCACGACGAACAAAATGTTCGGTTATTGTGTTCGTTTTTATTCATTCTTCTCATATTCCCGCTTTACCTTGGTCGCTAGCAAAAGCTAGCAGGTAGGTATCTGGTAAAATAGAAAGCAGACTTTAGGTATCTGGTAAAATAGAAAGCAGACTTTTCACCTTTTATACAGTTATCGTCAAAAATATCAGTTATATCATTATAAACCTGTTTTCTTTATTTGTTTCCAGTACGTTACTCACGAAACTCTGTTTTTACGGATAAAAGGTACCCTATGTAACTTTCCAAGTCCCCAATACCATTGCAAAAAAACACGTCGATGCGTTGCTCCGTTGCTGGACAAACCAACAAACCAACAAAAAACACACTTTCGCATTTGTATGAATGCCTTCGCATCCATTTTCTGCCATGTTGTCGGAAACTTGATATTCTTCAAAACCTTTGAAGGATATCAGCATGAATATCGAAACCGATATCTTCTAGACAAGCGGACAGTCTGGTCCAAAGTTTCACCATAAAAAAAAGATACCGGCCAAATTGAGAACCTCCTCCTTAAAGGAAGGCGATTAAAAATGCAAAGCTCATGGATTTCCTAAACCCGTGTGTAACGAAGTTAGTTATTTGCTTAGTTCGCAGACGAGGCTTGCCGCGGGAATAAAAAGTTTCTCAAATAAAAAATCCAAGCAGCCATCAACGCCCCACGTGTTGGGTCCTTTATTAGCACGCCCCTACACTTGTAGGACAAATTACCATAATTTCAGCGTATGTGTTGATACGTGCCAAATGAATCTGCCGACTGCCGTGATATGATCGTATATACGTTTTACACTTCCTGTTACGACAGTGACTAATGCTTTTCACGGATGAGTTTGAAGTAGGCATTTATAATATCTTTGCCGTCATTATACGAGTACCTACAACCTATACATTATAATAAAACCTACTTTATTTTACGGATGCATGAAACCGCAGCTAGAAGCTATAGTCTAGGCAATGAAGCTAGTGGACCCCAACATCAATTCCTCAGGCGACGAAACTTTACAGAATGATAAAGTATCAGTAGTTAAACGTATTTTATAAATATCCAAAAAAAAATTAGAACGGAAGTTAGGTATTTTTACCTAAACTCTTTTATGCTTAAAATCTCAGTTCGGCAAAATGCTCGGTCAAAACTTTCTTCACCTAAAACATTCATGTAAAGTCTAGAAACAAAATATAAAATATCCAAAATATACTCCTAGTCGAAACCACCAAATTTTGAAAAATACGTTTTTTCAATGTAACTTGCAGCGAAAAATTGCTCTGTGAATTTTTTTCACTGGAATGTCCTTTTATAGCCGTTTTGTACCTACAACTTGAAAATCCAAACAATATACCAAGAGACTATATTTTTTTCAAAAACTACCCTTTTACTCACAGTGCAAAATTTCTCCATCCATTTTTTTTATTGATATGATTACAATTATTTTTTTTGTATCAAGTATCAAAATATCCAAAAAAATAATCAAGCGCATTAAAAACTATAAACTTTTAGAAAGAAATATTTTATATTTAATCCATCAAGGGAAGCAGGAGCGTGGTGACGTCACGAGACCCGACATATTATCTGCCTATTATATCGACATATTTTTTCTACGGTGACGCGAGCCTGCACTCGATAATCGATTGTATTTCGTTGAATCATGTTGAAACGACAGTGCAATTGTAAATCAAAAACTGTTGCCAACGACGGTGACTATGACGATCAATTATTCGTTATGATTTATGAACTATACCGAAGATGTCCCAGATGTCAGTCAGCCTATACGAGATTAGTATGGCTCTCAAACAGCTCAAGAACCACAAAGCGCCTGGTGATGACGGAATCATTGCGGAACTCCTGAAAGCGGGTGGACGTTTATAGGTTGATAAAAAGAAATAGATATGAATATTTTTTACTTTTTAAAATTAAAAAAAAATAATTTTGATGATATTATGTTTTAGCTCAAGCTTTACGACCATTAGAATAGAATAGAAATGTTTTTTTATTCAAATAAACTTTTACAATTTTTTTTACAATCGTCAATGAGTCTACCACTGGTTCGGAATGCCGTTCCTGCCGAGAAGAACCAGCAAGAAACTCGGCAGTTGCTCTTTTCAAAATACTTTTACAATATACTTAATAGATATTATGCTATGTATGCATTACATAGTGTAGTATCATTAGTAGTGACCTATTTATTCGAAAATTCATGTTTAAGAACACCAAAAATCTAGATCGTCAACGACATTTTTAGCGAATATTGAGACGTAAATAAGACAGATCGAAAGAGCGTTAAAAACTGATTATGATACCATTAAAAAGTTCAAGTTTTGGCCAAAATGTCCTTTACGCCCTTTGTAATCCGAGGTCCGTGTGTAATCCGATACATCGATGCTGGATATTTCAAATTTTGTAAGCGACAAACCCCTAATTTTCAGGAGGACCAAACAAAATTTTACCTTTTAAACTGTCATAACTCTCATTTTTAGGGTTCCGTACTCCGTACTAAAAATGGAACCCTTCTAGAATCACTTCGTTGTCCGTCTGTCTGTCCGTCTGTCAATACCCTTTTTCTCAGGAACACATGGAGGGTATCAAGTTGAAAATAGTATCAAATACTCAGGTCTGCAATCCCTCGTAGCTGTGACAAAGTCTAAGTCGACGCAATCAAAAGATACGGCCTTTTATGGTCCATCTATGCCGCATATTTTAACACTCGCAAGACCTAGAGGGTACTTCCTGTTGACCTAGAATCATGAAATTTGGCATGAAGCGATATCATGTAGCACAAGTAAAGGAAAAAATCCGAAAATCTTAAATTTGTAGTTGCATCACAATTATTTTTTTTGTGATGCAGTATATCCTACTATCCTAGTTCCTACTATGCGATGCGATGACTATGCAAAAGTTTGTGAGGATGTATAGATGGATGTTTGGATGGATGTTTATTACTTTTTCACGCTACAACGAATGAACTGATTTGGCGGAAATTTGGAATGGAGATAGCTTATAAACAGGATTAACACATAGGCTACTTATTATCCCGGAAAATTACAGAGTTTCCGTGGGAATCAAAAAACCTTAAATCACGCGGACGAAGTCGCGGGCATCATCTTGTATAGTATAACAAAAAAATATGAATAATCAATTTAATATAATAATATCGAAAAATTTTGGAATAAAATAAAAAAAATTGGTTGTCTGTAAAGTCGGTTTACGGACCATAGTTTTACGTGATAACGTCATAAAGAAACATCGATGAATAAATGTGTCACAAGCCAACGCTTGGGCCGATCGTGCCTCTCTATCGATTGTTCCGCGCTCTCGCTTTCACCCTCAGGCTCAGGTGGAACGTGACACTTTGTCGTGCGTGCAGCTGGTGTTCATTGATTTATAAGACGTTATCACGTCAAAAGAATCTTACACCTTAAGCCTAATAGTATAATAGAAGTAATTTTGTCGTAACTGCCTGAAAAGTCTTGCTCACTCAGCTATTAATTCATGATATAAAGCTTATAAAATTATCAGATTAATGACGTGAGTCGCTTGTCAAAATTGGTTCGATGACAATAAATAGAAAATAGTAGTACTCTTAAATAGAAGACAACTCACTTGATAATTTTAGAGTTTTTTTTAGAACATTTGAAGTATAAAACCGTATTGATATTGTTCTATATTTGCATTCAACTTTTCAGATCATTGCATTTTGCTACAGATATTTCAGGTTCCAATTCAATTCTTACATCTTTAGAAGATTTTTGGTGCATTTGAAATGTTGGACTCTTCTTCCATTGATTTTTAACAATCATGAATTTTCATTGAGACACTAATTATGCATTTTTTCTAAATTGACTTAGTTTATTAACAAAGAGCTTTTGCTATTTGTAAATAAACTAAGCTAACGACTTTTGCTGTTTGTGTCGTTTAGGCTAAGGTCGATTCTTAAATATTTAAAACTTATTATTTCAAGTATGTATTACCAAGTATGTTAAAAACAATATACTTTGTAATGTCTTTGGATGTTATCTAGCACATTCGATTGGAATCAGACCATTGCATAGAGAGGGTCGTCTTAACCAAACTGGACGCCGGGGTGCGAAAATCCGCCTGCGCCCCCCTTGCCAACAAAAAAAAAAATTAATTTTCCATTTTTGTATTTCATTTACTCTAAAATAAAGTTAGATACTTTATAAATGACTTCAAAAAAAGGAAGTTTATATCGGCGCGCAATCGGCTCATATTTTTTTCCATGCAGGTATGTACACCAATTTCTTCGAGATTTCAGACCGAATCGTATTTTTTTTTATTTGAAAGAGAATGTTTGCTATTAACTATGAAGATTTAGAAAATATCGATTGTGTATTAATAATGTAAGTAATAGGTATCAAGCATAGACTACATCGTTAAGCTCGAGGCCCCAACTCCTCAATTCTGATGCTGCAGGGTGCTGCACTCTTAAGCTGTGAGAATTTAGGAATTTTTGATTGTGAATTCATATTGTAAAGACCAATTACCTTTAGTTAGACTACACCACGAACTCCAGATTCTATCACCTGACCTGAAAATCAGACCTGATGCTGCAGAATATTGCACTCCTAGGCCACTAAAAATAATATCGATTTTCAAAAAACTAACTTCAAACACCTCTATAAATTACATATATAATCTTTGTTTCTACACGTATGTTGAAGTCGGATGGGCATATAAGAAACGTCGAAACAAACGGAGGTGCAACGCACACCAGATTTACACATTTGCCGCCAGTAGGCTATTCAAATTTTGCCGCCCCTACAAATCTCTACAATATTGTGATTTGTGTCAGTTCCTAGATTATTTTAACGACCCAATGATTTAATTAAGGCTAGCTGAGTCTGGTGGGCCGAAGCCCAGCAGCATCAGGATTGAGGAGTTGGTACCTTGAGCTCAATGATATAGGCCAGTGATTAACGGCCGTACTACGCAGCTATGTATTCCATACTTGATACCTAAAATATCAATCTGTAATGGAAATTTTCGCGAGCGAAGCGATCGTGAAAATATTTACTAAGTCAGAATCTAAAATTTGATCTATACGATCTAATATTTAACTTTTTTTATTACTTACTACAAATATTACATCTCGTATCTCCAGTCCTTATTTATAAGAGATATCAAAATTTAAAATATACAGATCGATAGAGATAAAAATTTCGAGTTCAATGGTGTATCAAGTGTACTTAGGACAAAATGTCCCTTACGACATTTGAAATTTCCGGCGTCGATATCAATTCGTCGCTACTTACGTCAATGTTAATTCAAAATTTTTAAATACCAAAATAGATTTTAGATCGTAAAGAATTTTTAATTTTTGTAGACGCGTTACAGCATAGAAACCAGACAGTTTGAAATAAATTACGACATTACAAAAAGCTACAGTACCCGGCCATAAGGCCGATGTGCAATGTATATCGCCGGGTACTGTATGTACTACTACTATATATATATATATATATATATATATATATATATAATATATATATGTATATGTATATGTATATATATATATATGTATATGTATATATATATATATATATGTATATGTATATATATATATGTATGTATATGTATATGTATATATATATGTATATATATATATATATATATATATATATATATATATATATTGCACCGGCGATATATATCTCACATCGGCTTTATGGCTGATGTGCAATATATATCGCCGGGTACTGTACAAGAAAGTTAGAATCTAAAATTTGATCTATACTAACTAAAATTTTACTTTTTTGTTACTTACTACAAAGTATTACATTTCGTATCTCCAGTCCTTATTTATAATTATAAGAGATATCAGAATTTTAAATAAATATACAGATCGATAGAAAGAAAAATTTCAAGTTCGATGGTGAATCAAGTGTACTTACGACAGAATGTCCCTTACGACATTTGAAATTTCCAGCGTCGATATCAGTTGCATAAACTGTCTAGCATTTTGTTTTAAACAGTTTGCAAATTTCTGGCGTGCCAAATACGTACTTAAACAAAATATATTTAATACATTTCCTCCTTTATTTCCTCAAATCCAAGTAATGAAAAAAAATTGAATTTTAAGCTATTGCGTAGCTTTTATCGCGGGCTTTGAACTAGGACAAACAGTTTGAGCGCGGCGACCGAATCAAGAAATTCCGTAACGAAAAAAAACCTTACACCGTCGTTCAGTAAGCGTTCAACATTTTAGAGGTTCACAAGTAGCTCTGTTCGGCGCAGTGGGCGAGCGGCCTCTTTCTTTACCGTATGGTGTATGATGTCGCAGGTTCGAATCTCACTCGCGAAGAAGTGACAGTGCGCTTTTCTTGTTTGTTTGTTTTTTAATTATTTTTTTGCATAATTTTTATTATGCAAAAAAAATATTGCATAAATATTATAATTGCATAAGTTGATAAAAAATGCTATGCAATAGCTTTACTGCGGCAGTCCCCGAGTGCCACTTAATTTTTTATTTTAATTTACTTACCTAGACATAAGCTTACAAAAATAATAATTTATGAGCCCTTATTTAAGCTCATTTATCTTTTACAAATAAATTAATGTTCAGTTACACGTTTATGTTCAATATTTAGCATTGTAGAAGGCATGTAGTAACATGTATATTATTTTGTGAAGTCGCTTCGCTCGCGCACGCTAAACTATACCCAATGTTTCAAGAATTAAAGTGCATTATCGCGAAAACGCAGTTTAGATTTCAAAAAATCTGTTTCAATATCAATGTTCTTCGTGATATTTTTTTTGGATATTTAGGATAAGAGTGTAAATGTGACTACCTACTATGATAAAAAAAAGAAATTGGATTGAGAAATTTTTCATACCGAGTTATAAACAATTTTCAGTTGAAGTAAGATAAATAGATTTTGGTATGGATTTTTTTTTGGATTTTCTTACACGTTACGCTAAATTACATTTTAAGGACATTTAAAAATGAAAAATTGACTGAGCAATTTTGTGGTCGAAATTACGGAAAAAAAAGGAAACCTCTTTAAAAAATGACAGTTCCGTTTGAAAAAAGTTTTGGATTTTTATCAAGTACCTCTTATTAAGGCTAATAATTAGTTTGGTAAAAAAAAATTGGACGGAGAAATTATTTATTTCAAAATATTGAGCTATTTGTACTTTTAGGTATAAATACCTAACTTCCGCATGGATTTTTTTTTGGATATTTTTGTGTAAATTTTGGGTCATCCCATACTAAAACCTCGCCAAATTTCATCGACTGAGGATTTGATGTGGGGGTCTCCATACAACAGACCGCCCCATTGCCTAGGCTACTAGTATTGCTAATGTTATTTTGTAGCCACATTTATGTATATTTTAGTATTCTGTTATACGCGATGTAGGTCACTGACCCCGTTGTTTACACTCCGTTGCTAAGGAACCGAAACAACAACACAACTCCACAACAGGAAGACCGTTAATGCACTTAAAATTATCGTCTAAACTCTAAATTATACTTATCCCGGGGTATCCATTGGGCTTTCACCTTTGTTTTTGTTAGAGGTTCCTAGCTGCTCAAACAAAAAATTAATTACCTACCCCAAAAATCTAAATTCGCACTTACAGGATTTAAAGCAAATAATAAGTAAAGACATAGATTTACGATTGGTAGTCGCTACTAGATACCGCCCTTCCGAAAAACAAAGGGACTGCCGATAGAAGTGAAAACTAGATTTGCTAATAATCAAAAACAATTAAAAATAAAAATAAAAAATAAAAATAAAATAAATAAAAATAATTAAAAAAAGTGCACTGTCACGTTTCGTGAGTGAGTTTCGAACCTGCGACATCATACCTATACATTAAACGGTAAGGAAGGCGGCTGCTTGCTGACTGCGCTGTACAAGGTTGCTTGAGAACCTCTAAAATGTTGAAGGCGTACTGAAATCTCCAGGTGACGATTGTGAAGGTGACGATGACGCGAAATCCATGTTTTTTGCTCACCCAAAAAAGTGCTCAACGCGCCTAAAGAAGTTAGCACTTCAACAAATAGCTCCATGAATGCGGTAACGTAATATCATAGTCTCTTTCCGGGATAAAATGTAGCCTGTGAAAATCTCGTAAAAACCTGTCCAGCCATTCCAACCTCCATATATGCATGCAAGCAAAATCGATTCAAACCAAAAAATTCAGTGCCCTCGGCTATTGCTATGGAGGTTTATAAACTCGTACCCTCAACTGAGTTCCACAGTCCACTGTACACAATAATTATCCCCTCTTTAAGAACAGCTCATAAAGTGCATAGAAGTTGAAAGAGTGCTTCAAAAATTCGCGTAAAGCTAACGAGGCCCGTCTAATTGTTTGGAAGTGTCCCGTAATGTCGCAGCCGGGACGGTTGTCGCTCAACTTATTATATTTCTTTACGCCGTTTAATGTTATGGGACGATATTTTATCTAGCTGAGTACGTGGAAATTCTTAAGATATAATATAAAACGATGATGATTATAAAGATGATGATGATGATGTTAATAAGGCTTTCTAACTCGCAAAAACCACATTAAGCAGCCCATAAGAGTGAGCAGCACAGAATACAAGTAATATTATTTGCTTCAGTTGGGCGTCCCGACAAATCACTCTTTTTTCCACAGCATTAATATAGCTACTCACGGACTTAGAATCTATAGTTGCAAAATCCATAAATCCATAGTAGTTCTTAATTAAAAATCAATATCAAATCAAATCCAAATATTGCGAAAAAGTACTGTATAATGCCTTATGTAAAACTATTATAAACCTATGTTCCTATGTAACTACATACATAGATAGATAGATTATACTCGTAAGTTTTTAATGTCGATACTTTTTAAGCGACTTCAAAAAAAGGTTAGAGGTTATATTAGGTTATTTTCACCATGCTTGACTTTACTAAGATTTAACTACCTATTGAAAATCTCAAAAATTTTACATGAAAGTGCTGAATCTGTAGAACATGCATAGCCTACCAAATGCAAATGTCGACATTAAACTGCACGTCCCTCGAGACTGGTTGAACACCCGCGCGTTATGAATAATGCGTTTCGTTACAGCTCCTTATAGATACTCAAAGCCTTATAGTGACACTTTTCTAGAGCAACCTATACTTACATGTATATTGTATACAGACTTAAATCCCCTTTTCGGGGGTCCGGGCTTCGAATCCAGGCACGTCTCCCTAGTTTTGGAGTTAAGTATGTGCATTTTAAGCAATTACTTAAATATCACTTACTTAAGACTGCCCATCCGCACTTAGGCTGAGATATAGATCGTACTCTGTCTCTGCTCAAGACTCAAGATAGAGATAAAATGAGACTCAAATATTTTCCAACATAAATCTGTCTCGTTTTAACTAAGTCTTGAGTCTGAGCTGAGTAAAAGTGCCATCTTACCCTTAATCAATGCTTATCACCTAAACCCTTCTGTTTCGATAGGAGACCTATGCCGGGTCCCGCGGTGAGTTCTTTTATAACAAAAGCTCATAGTCCAAAAAGCCGCTTTTCCTCATGAAGGAAAAATTAATAACTGTCGTTTTATCGCACAGTGTCACTGGGGCGGTTACAAATGATACCCTTTACTTTGCTTAATGTTATTGGAACACCGAAGTTATTACTGCCGTTTGTCGAAACCTGTCATGGTACGTACCTGCCAAGACACGTGAAATTGCTATCGAGTTTTATTAGCGCTATTTATATCGATGCCTTGACAAAATAAAGGTTTTTGTTCTACAAGTTGCCATTTCTTGTTCTTTGATGTAATAGTTTATAGTAATAATCTAGTAGTTTATAGTAGAAATCTTTATAGTTGGCCAGTTTTTGCCAAAGTTTTTACTACTTTAGGTACCTGGATTTCCTGGGCACAGTTCTCGTCTCGAATGAGATGGGTTTGGGCCATAGTCCACACACTGGTCAGTGGTCATTGGGTCAAGTGCAGATTGGCGACTCCACAAATCATGAGAACATTATAAAGATCTTTCAAGCATGCAAGTTTCCAGGATTTTTTTCTTCATCGTTATAGCATTATGATTCTATTAAGTAGGTACGTCATTACTTACACAAACATAATACTTATAATTTTTTTTTTAAACCGATTTTAGTTTTTACAGGTATGTTAATGTCGGGCTAGCGTTGCGGTTTCATAGTTTCAACTGAGGCCCGCCCAACTTCAACTTACACTGTTAAAATTAAAATTATTTTTTATTTTGTAGTGGCGTTTAAAGTGAATTTATTTAAGTTTTGCTGAAACTTAATTATTCCGCCGTCGCCTTACAAGAAAATGAGTTACACTCCAGACAGGTTCAGAGATGGGGAAGGCAGTTGTAATTACGTTCTATCGAAGCTCGATTTTGATCCAAGTTACTGTAATAATGTTCCAGAGTTGATTTAACAGTCTCTGTGATGATGTAATTATGGCGTGAGAAGGAAAGGGGAGGGGGATTTTCTCAAAGGAAATATTATTTCTCGCCCATCTATACCTATATATTATGTCAAGGTCCACTCTATGACGTGTTTACTATATGGAGTCTACACATAAGCTTTATCTACAATATTATTATGAAGAGCATCTAACAGCACAAGTATGCTATACTCGAAAGCACCTACAGTTCGTCGGAACAGCCGACGCCGCTCTGTGTGATTGCGGAAATTGAACTGTACCGCAAACTGTTCGCTTTACACTTCCAAAGCTTTTGTTTCTATCCCTAACAGGCATCCCTTATCAGTTTGGAATTTATTTTCCTATACTAGTTTGTGCCCGGAATTCTCTGTTCCCGAGAGTAGTACTATTATATTATATTCTGTGCCGAGAGTAACTCTGAAGTCCTCAACTATACCACAGAATATATTATAATTCCGTTTCGTTGGCATTTATTAACACTATCCTACAACCTGAGCATTTTTGTGGTACACTTTACTGAAAAACTATCAAGCCTGTAGATTTGTGCTTTAACATAGTAATTTACCTTCATATCATATGTTATCTGTCAAAAAATTATAATTTTATAACCATTAAAAAAATGAACATTAACAATTTTGTATTCATTGGATAGAATGTTATTGTACTACTAACGCCATCTGTTAGAAAACCAAAGAGCTAACATCGCTGCAACAGAACTTATTACCCGTTATAAAAACTACGTGAGCCCTCACAAAGCTCAGCTTTTTGCTATAATATTATAGTAATATTAGTATCTAAGATGCACGTGAGGTGAGGCTTGGATCATCAGCTAAACTAATCTAAATTAACCCGAGCTGTCCCACGACTGGGCAAAGGCCTCCCTCCCTTAAGACCTAGATCATCTAAGTGGGTTAAATGCTCCAAGGGTAAATACCTAATGATGGTAATTATATCTATACTAGCTGACCCGGCGAACTTCGTACCGCCAACTTACCTATATAAATAAAACGAATAAATTATCTTAATAAAAAAAACTATCCTATTTTTCAAGTTGGACCAATTTACAGATAGTTACGAAGCTTGATCAAAATTGGTTCAGTAGTTTAGGAGTCCATCGCAGACAAACAACGTGACACGTAATTTATATGTATATTATATTAAGATTGACAAACTTAAATAATTATGAACCATTATTAGAAGGGGTAACGCAATATTTTACTCTAAAGACTAATTAATAACTCACTAAGGGCTGATTTCACCAACGTAACATAAGTCTTATCTGAGCGTGATATTTTGACAGATTTTCAATACCTAAACTATCAGAATGCCCAATTTATTCCTCGGTTAAACGTCAAGTTAAATTTCAGTCCAATAAGTTGATTTTTTTTTATTCAAATTCCAACAAATCCTTTCTCTATAAGATTGCAAGGTTACATCATTTCTAACGCAGCAATTTCCTAAAAGGCTTTTTAAATACCTACTAATTAAAAATCTTGGCCCTTGGTCTGTTTACACAGAAAATTGGTCCCGTCACTAATGGACAATTTTCGTGATTGTAAGTCAAAGTTTTAATGATCGCTTCGAAACTTCTTCGAAACGCTTTTAAACTTTGATGTGATTGGATTTATGAGCAGCCAAAGGTCCCTTTAAAACTTAGTTTAATAGCGTCATATTTATGTTCGAAAAATGAGAAAAAAAAAATCTTATTTATAATATGTATCCTACCCTCGAGTTATGGAGCTTGGAAGCACATAAACATAAATCATAACATATTATATTATTTTTTTTTTCACGTATGAACCACTAGCTTTTACCCGTGATTCCACGTGACTTTTTTAATTCCGTGGAAACCCTTAAATCTCCTATCGCCAAGTTCACCAATATTAATAGTAACGTTTAACTGAGGAATAGATTAGACGTTCTGACAGTTTTTGTATTGAAAATTTGCTAAAACATCTAATTTATTCCTCTGATAAACATTACCTACTCGATGGTGAAATTGGCTATATCCAAGTGAAAAATCACGTTGATACGTTGCTCTGTTGGTACATGATTGAAGGAAAAACCACTTACGCATATATATAAAAGACAAAAGTATGGTTATATTAATAACAATTATTACGGCACGTATTTATTTGTGTAATTAAAATAACTTTTCTCAAATTTGCTCGGAAATCGCTTCTTTATTTAAAATAAAAGCCGGCCAAGCGAGACGGACTCGCGCACCGAGGGTTCCATACTCCAAAAGTAAAAGTAAAACGATAATATTATATTAATTTGCTTATTTATCGTTAACTTTGTTTGTAGAGGTTTATTGTCAATATAAATAAAACTATGCTAGTAAGAGCGTTGGTTTTATTTTTCCTGTAAAATATACAAAAACCTCTATTGAACATAATTATTTCAGATTTTTCGATTGGTAAACTTCGGAGATAAGGGGGGGGGACGCTATTTTTTTCGACATTTTGGCCGATTACTCAAAAACTATTATATAAAGAAATAAATAAAAAACTGTTTTAGAATGCACAAGTAAAGGCCTTTCATATGATACCCCACTCGGTATAATTATCTTACTTTGAAATTTCAAACCCCTGATTTTCCCCCTTTTTTAATTAAACTAAAATAATTTTCGCGTCTATTTTATTTTTCCTGTAAAATATACATAAACTTCTATTGACCATAATTATATCAGATTTTTCGATTGGTAAACTTCGGAGATAAGGGGGGCGGGGGGGGGGGGGGGACGGTATTTTTTTCGACATTTTGGCCGATTAATCAAAAACTATTATATATAGAAATAAATAAAAAACTGTTTTAGAATGCACAAGTTAAGGCCTTTTATATGATACCCCACTCGGTATAGTTATCTTACTTTGAAATTTCAAAGCCCCGATTTTACCCCTTTTTTAATCAAACTAAAATAATTTTCGCGTTGCTTTTATTTTTCCTGTAAAATATACATAAACCTCTATTGACCATAATTATTTCAGATTTTTCAATTGGTAAACTTCGGAGATAAGGGGGGGGAACGGTATTTTTTTCGACATTTTGGCCGATTAACCAGAAACTATTATATCTAGAAATAAATTAAAAACTGTTTTAGAATGCACAAGTTAAGGCCTTTCATATGATATCCCACTCGGTATAATTATCTTACTTTGAAATTTCAAACCCCTGATTTTCCCCCTTTTTTAATTAAACTAAAATAATTTTCGCGTTGATTTTATTTTTCCTGTAAAATATACATAAACCTTTATTGACCATAATTATTTCAGATTTTTCGATTGGTAAACTTCGGAGATAAGGGGGGGGGGGAACGGTATTTTTTTCGACATTTTGGCCAATTACTCAAAAACTATTATATATAGAAATAAATAAAAAACTGTTTTAGAATGCACAAGTTAAGGCCTTTTATATGATACCCCACTCGGTATAGTTATCTTACTTTGAAATTTCAAAGCCCCGATTTTACCCCTTTTTTAATCAAACTAAAATAATTTTCGCGTTGCTTTTATTTTTCCTGTAAAATATACATAAATATCTATTGACGATAATTATCTCAGATTTTTCGATAGGTAAACTTCGGAGATAAGGGGGGGGGGGGGGGGGGGGGAACGGTATTTTTTTCGACATTTTGGCCGATTAATCAAAAACTATTATATATAGAAATAAATAAAAAACTGTTTTAGAATGCACAAGTAAAGGCCTTTCATATGATACCCCACTCGGTATAGTTATCTTACTTTGAAATTTCAAACCCCCGATTTTCCCCCTTTTTAATCAAACTAAAATAATTTTCGCATTGCTTTTATTTTTCCTGTAAAATATACATAAATATCTATTGACGATAATTATCTCAGATTTTTCGATAGGTAAACTTCGGAGATAAGGGGGGGGGGGGGACGGTATTTTTTTCGACATTTTGGCCGATTAATCAAAAACTATTATATATAGAAATAAATAAAAAACTGTTTTAGAATGCACAAGTAAAGGCCTTTCATATGATACCCCACTCGGTATAGTTATCTTACTTTGAAATTTCAAACCCCCGATTTTCCCCCTTTTTTAATCAAACTAAAATAATTTTCGCATTGCTTTTATTTTTCCTGTAAAATATACATAAATATCTATTGACGATAATTATCTCAGATTTTTCGATAGGTAAACTTCGGAGATAAGGGGGGGGGGGGGGGGGGGGAACGGTATTTTTTTCGACATTTTGGCCGATTAATCAAAAACTATTATATATAGAAATAAATAAAAAACTGTTTTAGAATGCACAAGTAAAGGCCTTTCATATGATACCCCACTCGGTATAGTTATCTTACTTTGAAATTTCAAACCCCCGATTTTCCCCCTTTTTAATCAAACTAAAATAATTTTCGCATTGCTTTTATTTTTCCTGTAAAATATACATAAATATCTATTGACGATAATTATCTCAGATTTTTCGATAGGTAAACTTCGGAGATAAGGGGGGGGGGGGGGGGGGGGGAACGGTATTTTTTTCGACATTTTGGCCGATTAATCAAAAACTATTATATATAGAAATAAATAAAAAACTGTTTTAGAATGCACAAGTAAAGGCCTTTCATATGATACCCCACTCGGTATAGTTATCTTACTTTGAAATTTCAAACCCCCGATTTTCCCCCTTTTTAATCAAACTAAAATAATTTTCGTATTGCTTTTATTTTTCCTGTAAAATATACATAAATATCTATTGACCATAATTATTTCAGATTTTTCGATAGGTAAACTTCGGAGATAGGAGGGGGGGGAACGGTATTTTTTTCGACATTTTGGCCGATTAATCAAAAACTATTATATATAGAAATAAATAAAAAACTGTTTTAGAATGCACAAGTAAAGGCCTTTCATATGATATCCCACTCAATATAGTTATTTTACTTTGAAATTTCAAACTCCCGATTTTCCCCCTTTTTTTATTAAAACTAAAAATAATTTTCGATTTTTCTTTATTCCAATTATTTTGGGCCACTATTATACACAACTATGCCAAATTTCATGTCGATAGCTTCAATAGTTACTGAAATAATCGACTGTGACAGACGGACGGACAGACGGACGGAGAAAGTCTCACCATAAGGGTTCCATTTTTACAATTTTGGTATGGAACCCTAAAAATAAGAATGATTTTTTTTTAAATGGAACAAAAAGAGCGTGGTTTAAATGGAGGTTATAACATTTAACATGAAATAAAACAGTGTTTCTTTAATTATTTTTTTGTTGTTTCCTCGCAAATTAGAGAAAAGTACTATATAAGCCTCGGCCGAAACAGCAATTCATGGCCTCGTTTACTTAAAAAGGCCTCGGCTAGCGCCTCGTCCTTTTAAAATCACTTGGATGTCCTCGGCTTCGCCTCGGCCTTCCAATGTTACTCGTCCATAAATTGCTTTATTCCGAGCCTCGACAATAATGTACTATTAACTTACTTTTACTGTAGCAATAAAACAACCCAATCGTCGTCATAAACTTCTGCTATAAGTAAATTGTCAGGCGTTCAAAAGTTTTGGTCTTTGGTCATCATTTAATACATAGGCACCTAATTCAAGATAGTGACAGTAAAAGTTTGTGTGACAACCATGTGGCAACAAATTACAAAAAATAATCACTCTATAATACCTACAGCAGTTATTCCATAACAATATGTAACGCGATCGTGCGAGGCAAAGAAGCAAAGACAGGATTTGGTCAAAGATGTTTTTCATGCCAATCAGTTATTTGGGATTTTTAGTCCCTCGAACCATCCCAACGGCTAAATAGTATCAAATCAATGAAGAATCTATCGATTCTTAAAAACCATGTGATATGGTTCTAGGCTAGGTTTTGGTTTCATAAAACTAAAATCGCGGTTGAGACGAATAATATTGCGTACCACCATATTATTGAATGAAATTATACTTACTCAAAATGTATTTCAAAATCTAGATGATGTGCATACTTTACAGCAATATTAATAAGCTCTGTTTAAGAATAACAACTAGAAAGTTGTGTATTTTTTGTTAGTTTTTCTGAAGTTGGGGCTATATTTTTTAATAATTATATTATTTTTTAAGAAACTAAAGATGAAAATTAAGGATTATTATTTATTACCTTATAGATGTGTTTACATGTTGAAAGAGATAGTCTAAAACAAGCAAACAAGTGTTCAAACTAAATCTGACCACATACAAGTAGGACGGACTCGTTAGCAAAGCAGGAAATTAAAATGTCAAAAGCATACTCGCCATTCAACCCCTTTAATGGCTTGCTGAAGAGAGTACTGCTATTCCTTTTTAGGGTTCCGTAGTAAACAAGGAACCCTTATAGTTTTGCTATGTCCGTCCGTCTGTCCGTCCGTCCGTCCGTCCGCGGTTTAGCTCAGAGACTATTGGTACTAGAAAACTGTAATTTGACAAGGGCATATATATTAATTACTCAACAAAGTGGTGAAATAAAATTGTGAAAAATATTTTTAGGATACCTCCCCTACATGTAAAGTAGCATATATAATTTAAGAATTGTATAGGAAAACTATCACGGCTAAGTAGGGCTCATAAGTTAAGGAGTATATCTGTTTTTTCTAGGGTAGATATTACGCGTATTAGGTAGTTGCATATTTTGTAGTATATTATAGTATTTAAACCATGGAACTGAAAATATATTCAATATTCATAAATAAAATAAAAGCACTATCCTAGGTCAGCAATAATATTTGTGACTTGCAACTACGGAACCCTACACTGCGCGTGGCCCGACACGCACTTGGCCGGTTTTTTTTAGTTATCAATATAAAACACAGAACATAATGTTTATGAATGTACAGATGCGGCTGTTACAATGCTAAACAAGTCTGGTGGAAATGAGTCTTATTATGTGGTAGGTCCCTGGTTTAATTTTCGGCCAAGATTTTACCGGTAAAGCCAAGCTATTATCGTTCCAGTACGAGGCCTTTCCAGGTTAGCCCGTTTACATCTTAGGCCCGCTTACAGAAACGCCGGATTAACCCAGAGTTAGCTGCTGCTTTGACATATTTCATATAAAGCTTCAGTAAAATTACAAGTTTATTCCTGGGTTAAACCTAACCCGGCCGGCGTCTCTGCAAGCGGGCCTCAGACTGCAACGTCACTAACCTTCATGAATAAAGAAAAACTGTAACAAAATCTAAACTGTAGTTCCTGAATCCTGACAGTATAATTAAAGAAAAATATTATAGACCTACATAGAGATAGCACCAAACAAATCGCCAGCATATTATCCTTTAAAAAGCAAGTACTATAGATACTTTCACTGTTCACATGCATTATGGGTCCATTTAAATAAATAAGTGTAGGTAGGTCGAAGAAGAACTTAAGCCGGCATCATGGCCTGATGTCACGCAATGTCTAAATAATTTATTTGCCGGATGCTATATAGTGATTTTATTCACGTCCGAATGGCTATGTTTACTCCAACTTGTAGTTCACTGTACTTACTTGATGTTTCTTTTCAGTTATGAGAGCATGCTCTTATAATATACTAGCTGATGCCCGTGAATTCGTCCTCGTGGATTTAGTTTTTAATATCCCTCGGGAACTCTTTGATTTTCCGGGATAAAAAGAGCCTATGTCACTCTCCAGGTCCTCAACTATACCCATGCAAAAAATCACGTCGATCCGTAGCCCTGTTGCGGCGTGATTGAAGGACAAACCAACAAACAAACACACTTTCGCATTTATAATATTAGTAAGAATTTAATACTAGATGATGTCCGCGACTTCGTCCGCGTGGATTGAGGTTTTATAATTCCCGCGGGAACTCTGTAATTTTCCGGGATAAAAAGAGCTATCTCCATTCTAAATTTCAGCCAAATCGGTTCATTCGTTGTAGAGTTATAAAGTAACAAACATCCATCCATCCATACATCCTCACAAACTTTCCCATTTATAATATTAGTAGGATAACAAATAAAGCATCTCAATTTACTTTAAAAGTCTAGTAGATTTCAATCTTAAGAATATAATATATCAAATAAATAGAATATAATATAACTAGATGATGCCCTTGACTTCGTCCACGTGGATTAAGGTTTTTTAATTCCCGTCTGCACTTTTTAATTTTCCGGAATAAAATGTAGCCTATCTGCTAATCCTGGGTATGAGCTATCTCCATTCCAAACTTCAGCCAAATAGGTGTATAAACTGTATAAGTTGTGGCGTGAAGGAGTAACAAACTAACAAACATCCATCCATCCATCTTCACAAACATTCGCATTTACAATATTAGTAGGATTATAAGAATTAGATATTTTTGAGTTAATTCCCCTTAACTTCTTAAGTAGCAAGTTTCGAGCGCACTTTTAAACTGAGTACATAGTTAAAATAAGATGTTCAATTCTATTGTCACGAATAATTCAACTCAACTCAGCGTCTCGGCCCACTAACTAACCACAGTCTCCTCCCGACTGAGAAGGGCTTAGGGCTTAGGCCATAGTCCATTACTATTCACTTTATATTACTATCCACCGGCGGGAATGGGGCTACTTTCTGTCTGCCCATCTTGACATGAATTGAATTGTAGTACCTACGCTTTTTGTGGAAATATTATATTCTATTCTATCCTCACAAAGTTGCATGAGTTAAATCGGCAGTATCCGGCTGCCCACGAGATAGTATTTAAAAAAACTTATTACAATGTAATAGCTGCATAATATTATTGTAAAATTGTATTGTAATAATATTGTAAAATGATTATTTTGAAAAGAGCAGCTGCTGAGTTTCTTACCAGCTCTTCTCAGCAGAATCCGCTTTCCGAACCGGTGGTAGAGTCATGACGTGTCATAAGAGCCACAGGTTGGCCTACATGAAATAAATAATTTTGAATTTTTGATTTTTTTTTTGAATTTATTTGCAGATTATGCAGATTAGCAGATTTCACACATCTTTGAGAACATTAAAGTAAATTTTCAGGCATGCATGTTCAATTCTATACGAAATTGGATTGATTTGGTTTTGTCACTATTACGAGGAAAACATAAAAATAAAGAAAATAATGTTATGGTAATTTTAAAGGCAGTCTAGTTTTGACGCTCTCTGTGAATCGCCGGTAACACTGAAAGTCCCGTAATGCGGATTCGAAAATGTTATAGGTATTCAAATTTCAATGTTACCGGCTCCCATAGACGAATGATATTTACTACTCCCCATGGAACTAGGAATCTTCCTAGTTCTATGCGGCTCCCGGACCATTAGCAAAGAGGTTGTCTATTGACATTTTATTGCAATTCCATTGGAACGGACTATACCTTCATATAGGATCCGCCATGTTTCTCCTCACAGTGTCTCCGGATATATCGTTGGCAAATGTTAGACATTTTGCGATCCATGCATTCTGTAACAATAAAAAAGAAAATTTAACGTTAGCACGGTAAAATATAGCTATTATGGTACGACTACTTAATTTTTTTTGACGTGATAACGTCTTATAAATCGATGAACACCGGCTGCACGCACGAAAAACAAATTCCGCCTGAGCCTGCGCGTGCAAGCGAGAGCGCGGAACAAGCGAAAAAAAAGTACGATCGGCCCAAGCGTTGACTTGTGACTGGAGAAAATTGTAATTTTCAATTAACTCTTTCTTTGTATTGCAAAATACAAAAAAAAATTGAGAGGTGTCAAGGGACACCCGGATGGAACGTAATTCCTATCGATTAATTAATTTAGCATTGTGTTCGGTATTTTTGCGGTACAATATTGGGTCTCCGTAGCCTTGTGGCTTCTGCAGTCGCCTAACAGTTAAAAGTCGATGGTTCGAATCCCAGCTCGACAGACCGAATTTTCCATTTTCAATTTTATTTTAAACAATTTCTACATGTGGAACCTTTCCCTAATTTTTTATCCCAAATCAAAAAAGAGTCGATCCGTCTAGCCCCCTTCCGAGTTCCGCACCGCGCGATAATTATAGTGTTCAGTGATAATAATTAAATTAATAATTCAATTCTGCAATTTTTCATCAATGTTTCTTTGTGACGTTATCACGTAAAACTATCGTCCGTAAACCGACTTTACAGACAACACATTTTTATTGTGAAAAATCTGAAAATGGCTTCAATTCAACCTTTCAGAAGTTGAAGTTTTCAGTTAAAGCTCGTAGATTCTAACCCTACTCTTTGCTTTATAATATTTTCGTTCCTATAACGACAAGCTTTAAGTTTAATTTTCTTATTATACGTAATACTTAATAGTTATGCATACTGTCGTTTTTTAAATTGTAGGTCTCTGAGAGCAATTTCATAAAGTATGTAGCTACTAGCTGAAGCCCGCGACTTTGTCCGCGTGGATTTAGTTTTTAAAGTCCCCCGGGAACTCCTTGATTTTCCGGGATAAAAAGTAGCCTAGATGTTGACCCGAGTAATATGCTACCACGGTATAAAATTCTGTAGAAATCTGTGCGGTAATTTTTACGTGAAAGAAGGACAAACAAACAGACAAACAGACAAAAAACAAAATTTTTGCTTCTGTTTTGATATCTGTACCTATCTTGAACACAATTAGAAGCAAAAACCCTTTTTTGAATCTATTTCATGTACAGAATTGGTTTCGTTTCTGTTTTATTATATGTATAGATATAGATTAAATACCTACCTCTACTTATAAGTGCCGACCTAACTATCCTATTTTATAGATTATACATGAGTACCACGTTGGGATAAGGAAACCTACTCGCAAGTTCGCAACTCTTGAGAGCTTAGCTTTAAAATAAATTTCTTGAGACTCAGGTTTCTTTTAATCTATTCCTACATTTCACTTCTCGTTACTCACAACAAAAAGAATTCCAAGCAGTGCAAGATTGTACAAACATTTGTTCAGACTGGACTGTATTAAAAAACCTATATTATACATGTATGTATATTCTTCAAGATCTGCATAAAGTACCTAGAAGCGACATAGTGTTTGTGGCTAATTCTGTGGTACACTATCTCTAAACTAAAATGACAAGTCTAAATCAAGTGCTACCCTTTTCCGCAGGGAGTATTATGAAAGGGATATCACGAGATTTAGGTCTGTCAATTTAGTTTGGTTTAGAAATGGTTCACACCAAAATTAGCCACATTATTAAATTAAGTGGTGTAGTATAGATAACTAGTCACGCCATTTGAAATATCAAAGTTGTAGAGTTTATGAATATGTTTCATAGATTTATTTTTGAATCCTCGTAGATTATGTTTCAAGTTCTAAATAATTATTATCAACATTGCCGTATTTGCATGTAATATAGTAAAATAATTCGTTGACAATTAAAAAAGTGTACAATGTTACCGCCGCCATGCCGCCCACACACCCGAAACAATAAATATAACTTATATACACACTGGAAGATAAAATTATTATTTGTCACACAGCCACAACGGAATATAATATAATAGAATAGAATAGAATAGAAATGTTTTTTATTCAAATAAACTTTTTTACAAGTGCTTTTGAATCGTCGATGAGTCTACCACTGGTTCGGAAAATAAATACACACGGAATAGAAATACAGACAAGTTCATGGCAATTATTGATCTGAAAAAATTACCATCGTCTTAGTGGAGTTCATCTTCTTCTAAATATATAAAAGGAAAATGTGACTGACTGATCTATCAACGCACAGCTCAAACCACTGGGCCAATCGGGCAATTTGGCATAGAAATAGCTTTTATGACGTAGTATCCGCTAAGAAAGGATTTTTGAAAATTCAACCCATAACGGGGTTAAAGCTAAAGTAGGGTGTTGAAAAATCTTTTAAATGCTAAAGTTTGATTTTTCAAATTTTTCACATCATGTGAGCGAAGCCTCGAACAAAAGCTAATATCTGTTAAAACAGAATTTTGGTCCACGATTGTAAATAATAACAAAAATGTCTTAAATTGTGTACACAATAGCACAATACATATACGTTTTGGACAATATTATCGTGCTAAAGTTTTGAAACTCATCTAGTTAAGCATATTATATCTTTTTATATCGAAACAGTAAACAGTGGTCCGGTCCAGCGTCGACAAATTTAATTCTCGCGCATCCGGAATGTGTAATCAAAGAGCCACGAATGTAAACCTGTGTACCGTATAAACGGCTGCGTAAACCATGCCCATAAATAAACTTACGTGCTATTATTGTTCAATAACAATGTTGGATAAATATTGCAAGTAAAGGAGACTTTTTTTGGAACTCCAAAGCAACTCTATAACTAATAGTTTGACGTCGTTTATGAGGACAATCTTCGTGACTAACAATTTTTTTAACTGAGAGCACAACTCTATTCTGGACTCTTTAGATCTGAATTTCACGGGCTCCCTAATATTATATCATCGGTCCGCCTTAGTGGGTGCTCTGACAGCACTGTAGGTAGACGATACGAGTTTGCCACGCAGCATCTTGGACACTGATCTATATAATAAAAAACTTGAGAGGTGTCAAGGGACAACCGGATGGAACGTAGTTCCTTTCGATTAATTAATTTGGCATTGTGGTCGGTATTTTCGCGGTACAATAATGGGTCTCCGTAGCCTTGTGGCTTCTGCAGTCGCCTAACAGCCAAAGGTCGATGGTTCGAATCCCAGCTCGACAGACCGAATTTTCCATTTTCAGTTTTATTTTAAACAATTTCTACATGTGGAACCTTTCCCTAATTTTCCGATTCGATTCGAACCATCGACTTTTTTAGGCGACTGCAGAAGCCACAAGGCTACGGAGACCCAATATTGTACCGCGAAAATACCGAACACAATGCCTTCAAAAAAGTATCGGTTTCAAAAAAGTGTCGATCCGTCTAGCCCCCTTCCGAGTTCCGCACCGCGCGGTAAGGAACTACGTTCTAATAATAATTAATCTATGATTAACACAGGCTGCTGTCATACGTTTTTTTGGTCTACTTTTGATTGACGCCATTTGGGCGCTGTAAACAATTACGAGTGTCTATGGAACTAAAATTTATGAGGGCACTAGTTGACTGATTGTGTTACTTTTTGGCACTTGCTGCATCGCTCATTATTACAAGTTCCAGAGACACTCGTATGTCAAATATGGCACTCCAAATTGATCCATAATTTAAGCTGTCATTTCTATAGGAACAGCCAGTCCAATGTTAACCATAGATTAATATAGGGGTCAGTAACCTTGGGACTCAAACATCGGTTTTTCGCCAATATGTGCCTCGCCCATTGCCACTCGAGATTCACGACTCGCTATGTCGGTAACTATGGTTCTACTACGGATTTCTTTCATTTCTGATTTCATACTCAGAGCATATTAGTATAATATTCTCCATCACCTGCTAATGACGCTGAGAGTTAGGAACCATGTTTAGGATGTATAAATTTTATCACCAACAACATGCACTGTTCCAAAACTTTCTCTTCAGGGACCTACTGAGGAATTTTGGACGAGAAGACATATCACGAAGCCTCCCAAACTCAGTGGCTCAGGAAATACTTACTATATTACTAGCTGATGCCTGATACCTGCATTTTTCTTTACCTAGATTATTCCTTGCATAATCCTTTACCAGTCTGTGAAAGTCCCGTCCAAATCGGTACAGCCTTTCCGAAGAGTAACCCAGGCAAACAGACATACAGATTTTTCGTGTACGTCTGTGTTATGCTAACGTTTAAAATATCATCAATTATTTATAACAGACACTTCAATTTAATTTATTTGTTTAGATGTAAATCATCATACATGTTGGTAATTCTGTCGGCAGTTCCAATAAAATAAATAACGTATACATTTAGGCGTATTTAAATAAAGCGTCGATTCAATTGAATGCCGCAATTGGTTTATTCCAAAAATGATACATTGCCCCAAAAACTTGAAGCCTCGCCTCCCCACGTTTTAATAAAATTGCTGCGAGCGCCACTGTTCAAGCCTCTTAGTTAGAAGTAGGCAATTTCCTGGCTACCAAAAATAAGTGTCGCTTCACAAAAAGGGCTGTCCACATTTAACGCCATCCGTGCATGAGTTATGCCGTCCTCGTATAACTACCAAGGCAATTTACATGAAGGTTAAAATTAAAGATGCTTATAAAAATTCTTTTAAAATGTCTAGCTTCGGTTTCGTAGTTTCTATATGTATTTAAGCCCGACCGACTTCAATATAATATTATGTAAGTATGTAAACAACTTTATAGTGATATTTGATATAAGCTTTTTACTGTAAGTTTATATCACACAATCGACATCTGAATATCCACAGCATTATATAACATCAGAATTGAAGACTTGAGACCTGGAATTCGATGATGAAGTCTGTAGTCTATACTATATCGTATATGATTATCCACAGTATCATTTCACAATAATTGATAGTTCCTACATCCCCACAGTTTAGGTCAGCAGTTCCCTACAGGATAGGAACATTTAATGGTACAAAAATTGATTTACTTTGTGTAGATAAAAAAACACTCGAATCGGTCCAAAATTCTCTGAGATCTTGGAACAAAATAACAGATACCCTTTTATACCCAGATTGTTTGGAAATCAGTTTACTTATGATCTGAAAAAAATATAAAATAAAAGGTAGTCAACAGCTAAAATTTCAAGTGCAGCCCCTTCTTCCAACACTTGCTTTAATAAACGAAAAAAGTCCTGCATTTAATGAAAGTTTCACCAAAACGACGACAATAGTATGTGTTCATAGATAACAAAGGTGTGCCGAACGTGCCGATTCCAATATAATAGAGAGAATGATCCCTTTCGCTGTTTTGCAAATTAAACAACCTGTATTTTCGGGATGAGTTAAAATGGCGCCTGCCTATTTTGTATTAATATTAATGAAGTATTAAAATAAATAGCAGCAGCAGTTTAGTGGTTAGGACTGTGGTCTCCTATTCGGGGGGTCGCAGGTTCGAACCCGGGCACGCACCTCTGACTTTTCGGAGTCAAGTGCGTTTAAGCAATTAAATATCACTTGCTTCAACGGTGAAGGAAAAACATCGTGAGGAAACCTGCACATCTGAGAGTTCTTCATAATGTTCTTGAAGGTGTGTGAAGTCTGCCAATTCGCATTGGGCCAGCGTGGTGGACTATGGCCTATAACCCTATTCTGAGAGGAGACCTGCGCTCAGTAGTGAGCCGTTGATCGGTTGCTAATGATGATGATGATGATGATTAAAATAAATATTTTATATTAATAAAATGTTAAAAGACTCATGAAGTATAGCAAAACGACCCAGGCCCGGCGCAAACGAAAATATGTAAATCAAAATATTATAGACCAGGTATATAAATGAGTAAATAAATACCTACTGAATAGGGAGCATCATCAAAAACAAAACCCATACTCCATAATACCATAATCCTCACTAATACAAATTAATGTCTATATGAAAAGTGTGTTTGTCATATTTCCGTAGGTATACTTAGGTACTATTTATTTTCAGCTCACAGATTCTTCTTCTTCTTCTTTATCAACCGATAGACGCCCACTGCTGGACAAAGGTCTCATGCATGGACTTCCACAGGCCTCGGTCTTGCGCCGCCTGAATCCAGCGGCTCCCTGCGACTCGTTTGATGTCGTCGGTCCACCTGGTGGGGGGTCTGCCAACACTGCGCTTCCCGGTGCGGGGTCGCCACTCCAGCACCTTGGGACCCCAACGACCATCAGCTCTTCGAACTATGTGCCCCGCCCATTTCCACTTCAGTATCGCGACTCGCTTAGCTATGTCGGTGACTCTGGTTCTCCTCCGGATCTCCTCATTTCTGATTCGATCCCGCAGGGACACTCCGAGCATAGCTCTCTCCATCGCCCGCTGAGCGGTCCTGAGCCTACTTATGAGGCCCTTAGTTAGCGACCATGTCTCGGATCCGTAAGTCATCACTGGCAACACGCACTGTTCGAAGACTTTAGTCTTCAGGCACTGAGGAATTTTGGACGAGAAGACATCTCGGAGCTTCCCGAACGCTGCCCAGCCGAGTTGGATTCGGCGGTTGATCTCTTTCTCGAAATTGGACCTACCTAGCTGGACTGTGTGTCCCAGGTAAATATACTCGTCGACAATTTCGAGTGCAGAGTTCTCAACAATTACTGGGTGGAGCGGTGCATGAGCATTGGACATGATTTTCTTCTTGCTCATGTTCATTTTCAGGCCCACCTGTTGAGAAACCCTGCTGAGATCGTTGAGCATTGTATTGAGGTCTCTCAGAGTCTCTGCCATGACTACTATGTCATCGGCAAATCGCAGGTGAGTGATGTACTCGCCGTTTATGTTGATGCCAAGCCCGTTCCAACCCAGAAGCTTAAAGACGTCCTCCAACGCAGCGGTAAAGAGCTTCGGGGAGATAACGTCTCCCTGTCGCACTCCACGCTGCAAGTGGATTGGCCTCGTAGTCTGGTCCTGTATACGTACTGACATTGTGGCGTTTTCATACAAGCACTTCAACACTTGGATATACCGGTAGTCAATCCGGTATCTCTGCAGCGACCTCAACACAGCCCAAGTTTCCACCGAATCGAAGGCTTTCTCATAGTCCACAAACGCTAAGCAAAGTGGCCGGTTATACTCTTCCGTCTTTTGTATAACCTGCCGCAGCGTATGAATGTGATCTATGGTACCAAAGCCTTTTCGGAATCCGGCTTGTTCGGGAGGCTGGAAGTCGTCGAACCTACGAGCGAGACGATTCGTAATGACTCTCGAGAACAACTTATAAACATGACTCAACAACGAGATGGGTCTATAATTCTTCAACAAGGTATTATCACAATTTTTGAAGAACAGAACCACCACGCTCCTGTGCCATGCTTCCGGCGTTGTGCCCTCGTGGATGACGGAATTGAACAATCGCTGAAAGATCTTAAGTACCGGTTTTCCACCCGCTTTCAGGAGTTCCGCAGTGATTCCGTCATCACCTGGCGCCTTGTTGTCCTTGAGCTGTTTGAGAGCCATTCTAATCTCGTATAGGCTGACGTCCGGGATATCTTCGGTATAGTGTCGGGTCAGTTTGGCTCTGGGATCTTTCGCCAAATCTTCAACAGGTTTTTGTGTCGTGGTATATAACTGTCCATAGAACTTCTCAACCTCTCCCAAGACCTCAGGTCGAGAAGAGACGAGACGGCCGTCATCAGTTTTCAGCCGCGTCAGCTGGCTCTGTCCGATAGACAGATCTCTCGCGAACACTTTTGAGCCTTTGTTCCGCTCAATGGTATCTTTAATACACTTGGTATTAAAGACACGGAGGTCGCGAGTTTGTGCCTTAGAGATCTGCCTATTAATCCGCCGGTAGGCAGCCGCGTCTGCCGATGACTGCAGCCTCATCTCTTGTCTCTCCATCATTAGCTTGAGAGTATGGTCAGAGAACTTTTCGGTTCTTTTCCTGCGATGGGTCTTAAAGAATTTAGACCCCACAGTATGGACAGTTTCCACGAACCTGTTGTTTAGATCGTCCACAGAAACGCAGTCTGCTAGGCACTCGAATCGGTTCTGCAGTTCGAGTTGGAAGTTTTCGGGATTTTGGATATGAGCACGAGAAGGTCGGAGAGTGGACTTCACCAGTCTGGCCCTTTCCAGCTTTACATTAATATTCAACGTGCCTCTTACCATCCGGTGATCGCTACCGGTTTTCACCCTATTGATCACAGAGACATC
Organism: Oeneis ivallda; assembly: GCA_029955525.1. Lineage (NCBI taxonomy): Eukaryota > Metazoa > Arthropoda > Insecta > Lepidoptera > Nymphalidae > Oeneis > Oeneis ivallda. The sequence goes on along the minus strand of JARPMR010000018.1, from coordinate 15,767,363 downwards.
ATTGAATATATGCCGCTTGGTCGACATAATGAAGTCGATCTCATTTCTCGTGGAACCATCGGGACTCAACCATGTCCATTTTCTGTGCGGCCGCTTCCTGAAGAAGGAGTTCATCATAAAGAGGCCCTCCTTCTCCATGAAGTCGGCCAACATTTGGCCCCTTTGGTTCCTTCGCCCATACCCAAAATGCCCCACTCTCGTCTCTCCACCGCTTCGTTCGCCCAGCCTTGCATTGAAATCCCCCATCACAACACTGTAATGAGTGGCAGAGGCGTGTATGGCTTTTGATATATCCTCATACAGCGCCTCTACCTCCTCGTCAGAATGTGTCGATGTCGGTGCGTAGATCTGTATAACCTTCAGCGAATACCGTTTGGTGATTCTGAGTATGAGGTACGCTACCCTACTCGACACACTCTCGACTTGTACAATGTTGTTGACGAGGGACTTGTGGACGATGAACCCGACACCACCCTGGGACTGTTGATCGACCTCCCGGTAGTAAAACAAGTTGCCGGAATTGAGGATTATCGATTATCCCCCTCTCTTCGGACTTCAGACAATCCTATAATATTCCAGCGCAACTTGCTCACTGCTTCTTCCAGCTCGATGATCTTCTCGTCGGTCCTCAAAGTGCGTGCGTTATACGTCACCAGGTCCAGTCGTCGGGGTTGGCAGCGGAATCTCGTCCGGAGATTCTTAGCACCCCCTGCCCCGCCATTACCGTGACCGCTGCCAGGGTCAGGAATAGCGAGGCCGCCGGGAACTAGGGGCCATGGTTTTCTGTGATTATCCATTAAGGTTTTGCCCATAATGACCACGCTGGGCAGGCGTGTTGGTCATCGCAGGGCTAGACTGATCGCACCAGTGTCACTGCTGCCCGACACCGGCCTGTGCCATTTGCTCAGTCTAGCCAGTATGAAATGGTTATACCGCCATTTGTCGGTCGTCATAGCCTCGTCAGTAGACTAGCAGGGGGCACCACGGGCAGGTGAGCTTGACGTTTGGAGCGCTAGATGGAGTTGCGCTCCCTTACCCCCCCAAAGATCAGCTCAAAGATTTACTTATATAAAAATCTTTTCTTTCAAGTACTTTACAAATTTTTTTAGTAAGTAGGTACTCTGCGGTGACTTTAATTTACTATTATCGAAGATAAATTATGTCTTAGTAAATTACAGGTTTTGTTAGGTTTTTTCTTAAAATAGATTTAGAATGGAAATTATTTAAAGTATATGTAGTAGGTACAATATATTTAATAAAGAAGTTATCCTTTTGTTATATTGTTATTTAAATTGTAATTACATACAACATTTTAAAAGTACCAGTAGTTAAGTAGTTTTAAAATGGTGATACTTATATCAGCATTTTAAAAATGCGTATTTAACTAAGTGATTCCTGCTTCTGGAATCTAGAACAGTGTCTCACAGCTTCATCTAAAAAGAAATAATATTTAAAAGTACAAGTGAAAAGTAACATTTTAGCGGACAGGATTTAACCATAGAGCGGTTCGCAGCTCGGATTATGGGATTGTGGGCCGTTTCGTACCCACAATTTATTTGATTTCGTCCACCTCTGTTGCTATACTCACCGCTAATCTACTGGCTATAAGCAAGATGTATAATTCATTCATTCATTTATATCTGTCTCAACTCATCGCTGCCAACAACTGGTCAGAGTTGCAAAGGGTTTAGGCCATTGTAGAACACTTGACAGTCTTGAAACAACCTAATAAGGAAAGATTATTGTTATTTGGTCCATGGAGGTCCATGCAGGAGACCTATGTCCAGCAGTGGACATCTAAAGGTTGATAATGGTGATGATGATTGTTGTTTTGATCTACCTATCAAAACAACAACGATCTGTCCTTATTAAGTAAATTAATTGAGCAAAAAAATAATATTTTATTCCATCAAAATAATAGACTTGGGACAAAAGGGTAAAAGTACACAAAAATGCATCGTTAAATATTTTAACACTCCCTTATTATTATTAGAGCACGAGAAATAGGAAATGGAGGGTGAACTACGTCTGACAATCATTAATTTACTTCCTTTTGCCTTAGACTTCCTTTTGCTTTGCTTATAATATTATATACCATGATTTCATAACAGAAATCAATATAAATGATGGGTATGGGTGTATTCAGTTTTTATAAATTTCGTGGGAACTCTTCCATTTCCGGGATAAATAGTATCACTAATAGTAGTCGTCACTCTTATCCTTAACTAAATATATCCATGCAAAAAATCACGTCAATCTGTATCTCCGTTGCAGCGTGATTGAAGGACAAAGCAACAAACCAATAAACAAACACAAGTTCGCATTTAGGTATATTTAACAATAGCAGAGATTCTAGTAGGGATTTTTATGATCAATGCGATGCTTCACTTCGACTGCAGCAATGTGCTTTGAGTCAAATAACAGAGTTCGAGGTTTGGTCCCAATTATGCAGCCATCCCACTCGTTTGTCAGCGCCGGTTTCCGAATTACGGTAAACGCAGAGTTTTTTTTATTAACGCCAGTTCCTCGGGCCCTAACGAGAGTAATTTTTATTCGCCGGCTATTGGGTTTTCCGACGTGTGTTTTCGTTGGGTTAGATTTATTGGGGAGATGTATCACGGGTTCACGACGCCGTTTATGGTTTTAAAATCGTCGTGTTAAACATCTGTTAAACTTTCGGCAAATGAGCGCAATTTGTTTTGGCTACAGGTTTTAACTCAATTTAACTCTGAAATGTGAAATATTTACAATCTAATATATAAAATTCTCATGTCACAATGTTAGTTACCTTACTCCTCCGAAACGGGTGGACCGATTTTTTTGAAATTTTGTGTGCATATCGGGTAGGTCTGAGAATCGGCCAACATCTATTTTTCATACCCTTAAATGATAAGGGTGACCAACCACTAAATATTTTTGCTGGCGGTACGTAGTTCGCTGGGTCAGCTAGTAGGTATTTAATTATGGTTTTGCGCATGGCTACATGAACATCTCAATTAGAAATTGTCGCAAAACCGTAGCAGGGTTAGATGTATAGTCAAATGTCTACATAAAGTAGACAGTTTTACTATATTTTCAGTTTTTGACATCAGCGAAACCCTAGTGAAACTATAGTCTATTTTTCCTTGGTTTTCTTAAAAGGTAGACAAATCACAGGAAAAGTTACGACGAAGCGCATAACCGACTACCTACATTTGCCGGGCTACAAATGGCTACATTTGTTTTAGAGTTTGTGCTTAGCGCTTCATTTACGCATTTCTGCGAGAAAATACTTGTTAGCCATTTAAAATAGCTAAGGAAATATAAATTGTGGATTCTAATGCAGATAGTTGACTATGCACCTAAACCTTTCGTTCCGCTAGGTAGATACCTACTACGGTTTCGCGACCGAGAAGTACTAAAGACTTTAAGCATCTCCTGCAGTTAGATAGATAGTGATTATAATACTTAAGTAGGTACCCACGTGAAGAAAACCGCAAAGCTTTTAAGCTAAAAATAAAATTCCTTTTCTATTAATAAAACTACTCCTTCAATTTCGAAAAATTCATATACGACGGCACCGCCTTAAAAGTCACCCCATATTCTATTTCGAATCCCCATACGTCTGCACATTTGCACCCTTCGCATATTCAGCTGCATTAACAGGGTACACCGCATTTTTCATACGTCACTTCCATGTCTCGTGTCGTGCCGACAAGACTCTGTCAGAGGCAACGCACATCTCAAGTCTTTATCGCAAACTCATGCGGTTTTTCGAAGCAGTCACGCGATTTGGCGATTAATGACTCGAAGAATCATCATTTGTTATATAAGATCTACATCAATGACGGCAAATTATTTATTTTACGCGTGTAGTCTAAGACATAAACGTTGCAACTTGCAACCTTCAACGCATCTCTTTTGCGTGTTTTGTCAAAGTAATTATTAGATTAGCCAAATTATTTAACTACCGGTTAAATGATATACTACTCATTATTGCAACCGCCGAATTTGAACGGAGATACCAACCAGCCCCTCGATATATCGATAATATTTCACGACATTTAGTATTGTTTTTTAAGCATTTAAAACATTTATAACACAAAATGCCGCGAAATATCATCGATACTTCTGTCTTTGATCAGCTGCAGCGCCATCTAGTCGAACCCTACCTAAAACTTCAAGTGACAACTATCGTAGAAAGAGAAGCGATACAACGAAGTGTATCTTGGCTACAGGGGCAGATCAGGACCTTCAGTACCAGAATAAGAATTTGAAAATGGCCGAAACAAATTAACAGTCCAGGCAGTACTTAATGCTAAAATTGTTAGATATTTCACCTTGTCATCTACCCAGAAGATGTTGTCATTGTTAATAAAATCGCTGAAATGCAAAACTTATTTCGTAGAATATGTGTGTCGTCTCTAAATACCCTCGCCTATCAGCTGGAGATGCATTTGAAGTGCCCTCGAGTACTCGAGTGTTTGAAATAAATGTCAAAATTTAAAGCATCATGTTGATAAAAGCAAAGGATAAATGGTAGATACAATACATGCTGTGAAAATAGGAAAATTTTTGACGTGATAACGTCTTATAAATCGATGAACATCGGCTGCACGCACGAAAAAGTGTCACGTTCCGCCTGAGCCTGCGCGTGCAAGCGAGAGCGCGGAACAAGAGATAGAGAGGCACGATCGGCCCAAGCGTTGGCTTGTGAGTGTGACACACGTGACACATTTATTCATCAATGTTTCTTTATATGACGTTATCACCTAAAACTATCGTCCGTAAACCGACTTTACAGACAACCAATTTTATTCAAAAACTTTTTTGATTGAGCAATCATAGGTTCTCATAAATTCTTTATGAACACTAGCTAAGGAGTTAGGTTTTTAAAAATCCGACCGGAACCATTTCTTTTCCGGGATAAAAGGATGTCTGCTTATATGTCTCCCTCCAAGTCCTTAACTATAACCATGCAAAACTTACGTCGAACCGTTGCTCCGTTGTTGCGTGATTGAAGGACAAACCAACAAACAAACACTTTCGCAATAATAGTATAAGATAGTCAGGATAAATCTGCATGCCCGAGATAGCTACTTGATGTTCGCAATAGTGTGTGAAGTCTGTCAATCCATCTCATTCTGTGAGGAGAACTGAGTAGTAAGCCGACGATGGGTTTTGATATGATTAATTAAGCAGTAGAGAGACAAACATTCATATTTTACTAAGAAAGGTATTTTAAATTACAATGGGATTGATTTACGAAACCGTTACAGCGACATACAGTAATGACTGTGAACGGACACAATATGGACAACGCCACGGACTTCTATATAGTTATGGAATAGTTATACCTACAAGACAGACTTAGCTCATGAGAAGCAATAATAAAGGACTATAAATTTCCCGAGAAACCAATCAGATTAAATCTCAAGGTCTACCTCCCCACAGTTTGCGTTCCTATATTATTACTAATATCTTTAACCATTTCCTCTTACTTGATTCCACCTACTCAAAATCTTATTTTAACAAAATGTTTGCTAGGTGCTAGTAATAACGTTACTTATTTAGTATTTAAATTAGCTAGTGTATTAGTGTTGTTAAGGTGTAGGCAAACTCTCATCGGAAAGCGCAGTATTGGCAGAATCCTAATAGGTGGACCGACGACATTAAACTAGGCACTTGTCGCAAGGATCCGCTGGATACAGGCGGCGCAAGATTGAGCCCTGTGGAAGTACTTATATTAACAAGAGACCTTTAGCAAGCAGTGGACGTCTATCGGTTTATAAAGAAGAAGAGTAGCAGAAGGTACCTAACGTTTAACCGAGGTATAACTTGGACGTTATGACAGTCTTTACATTGAAAATCTGCCAAAATATCTTCATTTCTGAGTTTAACCCACGTAATTTCATTGTCGTTGTTGGTGAAATTGGCATCAAAACTAAAACCAATCGGGCTTTCTTTCTTTTCGGAAAACTGAAATAATTACAAAGAGGTGAGTATACATTAGTAGCATAATTTTGCCTATAAAATTCATTATTTGGCGTGCGCTGAGAAAACTATTGATGATACACAAAAATGATGTACTACATGATTAAACTACTCATTATTACCTACAAAAAAGTCCGCTACATTAGTTAGACAAATAGTCATGTAATTCAAAACCCATCAGTCAAAACCTGTTATCAAATACAATCTCTAATCGTGTTAGTATTGATACTCGATTACTCGATCTATCCGCCGTGACACCTGCAGCTTTACCTTTAAACGCTCTTTGACGGCTAACGACGTTGATCGATGCTTGCTCTCAAATCAGATTTCAGCTAAGACTGCTTTGATTTTATAAGGAAATTGAACACTTGTTCGCTTTATTACAGATTCAGTACTCACTAACTATTCCTACATACTAAATCATAAATCAAATGTTTTTTTCTTTAGGGTTCCGTACCCAAAGGGTGCCAACGAGACCCTATTACTAAGCCTCCGCTGTCCGTCTGTCCGTCCGTCCGTCCGTCTGTCAACGGGCTGTATCTCGTAAACCGTAACAGGTAGACAGTTGTTCACAGAGTGTGTATTTCTATTGCCGCTATAACAAAAAATAATAAAAATAAAATTAAATTAAAAAATAAAGCCCCCCCCCCCCGCCCCCCCCCCCGCCCCCATACATGAAAAAGTAATCGAAATAAAATTTTATTTTTTACCCTGACATGTGGGGTGTCATTGTCTAGAGCTCATTAATTGGAGTTCAAATATATTTTTTACTAGCTGATGCCCGCGACTTCGTCCGCGTGAATTTAGTTTTTTTTTTTTTGGATTAAAACCTTCCGTGGAACTTAAGGAACATACGAAAAAATAAATTAACCGAATTGGTCCATCCATTCTTGAGTTATGCGCTTACCAACATTCATTTTTATTTATATAGATTATTTTTTATCTTCAAAAATGAAGAAATGGTGGGTCATCAAAATTGTGACCAAAACAAACGAGCATTTTTATCCCCATATTATGCTAATTAAGTACTATCTAAGAAATAAGGTGTAAGGTATAAGTGTAAGTATCTAAGAAATAGGGTTAAATAAGGTGGTTAAAAACCCCACAGGAACCCTTTGTTTTGTAAGGATAAAAAGTAGCCTGTGACACTCTCCACATTTATCCTCAATATCAGCGTGATTGAATTAGAATTCAACAAATAAACAAACTGACATTTATGTAATATATATATATATATATTAGAGGAAAGTAGGATGACGAAAATAATTCCATTGAAATAAGCACGAAAGATCTAATATAAAATTCTCGTGTCATAATGTTAGTTACCTTACTCCTCCGAAACGGGTGGACCGATTTTTAAGAAATTTTGTGTGCATATCGGGTAGGTCTGAGAATCGGCCAACATCTATTTTTCACACCCCTGAATGATAAGGGTGACCAACCACTAAATATTTTTGTTGGCGGTATTTTTATAAAATTAGTAAATTAGTATTTTTATAAAATTAATAATATCACAGCTTTTCAATACTTTCATTGACTTTTCTAATTTAAAATTATGTGAGTGATAACTGAATGGTATCTGTCGATAAGATAAAAGTTCTCTCCTTTGAAAAACCATACGACGCTTTCGATTCTTAAGTTTTCCTTTATGTCCAATAAAAGGTAGCAAAAGTTATGACCCATATATCCCACAAGATCATTTGTTACAACCCCCACTCTAATTTCTACCTTCTTTCCACAAGGTAGCAATTGAAAAGGCATCCGATGCTTTTTCCACCTATTGGTAAAGGGTCTACTGAAGAATTTAACATCAAGAAATAAAGGGGATCGAATGCGGTCTGAAAATTCGAAAACACAGAATTAAAAAATGTAGAGGAGACAAGCAAATGTTATTTTTTAATCCAACATTAGTCCATTCGGTTCTATTTTTATACCTGCTTAGTCCACTTAGGTAACCATTAATTGGCAGCATCTTGGTTTAGTGCGTAGAACTCCCGATTTCGACGTCATGCTCAATGGATTTAAATAGCTTTAACGCGTAGGTACAAGCTGGTATTGGACCTTGTACGCGTGGGCTTCGGTTTTTCAATCGTCAAAGGGATGGAATTTCAAAATGGAGGTCAATTTTGAAATTCCATCCCTCCAGGGTACTCCAGGGTACCTCCAAATTCTACATTGTTCTTCCTCCAAACTCCAAAGTATCTAGATAGTGACTAGACTAGTGTATTATCAGTCAGTCATAGGTTTAGAATATATTTAAAGTTTTCTCATTTTCCAAAATGTTCTTCATTGTAGTCTTGATAATTATTATATTAAGCTTCCTTATTCTAAAGATTATAACATGTTCCAACAAGTACCTGACTATAAAAACATGATGAAATATTTGCTGTATTTTCTACGTAGCATAGATATCGACACTACTAGTGATGTCTTTTATCAAGTTGCTCACATGGAGTCACTAGACATGTCTTACGTTGTACGAATAAAAGATTGTAGGAATTCTTATTGACAGTCGAAACGACAACAAAATTAAACTGGCGCATTTAAATACTGTATATCTTTGTAAAGAGAATTTTATTGGGGCTCCTGATATATCGTAGAGCGCGGCGGCAATCGTAAATCTGGGTGCAAAATAAATAATTTAACCTAATAAAGCCGGAAAACTGTCCGTCTTGTATCCAACTTTATTTATTTACTTAGGGCCGAATTCACCAACGTAAAATAAGTCTTATCTGAACGATTTGATATTTTAACAGCTTGTGCATTGAAATTCTGTCAAAATGTCAAATTTACGCTCGGATAAGACGTATTTACGTTGGTAAAATCGGCCCTTAGCCAATTTGAAATACGATAGAATATTTTAGATGTGAGAAACGATACGACATCAGTCATCACGTTCACGTCATGAATACAATTAATAATTTATGTTATATACGAAACTTGTTAAAGATATTAGATTGGCTTTCTCAAGATATTTAACCCTTTCCTGAATACTTAAGTAGCTATATAGAAACAAGGTAGGGTCAAATAAGTAGATGTAGAAATTGCTCTAAAAGCAATGGCTCTAAAAACTATTAAGTGCTTCGTACATTCCATTTAAGAAATAGATTTGAATTGTTGAAGAGTTTTGTAGGGGAACTGGAAGCATATCACATAATCACATAATATCAGTACATCACTCACTACATTACTTTCCGATAAAGCATCACAATCCTAATGTGTCATCTTATTTTTAAAGCAATTTTATTATTAATCATTCGTACTCAACTTATTCTAAAGTAATAAAAACAATCAACATTCCTGCACACAGTAATATTATAAAAGTAATCTACAACTATGAAAACACGCATGAAATACACACATTACAATATGCTGTGTACGGAAATGCACAACTTTCTTCGCTTTCGCATTGAACATATTCAAGTAGAACTGAACTGGCAGTAACATAAGAAAGGATCTTCTGTTACCTATCTCTATTTCTACGTGTTGTCATATTACTAAAGCCAACGTCCGGCTGTGGTATTTTCTAAAATTGATTACTATGAGCGATTGATCAGCTCTGACTGTCTGGTACTTTCTCGCATTTGGTTAAAATGTATTGATGCAGCAATGAACACCATAAGTTCAGCTCGATCATTACACTGAAGCATTCATTTTGAATTCAATGGTGTACTCTAAAAGCAGAAAAGTCGGTCGTTATTAAGAAAATGGACCCTAGGGCTATTTTTGTTCTGCGTACTACTTAAATCATAATTATTATGCTGCAACTCTTACAAAAGCTTATCAACTTACGTCTTTGCTTAGTCCAAAGCGCCACCCACATTGGGTGTGGGTGCTAAGGGTCCTTCTAGTTCTGTCTACTTCAACGCTTCTATTCCATTTCACCACATTATTGCAAAATCAATTTTCTTTACCCTAATTTAATCTATAAAGCAATTTTCCAAATAGGCAAGCTAATGGGTGCACACCGTGTAACAATCTGCAATATCGTGACCATCTCTATGATTAGGAACAATGAAATGACTACGCAATGAAGTCAACAGGGCGGAACTCCCATCTTGGAGTCCATTGTTTCACCGCCTCTCAAATTGTCATCCAACCCGCCCCTCTTCAAACGCAATTTTTATAAAGTATACCGTTTCATCCTTTACTCTTTTAATGTAACATGAGCTATATGCGAAATTTCACGTTCTTAAAGTGTTTCTGGGTGTAACGTCTGTTCACATTATGCGCTTGCATTCCTATAGATGTTCATGTAACGTCGTCGTTTTATTTTGTATACTTCTACTATCAAGAGCGAGACGCGGCAAATGTAATTCTATTACCAATTCCAATTTAAACGACCAAATCAGGGAATTTGCTCTGAAAGAAGATAATATTGTGAGTAACCTTTTCCAATGTTAATATTTTTATAACGACCCCAGTTTTGTGGACATTTTATCATCATCAAAACCATCATGTTCTATGCGCGAAGTGCAGCCTCTCTGTCTCCTGACTGTCTGTTCTCCTTTTAAAGTGTCTAAATTATTAGTTTTCTTCGCCTTTCTTTAACTTCTCTCTCTTTACTCATTAATTCCAGTATCTTTGCTTTCGCCGATCTACAATCTACAGCACTATCCTCTATATTCACATTTCTGAAGCTTGCAGCCTACCAGCCTACTTCCGTTTTGGGAATCGAAATTTCGAAAAAAAATTCAAAAAATTTCGCTACCATTTAAAAGCTTAAGTGGTAGGCTATTTCAAAGGGTCGCGGCGGTATTTTAGTTCGAGTTTTAATTTGAGGCCTCAGAGGGTCTTGCATACATTGTGAAACTTTATAATACTGGCTAGGATATAGCAAATTCAAGTAGGTACTTTCTTTTACAGAATTCTACAAATGTTAAAACACTGCAGAAAGAGGATCCGAAGCGATATACGGATATTGTTTCATTTCGACCAGTAATTTTTAAGGTAAATAAATATTTGTAATTAGCTGATGCCCACGACTTCATCCACACCACATTTAGTTTGTAAAATCTCTCGGGAACTCTTTGATTTTTTTTTATTTTCTGGAATAAAAAGTAGACTATGTCACTCTCCAGATCCTCAATTAAACCCATGCAAAAAATCACCTCGATCCGTAGCTCTGCTGCAGCTCTTAGGGTAAGATCTATAGATGGCACTGACTCAGACACTCAGCTCAGACTCAAAACTGAGTTAAAACGATATTTGTGTCTCATTTTAACTCCAATGATTGTCACGTGTGCGGTGTGATACGATGCTACCATACCCCGATCCACTAACAGCATACTGCGTCAATCTCTGGTCTGACTTACAATTATTCGTTTTATTTTTACTTATTACTTAGTTTTATTTGTTATTTGACTGACATTTTTAAATCAAGAAAAAAATTGTGAACGTCTCCATTAGTGTAACGGGCAACGACATTACATTTAACACGCTTGTACGTAGGTTTAAATAACTCATGCAGTAGGTAAGCAGATATTTTGAAATGTAGTAATACAGGCTTCTGTGAGAATATTATATCGCTGCCATTCGCTTCTATGGCCCACATTCTTGATAAACTTGTCGGAGCGGAAACGTGAATCATTACCGATATAATTTACATTATTTTTATTACTGACGCCATTAAATGATAAAAATAATGTTCCTGCGGAATAATTAGCTGAAATAGTGCTGGCATTGTAACACGTAAGTCATTTTCCGTCGAAACTCGAGTGCATAGCTCGAAACTTATTCCCGTGACGACCTTAAACGTATTATTACCTGTTAAGGAACCTGCACAAGCATTTTTAGTTGCTCTGCTTTCTTATTTGAATTGACTTCAATGTTCTTCTTCTTTGTCAACCGACAGACGTCCACTGACGAAAAAGCTCTCTTGCATGGACTTCCACAGGACTCGGTCTTGCGCCGCCTGAATCCAGCGACTCCCTGCGACTTGTTTGATGTCTTCGGTCCACCTAGTGGGGTGTCTGCCAACACTGCGCTTCCGCACTTCTGCGTTTTCACTTCAATGTTACTAATATGTTATTAATTAGAATAAATATTAGAACTAGGAAACCCTCCGTGACAGGTTTAACATGAGATCCAGGTCCACTATTCATGAACGCAGTAACTGAAGTTGCAGTAGCTGTTGAGCTAGCCTCGACAGTCGCCCACCTCCGCTAGGAGATGGCACTAAAAGAAGAGAAGATCTTCTAACGCGACATCATCCACATGGAATAAGTTGGAATAGTTAGGATCTGTCTCTGAAATAAAACAAATTCAGTTCCAGTAGTGTTTAAAAGGTAAAAGATAGAGAGACAGACACATTTTAGCATCAATTATTACACTTAATATTAATAGGGAGATATACTAACGTATTCATTAACTCTTAACTTCATCGACACAACATAGTATATAAGTTGGATTAGTTAGGATCTGTCTCTGAAATAAAACAAATTCAGTTCCAGTAGTGTTTCAGCGGTTTAGCCGTGAAAAAGGTAAAAGATAGATAGATAGAGAGACAGACACATTTTAGCATCAATTATTACACTTAATATTAATAGGGATTAGGGAGATATACTAACGTGGTCATAAACTCTTAACTTAATCAACACGACATAGTATATCCCCAAGGTTCACATTTCTAACATAGAGAAGATATCAAATCAAATCATTAGTAAAGGCATGTTTCTTATTCAATTTTTACCAGAAATTCAGTTTTATCTGATAACAGAGATATCAGCTAAAGTAGATTTTACTTTTCTTCCTCTCAGAGCTCTGCTCTCTGCAGCTCAGAGTTTATTAAGGGGCAACGTCAAAGAATGCAATGTTTTCTTCGAGTTCAAATTTATTACTGCATCTGAAGTTATCAAAAATTTTAAGTTGTTGAAAATGAAAAAAACGGGAGATCTGTGGGGTATTTCCGTGAAAGTTATATCTAATATAATTAATGACATTGCTCCTTACTTAGCCGTAATTTTTAACGTGTGTGTTGCCCTAGGTACCTTCCCAAATTTAATGAAACATGGTAAACTTATTCCTTTATTCAAATCAGGCAGTAAAACCGACCTTAATAATTACAGACCTGTTTTAATCATGCCGACTCTAAGCAAAATTTTTGAAAAAATTATTCTTAATCAACTAGTAAATCATTTTAATGTAAATAATTTGCTACATCCTGAACAGTACGGCTTCACGAAGGGTCGAAGCACCACTGACGCAGGTGCTAAGCTACTTGAACGTATTTACGATGCCTGGAAGCGTTCACAGAATGCCATTGGGGTATTTTGTGACTTATCTAAGGCCTTTGATTGCGTTGATCACTTGACTCTTTTACTTAAACTTAGACATTATGGCATCAGAGACGTTGCACTTGATCTCATTGCCTCTTACCTTAATGATCGAACTCAAAGTGTATGCGTAGGTGACGTGAAATCGCGGGGTTCATCTGCTCTGTTGGGTGTTCCACAGGGCTCTATCTTGGGTCCTTTTCTATTTTTGGTATATATTAATGACCTACCATATCATGTACGCGATGCTTGCAATATTGTATTGTTTGCAGATGATACATCTCTAATATTTAAAACAGAAAGAAACAAAGTAAAATTTTGACGATGTAAACAGTACGTTATCTCAAATATCGCGTTGGTTTACTGTTAATAATTTGCTCCTGAACGCCAAAAAAACTAAGTGTTTAGAATTTATTGTACCTAATGTAAAGAAAATTGATAAATCAATAAAATTAAACGGAGATAACCTTAAAATTGAGATTTCCACTGTTTTTCTGGGGGTGACCTTGGATAGTAAGCTTCAGTGGGACGCTCACATTGAGACATTAGCGGGTAAACTCAGCTCAGCTGCCTATGCTGTCAGAAAAATCAGACAGTTTACCGATGTGGAAACGGCTAGGCTTCTCTACTTCGCCTACTTCCATAGTGTAATGTCCTATGGAATCTTATTGTGGGGCGGAGCAGCTAATATTGAAACTATTTTTATATTGCAGAAAAGAGCCGTTCGATCTATCTATAAACTCGGTTCGCGCGTATCTCTTCGTGAAAAGTTTAAAGAGATTGGGATACTTACAGTAGCTTCACAGTACATTTATAATAATACTAGTAGGGCGCGTGGGTGCGCGGCCCGCAAGCGGACCGCGGTTTTTCTTCTCAAGTAAACTTTCAGGTCCTGATCATTTTCTATCACAACACCACTCTTCCATTTTTTATAATCCCCGAGATAGACGCCGATGAAATAGGTATGGCCGCCATCTTGAATCCGCCATTTTGATTTTTTTTCAGCTTACTGCCAATTGGATGAGGTTTCGAGTATTTTTTGTTTGAGCACCTCCCACCTATCTTCAATACCCTGGCCGTGCTCATCACCCACCTTCCAAACCCTCGATGATCATATCTCATCATTTGTCAGAATGAGAATTCTTCTATAAAAACTAATTTTGAAAGGGAACCGTATCAAAGTCCTGCATAGTTCCTAGCTTCTAGTCTCTTCAATATTCGCCATATTTTTTGTATGAAGAAAAAAAAATTCCGATATCTTGGATTTTTTTTCTATTCATCAAATAGACCTTTGGGTCCTGATCATCTTTTGCCAAGAAACCACTCTTGCATCTTTTATGCTCTCCGAGATAGATACCGACGAAGTTTGTATGGCCGCCATCTTTTTTCCGCCATTTTGGATTTTTTTTCAGCTCACTGCCAATTGGATGAGGTTTCGAATGACATTTGCTCGAGCACCCTCCACCTATCTACAATACCCTGGCCGTGCTCCTCACCCATCTCCGAAATCCTCAATCATCAGCTCTCTCCATAATTTTCCTCCGAATCAATTTTTGTCTTCTATACGAAACCATTAGTGAAAAAAAAAATTCATACAAAATTTTACAGGAGAGGTGATCAATCAGTGAGTGAGTGAATCAGTGAATCAGCACGAACAGCTATATATATATTAATAGTCTTTGTGAGACAAAATATTCATCTGTATAAACAAAGGGGCGATGCACACAATCGTCTTATTAGAAATCGTCATAAACTAGAAATACCATCATGTCGCCTGCGTAAAGTGCAAAAATCCTTTGTGGGGTTGAGCGTACGCTTATATAATCTGATTCCGAAGGAATTGCTAGATTTGCCACTGCACAAATTTAAAGAATGCGTAAAAACTCACTTACTGAGTCGCGGTTATTACAAAGTTAATGACTTTCTTAATGATAAAGTTGCATGGGATCTTGAAAAGAGTATTTGAATAGTAATAGTACTGTATTAGATTAGATAAATTCGATGTCTTGACATGGGTAGTCGAGTATGTCACACTCTCTTTAACGTTTCTGTAGGTGGTGTCGTGTGGTGCGGGTTGTTACGTTCCCTCAAATATGGTTGAGCGAAGCAATGGCTGGATCATGCGTCATGCTCGTGAACGGGTGCCACCGTCGGAAGCGGGGCTGCTGGTCTGCCAGTCTTGACATGTATTGAATATTGTACTTATGTATTTTTGGAGTTGTTCTATAAATATTATATCATCGTATTGT
Source organism: Oeneis ivallda (assembly GCA_029955525.1). Classification (NCBI taxonomy): domain Eukaryota; kingdom Metazoa; phylum Arthropoda; class Insecta; order Lepidoptera; family Nymphalidae; genus Oeneis; species Oeneis ivallda. The sequence goes on along the minus strand of JARPMR010000018.1, from coordinate 15,751,867 downwards.
TGGAAATATTCTATTCTAACAAGTTGCATGGGGTAAATCGGCATGGCATCCAGCTGCCCACAAGATATTATAAAAAGTTATTAAAATGTAAATACATATTACCTACAAAAATATTGTAAAATGTGTAATTTTGAAAAGAGCAACTGCTGAGTTTCTTGCCGGTTCTTCTCAGCAGAATCCGCTTTCCGAACCGGTGGTAGAGTCATGACTTGTCATAAGCGCCACAGGTTGGCCTACATGAAATAAATGATTTTGAATTTGAATTCAATCCTTAAGTGTCGTATTTCTCATTTCTGATTATCGTGATCTCTTCCACAAATCACAAAACAATTGTAATTAATTTCTTTAATAATCATGCCATGGGCTAGCACAGAATGGTATCTTAAAAGATAATACAACTGATATTATCTTTTAAGAAGTAAAGGATATTTATTATCTTTTAAGTCTTTCCATCTCTTGATATGCCACAGCCTAAAGTTCGTCGAAGTATTCACTACTGCAAACACTTTCTGATTATTTTACAAGAAATAAAAATGTTAGTACAATTACCTTGTTGAGGTAAACAAAGTCAAGTGTAAAAGCACCTTTCCGTTACTCAGATATGAGATCGCTTCTCGGTAATATCTCGTGAATAATGCATACGGGTAAAAAAGTTCATCCTACTTGACTCACTTTTCCATAGTTGGAATATAAGAATGTTTATCGTTTTATTCTTAGATCAAACTTTGTATGGGACTTCTATTTTATAAAGAATCTACTGCACTAGTTTCGTTTTTATCGGCGCAGTGGCTGGTTTGAGCCTCACTTCATTGTGTTGTAGTACTTGTAGTCCATAGAGATTTCATACATTAGGTGTCATAATTATGTACTTAATTATAATTTTTTCGATAACAAGTTGGCTAGTGACTGCAGTCTCACCTGATGGTTAGTGTCTTAGTGACGATGCTGTCTAAGATACCTTACTCCCGTGAAGCGTTTTAGCTTGGAAAGAGTAGGTAGTTCTTTTTTTAATCCATACATCTAATCAGTTTCTACTTGGCATTGTATTGGAATTCCAAAACGTTTGAAGGCACGCTCTTTGCCTTAGGATGATAACTATAGCCACGACCTAAGCCAGATAAAAAGACATACTTGGTACTAATTAGTATTTTATACTATTTGACTCTACAATGACACTACAGTACTGTCGCGTATTGTCATGTGATAAAAAGATATACAATGCGATGGCCGTGACGTCAGTGACATGAACACAAATTCAAATTAGCGATGTTATTGAAAAGTACTTACTCATGTATAAGATCCATTTATCTGAATATATGTATAAAAGGAATAAGATGAGTGACTGACTGACTGATTTATAAACTTACAGCTCAAATTACTGGACGGATCGGGCTGTTTGGCATACAGATAGGTAGCTATTATGATGGCATAAAAGCATAGGATAGCCGATAGGATAAAGGATAGGCATCCGCTTAGAAAGGATTTCAGAAAATTCAAAGTAAAATAGGGGTTTGAAAAATCGAACTTAGCGTAAGCGAAGCCGCGGGCAAAAGCTAGTTGCATTATAAAAAGCACAACTGGTCTGATCTTGTGGTAAGATTCGGTCTGTTTAGCACGACATCGCTTCCTCTAGTATATCTATGTAATGACACCTCACTGCTTGATTCAATCTCACGTGATGAGAGGTGATTATGCAGTCTACACTAGCGGCACGCTACGATGGCCGGTTTGACGTTTGTCCGCTCATGAAGTTCCGTATTAATTGATAACGACTTTGAAGGAAATAATTGTATTACTTTATTGACGATAGTGATGTGCAGAGATTCATAAATTTTATCGAATGTAGTTTTAGGTTTAGGACTCAAAATTTATTTATTAAATTGATTTCTAAAATGTATACAAGTGTAGAAAAATCAGTTTGCACCATTTAAGGGGTGAATGTACTTGTGAATATGAACAATTTTCACTATGTGGACAAACCTCTGAAATCGCAAAAAAATATCAGCTGTTTCATACAAAAGGTAAAATTTTTATTTTTATATGATATATACCACAACTCGGCATTTGGTTTTCTAAATTGAAAATTTTTAAAAATGGAATCTAATACGATCGTCACATAGGATCGCTGGCTAGCACAACTACTACCTCCGGCAAACTCGCGTCAATGCTCGATGCAAAACAAAGCAGTTTCGAATTGACGTTACTTCGAAAAGTATAAACTGTCAGTGCAATGCGATTGTGATATAGTTTTGACCTGGCTTTGGATTTCAAATATTGATACTGCATTACTGTTGACCCTTGCTCGTTAATTTGGACTCTGTTCAAGCCCTTTGTTGTGGATTTCGTCGATATGACCGAACGTACGCAGAGAACTGTTCTAAATAGTCAGACACGTGAGTTCGTAATACGCCTTCGTAACTATTTCGATCGTGAAGCTCAAAATGGAGGGCCAATTTTACCTATAACGTCAGTGGTTGAACGCGTAGCTGATGCGCTTAATATTGGACAACGAACTGTTAGACGGATAACTAAAAAAAAATATGGCGAGACTGGCACAGAAGAAAATAAACTTCACACACCAAAAAAGAGAAAACGAGCAAAACCAGTCGTAGGCATCGATAGCTTTGATGCCGATGCTATCCGAAGACATGTTTACGGCTACTATTTACAGAAGGAGTATCCAACAAGAAAAAAGTTGGTGCATTCACTGAAGGAAGCTGGATTATTCTTCGGTGGGGAAAGTTCTTTAACGAAGATTTTGAAGACCATTGGATTTCGATACAAAAAATGTAACAAACGCAAAATATTGATGGAAAGATTTGATATAGCGATGGCAAGGTATACTTTTTTACGGCAAGTGAAAGAAATCAAAAATTGGCAAAATGTTGTGTTCTTGGATGAAACATGGCTTAATGCTAACCATACTGTAGGCCGTTCTTGGAACGATGACACAGCAGCATCTACTTCCAAAGTTCCTGTAGGAAAAGGATCGCGACTTATAATTTGTCACGCCGGAACCATCAACGGGTTTGTCGAAGGTTCTCTCATGGCTTTTGCGTCAAAAACCACTGGAGACTATCATGAAGACATGAATGGAGAAAAGTTTACTGAATGGTTTACCTCAATGTTGTGTAGCCTCCCTGAACCATCTATTATAATTATGGACAACGCCCCATACCACTCGATGCAAATTGACAAGCCACCTGCCCAATCCCAAAAGAAAGCTGATATCGTCGCATGGCTTCGTAAAAATGGCGTAGATGCAAACATGAATATGTTAAAAGCGGAATTAGTACGTCTTTTAAAAGAAAACAAACCAACCAAGATCCGATACGTCATTGACGAAATAGCATTAGAACATGGGCACAGAGTTATACGGTTACCGCCTTACCATTGTGAGTATAATGCGATTGAGTTGGTGTGGGCTCAAATTAAGGGATATGCTGCAAGACACAATACAGAACCCCCATTTACCACAAAAAAAATGCTAAAATTATTAGAAGAAGCTTGTGAACATGTGACTAAAGGAGACTGGGAAAAGGTTGTGAATAGAACTGTTAAATTAATAAGGGAAGATTATGAAAGAGATGTGAAAATAGATAATATTATAGAAAACGAACATATAATTATTAATGTAGGTGATGATAGCAGTGACGACAGTGAAAATAGTAGTATGGACGAATCTGATTAATTATGGCCTTTTGTGGCACCTTTTTTGGTATCTTTTGTATTCATATGTTTCTTGTGTGCATATAAAGTATGTATATTCATTTTCATTCAAATATTCAGTTCGTTCAAATAAATTAAATAAACATATACATTTTTGTTTTATTAAACCTATTTAATCAGGTACAAAAACAAAACTTAATTGTTTTTTGTTCGAGAATAAATTGACATTCCACATCACTATTGTAATGTGTCAAACCGGCCATCATAGCGTGCCGCTAGTGTAATAATACATGCGAAAACGTTTTGCATTTGTTTAGAAAATTGCTTGTGATTTCTAACATAGTACAACATAACACATGTTACTTGTACAAACAAGTTGTATTGTTTCTAATTTGTTACTTGGTCATTCTATCCTACTCGTAACTAATACATAATTAATTACTTACACTAGCGGCACGTACATACTTTTTGACGAAAAATTGAGGCAACGATAAAAGCAACTAAAAAGGGAAAAATAAAATAGTTTTTAGTCTTAATTAACTAGGTACGCTCCTAACTAGCTTTATTTTTTAAACATCAACAACACAACAGCGAGATCGCTTAAAAAAATTGTGTTGTGAGCTAGTGTACCTTAAAAAACTACACTAGACACACAGTAGTAGTATTAGTAAATTACGACTAGGGTTCTGGATTAGCGGCCAGTGCACTCTTAAGTTCCACTAGACACACAGTAATTACGACTAGGGTTCTGGGGTAACCAGCGTACTCTTCAGTTCCACTAAACACACAGTAATTACGACTAGGGTTCTGGGTTAGAAGGCATGGTACTGTTAACTCCCACTAGATACACAGTAATTACGACTAGGGTTCAGGGTTAGCGGCCAGTGTACTCTTAAGTTCCACTAGACCCACAGTAATTACGATTTACGACGAGGGTTCTGAGTTAGCGGCCAGTGTACTCTTCAGTTCCACTAGACACACAGTAATTACGAATAGGGTTCTGGATTAGCGGCCAGTGTTCTCTTAAGTTCCACTAGACACACAGTAATTACGACTAGGGTTCTGGGTTAGCGGTCATTGTACTCTTAAGTTCCACTAGATACACAGTAATTACGACTAGGGTTCTGGATTAGCGGCCAGTGTTCTCTTAAGTTCCACTAGACACAGTAATTACGACTAGAGTTCTGGATTAGCGGCCAGTGTACTCTTTAAGTTCCACAATACACACAGTAATTACGACTAGGGTTATGGGTTAGCAGCCATAGTACTCTTAAGTTCCACCAGATTCACAGTAATTACGACTAGGGTTCAGGGTTAGCGGCCAGTGTACTCTTAAGTTCCACTAGACCCACAGTAATTACGATTTACGACTAGGGTTCTGAGTTAGCGGCCAGTGTACTCTTCAGTTCCACTAAACTAGCGGCACGCTATGATGGCCGGTTTGACGTTTGTCCGCTCATGAAGTTCCGTATTAATTGATAACGACTTTGAAGGAAATAATTGTATTACTTTATTGACGATAGTGATGTGCAGAGATTCATAAATTTTATCGAATGTAGTTTTAGGTTTAGGACTCAAAATTTATTTATTAAATTGATTTCTAAAATGTATACAAGTGTAGAAAAATCAGTTTGCACCATTTAAGGGGTGAATGTACTTGTGAATATGAACAATTTTCACTATGTGGACAAACCTCTGAAATCGCAAAAAAATATCAGCTGTTTCATACAAAAGGTAAAATTTTTATTTTTATATGATATATACCACAACTCGGCATTTGGTTTTCTAAATTGAAAATTTTTAAAAATGGAATCTAATACGATCGTCACATAGGATCGCTGGCTAGCACAACTACTACCTCCGGCAAACTCGCGTCAATGCTCAATGCAAAACAAAGCAGTTTCGAATTGACGTTGCTTCGAAAAGTATAAACTGTCAGTGCAATGCGATTGTGATATAGTTTTGACCTGGCTTTGGATTTCAAATATTGATACTGCATTACTGTTGACCCTTGCTCGTTAATTTGGACTCTGTTCAAGCCCTTTGTTGTGGATTTCGTCGATATGACCGAACGTACGCAGAGAACTGTTCTAAATAGTCAGACACGTGAGTTCGTAATACGCCTTCGTAACTATTTCGATCGTGAAGCTCAAAATGGAGGGCCAATTTTACCTATAACGTCAGTGGTTGAACGCGTAGCTGATGCGCTTAATATTGGACAACGAACTGTTAGACGGATAACTAAAAAAAAATATGGCGAGACTGGCACAGAAGAAAATAAACTTCACACACCAAAAAAGAGAAAACGAGCAAAACCAGTCGTAGGCATCGATAGCTTTGATGCCGATGCTATCCGAAGACATGTTTACGGCTACTATTTACAGAAGGAGTATCCAACAAGAAAAAAGTTGGTGCATTCACTGAAGGAAGCTGGATTATTCTTCGGTGGGGAAAGTTCTTTAACGAAGATTTTGAAGACCATTGGATTTCGATACAAAAAATGTAACAAACGCAAAATATTGATGGAAAGATTTGATATAGCGATGGCAAGGTATACTTTTTTACGGCAAGTGAAAGAAATCAAAAATTGGCAAAATGTTGTGTTCTTGGATGAAACATGGCTTAATGCTAACCATACTGTAGGCCGTTCTTGGAACGATGACACAGCAGCATCTACTTCCAAAGTTCCTGTAGGAAAAGGATCGCGACTTATAATTTGTCACGCCGGAACCATCAACGGGTTTGTCGAAGGTTCTCTCATGGCTTTTGCGTCAAAAACCACTGGAGACTATCATGAAGACATGAATGGAGAAAAGTTTACTGAATGGTTTACCTCAATGTTGTGTAGCCTCCCTGAACCATCTATTATAATTATGGACAACGCCCCATACCACTCGATGCAAATTGACAAGCCACCTGCCCAATCCCAAAAGAAAGCTGATATCGTCGCATATAAAGTATGTATATTCATTTTCATTCAAATATTCAGTTCGTTCAAATAAATTAAATAAACATATACATTTTTGTTTTATTAAACCTATTTAATCAGGTACAAAAACAAAACTTAATTGTTTTTTGTTCGAGAATAAATTGACATTCCACATCACTATTGTAATGTGGCAAACCGGTCATCATAGCGTGCCGCTTATATAGACACACAGTAATTACGACTAGAGTTCTGGATTAGCGGCCAGTGTACTCTTAAGTTCCACTAGACACACAGTAATTACGACTAGGGTTCTGGGTTAGCAGCCATGGTACTCTTAAGTTCCACTAGATCCACAGTAATTACGATTTACGACTAGGGTTCTGAGTTAGCGGCCAGTGTACTCTTAAGCTCCGTTACAGCTTACGTCTTATTTTATTCTATGTAATTCAATTGAGAAGGTTCAATCGGAAAAGAAACATTAAAGAGCCGTGTGAAAAGAGGGCACCGACCAACTGATCTCCATCGAAGCGTGCCTGGGCCGTGGGCGGCGCTTCACAATGTAATTGCATTTAATTACTTCACCAAGAAAAGAATCTCGATTCGAATTCAATATTGAAATGACGTTTTAAGACTCTTACTTACTTTTGTTTGCGCCGTTAATTAAATTTATACTGTGTTTTGTAGAGATATTTTATAAAAATTTCGGAGCGGTGTCTTTGAATTTTTGTTGAGGGCCTAAACTTAGGCTGAATATGGATAAATCAGTCAGAGTCATTATATTTTGATGAAGTTTATTATATCCCCTTTCAAAATCACCGATTGAGTAAATATGTATTAAATAGTAGAATAGATTTTTCTTAGTAGGTAGCTGAGAAGACTTCTTCCGCGTTTTATGATTTTTCTAAATACCTATTACTTATCTACCTATCTATGGGAAGTTTTTGATGTAAAAGTAACTGTCTCCCTAAATACAAGCTATCTTGGTTCAAAACTTCGTCTAATTAAGGTCAGTGATTGACCTGTGAAAAAGAAACAGACAAACAGGTCGACACACTTATAATAATATTAATTTTAATGAATCCATAATATTATGGTCTCCGATAGGCGAAACAAAGTTTTTATAATTACCCTGCACCTACCCTTTACCTATTACCAAACTATTTTACATATTCCTATAAGGGGTTATGGCATTCGTGACACTTTTAACATTAGCAATCGGAGATTGTACTAGATTTCGGAAGCTCAAAGCTAACTGCGATTGGACGCGGATCATTTGTTGCACACGGGTAGGTATTTTGATCGAGTATCGAAAGCTTTGCAGAAACTGCACGTTTTACTTCACATGTTATGAGTTCGAATGACAGAAAAACTGGCATTTACAATTTTGTTTTACGTTCAAATACTAGCTAGTAGTGGTCTCTTTACAGATGCAGAATTGATCCATTTGGTCTGATCATCTTATGTTAAAAGATTGAGTCAAACTGAGTTTAAGATGTGAGCTTTAATTGCTCAAAAGTGTTTATGAAGCAGCCGCTTAAAATGATGCCCGAGTGGATTTTTTAAAATCCCATGGAAACTTTTTATTTCCTGGGATAAAAAGTAGTCTATGCCCGCCTCCGGGATGCAAACTCTCTCAGTGGCTTTTTCGTAATTTCATAATTAATTGATTTTGTGTTATTTTAGGATATTCCTGATAGCCAACATTCCAGCTCAAGCCATGGCCGAGGCCTTGTTAGCAGAGAACATCCAGGTAGCTAAATTAAAATTATGTATCAGATTTTCACATACTCGTAGATTAGAACCTAGTTATAAGTCATTACTCAAGTCATTTATTAATTGCATTATTCAATTCAATCATAAGCACTTATCAATCGAACCGCGAAAGCGTATAAACAGGTACCTAATTAACCGACTTTAAAAAGTAGGAGGAGATTCTCAATTCGACGTGTATTTTTTTGTCGATGTTACTCCATAACTCTCGTCAAATCTGAACCTATTTCAATATTTTTTTTTTATTATTTGAAAGGTCATACCGTCAGGTTGGTTCCATTTAAAGGGGAATGCCCACTGTCCATACAACTTTGGGCCCATCGCGGACATGCAAAGATATAATAATGCCTTATATAATAAGGCTTTTTAGTGTATTTTTAATAATAAAATCTGGTTCAGGTGGCCGCCAGACTATTAATATGAGAAATATAGCGTATTTTTGTAACCATTTTGGGGTTATGTTTTTTGACAGAGAGCTTAATTGTCTGTATTTTTACAGTTTCCCTGACTTGTTCCTGTTTCAAAATATAACTGCGCATGCGCATGAAATACTTTAAAACATTAAAATCTACGATTCTATCAACAAATACGCATTACGCAAGATGACAAACAATAGAAATATCAGCTCATTCGTAATTCCTAGTTCCATGTATCAGCCAGAGACACCATCTTCAAAAACATGAGTGAAAGGAAATGTCATCTGATGTCAAAAAATAAATGTTGCCATTTACCATTTCACTCGTGAGTGAAAATATTTATAATCGATTCTTGAATAATACTCGAATACCATCGGTACTGCTTTAACTTATAAGAGCCGTCGATAATATAAAGACGTAATCTTGCTATGTATCACCTGTGCATAGCATATTTTGATGTCTTATGTTTCTAATCATGGTGACGTAACCTTGCCTCTCTCGATATATTATACATAACTAGCAACCCACCCCGGCTTCGCATGAGTATTAGAGCATATTACGACTATGCTTTGCAAACTCCTTGAAATTTTACCTAAGTTATATTGAACAGCATATTGAACAGTAAGTAGAAGTATCGCTCGGCTTATAATATAGAAATTTCAACGCGGTGCAGGGGTGGTCACTGGTCGCATCACGTCAGCGAGTCCTGCCATCGCCATCGGATTAAAATCCGCGTATTTATTTTGGCGCGCGTTTGTTTTTATTTTGCGATAACTCCTATGATATTCATTTAAATTGTATGGTGTAAAGTATTATCATAATGTGCATGAAATGCTTATGGTAACTAACGTATTTAAGTTAATAAGGATTAATACTGTATCCGTCTAAATAGATTTACAATAACCGCATATGTGACCATTTTTTTAACCGACTTCCAAAAAGGAGGAGGTTCTCAATTCGGCCGGTATCTTTTTTTTTTTTCTATGTATGTCCACCGATTTCTCCGGGATTACTGGACCGATTCGCGTGATTTTTTTTTAATCGACAGAGGATGTTAGCGAAATGGTCCCATAAAAATTTTAACCTTCAACTCCTCAAGCCTGATGCTGCAGGCTAAAACTATGGCGATTTAGGCAATTTCGATTACGAATTGATATTGTAGGTAACAAGTATGGACTACATCATGGAGCTCCAGGTCCTAGCTCCTCAATCATAGGATACTACACTTAAAAGCTTAAAATAAAAATTCTTTTCAAAAAACCGACTTCTAACGCCACTACAAAGTATAAAAATAATTTTAGTTTGTCCACGTTTGTTGAAGTCGGGCGGGCCTAAAATACAAACTATGAAACCGACTCGCGATGCTCGCTCGACTTCTACAAACGAGTCTATCATATTCTGTAGCGTCGCGCATCGGTTTCATAGTTTGTATATAGGCCCGCCCGACTTCAACAAACGTGGACAAACTAAAATTATTTTTATACTTTGTAGTGGCGTTAGAAGTCGGTTTTTTGAAAAGAATTTTTATTAGAAGTTAAAATGGGTATAGTAAACTATCCTTAAAAGATAGATTTAAGCCATCGCGGACTTTTTTGTAAAGACATATCCCACCATACCACTACCATAAATTGTTTGGTTTGTTATATCTCAAAGGGATTAGGCAGCGTTTTCGATGAAAGCTCTCAAGCGGCTTGAATTTTTCCGACATTGTCAAAAATTATCGTCATATTTCAACTAATTTACAAAATTTACAATATATAATTTAAAAAATGCAATGACCATCATTCGATTCTGCTTATTTGTTCCAAAATTTACTTATTTCCTAAGATGTTCACCTCTTTGGAAATTTAATAATTTATTGGAAAATTTGGATAATTTTATACAAAATATTCTATCTGACATCTTAAATTGTCCGATAGATGATCAAGAATGGACCCAGGCTTCTCTTCCGATCAGGTATGGAGGTCTGGGAATCCGCAAAATTTCTAGTGTCTCATTGCCAGCATTTCTTTCCTCTGTTTATAGTACACACACTCTCTTTGAAAAAATTATATCCCAGTCTTTGGGATCAATTGAGGTGTCGTACTTGGCAGAGGCAAGAAATGAATGGTCAGCGATTAGCCCAAATCAATTGCCGGTTTCTCTTCCTTCCCAGAGACAGTGGGATGACATTATTTGTAAAAAAACTTTTGACGCAATGTTAATGGAAGCAAATTCTAAAGACCGTGCTCGTCTTCTCGCTGTCTCTGCGAAAGAATCCGGCCACTGGCTCCATGCTCTCCCTTCTGCTAATCTAGGCACTCTTTTAAACCACGCCACTCTTGCAGTGGTAGTTGGCCTTAGGCTCGGCGCCAAAATAACCCAGCCTCACCGTTGCCACTGCGGTGACCACGTCGACGCTTACGGTCATCACGGACTCTCCTGTTCGAAGAGCGCTGGTCGTTTCTCCCGCCACAATGCCCTCAACGACATCATCCGCAGGTCTCTTGCTACTGCTCACGTGCCAGCTGTATTAGAACCTATTGGTTTGGCACGTAGTGATGGCAGGAGACCTGATGGTATGACGCTTGTTCCTTGGAGGACAGGGAGGTCGCTTGTGTGGGATGCCACCTGTGTAGATACTCTAGCTGCATCCCACATCCATGCGACCTCCTCTGTGGCGGGTGCAGCGGCTACTAGCGCCGAACAGGCTAAGAGGCGCAAATATGAAAAACTTGACAGTGGTTTCATATTTGTGCCTTTTGGTGTAGAGACCCTGGGGCCGTGGGGCCCGGAGGCTCGAGCGCTTTTTGTAGAGCTAACTAAAAAGGTGATCGAGTCTACCGGGGATCCAAGAGCTGGCAGCTACCTTGCCCAAAGGATTAGCTTGGCCATCCAAAGGGGTAATGCTGCCAGCATCTTGGGTACCATGCCACACTGCAGTGACTTCGATGGGGTTTTAGATTTTATTTAATTTTTATTTTAGTTTTAATTTTAGAATAAATTTAATTTTAATGTAGTAGGTAGTTTTAATTTTAGAGTAAATATAGATTTAACAAATAAAATTGAATTGAATTGACTTATTAAAAAATAATGACCATTTACAAAAAAACCTTAACAAATTATACACTAAAATCTTCCTCATGAATCACCCTATCTATTGGTGAAAACCGCATGAAAACCCGTTCTATAGTTTTTGAGTTTATCGCGAACAGACAGACAGACAAAAACGGCGGGGGACTTTGTTTTATAATAATTATGTAGTGATATGATTTCGTCAGAATTATGAATACACTTCAAGAAATGAACTAAAGGTCTTTATTTTAGTCTATACTATTAAAATATAAATATACACACACCTATTAACCGCCACACAAAACCTGATAATAATCGAAAAAATCGACAGTAGGTATCGATTAGTATCACGGTTAATGTTGGCAACATTTTCAAGAAAATGGCTACAACTTGGATCACAGACTATAGATTCAGCTAAGAAATTTTATATATTATTATTAATCTTTTCTACTTAGGAAAAACGGATAAGTAATATATGGAGGTACATTCTTCTCAATCTACTCAATACCTAGTACCTACATTGTATGAGTATTAATTTATCAACAATGTTTTAACTGCTCAAAAGGAAGCCAAAGGTTTCTAATTTTATTTAAATCAGTTGTTCAATGATATTTGAATATCATTCAACTACTACTATTTTGTCGATTGATCCGTTCCGTTACTTATGGAAGGTGCTTTATTTGCTTCCTTAATTATAAATTAATATTGCAGTAAATTACACGATATTTCTTCAGGTTTTAGAGTATTTATTTTCATAATAGCTTTAGCAATTCCTTTTCCTATTTCAAGGAAAATCAAAATTTAAGAAATAGGAGGACATGTGTTGCGCAAGACAAGCTAAACCTAAAATATGTGCTCTAAATAATAATATCTAATGAAAATAAAAAAATTACGTTCGTAAAATTTCGTCGTTTGAGAAAGAGTACATTACGAGGAGATTTTCATCATGCCAATTATGAACAAATCAAAACAAAAAATCGGCCAAGTGCGAGTCGGGCCTCGCTCTTTCAGGGTTCTGTACATATGACCAAATTTTTTTTTAACTAGATACATATTTAGATAATTTAGTTCTTAGAAAGTACTAAATTAGCATATGGGGACAAAATGCTCGTTTATTTTGGTCACAACTTAAAACCATTATAAATCGGTGTTTTCAGTATTTTTTGTTTAAATACACTGTAATATACCTAGTACATAATATACCAAAATTTCAAATTCCTAACTAGTTTAGTTTTTGAGATAGACCCCCTAACAAAATTGGTCTAAAACCGTCAACTTTGACGGCCCCCCATTTCTTCATTTTTGTAGCTAAAAAATAAAAATATATATATTTGAACTCCACTTAATGAGCTCTAGATAATGACACCCCACATGCCAGGGTAAAAAAATAAAATTTTACTTCGACTCCTTTTCCATGATGTATTTCCCCCTTTATTTCTTAATTTAATTTAATTTTTATTATTTGTTGTTATAGCGGCAATAAAAATACACATTATGTGAAAATTTCAACTGTCTATCTATTACGGTTTACGAGATACAGCCCGCTGACAGACAGACGGACGGACAGCGGAGGCTTAGTAATAGGGTCCTGTTATAGGCACCCTTTGGGTACGGAACCCTAAAAACAAAAACGATGATAATGTGTACATTATCATTATTTGCATTAATTCGACTGCGAGCGTGCGTATTATTAATGATTAAACGAACTTACCTGTAAGTGAAGTTCTATCATAATTATACGAAGGCTTCGTACGAAGAGGTTATAGACTTGGTAGTATACGCATACGTAGTGGTTACCGTTCACTTTATTGAGATTTATATATATTTTTTTAAAAATAGGGTAGGTTGATATAATATCGTCCCTGCGCCGTACAGCTAGGTACCTCATTTAGTTTAGAGTTCAGCTAATACACCACCTCATATTTTACGATTAAGGGTAAACGCATAACGTGAGGGTGGGAGGGTTATAACCTCTTCGTACGAAGCCTTCGTATAATTATGATAGAACTTCACTTACAGGTAAGTTCGTTTAATCATTAATTATACTTCATGGCTTCGTACTCAAGGTTATAGACTTGGTAGACTTTTAGAGCTAAGATTCGTAAAATATGAGAAGATGTATTGGTTAAGTTGTTTTTTTTTTTTTTATTTTTATATATATATGTAAATATTTTGTTAATAATATAACAAAAATCATACAATGACTATGGGTTATCAAACAACAATTTATTTTTATTGAATCATTCATAATAGCTAAATAAATCATTTCGGGCATTGATAGGCCGATTATAAAAGCTAGCAAAAGTATGGGAACTTATTAAGCTTCAGCCTGCAGTAGTTTTCATATTATGATCCACTGAAACATTTAACCTTTGCGCAGCAGATGTGGTAGCATGCCCAATGATGGGGGAGATATGGAAGTATAAATTCCAGTTTGGTTCAAGGTATTTTATATAGGTACAACGTGATAAAATTTGTAAACCGTCCAATTAATGAGTATGTTTCTTTTTTTTTAAGTAAGAAATATTATGGAGTCTCCATTTTCCCGAAGCGAAGTGGTTTAGTAAAGATATGCAATGTTTTTCCAGGCGAAATCTCTGGTTTTTATTTAAAAAATGGAATGACTAACAGTTTTAATCTAGGAGTTTTAATATGATATCAGATGAAAACACACTGATATTACACACTTTTATTTTTGATAATGTTTGCACTTTTTGTGCAGTAAGCGTAACAATTTTTTTTTTTGTTTCTTTTTTTTTTTTTTTTTTAGAAATTGTTTAAAGATTTAGGATCTGATTAGGATATGTATATACCTACTATGATTGATCAACTGTATAGTTGACCAATATAAATTTAATGTAAAATATTGAGCACCCTGATTGTTGATCGTTTGATAAGGTCAATCATCCAGCCCCTTTAAAAGCCCCTTTAAACTGACATTAAAAGATTTTTAAACAGTGGATACCATGGCTAGATAGCCCAGTGTGGAACAATAAATAATTATACCCTTGGTATTATCAGAAATAATTTTACGTAACGATTTTAAAATCTAAGTTACTTATAGAGAAAATGCAAATGCATTTAATAGTAAAGGTTAGATCATGATATCGTAAAAGTATATTCCTACTGCGTTCGCATCTGGGTCTCTGTGCTATGAGACGTATCTTTGACAGATATTATTATCCACATAAATTAATGTTTGAAGAACCAAACTTGAGTATAATTTGTCTTTAAGCGTATAAAGCAGATTACTGCAAGTTGCTATTCAATATCTTGATGCGTACGCCTAGATTCTTGATCTTTTTCAAAGTTCTCCGAAGAGCACATTTTATATGAAGCGAAGACATAAAACTTTCTGTTGACCTGTGTCTACTATATTAAAATCTAAAGTTTTAGATAGATTAAAATTATTACTTTTATCATTTTTTTTAAAAAGACACCCAGGTTCGTAAGAAACTTTGTGGTTTCTTGTAAGTTTTGATAACATGTTTCATATTAGTCGTTTCCAACACTACAAATATGGTATATGTATAATAATATAATTATTATAGTGAGTATTTGTCCACATGTTCTCAATAATTTTACTACTGGTTTCATACTTTAGTGAACACAAAAGTAGTATTTTAAGTATATTTACAAAAAGAGCAGTATTTAAGCCGAAAGGTAAAAACTTAAATTTAATGATAAATTCATCAAACTGGAAACTGGATGGATAGTGGATAATTTTATCCTCATTTGTGTTTAATAAAAAGTATGTGTGTTATAAATATATTGTGCACATAATGTTATTAATTATATAATTTTATTACTAAAACTTAAACTAGCGGCACGCTATGATGGCCGGTTTGACACATTACAATAGTGATGTGGAATGTCAATTTATTCTCGAACAAAAAACAATTAAGTTTTGTTTTTGTACCTGATTAAATAGGTTTAATAAAACAAAAATGTATATGTTTATTTAATTTATTTGAACGAACTGAATATTTGAATGAAAATGAATATACATACTTTATATGCACACAAGAAACATATGAATACAAAAGATACCAAAAAAGGTGCCACAAAAGGCCATAATTAATCAGATTCGTCCATACTACTATTTTCACTGTCGTCACTGCTATCATCACCTACATTAATAATTATATGTTCGTTTTCTATAATATTATCTATTTTCACATCTCTTTCATAATCTTCCCTTATTAATTTAACAGTTCTATTCACAACCTTTTCCCAGTCTCCTTTAGTCACATGTTCACAAGCTTCTTCTAATAATTTTAGCATTTTTTTTGTGGTAAATGGGGGTTCTGTATTGTGTCTTGCAGCATATCCCTTAATTTGAGCCCACACCAACTCAATCGTATTATACTCACAATGGTAAGGCGGTAACCGTATAACTCTGTGCCCATGTTCTAATGCTATTTCGTCAATGACGTATCGGATCTTGGTTGGTTTGTTTTCTTTTAAAAGACGTACTAATTCCGCTTTTAACATATTCATGTTTGCATCTACGCCATTTTTACGAAGCCATGCGACGATATCAGCTTTCTTTTGGGATTGGGCAGGTGGCTTGTCAATTTGCATCGAGTGGTATGGGGCGTTGTCCATAATTATAATAGATGGTTCAGGGAGGCTACACAACATTGAGGTAAACCATTCAGTAAACTTTTCTCCATTCATGTCTTCATGATAGTCTCCAGTGGTTTTTGACGCAAAAGCCATGAGAGAACCTTCGACAAACCCGTTGATGGTTCCGGCGTGACAAATTATAAGTCGCGATCCTTTTCCTACAGGAACTTTGGAAGTAGATGCTGCTGTGTCATCGTTCCAAGAACGGCCTACAGTATGGTTAGCATTAAGCCATGTTTCATCCAAGAACACAACATTTTGCCAATTTTTGATTTCTTTCACTTGCCGTAAAAAAGTATACCTTGCCATCGCTATATCAAATCTTTCCATCAATATTTTGCGTTTGTTACATTTTTTGTATCGAAATCCAATGGTCTTCAAAATCTTCGTTAAAGAACTTTCCCCACCGAAGAATAATCCAGCTTCCTTCAGTGAATGCACCAACTTTTTTCTTGTTGGATACTCCTTCTGTAAATAGTAGCCGTAAACATGTCTTCGGATAGCATCGGCATCAAAGCTATCGATGCCTACGACTGGTTTTGCTCGTTTTCTCTTTTTTGGTGTGTGAAGTTTATTTTCTTCTGTGCCAGTCTCGCCATATTTTTTTTTAGTTATCCGTCTAACAGTTCGTTGTCCAATATTAAGCGCATCAGCTACGCGTTCAACCACTGACGTTATAGGTAAAATTGGCCCTCCATTTTGAGCTTCACGATCGAAATAGTTACGAAGGCGTATTACGAACTCACGTGTCTGACTATTTAGAACAGTTCTCTGCGTACGTTCGGTCATATCGACGAAATCCACAACAAAGGGCTTGAACAGAGTCCAAATTAACGAGCAAGGGTCAACAGTAATGCAGTATCAATATTTGAAATCCAAAGCCAGGTCAAAACTATATCACAATCGCATTGCACTGACAGTTTATACTTTTCGAAGCAACGTCAATTCGAAACTGCTTTGTTTTGCATTGAGCATTGACGCGAGTTTGCCGGAGGTAGTAGTTGTGCTAGCCAGCGATCCTATGTGACGATCGTATTAGATTCCATTTTTAAAAATTTTCAATTTAGAAAACCAAATGCCGAGTTGTGGTATATATCATATAAAAATAAAAATTTTACCTTTTGTATGAAACAGCTGATATTTTTTTGCGATTTCAGAGGTTTGTCCACATAGTGAAAATTGTTCATATTCACAAGTACATTCACCCCTTAAATGGTGCAAACTGATTTTTCTACACTTGTATACATTTTAGAAATCAATTTAATAAATAAATTTTGAGTCCTAAACCTAAAACTACATTCGATAAAATTTATGAATCTCTGCACATCACTATCGTCAATAAAGTAATACAATTATTTCCTTCAAAGTCGTTATCAATTAATACGGAACTTCATGAGCGGACAAACGTCAAACCGGCCATCATAGCGTGCCGCTAGTGTAATCTTGATTGTAAGCGTTGCGCGACAGTTTTATACCTACTACTGTAACCATTATCGTTTTATAATAAATGTATGTTTCACATGTATTTAGTGTATTCTAAAATTAAATAAATAAAATAAATAATTTTTAGCAAAGTTATTGAGTCTTTCATCTAGAAATGACTCTTTATTGTGTGTTCATTGATGTTTTATTTTTAACAATTTTAAGTTTTAAATAAAGCGCATCTTTTCATTTGGCTTAAGTATTGCAAAAAACATTCGATAAATATTGGTCAGATCGAGCTTCAGATTTTGAAATAGCGCCAGCTAGTAAAATTACTGATAGAATCCATAAAATTACATAAAAGTACCCTTTGTTATAAAGATTACATTTTTATACACGGTTGCTAGGAGGTACTGTTAGGGATGGTGTTCGTGAAAAAAGGAATTTTGAAACATTTGATGTATGAAAGAACCGTAGGGTCATTAGCGATTATATACCATTCCTTATAGAATAAGGACAGCCTGTCAGCAAGTTTTAACGACGTTAATAACGATATTAACTATAATTAACGACGTTTTTAGCTCGTTCGTTGCTGTTGATTCCAGGACTATCGAGGAGTAGTCTCGCCGAATATGTGTTGAGGTCATCGCAGGGTCTTTTGTCCTTGTGGGTCCCATTGGCCTGCTAGCCAACCCTGACCCTTTAAATTTCTTGTAGAATTTGGTGTTGTATCTTGTGTTGTGTTTCGCGAGATCTTCTTATTTGGAAATATCTTCCTAATAATTCCTAATTTATTTATGGCTTTTGTCAATAGTTTGAACAATGAAGTATTTCTCTCTTGTGCTTCTCCTAAATAACTAATAGCCGAAGACGTTTTAACTTGTTTGTTTCCTATTGCTTCATTGCGTTTTTCAATATTAGATTTATCAACTTGGAAATTTCAGAAGTTAAAAAAATTTCATTTAGCTACTTAAGCTGTTCCATTGTTGACCCATCGTGGTCCAATGTTGTAATCTAATAGCCAAATCTTTTTTGTCATATATGTAATATTTGGATAAAAATGATTTTATCTGACTATTGATAACATCAGATAGAACCAACTATGGTTCTATATCAAGAATATCTTTTAACTCACTGTCATGTCCAAAGTTTTCTGCTGTAGGTATTCCAATAGGCTCCGGAGAAAGTTTCGGCGCAGCTCCCTGATTATATAGAACTGCATTCGGTGTACCGCATACCGGGGTTTGAATTTGGGTTCAGTTCCGGCTCCTGTTGTTCTGAATCTCCGTCTGAGATAGCCATGACGTCATCATTGGTCAAATGTGGAAACTGAATAACCTCCTATTCGATTAACGTACAAAATTATCATTACGAAGGAGGATCTGGGTGTCACACAGTTCTCTGACAAATATTTTTATACCAGTAAAAAGAGCTATTTTCAAATAATTATTATGTCATTTATTTTCATCGTCACTCCATTAGCTCTCTGATTTCCACAGGCAATATCCCTACCCAGTCGTTGAGACATCAAAGAGAATTTCCAGGCCATAGTTATCAATTATTATAATAATTTTATATACTGGCTGGTCAATAGTACGAACCCACCATTCAAACTAAAGTTTCAATGGATTTCGTATGAAATTTTCGTAATTATTAAAATTTTTATACTAAGATTATTAGTACAAGACACCTTTCAGAAAGTTTTGTATAAAAACAACTGTACTCAACAGCAGGCCAGGCAGATACCAATAAAACAACAAATTTGGCTAACATTCTAATTTAG
Organism: Oeneis ivallda; assembly: GCA_029955525.1. Lineage (NCBI taxonomy): Eukaryota > Metazoa > Arthropoda > Insecta > Lepidoptera > Nymphalidae > Oeneis > Oeneis ivallda. The sequence continues at coordinate 15,732,195 of JARPMR010000018.1, read as the reverse complement.
CGTCGTTTTATTTTCGACATTCATAATTTAACTGTCCGAAATCAACATGTAAAATACATGTGAAAAATAGAATTCAGAAAAAAGGGTAAGTAAACAATAAACGATGAGCTGATTTTAATACTTCTCATACTCCGGATACTGTGTCTCATAGTCAAAACAGACTTTCCTTAAGTTAATCATATATCTGTGGTAAGAAGCAGTCCCAATACAATAGCAATTACTGCCTACAAACTGACTAATAAACAGTAAGAAACAGCCCCAATACAAAAAGTAAGAACTGTCCACAGACTGTGTGTTTCGCAAGAAAACACTTTCAATAAGGTTTATTCGCTATCACGAGTTTAATAAACAGTAAGAAACAGCCCCAATGCAAAAGCACGAACTGTCCACAATACTGTGTGTTTTATAAGAAAACACTTTCACACAGGTTTATTCGTTATCACGAGTTTAATAAACAGCAAGAAACAGCCCCAATGCAAAAGCACGAACTGTCCACAATACTGTGTGTTTTATAATAAAACACTTTCACTCGGGTTTATTCGCTATCACGAGTTTAATAAACAGTAAGAAACAGCCCCAATGCAAAAGCACGAACTGTCCACAATACTGTGTGTTTTATAAGAAAACACTTTCACTCAGGTATATTCGCTATAACGAGTTTAATAAACAGTAAGAAACAGCCCCAATGCAAAAGCACGAACTGTCCACAATACTGTGTGTTTTATAAGAAAACACTTTCACTCAGGTATATTCGCTATAACGAGTTTAATAAACAGTAAGAAACAGCCCCAATGCAAAAGCACGAACTGTCCACAATACTGTGTGTTTTATAAGAAAACACTTTCACTCAGGTTTATTAGCTATCACGAGTATAATAAACAGTAAGGAACAGCCCCAATGCAAAAGCACGAACTGTCCACTATACTGTGTCCCTACATTAGGGTTAATAATATCGTGTAATAGCCAACTCGTATAGTGAAGAAACAATCCCAATGTACAATACCCAAGACACTAATTTCTCGAGCACCAATAAACCATAGCACAATTATTATTACTTAATAATCAATCTTACCTTGATAACCCAACGGTGCATTTTGGAATTTATGTGGAATCGACGTTGTGTCAGAATCATCCGACTGATTGTAATTTCATTTCAAACTTCTTAATTTTTGCTTTAAATACATTCACATTTATCACCCTTAGGTTTGGGCATTATAAAAATATTATTTGTTTACTTTTTCACGTTTTAAATATCACTTTAAATAACACTTTAAAATTAAATTAGGCGAGGGCGTGGTGGAACGGTAGCGCACTAAAAAGCGAATGAGGTACCTAGCTGTACGGCGCAGGGACGATATTATATCAACCTACCCTATTTTTAAAAAAAAATATATAAATCTCAATAAAGTGAACGGTAACCACTACGTATGCGTATACTACCAAGTCTATAACCTTGAGTACGAAGCCATGAAGTATAATTAGATTGTTATCTAATGCAATTTTATACGCACGCACGCAGTCGAATTAATGCACCCATTAGGAATTATCCTGTTCTGATGATTCATAAACTTTTAAACTTTATAACATTTGTATTTGCAGGTTATGCCCTACACGATTATGAGGAATACCCCCATAATATAAATAACGGTTATGAGTATCACTTACCTGATTCACTACACCACGGGCATGATCATCACGATTTCAATCACCATTATGGACATTATGATGGACACTACGTGGGTCATCATAAATACTACGGTCATGTAAGTTTTATTAGCTTTCAAAATTGTTAAAGGTACTTATTAATATTAATTTTTTCGTGGCATTGAAAAATTTATTTAAATTTTTAACAAGTAATATAAAAATATTGAAGTTTATTAAATAAGTCTGCGTAAATTACATAATAATTATGTTAATTTATTGATTTCCAAACCTCTTAACGCCTCCAAAATAATATTATATATCCCACTCAAAGAGGTTGGTAGGTGATAGACATGCTAGCGATGTTGATCAATATTAATGCTGGAATAAATTAACTTCGCCCACTTATCAAGTGCTTAGTCTTATTTGATAATTTGAGTGAATGATTATTGATAATACCTATGTTTCTGTCCCGTACCCATTATATTTACCTACGTACAATATTATGCTTCAACGGTGAAGGAAAACATCATGAGGAAACTTGCACGCCTGAGAGTTCTCCTCAATGTTCTCAAAGAAGTGTGAAGTCTGCCAAATTGCACTGGGGCCAACGTAGTGGGCTCTAGCCTATAAACCCTGCTCTAACAAGAGACCTCAATAGTGTTATGACGTACGGAGAAATTTAAATAACTAGCTGATGCCCGCGACTTCGTACGCGTGGATTAATGTTTTTGATTCCCGCGGGGACTTTGTAATTTTCCGGGATAAAAAGTAGCCTATGTGTTAATCCAGGGTATAATCTATCTCCAATCTTCAAATTTCAGCCAAATCCGTCCAGTAGTTTTTGCGTGAAAGAGTAACAAACATACACACACACACACATACAAACTTTCGCCTTTACAATATTACTAGCTGATGCCCGCGACTTCGTCCACGTGGATTTAGTTTTTAAAATCCCTCGGGAACTCATTGATTTTCCGGGATAAAAAGTAGCCTAGGTCACTCTCCAGGTCCTCAACTATACCCATCCAAAAAATCACGTCGATCCGTAGCCCTGTTGCGGCGTGATTGAAGGACAAACCAACAAACCAACAAAGAAACACACTTTCGCATTTATAATATTAGTATAAGGATAGCGTGATGTGATTAGTGTGATATATTTTTTACTGTTTGCAGGCATTGGCTGCCAAAGCAATACTGTGGCCGATTGCAGGCATTGCGCTGCTAGGTGCCGCTGCCGCTTTGGTTAGCAATCCAATTCTTTTGCAACTCGGAGTTGCGTCCGGAAAACGAAGACGCAGAAACACTGAAGAAATTACCGGCCCCGAATTAAGCACGGAAATTACGACATGGAGACCACTAATCAAGCGGAATGTTGCAGCGGCAGCGGTAAAAACTGGAACTCATTCGAAATTAACTAAAAGTAAACTTGTACACAGGAAAGCTAAAAGAAATGAATTTAGTACACCGCAAAGTATAACGCCAAAAAGAAATCCCACGACGGAAGGTAATCATAATTCTCCGGACAACGAATCAGATGAAATAAATTTTGTACCAATACCGATTAAAACTAACTAGGTATTTATGATTAAGTTAATATCTAATTAAATATTTTATTGTTAAAATTTTGTTTTAATCAATATTAATGGAAGATAAACACATAGAAACACTATAAATTTTTAATAAGTACCTACTTATACCCATTAAAAACATTTTGTTAAAACTAAACTAGATATTAATATCAGTTGCATACTAACCAGTAGTTCAAGATCACGATGTTTTTATTATCATAAAACACAAACACCTACAAGATATCACTATAACTTCACCAAGGAACCACAAAATATCGCATTTACAACGCTTCAAACCATCGCGAAAAGGTAAACATTACACAGATGAACAAGCACTACTGTTAAAATCGTTTTATTGACAAAACAAAACTGCCTATACTGTGTTCGCAGTTGCACGAAACGTCATCAATGAGACGGATTCGATTATAAGTGAAGTTGGAAGTAAAACACGAATGGGCCGATCACAGACACTACTTTGAATGAAGTTGGTCGGCGAACGCCTATTGACCTTTCTCTGTGTGCGTATGCTCTTGCGCAGGGGTGTAGAAAAACCTGGTTCGATGAATGTGTGTGAATCATGCGTAAAAGATTGTGAGGATATTATGAAGACGTACGTTTATAACGTTACGTACTAAGATGTTTTTACAAAATGTCGTAGTCGTAATCTACGGTTAAGAAATGGATGTAGGCAGATACAGCTTAGCTAAAATTAGGAGGGAAAGAAGCTGTTATTTTCAGCCACCCTGAAAACCACCCGGGTTATTGCTGATATATTTTTAGAACTTAATTTGTATTTGAATATTTATCTTTGCAATAATAATAAAGTACCTAGGTAAATCCATATTTTAGTATGAAAGTAGGATCAAATCTTTAAAATCAAAATTAATGACACATTAACTTTATTAGGCATAAGTAGATGATATTGCCACTTCTTATCATACACTTTCATGTGGATTCCGATCAATCAAATCACAATATCCGTTATTCTTCCTCCTTAAGTTTGTCCCAACTTACGCCAAGGTCCGTTTTCCTGTAGCCTAAGCACGAATATTTTCACTATCCGGCAAGATATTTTGTATGAAAACGACTGCACTGCCCGCACAGTGCAACGCCCTGTTTTCATACAAAATATCTTGTCGGCGTTAACTTTACGTTAACTTTACGTTAACTATTCGATAGTGGAAATATTCGTGCTTAGGCTACAGCTTCCTCTTTCAAATTTGTATAGGTACGCCAGAGTCCGCTTTCCTCCTAAGTTTTTTTTTTTTATTTACTTTATTGCACAAAAAAAAGTACGAAAGGCGGACTTAATGCTAAAGCATTTTTTACCAGTCAGTTTTTTCACTTTGCATAGCCTATAAAGCATTCTCCCTTCGAAGACAGTTGGCTCGTGCACCCGCTTGAGCGCTGTCAACCCACCGATTCATCGGCCGACCTAGGGACCGGTGACCCATGTTGATTCATGTGACCCACATAGTATTGAAGACGCCGGACGGCACATTATGTGGCCTAACCCACGCCTAACCAGCCACAGCAATCAAAATCTCCGTTATTTGCTTTTATATGTACAGAACTATGGAAGTAATGAAAAAAAATGGAAAAGTGACTGTCAAAATTTAAATTAGAATCCTGGATTTTGGGTTTTGAGGCAGAAGTAGTAGGTTTTTTCATAACTACCGAAATCTACCACTACCGCCATCCATAATAATACGAACGGACTTCTTAGTACGCGCGCCATATCTACCAATACAACCTACTACCACTATGGCAGACCATAATTTTTCTTCACGTAGTTATGGGAGTTGCAAATAGATGGCGTGGGTAAGTAATAGCTTATTCTACTTTCTTACTTACAGGCTTTACACAAAAACTTAAGTCTGTCTTGAGCTCGTCTTGAGCCTACGCAGAGTAAGGAGGACGCTAATTTAAAAAAAAAAATTACGCCCTAATGTAGACGGCCAAGTTTTATATTACTCAGCCAGCTGCAACGAAGTGGGTAGATAAGTATTTGGTGCAATACTAAAGTTCGGCCGTTCAGAGAATGCGTTCCTGACACCTATCAGTAAAATATTGTTTACCAAGTTATTTGACACTCAGTTTGGCACAAAATTATAACATTAATTGATTATTGATATAATAATGTTGTTTTAATGCTCATCAATTGTTAAAACGGTAAACAACCAGCAATAATATTTTTATCGTAACTGCAACGCCATTACAAAGTTACGTCGTCAGTTCAATCGCGACGTGTCAGGAACGCATTCTCTGAACGGCCGAACTTTAATTAAGAAACTGTATGATTTCAATTATGCTTTTATTCGCTCAAAAATACTATACTAAAATAATAAGCCAAATTATACAGTAGTCTCATAACACTAAAAGTAAGCATCTGATGTTTGACGTTTTGTTTTAAAACACTCTTTGTATCTATTTGAGACATTACTAATTCGGCCATAAGATTTATCGGGGTACCATTCAGCCTTTTAAAACTGTCTTCTGTTATTCTAGTAAGTACATCGATATGGGCCATTGCGGAGTTTGCTCACATTTTAAGAGTTGCTATTTTTGATGGATCGAGTTTCACCTTGAAGCCCAGCTGAAAAAAGGAAAATGCATTGGAAAAATGAGATGGTTGGCTTGAAATTGATGATTTCGGAATCCAATCTTTCTTTGTAAACTAGCAGATGTCCACTGCTATAGACATGGGTATTGGGTATACATGTCTTTTAGGTAGGTACTTCCACACCCCGAAGCTTATGTTAATACATAAATGACACAGGATACTTTATATCAAACTCTAGACCTTTGACTTTAGGTTTCCTAAGAAAAATAACGTCAATACGTTGCAACGATACAAGTGCGGGACGGACTCCAAATATTTGGGGCTTTAGTCTAAGGGTGCAAATGCTTCAAGTAAGTATTTGCAAATCATTCAACTTCAAAGTTTTCAAAGATGCGTTAAAGAAATGTATATAATTTTGAAGAAGCCGTCTCCTCTTTATCCAACCAGATTAAATGTATGAAATTATAAATCTACGGAAGTAAATTAATAAAATTAAAAACTGACCTTTGGAGCTTGAGTTGTAAGGCACTTGAATATCAGAGTAGCTCTTTCACATCCCTGCTCTCCGTCGCTTACTGACTCGTCGTTAACTGTGAATAAATGAAACACCATTAAAATCGGTCCATCTGCATGATCCCTACGATTTTTCACACAGTCAGACAGACACGCAGACAAATAATAAGGTCAAATTATAATACCCCGTTTTTCGTCAGGTTAAAAAATATATAGTAAAATAAAGGCATACAATATTTCCTATGAGTCTCATCAACTCAACCCATCATCGCCGGCCCACAAGACATAATTAGGTAGTTACTCTGGAATGAGAAAGGTTTAGACCAACCACGCTGCAGCAATGCCAGCGCGCTATAGTCCAGTGTACATTGGCATTGCTGAAAGCTCTAGTTTTACTTCTGGTAGACAGCAGTGAAACCATAGCAAAACTGTCAGTTTTAACCAGCCAGTAATACTTTTATGGTCCTGATGCGCATCATACATCTAAGTATCACTTTCGTAAGAGATTAATTTCTTACTCAGCTCTGTTTTCGTTACGTTTAACTATCGTAAACGTATATATTACGTTTTCGTTTTTGTGGAAATGTCATATTCTATTCTAACAAAGATGCATGGGTTAAATCAGCTTGCCATCCAGCTGCCCACAAGATAGTATAAAAACTTATTACAATGTAATAGCTACTTATTAATATTGTAAAATGATTATGTTGAAAAGAGCAACTGCTGAGTTTCTTGCCGGCTCTTCTCAGCAGAATCCGCTTTCCGAACCGGTGGTAGAATCTTGACGTGTCATAAGAGCCACAGGTTGGCCTACATGAAATAAATAATTTTGATTTTTTTTTTTTTGAATTTCGCTCGGAAGATGTGACAAAAAGGTTGGTTAGCATTTTCAAGCGTTCAGCGTTTAATAGCTTACCCTTAACGCAAATATCGGCCAATTTCCTTGCGTTTTCAAGCCTCTTTTCGTCTCCTTCTTTGACTTCTTCGGCCATCTTGTAGCTTCCTTCAAGGTCAAACTTCCCATCGCTTGTCAGCTGCAAAAATTATTAAAAATGTGAAATAGCTATATAAATATTAGCTTTTGCCTACAGTGATTTCTACGTGATGTGGGCAAATGAATAGATATTTAAACCTGTACATACGTAACCGACACTCGAATAGTGTGGATGATAACTGATAACGCAGATTCGTGTGTGAAATCTGCCAACTTGCATTGGGTCAGTGTGGTGGACTATGGCCTATAAATCTTCTCTGAGAGCAGACATAGGGTCCTACCACCAACGTTGAAAGAACTATTATTTCAATATTGTATTTTTGATAAATGTTACACAATTACGGCCTAATGTAATTCATTAGATTGATATTGTATGTTATATGTAAAAACAATATTGAAATAATACTGCTGTTAACGTTGGTGGTAGGGCCCCCCCGCTCAGTAGGAAGCCGTTGATGGGTTGCTGATGAGAATGATTTTGAAAGATAAAGAAAGAAAAAGAAGATACTCACGGTTCCAAAGTGTCTGTAAGCGCATGCGAGAACACATTTCACCTCTGGCTTTGTCGGCACTTCCAACTGTTGCAGTTTTATTAAATCTGCCGCATCCACGGACTTGTCTTTAGCGCACGCCATGAGATACTTGGCGAATTTCAGCAGTGTCTCATCATCAGTCATAGCCTATTAAAGTATTTATGATAAGATAAAATAAAATATGAGTATGAATAGAATAGAATAGAAATATTTTTTTAAAAAATCAAATAAACTTTTACAAGTGCTTTTGAATAGTCGATGAATCTACCACTGGTTCGGAATGCCTTCCTGCCGAGAAGAACCAGCAAGAAACTCGGCGGTTGCTCTTTTCAAAATAATTTACAATAAGTACTATGCTATGTATGCAGTGTTTCCACAATGAGGGGAAGTTCCAAAAACGCATACCTACTTACAAATAATACATGATACATATACAATACATGTTATAACGGACAGACAGAAAGTGCCTAATCCCGCCGGTGATATGCGTTGTGAGTCTAATTTAATTTACAATGCCATTCCAAATTAGCCCCCCCCCCCCTTATCTCCGAATAATTATGGTTAATAGAGGTTTATGTGTATTTTACAGGAAAAATAAAACCAACCCTCTAGCATAGTTTTTTTATATTAACAATAAACCTCTACAAACAAAGTTAACAATTAATTAAAAAAAATATATTATCGTTTTACTTTTACTTCTGGAGTACGGAACCCTCGGTGAACGAGTCCAACTCGCGCTTGGTCGGTTTTTTAATACATTTTCACACTTCATTCACGCAAGTCCCATAAATAATGCAAGGAACAATGAACCGTTTTAGCTTTAGAATAAAATCTGTTGAGTAGTTGCGGCGTAACGAAGTAACAAGTATACAGACTTCTTTCAGAACTTTTAACTTCTTATGAAACTTTTAATAATATTCGAAGCAATTATGATAAAACCTATGGCAAAACTTAACAAAAATAAATTATAGTTACCTACTACTAGACACTGTTTTTAAAAAGTTTTAAAAATAGTACTTACCGAAGCATAACTAAATATTAAAAAAGTAAAATATACACAAAACGTTTTCATATTTTTATTTTTTTTGCTTGACCGTCAGACTATATTATGCGTTTTTCTATATCCGAAAAAATATTTCGTAACGTGTTTATATACCTGATCTGAATGTAATTGAAAAGATATTAAAACGAATCAAATAAAACTACAATAGGTAATTGGTATTACTTATTTATTTAAACGCAATAATATAAATGATTAAAATCGGTGGATAAATTATTCGATATTATTGTTATTAATTGAAATGTTCACTAAATCTGTTCCACTATTGTACAATATATGAATTGAATAGGAAAATCAATTAAAAAAATTCAATAATAGACAATAATGATATATTTTTTGCAAGTATTTAAGTCTAATGAATATTCATCAAATTATTTTAACTACCGCTCCAAATTCTACTCTTACTACTAACTTACATTACCTATATACGAGTACACTATGGTTCTGCACTTCCTTTTTTTTCAGAAGTAGGTATATTTTGCAACATATTTCGTATGAAACTTTTTTCATTTCTCCCTTACACACACCACCTTGTTATACACCAAAGCCAAACTGAAATATAAATGGGTTAAGTTATTTTTTTAGGGTTCCGACAAAAAGGGGACCCCTAGACTACCCACTCCTAGCTTAAGCTTTCTATTCCGCATATTTTGGGGGGATAGGAGGATATTAGTCAACTGCAACTTGGCTGATATAATTTTTTTAAGTAAAGAAAAGATCAGATTCAGAGTTTGTTTCTTCTTGGATCTTCCTCGATTCTAATTTCGAACCAACAAACCTTTGAAGCTTTCTCCACACCACATTTAAAGATAAGAGCAGCTCTGTCGCACCCTCTGTTACCATCTGAGACCTCCGCATCGTTTACTGAAACATGAAAATGTAAGTTATATTATGACCAAGCAAAATGAGGTCTCTGAGTCTACTAGAGTGAATTTGCACCTTTTTTTTTTGTGAGTGAAGATTTGCACTTGTCCGTCCGTCCGTGCGTCCGTCAGAGCCTTATAACTTCTGAATGAATGAACGTAATTACTTCAAATTTACACAACATCATATGTAAACCGATGGCCCTCAGCCGAATATTGCTTAAAAAGTTATAAAAATCTTTATTTCAGGGGTGCTCTCATAGAAGCAAACGCGAAGTAAAATATTTTGTATGACGTTACTTAAGCTTGTGGGGTATCTTTGCAAAGATAAAAAACGGCGATAAGTTATAAGCTGTAACTTATTTCAGTTATATCATGTAGTTGAACAAAAAATACTTAAATTAGGTGAATATTATAAAGAAACGAAAATTATTCATTTTTTATTATTTGCTTGCACGGGTCGTCTTCACTGGCCGAGGCCAGCGAAGGGTGCGGGCTTCGAGGCGTAGCCTCATTACCCGGGCGGGGCGCGGGGAAGAGCACTTCCCCGGTGATGAATTTTCAGCCGTCTTGGCAATCCACGACGGCTGAGGCTCCTATTCGCTTGAGTAGGGGCCTTGTGGCTGGATGTCAGTGCAGTGGCCCCATTCGCTGGCGGGCAAAATTGCCGCCGCGAGCGGAGCGGTGTCAGGTCCAGGGGGTGGACCCGCGCTACGGGCGATAGGGTCGCTGCCGTGCGCGGGACCGGTGTCGGTCCAGGGGCCCCGCGTCGCAGGCGGGCATGTCGCCGCCGCGAGCGGAGCGGTGTCGTGTTCGGTGTGGGGCCCCGCGCTACTGACGAAAGGGTCGTCATCGAGCGCGGGACCAGTGTATCGCCAGGGGCCCCGCGTCGCTGGCGGGCAGATAGCCGCCGCGACCGGGGCGATGTCAAGTCCGGTGGAGTGCTCCGCGCTACGGGCGATGGTGTCGCCACCGTGCGCGGAGCTGAGGTCAAGTCCGGTGGATCTCGCGTCGTCGTCGCTGTGGTCGCCTGCGTGCCTCCTCGGTGGTGGCGATCGCAGGAGCTCACGAGGTAGAGGACGCCCGGTCGGTGGTCGGCTGGCTAGCGGTGCGATGCCGTGGAGGTGCTCGTACGGTCCGTTGTCGGCGCTGGCGAACATGCGCCGCGCCAGTGTACGGACGTACTCCTCCACGGTGGGCGTCTTGAGGTCGCGATGGATCACATCGTTCCTCACGTACCTCGGAGCTCGAACGATCAGACGGAGGCACTTGTTTTGTTGGACCTGTAGGCGGCGCTTCTGGTATGCTGAGCAGAACGCATACCAGGCTGGGGCCGCGTACGTCAGTCTAGAGCGGACATAGGCTCCATAGATGAGGAGCTTGGTCTTCGGCGATAAGCTTGAGGTGAAGACTTGGTGAAGCATCGACAGTGCCGCCTTAGCCTGACTCACCACGTGGTTGACCATGGGAATCAGGTTCAGGCTGAGGTCGATGCGGCACCCCAAGTAGCACACCGAAGTTTGCCACTCTATGTCCTGCCCTCGGAGTCGGAGCTGACGTATAGGCTTCCGGGTGCCGAACAGGATCGCGGCCGTCTTCCCCACGTTGACGGCCATCCTCCACTTGTCCAGCCACTCCGGAAGCAGGTCCAACAAGCGCTGCATCTTGTTGCAGGCGACGATCTGGTGGTGCGACGACGCGAGATACGCGCTGTCGTCGGCGTAGAGCGACAACAGCACGTCTTCCTCCCCCTCGCGCAGGTGTCCGGCGAGGGTAGGGATGTCATCGGTGTACAACGCGTACAGGCACGGAGAGAGGCAGCTGCCTTGGGGCACTCCGGCACGGATGGGGCGCGGCTGGGAGTCCGCGCCCTCCACGGAGACGTGGAAGGACCGCCCGTCCAGGTAGGAAGCCACCAGCCGCACGATCGCGGGTGGTAGTTCGGTCGAGAGGAGTTTCGCCAGGAGTCCGGTGTGCCATACACGGTCAAAGGCCTTCTCGATATCGAGAAAGACCCCGACGGTGCAGTGGCCCTTGTTCTTCTCACTGGCGATGTGGTGGAGTCCTCTCGCCAGCTGGAGCGTCGTGGAGTGGTTACTGCGAAAGCCGAACTGCTCGTCCCGTAAGCGAACGTACGGGGTGAGCCTTCGCAGCAACAGACGCTCAAACAGCTTGGCGATGTGCGGCAGCAGGGTGATCGGGCGGTAGCTCCCTGGGAGGCGGCGGTCCTTGCCCGGTTTGGGGATGGTAATCACCTTCCCCCGCTTCCAGGTCTCCGGGAAGTGTGTGGTGCGGAGTATGCCATTGAAGAGCCTCGCTAGCGCTACGAGGGCTCTTCTTGGCAGCTGCTGAAGTGCGGCGACCGGAATTCCGTCGTAGCCTGCCGCCTTCCGTTTGGGGAGACGGATGACGGCTTTCCTCAGCTCAGACGGGGAGATGAACTCGTCCCCCCGGAGCGGAGGAGTCTGGGCCGACAGGAATTCCCGCACTTGGTGGTCGAGCTCGGTGTGGTGCCTGTACACGTTGTCGTTGGTCGGTGGGTTGGGGGTGAATTGTACTTCCATATATTCCGCCATGATCTCGGCACGGTCACTGGCGGAATATCTTCGCCTACCCTGGTTGTCTAGTAGCGGGTAGACGGGTGAGTCGGATCCGGTGAGTGTCTTACACAGGTGGTACAGCGTTGTTTCAGACTCGGCTGCCGCGTCGATGGTCTTCTCCCAGTCATCATCTTCGCGGGCGCCGAGTGCTAGCCTCACTTCCTGTGCAAGGCGGTTGAGGTCACGCTTGACCATCGGACAGCGAGTGCGCGCCCATAGCTTGCGCAGGGCGCGCTTCCTTCTCAGCATGTCGCGGAGCGAGCTCGAAAGCAGGTCACGTCGACCAGTGGGGGGCATGATGGTGGTGGCCTCCTGTTTGGCCGTCTGGATGGCCGCCATGATGGTGTTGGCGGCCCGGTCAACATCCACTGGGGTCGAGATGGGACCTGCGAGCTCAAGCTCCGACAGCGCGGCGGCGAACTTCTCCCAGTTGGTCTTGGCTCTGGGAGGACGCGGTATGGTGAAGTCGCGCTGGAGGTTAAGCGTGACAAGTATTGGCAGGTGTTCAGTGTCGAGGTCATAGAGTGGCTCGACACTGATGGGGTGGTCAATCCGGTAGTGCAGCACGATGTCCAGGACGTCCGGGTGGTAGTGGGGGTTAGACGGTATATTGGTCGGTGCTCCTGGACCCAATATACCGTACTGGTGGCGCTCGCTGTCCTCGAGTAGAGCCCTTCCGGCCGGGGTGATGACGCGCGAGCCCCAGGCTTGGTGCTTCGCGTTAAGATCACCCACGACTAGTGTGGGGGCATGCGACTCGAGGAGTGTGTGGACGTCGGTGCTGCAGAAAGTCGTGGCAGGTGGTCGGTATGCGGCATACAGGAGGAGCTCCTCCTCACCGGCGTGAACACGCACTCCCTGCGTGCGCAGGGATGTGTATGGTGCGTGTTCAACTTCTTCATGTACAATGTCCCTCCGCACCAGGGCCGCCGTTCCTCTGAAGGCGTGACCCCGGGGAGAGACTTCGTCGCGCCGGTACACGAAGAAGTTCGGGATACGGAGCTCGACGTGTTCCGCGAGCTTGGTCTCGCCCAGGAGGATGACGTGAATATCCTGCGACTGGGCGAGTGTTGTGAGCTCGCGGATGTGGCCTCTGATGCCGCCCGGGTCCCAGTACAGGACCCTCAGCAGGATGGGAGTCGCGCTAAGACCGCCATCCCTGCTGCGATCGCCTGTACTGCGCCCTGTCCCTGCAGGTAGGTTGTCAGCCCGGTCGTGATTGCCTCTAACACAACCCGGACTATGGCCATGATGTCCGGGCTGTGTCTCGCTTCCCCCTGTTGAGGTGCGGGGGGAGGCGGTTGAGAGGCGGTGTGTTGCTCGGTGGGTGAGGCTGCGCGCCGGGCAGTGCGCGGCGCGGCGCGCGGTGCGGCGCGTGATGGTGCAGGCTGTTGCTCGCGCGCTTGCTGTTGCACGCGAGCTTGCTCCTGCGCCCTCTCAGGAGCAGTCCGCTGTGAGCGGCGAGTTTGCTCCCGAGAAGCGGCAGGCGTCGGCGAATGTGGCCGGGCTGTTGCGGCGGGGGCGGTCGGGGCCGATTGAGTCGGCGCAGGTTGAGCCGGCGCAGGCTGGGTCGGTGCAGACTGAGTCGGCGCAGGTGCCTGGGATTGCACCTGCGCGGCCGGTTGCGTGGGCGGTTGCCTCGCTTGCCTCGGTTGAGGCGTGGAGGCGGCGGCTGGCTCGTTGCGAGCGGGACGGCGGCCGCGGTTGCGCTTCCTGCGCCTACCGCGCAGCGCCTGTCCCCGCTCGGTGGGTGGGTTGGCTGCCGCTGGGAGAGTGGTGGTGGAGCCCCCAGCGGCGTTAGGCGGGGCGGCTCTCGCGGGTGATGAGAGACGCGAGGCGCGCGGCGCGGCGGTCGCCTGCGCGCCTTCTGCGGGGGCCGACGCAGCGGTCGCTGCGGGTCCGCGTTGCGGTTGCGGGCGGGGACGGCCGGGTGCTCGTGGCGGGGGCGGGGGCAAGGCGATGCCCCTCCTCCGCGCCTCTCGCTTGTACTGCGAGCACCGGCGGTCGTTCGCGGCGTGGCTTTGCCCGCAATTCGCGCAGGTGGGCGTAACATCGCGCGGATGCGGGCAGTCTGTAACCGGATGGGCTCCTGCACACCGGATACAGCGGAAGGGCCGGTGGCAATTGATGGAGGAGTGCCCGTACGCCTGGCACCGGTGGCATTGGGGCGGCTTGGTCCCTCCGCGCCAGGCCTCCACGGTTACCGCGGGCATGCAGAGGAGCTCCGTCACAGCGTACAGCTGACGGAGCTCTTCACCGGTCAAGTGCGCCAGCTGCACAAAATAGGTGCAGCCGTGCTTGCCGGCTTTCGGTGGGATAGGCCGCGCGTTTTCCGCCGGGAAGCCGATGTCGCGCAGGGCGGCGACCACCTCCTCAGGCGGTGTGTCGAGCGGCAGTCCTCGCACGGCTATTTTGGCCGGGCGTTCGGTCGCCGGGCTGTAGCAGTACCATGAAATGGTACTGTCTTGGAGCGCCGCCTGGGTCAGGTAGCGCTGTACAGCCCGGAATTCGTCGGCAGATTGGGGTAGAAAACGGACCCCTCTGCCCAGTGGTCTGGCGTTTGGCGCGAATCCCAGCTCGCGCCGGATGGCCTGGAAGTGCCTCGTCCAGTTTGGGAGGCACTCAACCACTAGCGGTGGGTATTCGGAGCGCGGCAGCTGGGCGGCCGCAGGCGCAGCAGGCGGGGCCGCACGGCCCGCTTGCTGGGTCGTGCGGTGTTCGGCGGGCGGTGGGGTGCGGCGTGGCGCGGACGACGCCGCGGCCGCCGCAGCGTAGGAAGTGCTCGGCTGAGGGGAGTGCGGCCGAGTCAGGTCCATCGGTACGGGCGAGGCGAGGCCCGCATAGCTGGTCGAGTCCTTCGGCCAGCTTGCGGACCCCGCTTGAGAGGTCGATGCAGTTGGTTGACTGGATGGGACGGTGATATGTGCCGTCGCATCCATCGTCGGCGAGCGCGCGACAGGGACGGCGATATGTGCCGTCGCGTCGGTGGTAGGTGGGCGCGCGACAGGGACGGCATGACTTGCCATCTCACCTGCGGGCGCGGGGGCGGAGGGCGGGGGGCGCACCTCCGGCTGCGGTGTGGGGGTGGTCCGCGGGGGCGGGGGGAGCACCTCTCGAGCGCGGGGGCGAGCCGCTGGGCTGGGTGATCGCGGCGACTCGTCTGACGAGTGGTATGGTCGTAGGGCTGAGTGGGCAGACAGCTTCGTCCGCTTGTCCTCCTGGCCGTCTGTGTTCCCCGAGGAGGACGAACTCGGGCGCGCGCGCTTGGCCAACTCACCTGCCGGAGCCAATGTTCCGGCGGCAGTGATCGGCTGCGGCGCGGCGTCGTCGGAGCTGTCCTCACTGCTCGAAGACGTGGGGTCCGAAAGGCGGCGTGGCGGCGCCGTCTGCATCGGCGTTGGGCGTCTTTCGGTAGTAAAGGGCGTGATGGATTGGTCGAAGACATCCCGTCGTACGATTGCACGCGGGATACCCTTTCTGCCACTTCCCGCGCGTTGCGGGCGAGGCGGTCGAGGCGGTTCGTCGGCCATTATTGCATTGAGTCGCAATAATCGCGATGGAGCGGTGGATGCAACAACACTGCGTCCCTTGCAGGGAGACCAAGCGCAATCGCGTGCTACCCAGCCAGGCGAGACCCCTAAGGGAGACCCAGCTTAGGCGCCCGCGTACACGCTCAGTCGACCCCGCTCGGTATGAGGTTTGACGGTTAGTGTTGGCAATCCGACGGCTTTTTATTATTAAAAAGCGCGGGATTTTAGGCCGCGCAGTTTTCGCGGGCGGGGCGCAGGGGCGCCGACGCGGGTCGAACCCGGCCGCTTCCTCAAGCCGCACGAGTGCGGCGAGTACCACTGGCACCGGGGAACGCGACGGGCGGCGGAAGACGCGAGCCGCGAGCACTGCGGGATGTATCGCAATTCAATCGCTCGACGAGGGCTCGACGAGACGGTCTCGGAGCACACTCGGAGCGAACAACACCGGCGGCTTCACAAAAGCGGCGCGCTGGGAGCGAATTGCGATAGATATTTTTTATTATCAGTATACAAATATTTAGTTCGAAATTCAAAAATAGATGGCGCTGTGCATTAGTAAATCTCGCTATTAGACTGAAGGTAGGAACATCTACGAACTTATAGGACGCGAGGTCTAAGCTCGGGGCGAACCACAGACTTTATATTAAAATGAAACGACTGGGTAAACGTGGCGAGAAAAATGTTGGTGATACCTCTTTAGTGAAATCGTCATAGGGATCTAATAGTCCTATCTATAGACCTTACTAATATTATAATGTTTTTGTTTATATGAAATATTTTTTTGTTGGAAAGTGATCAATCAATCAACAACGCAGGAACGCGATCGACGTGATTTTTTGCATAGCACAGTGTATTTTTACCCCCAAAATGTGGCATACTCTTTTTGTTGAATATTTATTCTAATGAGGACTTGGATAGTGACATAAGTAGGCTATCTATCTGTTATCCCGAGAAAACAGAGGGTTCCCGCGGGATTTTTAACAACCTCGACGAATTCGCGGGCAAAAGCTGGTCTATAAGGACATGAAGAAGAACATTTCGGCCCATATACTCTAGAAAAATTACAAAAAATTACGTAAAAATAGTATACAGCGTTGTAAGTATTTTTAACTTACCACTTTTGCATGCATCGGTAAAATCTCTCGCGTTAGCTAATTTTTCAGCATCATTAGCTAAATATATCTGAGCTTGTTCGTTGACACCTTCCGCTAAGTATTTCCCTTGATCGTCCATCTGTGAAAGTTAAAACAATCATACTTTATTGTATTATGTTTATGTATAATCTGAAGAATCTTCAAAAAGTTTTTGTATCTCAATACAAAAATATAGAGAAATATAGAGTAAAGTTGTGGGTATTGTTACGTACTGACTATTATCCCCGTGCCTCGGAGAACACGTAAAGCTGTCGGTTTTTTTATTACTATTACTATCTAATACAGTATTTAGTCTGTTTGTGTGCAGCTATCGATATCGATATTATCCTAATATTACCGTATAAGAAGTCAAAAGATTTTCTACAGACTTGTGCACCATACTATTAAGTCGTAATACTTAAAATGACAGTAACCAATAATAATCAATGAAATTATGGATTTATCTAATGAAATAGGATTCATGGATTGTAAAAAAGTTTTTAATTTTTTTATTAGCGAGATTGATGTTTATTTTGATAAAATAAAAATGTAAAATATGTACAGCAATCCGCCATATTGGATTGAACACCAATCAGAGCGATACGTCGCAATCCTCTTTTCAAACTTACAGAAATTAGTATGACAAAACATAGAGGTGACGTCACGAACGACGTCATGAAACCGTCGAGCGTTTTTACGTGAATTCTAAAACTTAAAATTGAAATGGCGATTTTATCTGCCAAACCTTTTTTTGCTGAAATACTTAAGATATTTTATCTACACTAATGTTATAACATTCTACTTATGTTTCCAATACTTGACTTAGAATTACTACTGTTATAGCGCAGATAACAAAACACTCAATTTAAGCAATTTCACATGATGGTTTAATATCCACATCGATATCGTAAAATCTCATTATAACATCAATAAAACGCGACCAATTAACCTGGCGAGCCTTATGTCAAAATCCTCATACAAGTTGTATAAAATTTTGATATTAGGCTGGCTTTTGAAAACAGTTGGGTTATACGTGAAAACTTCGTCGAAACTACTAAACTTACATACACAAAACTCTTTGGTAAGATCTTGTGCCAATTAAATAAAAAACGAACAGCGCGTGCTCGCTCCTGATTGGCCCTGCGCGCGCAGCTGCGCTCTCATTGGTTAGATTTTAATGGCGGCAAGTTCACTGTGACAATACACGTACGCGTGAATTTAATGTTTCACAATGTGTTTTGTTTTTAAAATACAAATTAAAAGTTAAAAATGGATAGCGACGATGATATTTGTACGCCTCCGGATATTCTAGAATTGGCAACAAAAGTAACTCACAATCTTTTGCCAGAAAAATCTAGAAAATTATATGAAAAAGAATATAATAACTTTTTGGCATGGAAGATCGAAAAGAAAACTACATCATTTTCTGAAAATGTCATTCTTGCGTATCTCAAAGACCTCTCCGACAAATTCAAGCCATCTTCTATGTGGGCTAAATATTCTATGCTCAAGTCCACACTGAGTATCTACAACAATATTGATATCACGAAGTATTCAAAAGTCATAGCGTTCCTGAAACGCAGTTCAGAAGGACACAAGGAAAAAAGTCCTTGACGTTTACATCAGGTCAAATAAAGATGTTCCTCGAAGATTCACCAGATATTTTGTATCTTTTTGAAAAGGTAAGTGTATTTTAGTTCTGTTATTTAATCTACCTAGTACTTACGTACCTACTACACACGCAAGTTATCTAGACACTCCGTTTAAGCGCTTTGTGTATAAATTTGGTAGTAGGTACCTACACTTTACTACTTCATAAATCATAGTTTTTGCCTTGGCTATGTACCTCAAGCTTATTATATCGTTTATTGTTACAGGTTGCACTAATCTTCGGCATAATGGAGGCATGCCGAAGGCAAGAGCTATACAACATCCAGTTCGATGAAGTCTCTAACATAGACGACAGTACAATCATGGTGAAAGTTTCGAAAACAAAAACGAAAATAGATCGTTCTTTCGTTGTGACGGGCAACTGCTATGCCGTATGTAAAAAATACATGGAACTTCGACCCACCCCCTGTCAAAACCCTGCCTTTTTCTTGAGCTATAGATCGGGGAAGTGCGTCGATCAAAGAACTGGTATTAATAAATTTGGTGCTCTGGGAAAAACTATCGCAAGTTTTTTGAATCTGCCTAACCCAGCGTTGTACACGGGGCATTGCTTCCGGCGCACCTCGGCGACCCTTCTCATAGATAGCGGTGGTGATTTGACCGCACTGAAACGTCACGGGGGGTGGAAGTCTTCTACTGTGGCTGAAAGCTACATTGATGAGTCTTTAATGAATAAAATTCAAGTCTCAAATACGATCTTGAACAGTATAGAAAACAAGACGAATGAAGTAATTATAAATATTCCGACTCCGTCTACGAGCTCTACTGCTTGCCCCGCGGCCGCTACAGCTGCTGGATCAATAATTAACATTAACTTTCAAAATTTGTACCATCCAAAATTTGAACAATTATTATTGACCGAGCGAAGCGAGGTCTCTGAGTTTACTAGAGCGATTTGCACTTGTCCGTCCGTCCGTCCGTCCGTCCGTCCGTCCGTCCGTCTGTCAGAGCCTTATAACTTTTGAATTACTGAACGTAATTACTTCAAATTTAGATATAATATGTAAACCGATGGCCTCCAGCCGAAAATGGCTTAAAAAGTTATAAAAATCTTTATTTCAGGGGGGCTCTCATAGAAGCGAATGCGAAGAAATTTTTTTTTATTGGCGATTCATAGGTTTTCTATGTATGATTTTAAAGACAATTTGGAACAGAGTACAACCGTATTTTTTTTTTAATTTTTTTCCTAAAATTGACGAAATGGGGGGCTTCCAAAGTGGCGATTTAATACGCTCGCTTGGAGACGCTCTCTGGGAAAATTTTCTATATATTTTCAAGTTGTACTTATTTTCTTACTTCACTTGTATCCTGTACTTGAACAACAAATACTAAAATTATATGAATATTATAAAGAAACGAGATTATTTAATTTTTAGTGAGCATCAGTAAATTTCACATAGCTTCACAATAATGCTAATAGATGGCGCAGTCATTAACTATTCCATTGAACTAAACTAGCGGCACGCTATGATGGCCGGTTTGACGTTTGTCCGCTCATGAAGTTCCGTATTAATTGATAACGACTTTGAAGGAAATAATTGTATTACTTTATTGACGATAGTGATGTGCAGAGATTCATAAATTTTATCGAATGTAGTTTTAGGTTTAGGACTCAAAATTTATTTATTAAATTGATTTCTAAAATGTATACAAGTGTAGAAAAATCAGTTTGCACCATTTAAGGGGTGAATGTACTTGTGAATATGAACAATTTTCACTATGTGGACAAACCTCTGAAATCGCAAAAAAATATCAGCTGTTTCATACAAAAGGTAAAATTTTTATTTTTATATGATATATACCACAACTCGGCATTTGGTTTTCTAAATTGAAAATTTTTAAAAATGGAATCTAATACGATCGTCACATAGGATCGCTGGCTAGCACAACTACTACCTCCGGCAAACTCGCGTCAATGCTCAATGCAAAACAAAGCAGTTTCGAATTGACGTTGCTTCGAAAAGTATAAACTGTCAGTGCAATGCGATTGTGATATAGTTTTGACCTGGCTTTGGATTTCAAATATTGATACTGCATTACTGTTGACCCTTGCTCGTTAATTTGGACTCTGTTCAAGCCCTTTGTTGTGGATTTCGTCGATATGACCGAACGTACGCAGAGAACTGTTCTAAATAGTCAGACACGTGAGTTCGTAATCTTCTTCTTCTTCTTCTTCTTTATCAACCGATAGACGTCCACTGCTGGACAAAGGTCTCTTGCATGGACTTCCACAGGCCTCGGTCTTGCGCCGCCTGAATCCAGCGGCTCCCTGCGACTCGTTTGATGTCGTCGGTCCACCTGGTGGGGGGTCTGCCAACACTGCGCTTCCCGGTGCGGGGTCGCCACTCCAGCACCTTGGGACCCCAACGACCATCAGCTCTTCGAACTATGTGCCCCGCCCATTTCCACTTCAGTATCGCGACTCGCTTAGCTATGTCGGTGACTCTGGTTCTCCTACGGATCTCCTCATTTCTGATTCGATCCCGCAGGGACACTCCGAGCATAGCTCTCTCCATCGCCCGCTGAGCGGTCCTGAGCCTACTTATGAGGCCCTTAGTTAGCGACCATGTCTCGGATCCGTAAGTCATCACTGGCAACACGCACTGTTCGAAGACTTTAGTCTTCAGGCACTGAGGAATTTTGGACGAGAAGACATCTCGGAGCTTCCCGAACGCTGCCCAGCCGAGTTGGATTCGGCGGTTGATCTCTTTCTCGAAATTGGACCTACCTAGCTGGACTGTGTGTCCCAGGTAAATATACTCGTCGACAATTTCGAGTGCAGAGTTCTCAACAATTACTGGGTGGAGCGGTGCATGAGCATTGGACATGATTTTCGTCTTGCTCATGTTCATTTTCAGGCCCACCTGTTGAGAAACCCTGCTGAGATCATTGAGCATTGTATTGAGGTCTCTCAGAGTCTCTGCCATGACTACTATGTCATCGGCAAATCGCAGGTGAGTGATGTACTCGCCGTTTATGTTGATGCCAAGCCCGTTCCAATCCAGAAGCTTAAAGACGTCCTCCAACGCAGCGGTAAAGAGCTTCGGGGAGATAACGTCTCCCTGTCGCACTCCACGCTGCAAGTGGATTGGCCTCGTAGTCTGGTCCTGTATACGTACTGACATTGTGGCGTTTTCATACAAGCACTTCAACACTTGGATATACCGGTAGTCAATCCGGCATCTCTGCAGCGACCTCAACACAGCCCAAGTTTCCACCGAATCGAAGGCTTTCTCATAGTCCACAAACGCTAAGCAAAGTGGCCGGTTATACTCTTCTGTCTTTTGTATAACCTGCCGCAGCGTATGAATGTGATCTATGGTACCAAAGCCTTTTCGGAATCCGGCTTGTTCGGGAGGCTGGAAGTCGTCAAACCTACGAGCGAGACGATTCGTAATGACTCTCGAGAACAACTTATAAACATGACTCAACAACGAGACGGGTCTATAATTCTTCAACAAGGTATTATCACCCTTTTTGAAGAACAGAACCACCACGCTCCTGTGCCATGCTTCCGGCGTTGTGCCCTCGTGGATGACGGAATTGAACAATCGCTGAAGGATCTTAAGTACCGGTTTTCCACCCGCTTTCAGGAGTTCCGCAGTGATTCCGTCATCACCTGGCGCCTTGTTGTCCTTAAGCTGTTTGAGAGCCATTCTAATCTCGTATAGGCTGACGTCCGGGATATCTTCGGTATAGTGTCGGGTCAGTTTGGCTCTGGGATCTTTCGCCAGATCTTCAATAGGTTTTTGTGTCGTGGTATATAACTGTCCATAGAACTTCTCAACCTCTCCCAAAACCTCAGGTCGAGAAGAGACGAGACGGCCGTCATCAGTTTTCAGCCGCGTCAACTGGCTCTGTCCGATAGACAGATCTCTCGCGAACACTTTTGAGCCTTTGTTCCGCTCAATGGTATCTTTAATACACTTGGTATTAAAGACACGGAGGTCGCGAGTTTGTGCCTTAGAGATCTGCCTATTAATCCGCCGGTAGGCAGCCGCGTCTGCCGATGACTGCAGCCTCATCTCTTGTCTCTCCTTCATTAGCTTGAAAGTATGGTCAGAGAACTTTTCGGTTCTTTTCCTGCGGTGGGTCTTAAAGAATTTAGACCCCACAGTATGAACAGTTTCCACGAACCTGTTGTTTAGATCGTCCACAGAAACGCAGTCTGCTAGGCACTCGAATCGGTTCTGCAGTTCGAGTTGGAAGTTTTCGGGATTTTGGATATGAGCACGAGAAGGTCGGAGAGTGGACTTCACCAGTCTGGCCCTTTCCAGCTTCACATTAATATTCAACGTGCCTCTTACCATCCGGTGATCGCTACCGGTTTTCACCCTATTGATCACAGAGACATCATTGAATATATGCCGCTTGGTCGACATAATGAAGTCGATCTCATTTCTCGTGGAACCATCGGGACTCAACCATGTCCATTTTCTGTGCGGCCGCTTCCTGAAGAAGGAGTTCATCATAAAGAGGCCCTCCTTCTCCATGAAGTCGGCCAACATTTGGCCCCTTTGGTTCCTTCGCCCATACCCAAAATGCCCCACTCTCGTCTCTGCACCGCTTCGTTCGCCCAGCCTTGCATTGAAATCCCCCATCACAACACTGTAATGAGTGGTAGAGGCGTGTATGGCTTTTGATATATCCTCATACAGCGCCTCCACCTCCTCGTCAGAATGTGTCGATGTCGGTGCGTAGACCTGTATAACCTTCAGCGAATACCGTTTGGTGATTCTGAGTATAAGGTACGCTACCCTACTCGACACACTCTTGACTTGTACAATGTTGTTGACGAGGGACTTGTGGACGATGAACCCGACACCACCCTGGGACTGTTGATCGCCCTCCCGGTAGTAAAACAAGTTGCCGGAATTAAGGATTATCGAGTCCTCCCCCTCTCGTCGGACTTCAGACAATCCTATAATGTTCCAGCGCAACTTGCTCACTGCTTCTTCCAGCTCGATGATCTTTTCGTTGGTCCTCAAAGTGCGTGCGTTATACGTCACCAGGTCCAGTCGTCGGGGTTGGCAGCGGAATCTCGTCCGGAGATTCTTAGCACCCCCTGCCCCGCCATTACCGTGACCGCTGCCAGGGTCAGGAATAGCGAGGCCGCCGGGAACTAGGGGCCATGGTCTTGTGCGAATATCCATACAAGGTTTTGCCCATAATGACCACGCTGGGCAGGCGTGTTGGTCATCGCAGGGCTAAACTGATCGCACCCGTGTCGCTGCTGCCCGACACAGGCCTGTGCCATTTGCTCAGTTTAGCCAGTATGAAATGGTTATACCGCCATTTGTCGGTCGTCATAGCCTCGTCAGTAGACTAGCAGGGGGCACCGCGGGCAGGTGAGGTTGACGTTTGGAGCGCTAGATGGAGGTGCGCTCCCTTACCCCCCCCGAGTTCGTAATACGCCTTCGTAACTATTTCGATCGTGAAGCTCAAAATGGAGGGCCAATTTTACCTATAACGTCAGTGGTTGAACGCGTAGCTGATGCGCTTAATATTGGACAACGAACTGTTAGACGGATAACTAAAAAAAAATATGGCGAGACTGGCACAGAAGAAAATAAACTTCACACACCAAAAAAGAGAAAACGAGCAAAACCAGTCGTAGGCATCGATAGCTTTGATGCCGATGCTATCCGAAGACATGTTTACGGCTACTATTTACAGAAGGAGTATCCAACAAGAAAAAAGTTGGTGCATTCACTGAAGGAAGCTGGATTATTCTTCGGTGGGGAAAGTTCTTTAACGAAGATTTTGAAGACCATTGGATTTCGATACAAAAAATGTAACAAACGCAAAATATTGATGGAAAGATTTGATATAGCGATGGCAAGGTATACTTTTTTACGGCAAGTGAAAGAAATCAAAAATTGGCAAAATGTTGTGTTCTTGGATGAAACATGGCTTAATGCTAACCATACTGTAGGCCGTTCTTGGAACGATGACACAGCAGCATCTACTTCCAAAGTTCCTGTAGGAAAAGGATCGCGACTTATAATTTGTCACGCCGGAACCATCAACGGGTTTGTCGAAGGTTCTCTCATGGCTTTTGCGTCAAAAACCACTGGAGACTATCATGAAGACATGAATGGAGAAAAGTTTACTGAATGGTTTACCTCAATGTTGTGTAGCCTCCCTGAACCATCTATTATAATTATGGACAACGCCCCATACCACTCGATGCAAATTGACAAGCCACCTGCCCAATCCCAAAAGAAAGCTGATATCGTCGCATGGCTTCGTAAAAATGGCGTAGATGCAAACATGAATATGTTAAAAGCGGAATTAGTACGTCTTTTAAAAGAAAACAAACCAACCAAGATCCGATACGTCATTGACGAAATAGCATTAGAACATGGGCACAGAGTTATACGGTTACCGCCTTACCATTGTGAGTATAATGCGATTGAGTTGGTGTGGGCTCAAATTAAGGGATATGCTGCAAGACACAATACAGAACCCCCATTTACCACAAAAAAAATGCTAAAATTATTAGAAGAAGCTTGTGAACATGTGACTAAAGGAGACTGGGAAAAGGTTGTGAATAGAACTGTTAAATTAATAAGGGAAGATTATGAAAGAGATGTGAAAATAGATAATATTATAGAAAACGAACATATAATTATTAATGTAGGTGATGATAGCAGTGACGACAGTGAAAATAGTAGTATGGA
Source organism: Oeneis ivallda (assembly GCA_029955525.1). Classification (NCBI taxonomy): domain Eukaryota; kingdom Metazoa; phylum Arthropoda; class Insecta; order Lepidoptera; family Nymphalidae; genus Oeneis; species Oeneis ivallda. Next base: position 15,706,840 of record JARPMR010000018.1, on the reverse strand, counting down.
CGAATCTGATTAATTATGGCCTTTTGTGGCACCTTTTTTGGTATCTTTTGTATTCATATGTTTCTTGTGTGCATATAAAGTATGTATATTCATTTTCATTCAAATATTCAGTTCGTTCAAATAAATTAAATAAACATATACATTTTTGTTTTATTAAACCTATTTAATCAGGTACAAAAACAAAACTTAATTGTTTTTTGTTCGAGAATAAATTGACATTCCACATCACTATTGTAATGTGTCAAACCGGCCATCATAGCGTGCCGCTAGTGTAGGATTGTGTTTTGGAGCTTAAAGAGACTCCTACATAGGGGATGATTTAGGTATGTTTGGTGAAAACGGGCATAATAATAATAATGTCAGTTTTGGTCGTCATGTATCGATTGAATGAATAATCATGGGATACCGTTACCGCGAGGTCTCAGTTCGGGGCGAACCACTAGTAAATAAACTATTGTCAGCTTTTACTCTTGTTGTTTGATAAATTGCTTTAGTGAAGATAAAGTAGTATATGCAACTGCATATAACACGGGTATTAAAACACTCGTTACTATTATGAAACGAGCGCAGCGAGTTTCATAAACTCACACTCGTGTTTTAATACCCTTCATTATATGACAGTTGCATAAACTACTATTTTTCGAAATAGTAGACACCAACACCTACTTCCGAACGTCATTTAAAAGTTTTTCAAAATCGGTCATCAAGCCTATTCACTTAAAAAATCAGAGAGGAACCCAAAAATTATTTCCGGGAACTACACATAAAATTGGCACTCAAATGTCATTGTTGCCACAGCCGGAGCGTGTAATTGCGGCCATTAACTGCGACCTTGCGGCCTGCTGAAGGTACATCAGATAATTCAGTGAATAAGCTTAGAATATTAACTGCCTCTATTTATGTGCATTAACATTTATTACACTTAACTGCCGATTTCACCAAAGTCGAGTGACGTTTAATCGAGGAATAATTTATTTGTATTGTAAATCTGCCAAAATATCTGTTACGCTCGGATAAGTTTTATTTTACGTTGGTGAAATCGGCCGTAAAACTTATGCCTACTACAATGGACATGATCCTTTATTTGAAAAGTATATATATTACACTAGCGGCACGCTATGATGGCCGGTTTGACACATTACAATAGTGATGTGGAATGTCAATTTATTCTCGAACAAAAAACAATTAAGTTTTGTTTTTGTACCTGATTAAATAGGTTTAATAAAACAAAAATGTATATGTTTATTTAATTTATTTGAACGAACTGAATATTTGAATGAAAATGAATATACATACTTTATATGCACACAAGAAACATATGAATACAAAAGATACCAAAAAAGGTGCCACAAAAGGCCATAATTAATCAGATTCGTCCATACTACTATTTTCACTGTCGTCACTGCTATCATCACCTACATTAATAATTATATGTTCGTTTTCTATAATATTATCTATTTTCACATCTCTTTCATAATCTTCCCTTATTAATTTAACAGTTCTATTCACAACCTTTTCCCAGTCTCCTTTAGTCACATGTTCACAAGCTTCTTCTAATAATTTTAGCATTTTTTTTGTGGTAAATGGGGGTTCTGTATTGTGTCTTGCAGCATATCCCTTAATTTGAGCCCACACCAACTCAATCGCATTATACTCACAATGGTAAGGCGGTAACCGTATAACTCTGTGCCCATGTTCTAATGCTATTTCGTCAATGACGTATCGGATCTTGGTTGGTTTGTTTTCTTTTAAAAGACGTACTAATTCCGCTTTTAACATATTCATGTTTGCATCTACGCCATTTTTACGAAGCCATGCGACGATATCAGCTTTCTTTTGGGATTGGGCAGGTGGCTTGTCAATTTGCATCGAGTGGTATGGGGCGTTGTCCTTAATTATAATAGATGGTTCAGGGAGGCTACACAACATTGAGGTAAACCATTCAGTAAACTTTTCTCCATTCATGTCTTCATGATAGTCTCCAGTGGTTTTTGACGCAAAAGCCATGAGAGAACCTTCGACAAACCCGTTGATGGTTCCGGCGTGACAAATTATAAGTCGCGATCCTTTTCCTACAGGAACTTTGGAAGTAGATGCTGCTGTGTCATCGTTCCAAGAACGGCCTACAGTATGGTTAGCATTAAGCCATGTTTCATCCAAGAACACAACATTTTGCCAATTTTTGATTTCTTTCACTTGCCGTAAAAAAGTATACCTTGCCATCGCTATATCAAATCTTTCCATCAATATTTTGCGTTTGTTACATTTTTTGTATCGAAATCCAATGGTCTTCAAAATCTTCGTTAAAGAACTTTCCCCACCGAAGAATAATCCAGCTTCCTTCAGTGAATGCACCAACTTTTTTCTTGTTGGATACTCTTTCTGTAAATAGTAGCCGTAAACATGTCTTCGGATAGCATCGGCATCAAAGCTATCGATGCCTACGACTGGTTTTGCTCGTTTTCTCTTTTTTGGTGTGTGAAGTTTATTTTCTTCTGTGCCAGTCTCGCCATATTTTTTTTTAGTTATCCGTCTAACAGTTCGTTGTCCAATATTAAGCGCATCAGCTACGCGTTCAACCACTGACGTTATAGGTAAAATTGGCCCTCCATTTTGAGCTTCACGATCGAAATAGTTACGAAGGCGTATCACGAACTCACGTGTCTGACTATTTAGAACAGTTCTCTGCGTACGTTCGGTCATATCGACGAAATCCACAACAAAGGGCTTGAACAGAGTCCAAATTAACGAGCAAGGGTCAACAGTAATGCAGTATCAATATTTGAAATCCAAAGCCAGGTCAAAACTATATCACAATCGCATTGCACTGACAGTTTATATTTTTCGAAGCAACGTCAATTCGAAACTGCTTTGTTTTGCATTGAGCATTGACGCGAGTTTGCCGGAGGTAGTAGTTGTGCTAGCCAGCGATCCTATGTGACGATCGTATTAGATTCCATTTTTAAAAATTTTCAATTTAGAAAACCAAATGCCGAGTTGTGGTATATATCATATAAAAATAAAAATTTTACCTTTTGTATGAAACAGCTGATATTTTTTTGCGATTTCAGAGGTTTGTCCACATAGTGAAAATTGTTCATATTCACAAGTACATTCACCCCTTAAATGGTGCAAACTGATTTTTCTACACTTGTATACATTTTAGAAATCAATTTAATAAATAAATTTTGAGTCCTAAACCTAAAACTACATTCGATAAAATTTATGAATCTCTGCACATCACTATCGTCAATAAAGTAATACAATTATTTCCTTCAAAGTCGTTATCAATTAATACGGAACTTCATGAGCGGACAAACGTCAAACCGGCCTTCATAGCGTGCCGCTAGTTTAAAATGTTATTAATTACCCTTTTCGTATTCTTTACTTGTAATAAGGGAATGAAGACTTTCGATCGTGAAGACATTCAACAAGACTACTCTACAGACCTACTTATCAGATACTTTTGAAAACTTATTTATATGTATTTCAAATTATTAAGGAAAATAGTGATCATCACCTATCATGAGCACTGGTTTCCTTTCGGAGGTGCGATTGTATAAAGTTATTCTATTGATCGTAATCGTATTCGATGACATTAGTGTTAAAGTAAAATAAACCATAAAAGCATTGACTTAGAGCTCAATTTCATGTATGCGTTCTATACGTTTAGGTACGTACGATACGCTCCATAACGCTCCATGTTAAAATCGGTTGTACTGAATTTGTGACTTTAAATCAATACAAGAATACGATCAATGGAATAACTTTTAGACAATTGGTACCCAGAATGAGAAGGGCTTAGACAATAGTCCCACACACTGACAATTAAGGATGGGTAGACTTCACACACCAGGTATTTCAGGACCTCGTCTCAGTCGAATCCGAGCCCGGGATCCTGAGACGTCCCATTTGCGACGCGAACCGCCGCGCCGCTGGGTTTTAGTGGGTAGGTATTACTTTCAAGTCGAGTTCCACATACCCGCCTGGCAAGCGGGATGCGTATAAAGAAAAAAAATGTGGACCACCATGACTTTCAGTTATATGCAGCTTATCTCTAGATGTTTGTATTTAATTACTTAAAATGCTCCCCGAATAATTAGAGGTCTGCGACTCAAACTCTAGACCTCCGAAAAGGACAGATACTTACTGGAATATTAACCACCTCTCTTACGGTTTAAGGTTACTTCAATATTATTTTTTACTATCAAAGGTCGTCTTGAATATCTTAAATCGAATATAAGACAGTATGAATATAATATGATAATTTAATAAAAAAAAATATTTTTCAAAACCGACTTCAAACGCCACCAAACGCAACCATTACAAAGTATATATAATTTATTGTTGAATTTTTAAAAATCGCTCGACCGATTTCGATAAAATTTAAATGGGACCACCTGGGAAGCCCTTTGTACATACATAAAAAAAGATTGAGGACCTCCTCGACTTTTGAAGTCGGTTAAAAAATTACCCAAAATGGGAACTATTGTACCTACTAACTTTTCGAAAGGTAGGCAAACTGAGAAAGTTAGTAAAGGTCCCGCAGATCTTTTTATCACCTAAACATATATAATAATATATCTTATGAACCGTACTTACTATTCCTGATGCTTTGTAGGCGCAAGCGAAAAGGCATCTCATGTTTTCATTATCTGGCAGTTGCTTATTTCTTAATTGCTCTAAGTCATCACCGCTTATCGGAAAATCTTTGGTACAATCCATGAGCTTATCTATAAATTTTTTCATCAAATCATCTGAATTTGCTGCCAATAATGTTAGCGTATCATTAAATTAATTATTATTTGATAACAAGTATACCTAAAACATTAATCAACGTCTACAACAAGTGGAATCAAAGTCGTTCAATAAATCATGTTCCCAACCACCAAGTACCTACCACTTTCCTACTCCATCACCAATTTGTCTACCAACTACAGGTACCTAACTACCTAATAGTCAAGATCAACCCAACGAGTATCAACTCGATGGACCTAAATTCACTAGAACTGTGTTTCTGTGACGGGTGTCCACCTGTTCCATCAGCAGACTCTGGTCAAAATTACACAGAAAAAACAGATTTCTTAATATGAGATATATTTAGTTAAATCAAAGCGATTATCTTTAATCCAAGAAACATTTTCTCCCTATAGACGTGAGACAATATTTTCTTGCCAAAAGAAAAATGAGTAACTCTTGAGTATATTTTCTCAAAGATAAATAGATATTGTTATCAAACCAAGAAAAAACAAATTGAAAATAAGCATTCACACATTAATCGGAGCAAAAGTATTCTGAAATCAAACATTTTTCTCTTGAAGCAAAACTAATCTTATGAAGTTTTCAACTAAGATTTGGTCTATTTAAAGAGTTTCATTTTCGCACGCTAAAATATACCTATACTAGCTGATGCCCGCGACTTCGTCCGCGTGGATTTCATTTTTAAAATCCCGCGGGTACTCTTTGATTTTCCCGGATAAAATTTAGCCTTTGTCACCCTCCAGTTTCTCAACTAAGCCCATGCAAAAAAATCACGTCGATCCGTAGCCTTTTTGCTACTTGATTGAAGGACAAACCAACATACAAACACACTTTCGCATTTATGATGTTAAAAAGTATCCTATGTCCGTCTCCTGGTTCTAAGCTACTTCCCCACCAATTTTCAGCCAAATCGGTTCAGCCGTTCTTGAGTTATAAATAGTGTAACTAACACGACTTTCTTTTATATAGGTATATAGATTTACTTGAATTTACGAAAAATCGCAAGAAATTTCATTTTCTTGATTCAATTAATTTCCTTTTTTTCCATGTAAATGAACCAAATACGATCCAATTGCTGTAAGTTGTTGAGTAGATGGCTATTCCTCAAACTACCCTCGTTGATCTGGTCAAGGTTACCAAAATATCATTTCAGTGTCATTGCGTAGCAGACAAGTCGATCACATAAGATGGCACTTATAACAACCCTCTTTTTTGTCGGAGATTAAAAAAAATACAAACGAGTACCGGAACTATTGTTTATTGTTTTATAGTGATTCCCACAATATACTTAGGTACTGACTTTAGTTATCTTCTCAAATCCCTTCTATAATTAAATTATAATATCAACGCGACCCGCGAGAACCTCCAAAAGGTCTTTCGGCGACTTGGTTGAGGACCTTAGATTTTGTTGCTGTACCAAACTGCGGCGGGCAAAAACCAGGTCTAATTATATATTAGTCTTATGAACAGAACGACGGAATGAGCTGGTATCCATTAGCTGATAGTATATTTACTTGGCTGGACCGACTTTCATCAATCATAAGTAACAACAATTCCACTAAAACCTGCTTTTAAATAAAAAAACTGCATTCAAATCCATCCATCCTGTTCGAGCATAAACACAAAAACAAGCATAAATACAAGATAAATACTCACACACATATGCAAATTTATAAATACGAAGCTATACAAAATTATTTTTCCGATGAACATTTTGAAAAAATACGTTAGACCCAACGTTCTGAATGAGGTTATAGTGAAAATGTGAAAATTGATCTCAATAATTATTTATTTATATATGGACAATAATAGGTGTGACCACATATGCTACGATTTTAAACACACAATAGAAACAGTTTACAACAGATTTTATAGAAAATTAAACTCTATGTTAACAGACAGCCTATAGAAATCAGGTGCTTATTGACATCTTTTACGTAGTTATATAGTTTTATCTATACTAATATTATAAAGAGGAAAGATTTTTTTGTTTGTTTGTTTATTTTTACCGAATAGGCTCTGTAACTACAGGACCGATTTTAACCATTTTTTCACCAATAGAAAGCTAAGTTATCAGGAAGTAACATAAGCTATAATTTATTTTCAAAAAAATTAGAGATCTTTAAGAAAATTGGAATAATGTAACCCAAAGTAGCAAAATTTTGCTTATAAAATTCATTATTTGGCGTGTGCTGAGAAAAATATTGATGATAAATAAAAATTATGTACATGAATAAAGTACTCATTATTTTCTACAAAAAGTCCCCAAGGGAATATATCTAGCTATCATATTTAAGTCACAATAGTAGCTTTTGTGTTCTAAAATTTAATTAAATTGCCTTTATTATCGTAGTATTAATTCTTCCTTACTAATACATAATCTATATATATAAAAGAAAGTCGTGTTAGTTACACTATTTATAACTCAAGAACGGCTGAAGAAGAATCGGTTCACGATTTGGCTGAAAATTGGTGGGGATGTAGCTTAGAACCAGGAGACGGACATAGGATACTTTTTAATATTATAAATGCGAAAGTGTGTTTATATGTTGGTTGGTTTTTCAATCAAGTAGCAAAAAGCTACGGATCAACGTGATTTTTTGCATGGGTATAGTTGAGAACCTGGAGGGTGACAAAGGCTAAGTTTTATCCGGGAAAATCAAAGAGTTCCCGCGGGATTTTAAAAATGAAATCCACGCGGACGAAGTCGCGGGCATCAGCTAGTATATTATAAATGCAAAAGTGTGTTTTGTTGTTGGTTTGTCCGTCAATCACGCTGTAACAAAGCTACGGATTGACGTGATTTTTTAGATAGCTGTATAGCTGAGAACCTGGAGGGTGACAAAGAGTTCCCGCGGGATATTAAAAACTAAATCCACGCGGACGAAGTCGCGGGCATCAGCTAGTTCCATATAAAAATAACACTGTTGCAACAATTTTCGCCATGAAAAGTTAACAATATATATAATAATGTGTGGCCTAATTTAAAATTGGGAAGTAGAAAGATAATTACTTTCATTGAAATAACAATTGTGATTTTTGGAACCACTTTGGGCTTAGATGGATGACATAGTACAAGTTACAAGGTTACAAGTAATATTCAAATAGAATTAATATAGAAAATAATAGAATAGTATATCGTTTATTCATTGGCATAAGATAGTTACCAGCTGAGAAATACGTGTTATTGTGTATACAGAGCATGGAACTAGGAATTACGACTTCGATGCAGATGGTACCTACTCAGAATCCTAGTGTCTACTATGTGTCATGCCAATGAAAAAAAAATATCTATTTTAACAATAACTAGCTGATGCCCGCGACTTCGTCCGCGTGGATTTCATTTTTAAAATCCCGCGGGAACTCTTTGATTTTCCCGGATAAAACTTAGCCTTTTTCACCCTCCAGGTTCTCAACTATACCCATGCAAAAAATCACGTCGATCCGTAGCTTTTTTGCTACTTGATTGAAAAACAAACCAACATACACACACACTTTATAAAAAGTATCCTATGTCCGTTTCCTGGTTCTAAACTACCTCCCCACCAATTGTCAGCCAAATCGGTTCAGCCGTTCTTGAGTTATAAATAGTGTAACTAACACGACTTTCTTTTACATATATATATAATATTATTTCATCAGCTGTGGAGATTCTGGGGCCATGGAGTCATCCTGCAAAAAATACGGTGCTTCACGCCTGAGCAGCGCCTGACTCTCTATCAGGCTCAGGTGCGCTCGGCCATGGAGTACTGCTGCCACCTATGGGATGGCTCTGCCAAGTACCAACTCGATGCATTAGACTCGGTAGATCGCCGTGCCCGCCGAATTATAGGTGATCAGTCACTAACGCAGGCAAAAATGCTCAGTCTGCAGCACCGTCGCAATGTTGCCTGTCTATCGGTCTTCTATCGGATATACTTTGGAGAGTGCGCTCAAGAACTTCACAACCTTGTGCCCCCTTCACCGTTTTACCACAGAACTTCGAGAAATCGTGAGCGTTGGCATCCTTACGTGGTTGAAATCCAACCTGCTCGCACGAAACGCTTCTGTTCAACGTTTCTGAATCGAACCGCTAAGGTGTGGAACGCACTTCCAACTTCTGTGTTTCCGGCCACGTATAACCTCAGTACCTTCAAGGCAAGAGTGAATAGGCATTTTCTAGGCAAGCGCGATCCAACCTAGACCTCATCAGTGCTGTCCAGCATTGATTGTCGTCAAGCGCAAGCCTATCCCGCAATAAAAAAAAAAAAAAAATACCCCGGTTAATTGTCTCGTCTGGTGACAGACGGGCTTGGTATAACTCTCGATGAGTGAGTTACTTGCTTTATTCAGTAATTTCTGCTAAAGCTACCTGTCTTAATGCGGCCTCCTGTGACAAATTTTATTAAGTAATTGGGTAAAGAAAAAACCGTTTTTTATTTCTTCTTCTGTTCACGCTTCTGTGAACAGAAGAAGAAATAAAAAACGGTCTTTTTTAAATACGAATAATCAGCTTAATGACTCTTGAGCGCAGATGTAAGTACAAGTTACAACCAGTATCTAATACTGATACAATTCTACATAGACTCCATTATATTTTCTCATCATTATCATCACGATCATTATGGAGTATAGATAAAAAGTTTCATAATATCTTCAATGTACAGAAATGGACCTGTTACAGTTTTATTATAAGTATCTTTGAGTATATAACCAACAGGTTTAGATTCTGATTTGTAATTGTACCATCTTCATAAATAAAGGTTATTATTGCTTGTCATACCTCGTTACCAAAATTCAATTGCACCTACTTATTACTCTTTTTATTACTAGTAAATTCGATGATGATCTTGCCAAGTATGTTATTACCGTCATTATTCATTAGTAGTACATACAGTCATGTATATAAATTGGCAGCTGATTCAAAATTAACAGAAATTAAGCTACGTTGAGTTCAACATCTCGTTTGTGTTATTCAGAATGTCACGTTTGATTATTTTGGCTGGTGCATTATTTATTAGTTTGATGTTTTTCGAAACATTTGTAAGTTCTTTTTATTTCATACATGTCGACCATCGTGAGCGAATTCAAAGCGAAAGACATACGGCAGCGCGGCATGGGTGCGCGCATCCTGAAAATATCATATGACAATGCAAGCCAATTTATTTTCGCGCAGTTTTAGGCGGTGGAAGAATCAACCTGGCTGAAATTACTTGTTCGCAATAAGTAATTTGAGCCAGGTTGATCCTTTGTGCAGGAAAATGACCCTGCACTTCATCTGAAATTATAATCTATCTATACTTTTACTTATAATATAACTGTAACTGGACGATTTCTGTACATTTAATCTATTTTGAAAATTTTAACTGGGGGATGCTTTATTATCAATACTGATCCCAAAACAGATTTTTATTTAATTTTTGTCTGTCTGTCTGTCCGTCTGTCTGTCTGTCTATCTGTCTGTCTGTCCGGAGTCCGGACATCACGCAAAAACTACTGAACGGAATTGTATGAAATTTGGTATAGTAGTAGGTGATACTCCGGATCAATATATAGGATAGTTTTTATCCTGATAAACAATAGGGTTCCTCCAGGATAGGGGATGAAAGTTTTATTGGTTTTACTTCATAATTCCGTCAAATTTGAACCGATTTTAATCATTCTTTTTTTATTTAAAAGTGTATAATATCAAGCATAGTTTGTCTAATTTTGATGAAGATCTGATTAATATTATAGGAGATATATGACATAATGCTTCACGGTTAGCAGCAAAAGTCACTCACATAAAGGACAACGATCGTATACAGGCATTCCATATTTATATGAGGGTTTTAGCCATAGACATAGACTTAATCATTAACCTCCAGGCCCTAGATGATTTATTGTGTTTGTTTTGTAGCCTACCCGTGCGAAGCCGGGGCGGGTCCACTAGTAAGTAATAATATTTATTGAATATATTTTTTTAATGCAGGCAATGACTCCCGAGCAACGAAAAATGATTCACAAACATTTTGAAGACTTGGGTATGGAATGTATGGGAGACTATCAAATTTCCGAGAGTGATATAAGTGATCTAAGGGCTAAGCTGGCTCCTACTGGTGAGAATGTACCCTGCTTTTTGGCTTGCATCATGAAGAAAGTTGGTGTTGTAAGTATAAATTCAATATACTTACATTTGTAACTCCTGCACGCCTAGCATGCACGCGTGAGAAAATTTTGTCAACGCCTTTTCTCGTATTATATCTCTATATCTCTATCGACACTAACATGGTTGCACACATGGATTCGTCGAACGAGAAATTAGTCTACATCGACAATATCTCTCTCTCTCTCTCTTCGCGCGAGATGTTACTTCGACGTGCATGCTAGGCGGGCTGAATGTCACTATACTCGAAAACAAAATCATTTTTGGACTGTAGCTACTATACTATATGAGTGTCAATTAATTTTCATCATACTTTTAGCTGGATGATGCTGGCATGCTTCAAAAAGAAACGGCTCTTGATATAGCAAAGAAAATATTCAATGATACTGAAGAACTGAACAATATTCACGATTATCTTCATTCTTGTTCACATGGTATTTTTCTTTACTTTCATGACTTCAGTCCATTATTAAATAATAAAATATATACCTAAGTTGTAGATCATCTAAAATTCATCTGGTTTTCTCATATATTATAGTTAATTCGGAGTCAGTAGGGGACGGCGAAAAAGGATGTGAACGGGCCATGAAAGCCCACAAGTGCATGTTGGAAAATGCGGCGCAGGTAAAATTTTGAACCATACAAAAAGAATTTCATAAGGTCAATTTTAGAAGGTAGAAAAAATTTGTGACCCATGAAGTATTTTTATCTGGAAGTGGTAAATCAGCAGTGAAAATCAAACTCATTAATCATAGCTCAGATTATGTTTGCTATAGCATGAACTACTTACATAGCCCGGCTTATCACTTACCGCTTATTTGTATAAACTGTGCTAAGACCTTGGTATAGCTTAGCTCAGCTTAGCAATACTGTACTTTATTATTGACTTTCTATGCTTATAACGTACTACATAGTAGAAGCATATTCACAACTTATGAGAACTTCAGTTTAATGCCTTTTAAATAATATAAGTTTTTTTTTTCAGTTTGGTATAGATTTCTAGGCGCGTCCTTTTATTTTAAGCGGACCTAAATGATGGAAAATGACAAATGTGACTCCAGCAATGTGACTACAGCTTCATCAATTTATGAATTGCTTTAATATTATTAGATACTTTTCGTTTTTATCATGGTATGAAATATTAAAGATAATATTTGAATTATAAAATAGCTTTATTTTAATAATAACAATAATAAGGAACAATATTAACAAAAGATGGTAGGCTGCTGTTGATTGCAGGCGGTAGGCGATCTTATCAGGTCAGGTAGGTAACTCACGTCGTCGGGGGCTAATTATTATTAAATTAACGGCGGGATTCGATGAACTGAAATGAAAAAAATATAATATTTAAATGTTACTAATAATAAAACTTCTTAGGCATTAATTTAATTAGAAGTAAAGGTATGTGTTACTTTTTACTCTTTATTTCTGCACGTAGAATCAATAATTCAGTGGACTAAAATGACATTTACAGTGTTGTCAGTTTCCGATGAAAATAAAATAGTGTTGTGGCTAAAGGATCCACATCAATCACTTACTCATTACGTCGTGTACCAAAACACTTATTTTTTTAATTACTAAGAATATTCTCAAATTGTGTTTATTATAATTGATACAAAAATATTTTGAATAGCAATTATGATCTTATCGAAAATCTGACTGAGTCTTTGTTGGCCTATACTGAGGAAATAAAACAACTTTTACTACTAAAAATAGATCTTAAATATTTCTATTCGTGCTTTCTTTATTACAGCTTTAAAAAGGTGACCTTTATTACTATTTCTATTACATATTCTGTGATCTTATGAGATTTATAAAATGAAATGTAATAGTACAGTACTACAGCTATCACTACCTACTGAACTAGAACATCACTATTACAATTAATATGGCAATATTATTTTACAAAGTGACATAAGCAACTGTCATTTTAGTCTACTGAATTATTGATTCTACTTTTAGGTGTAGCCAACATAGTAAAACTTTATTGCAACAAAACAGAAAAATAAATCTATAAGCAGATACAAAAGTAACATTGAAGTGATAAAGTGAGTAATATTAGGAAGAATAGTAAAATTTTGAAAAAAAAAAAACAAGTTTTTATAATTATGTCTGTTCATCTTTTTCTACAGACCTTGTATATTAGGTGACGGGACCTGCAGTAGCTCAGTACTATTTTAATTTTCTTTAAAAATATTGTTAGCCAAGTTGAACATGACTAATATTCCCCCTTTCTCCTCCAGCTAAGCATTAATCTTGCCATAGGAGCAGGTACGACAATAGTGTAATGGCTAGGGTTCGAACCTGCGACCTATCGCTTTTCAGAAATTAAGAACATAAAACGTCGTTTATGCTTACTTCTCCTTTGAATGGTAATGAGCATTCGTACATGAGTTGCGCCCTTTCACATCCCTTTTCTCCGTCACTAACATCTTCATCGTTTACTGAAAAGATGATTTTAATTAAATAAATACTAAAATAAAAATTATATTACAGTACATTTTCATGTGTCTCAAATTTTGTATTCATTTGAAAGCTATGGAACAATGGAAGTAGAAAGTATAATTCTTAAAGGTCACCGTCACGTGTTGACAACACAAAAGTTGGCAATTTTTTTTGATGGAGACAGCTTTAGGTAATATCACAGGGTATACTTAATCAACATAAAAAAAATATACACGACTCAGGAACTTCTCCTTTTTTTTCGTCCATTGAAAATGATACATGATGAATGATTGAATATGTTATAACTAACAAAAAATATAATGGGTACATCATGGGTACATATTAAAAAATACTGCAACTGTCATTAATTTTATTTATGTATGAATTAGAAATAATTTTATCTAATTGCCAGTATTGAATTCTGTGTGAAACTGTACCATTTCTGTCCTTTTGAGAATCTTACTCCATATTATAAGCTCCATATAGACTGATTTACCCCTATTATAAACCCCTAAGGCGCGCTTACAGAAATTGACAGATTGCGTATACAGCTTCTGTCAAAATTACAAAGGAGTTTGGCGAACCCCCATAGTGTTTCTGACCCAGACTTGCGGCCCACGTTCACGAATCAAACTTCTGATACTTGTTCTACTAAACCAGACTAACAAAAAAGTTAATCATAGTCAATCAAATAAAGTTGGGAGAAAAAAGATATTCAGTAGTAAATTGTTAAAAATGAGGTTATATTTCCATTTAATGTATTTAAGGCAAATTACCACTATAGCTTTGAATCAATCATTAATCTGTGCTTTGAATAATCTAATAGGCACAGAATATTATTGTCTGAATATACATATGAGAACACGCTTCCTACCAACCCTACCTAAAATGTGTAATTCGTCGCAATTCCTAGTTCCATGGTAATTCGTTGTAGCACTGTCATGTAATGCGGCCAATGGTATAAGCATGGAACTAGGAAAACGACTAAGTGATGGTAGTTTTCATGCTGTTCTATTTTATGGAAAAAGATTATTATAGAGATCCATTACTTCCATCACTTTCGTCTGATGTCATCTTATCGAGCGATACGTAAGGAACTTTGCTTTGGAACCAATTTGTGTCTGTGTCTTGTCCAAAATCACGCCAAATCGTTAGTATTAATACACTACAATGCATAACAAACACAAAACGAACGAAAAAATAAAATAAACGCGCAAATGCCAAATGCATTACAAACAATTAACAAATGAAATGACCACGGACAATGAACATGGAGCTAGGAATTACGACCTTCCTATTTCTATGACCACGAATGACATTAGCATGGAACTAGGAATTAGAAGCAGTGATAGCCTAGTGGTTAGGACTGTGGTCTCCTATTGGGGGGGTCGCAAGTTCGATCCCGGGTACGAACTTCTGACTTTTCGGAGTCAAGTGCGTTTAAGCAATTAAATATCACTTGCTTCAACGGTGAAGGAAAACATCCTGAGGAAACCTGCACACCTGAGAGTTCTTCATAATGTTCTCGAAGGTGTGTGAAGTCCGCCAATTCGCATTGGGCCAACGTGGTGGACTATGGCCTATAACCGCCTTCTCTGAGAGGAGACCTGCGCTCAGTAGCGAGCCGTTAATGGGTTTTTAATGATGATGATGATGAGGAATTACAACTCATCTTCCTAGTTCCATGGACATTTGAGTGAGTTGACCATGGAACTAGGAATTGCGACTATAGTCTTCCTATTTATAGGGAGTTGACAATTGACATTGACATAAATAATTTGACAAGTTTTTACTCTTTACTCCGTAAAATGTTAAGTATTGCCATTAGAACGGTTAATTATATTGTGTAATTGTGAATAATCATATTTTTGCTCCCCAACTTCTAAAAATATGCGGTTTACACAGAAAAATACTTTGAAAAATACTAATTATAATGAAATGATTTCTGAATCTGAACGGTTTTTAAAAGTCCTGGGTCCAAATTCGCCATTCTTCTTTATTCCTGGGTTAACTAACTCGGCGTCTCTGCAAGCGGGCCTTAGTAGGTATGTTTATTTGTTTCTTTTCGATAAACTACTGCACTAATTTGTACGAAGTCAATTAAAGTAGTCTGTTACCTGATTTGCATTTTTCGATGATTTCGACAAGTTTCGTTTGGTCTTCCTCTTGAGATACGTATTTCTTAACGAGCTCTACAGCTTTTTCACTGTCGAATAAACCTTTCTCATCAATCTGAAAAACATGTATTTTATTAAGCAATGTTGCGTTGTAGCAATAAGAAGTAGAGGCTTTGCATTCAACAGCCCACAAGATACGCGTAGGAATATTATGAATAAATAAATTCTTATTCTTATTGGAACGTAGTTCCTTATCGCGCGGTACGGAAGGGGGCTAGACGGAAAAAATTAAGGAACCGACACGACACATTTTTGAAACCGACACTTTTTTGTTGAATGTGAATTTTGCATTGTGTTCGGTATTTTCGCTTTAGAACACGGCGTCTGCATGGCCTATTGGTAAGGGCAGTCGCCTAAAAGTTCAACGTCGATGGTTCGAATCCCAGACTGAATTTTCTATTTTCAATTTTATTTTAAATAATTTCTAAATGTGGAATTTTTACTAATTTTTTATTGTATAAATTGGATAAAATGTTATTGTACTACTAACGCCATCTGTGAAAAAACAGTAACTCCACCAGAGTAACTCTTTGGTTTTGTAACAGTGCAATAGAAATAAACTAAATAATATAATTCATCGTAGTTAATCAATTTAATACTAGATGACACCACTAGTTTATTACACTTCTTTCACTAAAATTAATCGAAAGGAGCTACGTTCCACCCGGGTGTCCCTTGACACCTCTCAAGTTTTTTTTTAACAGTTTGTTTTTCTGAAAAAAAAACAATTAGTTTCAATTCCCTTTTCAGTCTGAGAGTAGACACTAGACTGGTTCCTAACTTCCTAGTAAGTGGGCCGGCGATTGGTTGATGATGTTGATATTATTGCCGAGGTTATGACTGAATTTCTTGCCGGCATTTCTCAGCAGAATCTGCTTTCCGAGCCGAGGTTAAAGTGTAGGTGCGTGTGTAGTTTTGCCGTAGATTTTAATGATGTGGTATTGGACGTAGTCTTGGTTTCCGTTTCACACTGTGATTTATTTATAATATTCCAATTTTCCTTTCGTCTCCTAATCAATGTAAAGCTTGTGTGAAACGAGTGAGATTTGAACAGAGAATCTTTCGCAAATAAGACTTTTTTCACAACTTACAAGTTTAGTCTTCTGGAACACGCAAGCCATAGCACAAGGGTCGACGCTGCCCAGCTTGCCCGACGCCTTCGCCTCCTTGATCACTTCCTCAGCCACACCAAACTCCTTTATGCACTCTGCTACAAAAGGTATTATCGCCGCATGGATTTTGGTCCGGTCCTCATCTGTCAATTTCTGAAGAAAGAAAAAATATTGAGTATCGTGGACCACTCGGGCGGAACAAAGTTCCTCCTAATAATACAAATCAACAAAATAAAAAATTATGTGAAGTCAGGATTCGAACCCCCGAACCGATAGTTTCCTCCTAGATGCATTAGTTGGCCTAAAGTGTGCGTGAACAAGTGTAAATTATTTTTAGCTTTTTACCAAATATTATCAATAAATTATAAATAATAAAAATATAGTAAATAATAATAATCTGATGTCAGGATTCGAACCCCTAAACCGATAGTTTCACTCCATCGTTGAACCGATACACCTCCAAAGTTATGATATAACGGAACGGTTATGATATAACGTGACGGAAAATTCTTATTTACACTTTTTTTCGGCTATGCCTCCATCCGCCAAACCATCCGAAAAGGAACTTCGTTACAAAAATGTTTATTTACAAAATTTGATTATGTCAACAGATCCTTAAGAGTAAAAGACGTTGGATCCTTTTTAAGGATCTGTTACTCGTACATTGGTCCTTATTCCTTGGCTAAAATATACGTTTTGTCATTCAACCGGGTAACGCCATCGTTCTGAGCACATTTCCTCGTTCATGTGGTTTGGGCGATATTTTTTTAACCGACTTCAAAAAAGGAGGAGGGTATCAATTCGTATGTCCACCGATTACTCGAAGACGCTTGAACCGATTTGAAAAATTTTTTTTTTGTTTGAAAGGGTATACTCCCCAGGTGGTCCCATATAAATTTTATCGAAATCGGTTAAGCGGTTTTTAAAATATCAACAATAAATTAAACACTTTGTATAGCGTGTGTGTAATATTAAATAAATACAAAAAGTAAAGCCAGAGTTTGAAGTCGGTTTTTTAAAAATATTTTTTTATATTAAATTATTTATATTACAACTTTCATATTTTGATGTTTATTATTTTCAGTTATCTATTGATTTAATGTTTTAGCAGATTTTCAATAGGCAGAACGTCCAATTTATTCCTAAATTTTTATTTAAATGTAACACGGCATTGTTCAAATTGGCTTTTATTCTTCACTATATTATAATTATATAATAAAGAGGCAATATTTGCTTGTTTGTTTGAATTGAATAGGCTCCGAAACTACTGGACCGATTTGAAAAATTATTTCATCTTAAGAATCCTACATTATCCCTGATGAACATATGCTATAGAATATTTTCAAAAAGTCAGGGATCCGTATGAAAACTTCGATAATGTAACCCAAGGTGTGAAAAATACCAAAAAAAAAATCTTTATTTCGCGTACGCTGCGGAAACTATTAACAATAGAGCAAAGTGATGTACTACACTTTTATAGAAGACATCAATATCTACAAAAAAGTCTGCAATGCTATAGGTCTAACTTTTACAGTTATGTCACAATAACTACTTTCCATGTTAAAATATGCAATTGTAACGCCGAAAAATTCTTATACCGCGTACGCTGCGGAAACTATTAACAATTGAGCAAAGTGGTGTACCACAGTTTTATAGAAGACATCAATATCTACAAAAAAATCCGGGATACTATATTATGTCTAACTATTACAGTCATGTCACAATAACTACTTTTTCATGTTAAAATCATACTATATTATAAGTGCGAAAGTGTTTGTTTGTTGGTTTGTCCTTCAATCAAGCCGCAACAGAGCTACGGATTACAAAATGTTTTGAATGGTTATAGTTGAGGACCTGGAGAGTGACATAGGCTACTTTTTATCCCGAAAAATCAAAGAGTTTCGCGGACGAAGTTGCAAGCATCAACTAGTGTTAAGTAATTCGAAGGTTTTCAAAAAAAGTGTTCATAAATAAAGCATAAATTTTGACTAGATCGTTTTTTTTTTTTTTTTTTTTAAATTTTTTCTTCTTTAATTTCTTAATCTTTTTTTAATTTTTTAATTTTTTTTTTATATAATATTTCGGATGATTTTTCACATAGATCAATATCAATAGACAAGGACTTAGAAATGTGCACTTACACCATGAGCGCTCCTCAAACTCACAGCCGCCAATCCGAAGACCATAAGCACAAAGTTCAACGCTGACGTCATTTTTTATAATCAATAATAATCTATTTTTTATATAACACAACCCACGCCTTCACAGCTTCCTTGCCTTATGTTTACTTGTCCTGTCCTCACATCCTTTATATACTAAGAGGTACGGCGAAGCAATCTTTTTTCAAAGATGATTATCTCAAAAATCCGCGTGATTAGTCCTTACACAAAAAGCGGGTAATTCGCTGTTCTTTTGGTGAGCTTTGTTTTGTCTTAAATTGACAATGTCTTCACGGGGCATTAAATTGAATCATGATTTAAAGAATTTTGTTAATTATTGTTCTGGGGGGATGGTTATAATAGGGTTTTCACTCTTTTTACAAGCCTCAATTTAACTTGAAATTTTACATGTATGTATGTATGTATGTATTTTGCATGTATATGTGAATCGGATGACAATACAATATTGTTGTGACATGGAACTCATCTGATGCTGGAGCCGGAAGATGGCTATTCGGAACTCTGTATCAAAACGACGTAGCTCCATCGAATTTGGGCTCATTGTATTCGTCTTGACAAGTACTCTGATCCTAGATGTTATCCAGGTTCTGATGATGGAGTTGGAACGTGGCTAAAGGAACTCTTTAATAAAACGACGTAACCCTATTGAGTTTTGGCTCGTTTGATTCGTATTGACAAGTACTAGATGATATCCACCTTGTACTAGATGATATCCAGGGTCTTATGATGTAGCCAGCTACTAAAAGCTTGTTTTTTAAAAATAAAATTTTTAATTTACACTTCTTTATCAACTGATAGTCCACTGCTACACAAAGGTCTCTCCTACAGGCTTGGGGCTTTTGTCGCTTCTTTTCAGCAGCTCCCTGCAACTCGTCTGATGTCGTCGGTCTACCTAATGGGAAGTCTGCCAACACTGCGTTTTCTGGTGTGGGGCGGCCACTCCAGCACCTTGGGGCCCCGGTGACCATCAGTTCTTCGAAATAATATGTGCGCTGGAGCTTTGCGAATCGCTGAGCTTGTGTGTATAATTATGTGTGTCAGCACACATTAGTGTGAAATTTGGTTCTCTAACGGATGTCCTTATTATGTCTGATTTAATCCCGCAGGGACACTCCAAGCATTTTCTAAGTAGGTTGATCAAATCGTAAACAAAACCTAAAATCTGTGGGTTTCGGTTTAGTCAATGATGCAATTAATTATTAATTTATTTAAATCTAGCTGATGCCCACGACTTCGTCCGTGTGGATTTAGTTTTTAAAATCCCACGGGAACTCTTTGATTTCCCAGGATAAAAGTAGCCTATGTCACTCTCCAGGTCCTAAACTATACCCATGCAAAATATCACCAATCACAAACCAACAAACCGACAAACAAACACACTTTCGCGTGTATAATATTAGTATGATGGTGTCCTCAATCCTCGAAGCTTTTGATTTTTTAAATAAGTTTCAATAATGTTTAAAAAAATATTCATTAGCATCGAGTCAGTGACCTCGAGTGATCCACCGGGCTGGACCTAATATCGCCGTATTTTAATTTATGCATCGGTTTTGTTTGCTTTTCTTTAATTATAGACAGAATTTATTTTCGTAATTTTGATGACTGTAAAGCCTTGGACAAACAAAACGCGCGACGATAGTGTCGCGCGACGATATCGTCTGTCAAGCTTTGGCTTCCTAACCTTACCTATCACTGCAATTTACCTCCTATTACTGTGTACCTAGCACACAAGCACTGACAGCCTTCTTGTCGCAGGTTCGAACCCGGGACCTCTGACTTTTCGGAGTTAAGTACGTTTTAGCAATTAAATACCACTTGCTTCGATAGTGAAGGAAAATATCGTGAAGAGACCTGCACACCTGAGAGTTCAAAGTGTTATGAAGTTGATGATGATGACTGTGTACCTAAGTGTGGGAATTCCTAATTCCCTGCCTAAATTACAAAGCCACTTGGAAAAGGAACAGACTTGCTCGTGAGTAAGTACCCAGTCACCACTACCCAGTAGGTAACTGTTTTGCAAACTGGATAACAATTAACAATCAATTGTAAATACCACTTGATTGAGTTGAGATCCAGTTTCAGTGACCCGATTTATAAATATTTAACTAAACAATAATTGTTATTACAATTATGTAGGTATCTGTTATTGTATTAAGATGAGAATTTTTATGCTACTGCATGCTACCTACTTGTTGTTAGCACATACCAACATAGTCAATAAATAGGTATGTAATTTATATTATAAAAGGTAGGTTGTAATGCATAATACATTGAATTTTCTTACCCGCCTAAAGGATGTTTTTATACTTATGAGCTTAGCAGTCTTCAGTCATTATGAATTCATGTCATTGTGTATATATTAACGATTTATCTGTTCCCTCACAAATCAAAATTTCAAAATAATATTCCAAATACCAAGCTCTATAAGTGGGGCTTCCACGTTCCACAATGATGTGGTTTCCATAAGTTTCCACCGCAAAATGGCAATGAGAGGGAAATGGCTAAGCACGACGGACACTGTGTTGATAAATTAGGTGTTGACAGTTGCCATAGCGCCACTACCACAGCTCATCAAATGAAATATTCGAATACATTTTAAATTCATAGATTCCGGTGGAGATCAAACCACTTTTTCGGGAACTTTTCACTCGGGAATCGCGCCTGAGTGTGTTTGACCCTTGTTTGACCCATAGACGAATGATATTTACTACCGTAATTGACCAGCTTACACTACGGCCACCTCGATTTACACGTCACGTCGTAGGTGAATACATACTTTAGTTAAAAATTTGTGAGTGTCGTGGAACACTCGGTTGAAACGTAGTTTCTTTTTATAATAAATTGATCATAAAAATAAATAAAATAATAATCTGAAGTCAGGATTCGAACTCCTGAACCGATAGTTTCACTCCTTCGTTTAACCGCTACGCCACCAAAGCTATGACGGAACGTGTGTAATAAACGCAACACACAAAGGTCATGACGGAATTTTTTACACTTTTTTCGCCTAGCCCCCATCCGCCAAGTCCGTACCGTCCGATAAGGAACTTCGATCCAAAAAAATATCATCAAATGAATCTCTCTTTTTGCTCGCTCTGTTCTGTATCTCTTTTCCGCTAGACTCTGGTGGTAAAAGTGATTGTATTCAGTTTTCTTTTGCGAATTAATGCGAGCTGCGAGCTCGCTCCGCTCGCGGTGGAAACCCCGCTTTAACTTTTAATAAATAATTTAGTATAAAAAACTCTTTATAAAAACCGAACTCAAACGCCCGCGCCAGTACAAAGTATATAATATTTTATTGTTGATATTTTAAAAACCGCTTGACCGATTTCGATAAAATTTCAATGGGACCACCTGGGAAGTATACCCTTTGAAACAAAAAAGAATTTTCCAAATCGTTTCAGGCGTCTTCGAGTAATCGGTGAAGAAGATTTCGACGAATTGAGAACTTCCTCCTTTTTTGAAGTCGATTAATTAGTTGTGGTCCGCTTTTTCTCAGCGTCCCATGAGACTAAAATATGACTTCGTGGAAAATCAAAGGCGGATATACCAAACATAAATACGCCAAGAAAAACTGTATCGAATTCGCTATCAATAACTTTTGTTTTGAGTTCTCCTTTAATGAGTACCATAACCAACTATCCAACAAACCAACCCACAAACTGTTTTCGCATTTTTAATCTTATTGAGGATGCGATGGAGGATTGAACCGTTGCTTCTCAGTTTTCAGTGATTACAAATTTAGAGCATTATTATGAAAGTCACAATCATAGATTTAGGATTGGTAGTCGGTACGCACCTACTAGATACCGCCCTTCCTAAAAACAATAGCTTCTTAAATGCGGCAACGTAATGCCAAGGTAATACCAATACCAATACCAATACTATACAAATCCCAAAGCTCTTCTTAGCAGAATCTTCATTTCGAACCGGTCGCGGTGGTAGAATCTAGACGTGTCATAAGAGTTACAGGTTGACCTACGTGAAATAGGTAAATAATTTTGAACTTTTTGTATTAATAATTCTATGATAACAAAGACCTAATACGAAATTTTGAAAATACCAACGGACTGATCTAAAAGAACAAGCTTCACAGTCTAGATGAAACAAAACACCTGTTTTCCTTACGCAATAAGGTATTACATAATATTAGGATCGACTCTTTATAGGGTAGCAGCTAGGTAGCAGCTTAAAAAAAATATTATGTCATAATATATCTAGTAAACATAGATTTTTGTTGAACTCCGAAAGTTACGTTTTTTGATTCCATCGTTGTTTATGAGTGCAATGGGTGTGTAGGTATAATAAATAGACAATGTTTAAACCTCGGTACAGGCACCTTATTACAGCTGCCATACAATCAGGCATATAATTATAAACAAGAGGAAACATGATTGTGCGGTTTTATTGCGAGATCCTATGCGCGTTAACTACCACGTACCTACGTGGATTGAGTGAGAGACCTCTAGGTTCAAGTTAAATGAGCCAGTTTGCCCAATTACTGGTCTTTCATGTGTTTAGCCTAATCTTTACATTGATTAACACTGCCGTAACTTACGAGTGTACTACGTACGTATGACGGTCTCTGACTGACGTATATACTCTCAAACCGATTAAGATTTCATACTTTCAAATGTCATAGAGATATGAAAATTAATATCACTTGCTGAAGGAAAACACAAAGCTCTCCATAATGTGTCTCTTATAATATCAAATTTACGCTCGGGTAAGACTCATTTTAGGTTGGTGAAATCGGCCCACATACCTGTGATGTAAGTATAGTACATAGATAGTAAATAATGCAACCTACACTCAAACGATATTGTCGTTTGAACTAGCATTAAGCTCTTTACAATTTATGATACTCCTATGAGATACTCCATATAAAATCTAGGCATGCGATCTCAGTCGGATGTTAGTAATTATATACAGCTGTCCTCACTTATTCACCAGATAGATACCTAATACATATACTAAACCTAACTGATATAGAGAATAAAACAAGACCTAGGAAATTCTTTAGTGGAGGTATGCATTATGCATATACGTGTATCTATAGGTATAGTTTGTCCAAAGCGTTGCTAATTCACTTGTGTCTTCCAAGTTTCAACGTTTATTCTAGAGATTGGCGAAAGTGACTCATTCGAACAGCTGGAATTAATTCGAATATCATACTAATATTATAAATGCGAAAGTGTGTTCGTTGGTTTCTTGGTTTGTTGGTTTGTCCTTCAATCACGCCGCTACAAAGCTAAGGATCGACGTGATTTTTGCATGGGTATAGTTGAGGACCGGGAGAGTGACATAGGCTTCTTTTTATCCCGGAAAATCAAAGAGTTCCCGAGGGATTTAATAAACTATATCCACGCGGACGAAGTCACGGGCATCGGCTAGTAATTATCTAAGAATCATTTGAAATTAATCACACAAGCTGCAATCTATGGACACAATACAGTATGGCATTCCAAGGGAGTTGGCAGACTGGCTGCTTTTAGATCGTCGTTTTTAAGATTTCCAGCGATTTTTGATCGCAGAAACGCTAAATCGCGTGATTTGGCGTTTTGCGATCAAAAATCGCTGAAACGCGCAGTCACAAAAACGCTAAAAGCCATAAAAACGCCAATCGCTGCCGCTAGAAGTAGCTAGTCTGCCATCTCCCTAACTGAAGTAACTATTCGAATTTAAATTAGTTGGAAGCCTTGATAGCCCAACGGTTACAGGTGCAGACTAAAAACAAAAAGGTCACGAGTTCGAATCTCACCTGTCGCATTATGTCTTCGTACCCACTCCTAGCATAAGCTTTCCGTTTATTTGGAGAGTAGTAATAGGAGGGTAATAAGTCAACTTCCGCTTAGCTTTTTTTCTTTTTTTAAAAAAGAATATCAGCCAAATTGAAGTTGACTAATATTCTCCTCTGCCCTCCAAATAAGCGGAAAGCTTGTGTTAGGAGTGGGTACGACAATAGTGCAACGGGTGGGATTCGAACCTGCGACCTTTCAGTTTTCAGTCCTCACCTTTAACCGTTGGGCTATTGAGGCTTGAATATAATATTCTTTCTTTTTAAAGTCATTCTTCATTTGAATGATGAATAGTCCTTCGACACTATTTGAGAACTATCTTCATACATTACAATTTTTTTTTTATTCAACGACAAGCTAGTCCTTGACTGCGATCTCACCTGATGGTAAGTGACGATGCAGTCTAAGATGGTAGCGGGCTAACTTGGAGGGGGTATAGCAATGAACATTCAACCTATACCCCTAATTGGTTTCTACACGCCATCGTGCCGGAACGCTAAATCGCTTGGCGGCACGGCTTTGACGGTAGGGTGGTAACCACGGCCAAAGCCTCCCACCAGACAAAACATAATTTACAATACACTACGCAAAATTGTGTTTCTCTTCATCTCTCCAGTCTCCGCCTGATACCGTTTCAAGGCTCCACGACTGATCAGAACTTGATAGAATATGAGCCAGTGATGTTAAAGGACAGACATCGGTCTTGTGCCGTCTGAATCCAGCGGCTCTCTGCTAATCGTTTGATGTCATCGGTCTACCCAGTGGGGGTCGTCTTTCCGGTGCGGGGTCGCCTCTCCAGCACCATGGGACCCCAACAACCATCAGCTCTTTGAATTATGTGCGCCGCCCATTTCCACTTGAGTTTCGCGACACGCTGAGCTGTGTCGGTGACTTTGGTTCTCCTACGGATCTCCTCATCTCTGATTTGATCTCGCAGGGATACTCCGAGCATAGCTCTCACCGTCGCCCGCTGAGAGCCCACCCGATTTAAAGTTAGGATAAAGCTCGTATTTCGGAGACGGGCTAGGACTCAGGAGGATGAGCATTTTTATCACGTGAAATCAAGAATGATTCAAGTGATTTTTGCAAAACTTAAATAGGTATCCACGCAAGTCGCAAGCATCAGCCAGTAAAGAATAAATCAAACCAACATCCTTCCAAAACCTTTTTATTTTTATCCGCTATCTGTTTTTTAATTTATCTCACAAACTTAGTCCAATTATGCAAATATGAAATTCTTCGGATTATCTTCGTAAATGCATTTCGCCGTCCAATACGATGCTTCACAAATGTCCTTGTATTTCTTAGCTGCGAACATAAAATTAGATAAGTACAAAATTATGACAAAATATAATAATTTAATTTACCTACTTAATAGTGGCATGATTAATATAAAAGTTTCCCTCGTGGATCTTTGTAGGTAGTTTCTTTCACCACTTTTTCAGTCTATGCAGAGGTTCAGTAAAAATCGGCCAAGTGTGAGTCGGGCCTCGCTCTTTTAGGGTTTCGTTAAAAAAAAAATATTTCCATGTACCCATGGAAATATT
This sequence comes from Oeneis ivallda, assembly GCA_029955525.1. Lineage (NCBI taxonomy): Eukaryota > Metazoa > Arthropoda > Insecta > Lepidoptera > Nymphalidae > Oeneis > Oeneis ivallda. Next base: position 15,680,696 of record JARPMR010000018.1, on the reverse strand, counting down.
TTAATTTAATTTTTTTAATTTAATTTAATTTTTATTATTTGTTGTTATAGCGGCAATAGAAATACATAATATGTGAAAATTTCATCTGTCTATCTATTACGGTTTACGAGATACAGCCCGCTGACAGACGGACGGACGGACGGACGGACGGACAGCGGAGGCTTAGTAATAGGGTCCCGTTGGCACCCTTTGGGTACGGAACCCTAAAAAAAGAGTTGAAGACGCACCTGTATAATGCAACCCAAGACCCCGGCTGGCTCATACCTACTTAGGATACTTTGGACAAAAAAAATGTGCCTATAAGCACCTCAATAGGTAGATAATGCGGCAATCCTTCTGCAGTTCTGCGTTTTACATGAATACTTTTACTTCTGGAGTACGGAAACCTCGGTGCGCGAGCTCAACTCGCACTTGGCCGATTTTTTAAGGTTAGGCAACCACTTTTAAAGGCAGTTTGGTTAATATGTATTTTTATTAGGTATCAGGCATGCGTTACAACTTATAATGCTACGTAAAGTATAAAGAAAATATATTATAGATTTTTGGGCCAGGTTTTGGTCCAAAAAATCTACTATACCATAACGTTAAAAACATAAATGATCATTTAAGTGAAATCATATTACGTGAGTTCCAAGTAAAACTATTCTAATGTGGTAATAAAACTGTAATTATTGTAGATCAAAGGGCACTCTCATCTGCATAATAATAAATAATCTATGTAATTAATGATCTATGTCATGTTTAAATAATTTCATTAATAGTATTTTTATTAATCTTTACCAATATTATAATTAATGCGAATGTGTGATTGTTTGTTGGTATATCCTTCAACCACGCAGCGCGACGTAGCAACGGATCTACGTGATTTTTTGCATGGAAATAGATGAAGACTTGGATAGTGACATAGGCTACCTTTTAGCACGGAAACCCACGAGATTTTTACTAACCCGGACGAAGTCATGGGCAAAAGCTAGTATTGCATAAGAACGGAAAGGATTATTTCATAAAAGTTTTCATCATCATCAGCAACCCATCAACGGATCACTACTAGGCGCAGGTCTCCTCTTAGAGGAGGCTTAAAGGCCATAGTCCACCACGCTGGCCCAATGCGAATTGTCAGACTTCACACACCTGTGAGAACATTATGAAGAACTCTCAGGTGTTCAGGTTTCTCACGATGTTTCCCTTCACCGTTGAAGCTTGTGAATTTAATTAAGTAAGCAGTGATAGCTTATGGTTAGTGCTGCGGTCTCCTATTCGGGGAGTCGCAAGTTCGATCCCGGACCTCTGGCTTTTCTAAGTTTAGTGCGAGAGATTAGATAGTAGAAGAAATTAAATATCACAAGCTTATAAGTTTTAGAACATAATTATTGTACTTACAAATATCTTTGCAGTTCTGTATTGATGCTTTCATCGCGTCCTTCATATCGGGGGGAAACATCACATCGACTTGTTTTATTGAAGCCTCGTAATTTAGCTTGTTATTTTTTATCTGGAAACAATATGGTTGGATTAATGACAGACTATAATTAATAGCTGTTATTTTATGCTATGAGTGCCTTTGAGTAATAAACCAGCAAAATTTCAACAAGCTATAATTTAGGAAAAATAAACCCGACTTATTGAAGTTTAACTTTATTTAAGTATATTGATACCTAAATAAAGACTGAAAAGGAAAAAATGTCCACATCCTGAAAACTACTGAACCGATTTTGATAAAACATTACTTACTGTTCCCTTGTTTTGATGAAACCTATTTTTTTGTCCGCCAATTCAAATTGGGCCAGCGTGGTAGACTATGGTCTATAACCCTGAATATATAAAGAGACTATATAAAGAGGAGACCTGTGCTCAGTGGTGAGCCGTTGATGGGTTGCTAATGATGATTATTACTGTTCCCTAAGTTGAAGTAAATGTAAGCAAATAAAAAGAATGATCACAATCCGATTAAGAGTTTCGGAGAAATGCGTGGACGAACATACATACATACATACATACATAATTACATAAGTATGTACACCTATAAAATTCTTCTACTTTATCAACCGATAAAAATCCACTGCTGAACTCTTGCATGGACTTCCACAGGGCTCTGTCTTGCGCCGCTCGCATCCAACGGCTCCCTGCGACTCGTTTGATGTCGTTGGTCCACCTAGTAGGGGATCTGCCAACACTGCGCTTTCCGGTGCGGGGCCGCCACTCCAGCACTTTGGGACGGGTAATAAAACAATAGAGACCTGCATTAGGCTTGCACCTAAACTTTAAAGCTTGTTAGGTACAACAGTCAGCGTCATAAAGTAGGTAGTTCTAGTAGGAACCTAGACGGTTCTTTCTATGTTGTTGTTTTTGCATCAATAATCATAAGTATAGTACCTAAGCTTTAACACAAATGATGCATTGACGTCATCATACTATTTAAGTACTTAGTCCGAGATACCTACATGGAAAATTTTCGTAATCTACGCTCATAACGACGTTAACTAATATATCGTGCAGTTCTATTATAAACTATGATGTGGGGAAAACACACTTGATTATAATATAAATTAAATTTTTTAAAAGCAGGTAGTTGCTGAGTTGCATACACAAAATTAATAGCAAGTAAAAGATCAATTTGAAGTTTTCTTATGCAATTTATATGTTTAAATTATCCTTTGAGAATAACCAATGGCTTCTTGACTAAAAGTGAAGGAAAATATCGTGAGGAAATCTGCACACCTGAGTGTTCTCCATAATGTTCTCGAAGGTGTGTGAAGTCCGCCAATTCGCATTGGGCGTGGCGGACTATATGGCCTATAACACTTCTCTGAGAGGAGACCTCGCTCAGTAGTGAGCCGATGATGGGTTGATAATGATGATGAATAGCTTCTTGAAGGTCCTAAAAACGTCATATGCGCTATAAATAATATACATATGTACTACTCTAAAACACTTTTTTTTAATTTCATGAACTGACAGCACCTTAACTAAACCAAAGTTCATATCATGTACGTAAATCATAAATTAATTAGTAAATAAGAATAAATAAATCTGTTAAATCTTGATCAAAATTCTTCTTGAAAAGGCTTGAAAAGATAAAAATTAAAAATTTAATAAAGGTAAGTAATTAATAAATTAATATTAGAAATTTGGGATTTTATATAGCTACTTACAATTTGAGACATTTGATAAATGCAAGCGATATAGCACATCACATTTCTTTCTTCTATAAACTTTCCCTTTTCGATATCGCCAATTAAATCTACGAATTAACAATAAAAAATCTATTGATACGTTTTTTTAAAAATTCAAAATTAGCATAAGATTATATTTTACTTACCTTCGGTCACATCGTTTTTGCCCATGCAACTCTTTTTCAACATTTTAGAAGAGTTTTTTAATTGTTGTCTAGACATCTGGAAAGTAAGTATTGAAGTTGGTACCAACTATTATGTACCTAATCAAGAAAAGGACAAAACCTGTAATAAAACTTTTCTTAAGCAGCACCACATTCGCCGTAGAAATGCGAAAGTAAGTCAGTGATTGTGAAGTCATCAGCATTTCTTCGATGCGCTTTATGCAGTCGACTCAATACTGCTAAATTGTAATATCATTTTATGTATTTTCAGTATCCAATGCAATTTGCTTTGCGACTGCCTTTCTGCTAAGTTACTATAGTCTACTTTTTTAACAAACGAGTACTGAGTATGTCTCTCGCACATTTCCAATATTGACAGATAGTGAGATGGGTCATTTTAGGGCCTGGGACTCTTCTGTTCTTAACTCTGGGATGTTGATTACCTGGACCAATAGCAACGCAGTTAAAATTTTCGGTACTCGTTTGTTAAAAAGACCAGTCTTTTCAGTCTTCTTTACGAGACAGCTATAAACTTAAATTACGCTTGACTCTTGACTTAAGTTACACTAAGAACGTCCTCCTCTTATCAGCTTATAAGTCCAGCGTACATCAATTCGTTGGAGAGGTCGTCAAAGCTTCATACGACCTTTATAAAACTTTCTTATGCAGAAAACGTTACATCTGAAGCTTGAAACAAGTTCTAGACAAAAGTTTCTATATTCCAGTAAGTATCTATCTCCTATCGTTGAGCAGGTAGAAATTTTGGCCAAGTAACACTTAATTTACTATTTAAATGGCTCACTAGAGCCACCCAGCATCCGATGAGCACCGACTCGCCTCGAGTGGTTGGTATTCTTTGTATGGTCGAGTACAATGGGTACACTCACTCACTACATCAACTCCGGAGCGCCTCGCCCGCGAGATGTAGTGAGCGTATACCCATTGTACTCCATACAAAGAATACCAACCACTCGAGGCGAGGCGGTGCTGGTCGGGTGCCGGGTGCTCTAATGAGCTTTAACCTTAAATCACGGAAAACTTTACATAATGGAAATACAACGTAGTAAACCTTGGGGGGTAAGGGAGCGCAACTCCATCTAGCGCTCCAAACGTCAACCTCACCTGCCCGTGGTGCCCCCTGCTAGTCTACTGACGAGGCTATGACGACCGACAAATGGCGGTATAACCATTTCATACTGGCTAGACTGAGCAAATGACACAGGCCGGTGTCGGGCAGCAGCGACACTGGTGCGATCAGTCTAGCCCTGCGATGACCAACACGCCTGCCCAGCGTGGTCATTATGGGCAAAACCTTAATGGATAATCACAGAAAACCATGGCCCCTAGTTCCCGGCGGCCTCGCTATTCCTGACCCTGGCAGCGGTCACGGTAATGGCGGGGCAGGGGGTGCTAAGAATCTCCGGACGAGATTCCGCTGCCAACCCCGACGACTGGACCTGGTGACGTATAACGCACGCACTTTGAGGACCGACGAGAAGATCATCGAGCTGGAAGAAGCAGTGAGCAAGTTGCGCTGGAATATTATAGGATTGTCTGAAGTCCGAAGAGAGGGGGAGGACTCGATAATCCTCAATTCCGGCAACTTGTTTTACTACCGGGAGGGCGATCAACAGTCCCAGGGTGGTGTCGGGTTCATCGTCCACAAGTCCCTCGTCAACAACATTGTACAAGTCGAGAGTGTGTCGAGTAGGGTAGCGTACCTCATACTCAGAATCACCAAACGGTATTCGCTGAAGGTTATACAGGTCTACGCACCGACATCGACACATTCTGACGAGGAGGTAGAGGCGCTGTATGAGGATATAACAAAAGCCATACACGCCTCTGCCACTCATTACAGTGTTGTGATGGGGGATTTCAATGCAAGGCTGGGCGAACGAAGCGGTGCAGAGACGAGAGTGGGGCATTTTGGGTATGGGCGAAGGAACCAAAGGGGCCAAATGTTGGCCGACTTCATGGAGAAGGAGGGCCTCTTTATGATGAACTCCTTCTTCAGGAAGCGGCCACACAGAAAATGGACATGGTTGAGTCCCGATGGTTCCACGAGAAATGAGATCGACTTCATTATGTCGACCAAGCGGCATATATTCAATGATGTCTCTGTGATCAATAGGGTGAAAACCGGTAGCGATCACCGGATGGTAAGAGGCACGTTGAATATTAATGTAAAGCTGGAAAGGGCCAGACTGGTGAAGTCCACTCTCCGACCTTCTCGTGCTCATATCCAAAATCCCGAAAACTTCCAACTCGAACTGCAGAACCGATTCGAGTGCCTAGCAGACTGCGTTTCTGTGGACGATCTAAACAACAGGTTCGTGGAAACTGTCCATACTGTGGGGTCTAAATTCTTTAAGACCCATCGCAGGAAAAGAACCGAAAAGTTCTCTGACCATACTCTCAAGCTAATGAAGGAGAGACAAGAGATGAGGCTGCAGTCATCGGCAGACGCGGCTGCCTACCGGCGGATTAATAGGCAGATCTCTAAGGCACAAACTCGCGACCTCCGTGTCTTTAATACCAAGTGTATTAAAGATACCATTGAGCGGAACAAAGGCTCAAAAGTGTTCGCGAGAGATCTGTCTATCGGACAGAGCCAGCTGACGCGGCTGAAAACTGATGACGGCCGTCTCGTCTCTTCTCGACCTGAGGTCTTGGGAGAGGTTGAGAAGTTCTATGGACAGTTATATACCACGACACAAAAACCTGTTGAAGATTTGGCGAAAGATCCCAGAGCCAAACTGACCCGACACTATACCGAAGATATCCCGGACGTCAGCCTATACGAGATTAGAATGGCTCTCAAACAGCTCAAGGACAACAAGGCGCCAGGTGATGACGGAATCACTGCGGAACTCCTGAAAGCGGGTGGAAAACCGGTACTTAAGATCTTTCAGCGATTGTTCAATTCCGTCATCCACGAGGGCACAACGCCGGAAGCATGGCACAGGAGCGTGGTGGTTCTGTTCTTCAAAAAGGGTGATAATACCTTGTTGAAGAATTATAGACCCATCTCGTTGTTGAGTCATGTTTATAAGTTGTTCTCGAGAGTCATTACGAATCGTCTCGCTCGTAGGTTCGACGACTTCCAGCCTCCCGAACAAGCCGGATTCCGAAAAGGCTTTGGTACCATAGATCACATTCATACGCTGCGGCAGGTTATACAAAAGACGGAAGAGTATAACCGGCCACTTTGCTTAGCGTTTGTGGACTATGAGAAAGCCTTCGATTCGGTGGAAACTTGGGCTGTGTTGAGGTCGCTGCAGAGATGCCGGATTGACTACCGGTATATCCAAGTGTTGAAGTGCTTGTATGAAAACGCCACAATGTCAGTACGTATACAGGACCAGACTACGAGGCCAATCCACTTGCAGCGTGGAGTGCGACAGGGAGACGTTATCTCCCCGAAGCTCTTTACCGCTGCGTTGGAGGACGTCTTTAAGCTTCTGGATTGGAACGGGCTTGGCATCAACATAAACGGCGAGTACATCACTCACCTGCGATTTGCCGATGACATAGTAGTCATGGCAGAGACTCTGAGAGACCTCAATACAATGCTCAACGATCTCAGCAGGGTTTCTCAACAGGTGGGCCTGAAAATGAACATGAGCAAGACGAAAATCATGTCCAATGCTCATGCACCGCTCCACCCAGTAATTGTTGAGAACTCTGCACTCGAAATTGTCGACGAGTATATTTACCTGGGACAGACAGTCCAGCTAGGTAGGTCCAATTTCGAGAAAGAGATCAACCGCCGAATCCAACTCGGCTGGGCAGCGTTCGGGAAGCTCCGAGATGTCTTCTCGTCCAAAATTCCTCAGTGCCTGAAGACTAAAGTCTTCGAACAGTGCGTGTTGCCAGTGATGACTTACGGATCCGAGACATGGTCGCTAACTAAGGGCCTCATAAGTAGGCTCAGGACCGCTCAGCGGGCGATGGAGAGAGCTATGCTCGGAGTATCCCTGCGGGATCGAATCAGAAATGAGGAGATCCGGAGGAGAACCAGAGTCACCGACATAGCTAAGCGAGTCGCGATACTGAAGTGGAAATGGGCGGGGCACATAGTTCGAAGAGCTGATGGTCGTTGGGGTCCCAAGGTGCTGGAGTGGCGACCCCGCACCGGGAAGCGCAGTGTTGGCAGACCCCCCACCAGGTGGACCGACGACATCAAACGAGTCGCAGGGAGCCGCTGGATTCAGGCGGCGCAAGACCGAGGCCTGTGGAAGTCCATGCAAGAGACCTTTGTCCAGCAGTGGGCGTCTATCGGTTGATAAAGAAGAAGAAGAAGAACCTTGGACACGTACATAAAAAAATCGTGATGTCGTTAGGATCAAATTGTCATGTCCGTTCGTAAAAACTTTATAAGATAATTAATTTCACTCTAAACTGTATAAAACATAGCGATGATAGCCCAGTAGTAAGGACTGCAGTCTCTGCAGTCAGAAGGAGGGTCACTGGTTCGATCCCGGATCCTCTGGCTTTCCCGAGATATGCGCGTTTAAGCAATAAAATATCACATGCTTCAACGATGAAGGGAAACATTGTGAAGAAACCTGCACGTCAAAGAGCTCTGAAGTCTGCCAATTTGCATTGGGCCAGCGTGGTGGACTATGGTCTGTAAAACTTCTCTGAGAGATCAGCGCTCAGTAGTGAGCCTTTTCTGGATTAACCTTTAAAGATTAGGTACATGTAAATAAAAGAACTAAAATAAAAAAATAGATACAAAATTACGAGCAAACATAATTTTTATCCAGATAGTGGAATGTAAACAGATACAAAGATAAACTAAAATATGTATCTGAATCAACGTTAAATTATAGCTATTACACGTGCATGAAGAACGTGGAAAATTAAGTGTACCTAATGATGATAATAATTTTAAACATCGCTGCCCTCCCTACCTACCCAGTTCAGACATTGAAAATAGTTTGTAATGTAAAATCAGTAAATTGTGTGGAACAATTAAATCGCAATTTTTTTTAAGTAAACCACCACCACTCTCACAGTCAGCCTGTAATCTTCTGGATGCTCAAAATATGGCAATTGTTTTATTAATATTACGAAGAGACCTATTATTATCATGCAAAGGAAGTCACGGTCAATTACAATAATTAACTTACAGAGTCAGTACCGCTAGCCAAAATTGTAATGATCATTATTAGCAAATAAAATTCACTACGATCCATTTTACATCGTTCACAAGCAAGAAAATACAAGATGGTGATAATCACATTCTGTGGATATAAAGGTCGAATAATTACAGGGCATGATAGTAATATGCAGTTTATTTGTTATATACTCAGTATTTATTTTCTTAAAGAGTGCAGTAATTACACAGTGCACACCTATAGCATTATTTGTCTCGACCAGGGCTTGACACCGCACTTGACCAGGGTACCCGCGAAATTTATAAAACCTAACTCCACGTGGATGAAATTACGGGCTAAAGCTACATTATTGTTCATGAAAAGTTTCCTTTTATACTATTCTAAATAAAGGCAAAAACTGCATTAAAATCGAGTAAAAAATTTGAAGTCAACTTTGATCGTGGCATTGTTTTCACTTAAAGATAATAGAAAAAAAACCGGCCAAGTGCGTGTCGGGCCACGCGCAGTGTAGGGTTCCGTAGTTGCTTTCAACTACGGAACCCTACACTAAAAATTAATATAATCTCAAATATTATTGCTGACCTAGGATAGTGCTTTTATTTTATTTATGAATATTTAATAGGTACATTTTGAGTTCCATGGTTTAAATACTATAATATATTACAAAATATGCAACTTACACTACGTGTAATACCTAACTTACACTAGCGGCACGCTATAATGGCCGGTTTGACACATTACAATAGTGATGTGGAATGTCAATTTATTCTCGAACAAAAAACAATTAAGTTTTGTTTTTGTACCTGATTAAATAGGTTTAATAAAACAAAAATGTATATGTTTATTTAATTTATTTGAACGAACTGAATATTTGAATGAAAATGAATATACATACTTTATATGCACACAAGAAACATATGAATACAAAAGATACCAAAAAAGGTGCCACAAAAGGCCATAATTAATCAGATTCGTCCATACTACTATTTTCACTGTCGTCACTGCTATCATCACCTACATTAATAATTATATGTTCGTTTTCTATAATATTATCTATTTTCACATCTCTTTCATAATCTTCCCTTATTAATTTAACAGTTCTATTCACAACCTTTTCCCAGTCTCCTTTAGTCACATGTTCACAAGCTTCTTCTAATAATTTTAGCATTTTTTTTGTGGTAAATGGGGGTTCTGTATTGTGTCTTGCAGCATATCCCTTAATTTGAGCCCACACCAACTCAATCGCATTATACTCACAATGGTAAGGCGGTAACCGTATAACTCTGTGCCCATGTTCTAATGCTATTTCGTCAATGACGTATCGGATCTTGGTTGGTTTGTTTTCTTTTAAAAGACGTACTAATTCCGCTTTTAACATATTCATGTTTGCATCTACGCCATTTTTACGAAGCCATGCGACGATATCAGCTTTCTTTTGGGATTGGGCAGGTGGCTTGTCAATTTGCATCGAGTGGTATGGGGCGTTGTCCATAATTATAATAGATGGTTCAGGGAGGCTACACAACATTGAGGTAAACCATTCAGTAAACTTTTCTCCATTCATGTCTTCATGATAGTCTTCAGTGGTTTTTGACGCAAAAGCCATGAGAGAACCTTCGACAAACCCGTTGATGGTTCCGGCGTGACAAATTATAAGTCGCGATCCTTTTCCTACAGGAACTTTGGAAGTAGATGCTGCTGTGTCATCGTTCCAAGAACGGCCTACAGTATGGTTAGCATTAAGCCATGTTTCATCCAAGAACACAACATTTTGCCAATTTTTGATTTCTTTCACTTGCCGTAAAAAAGTATACCTTGCCATCGCTATATCAAATCTTTCCATCAATATTTTGCGTTTGTTACATTTTTTGTATCGAAATCCAATGGTCTTCAAAATCTTCGTTAAAGAACTTTCCCCACCGAAGAATAATCCAGCTTCCTTCAGTGAATGCACCAACTTTTTTCTTGTTGGATACTCCTTCTGTAAATAGTAGCCGTAAACATGTCTTCGGATAGCATCGGCATCAAAGCTATCGATGCCTACGACTGGTTTTGCTCGTTTTCTCTTTTTTGGTGTGTGAAGTTTATTTTCTTCTGTGCCAGTCTCGCCATATTTTTTTTTAGTTATCCGTCTAACAGTTCGTTGTCCAATATTAAGCGCATCAGCTACGCGTTCAACCACTGACGTTATAGGTAAAATTGGCCCTCCATTTTGAGCTTCACGATCGAAATAGTTACGAAGGCGTATTACGAACTCACGTGTCTGACTATTTAGAACAGTTCTCTGCGTACGTTCGGTCATATCGACGAAATCCACAACAAAGGGCTTGAACAGAGTCCAAATTAACGAGCAAGGGTCAACAGTAATGCAGTATCAATATTTGAAATCCAAAGCCAGGTCAAAACTATATCACAATCGCATTGCACTGACAGTTTATACTTTTCGAAGCAACGTCAATTCGAAACTGCTTTGTTTTGCATTGAGCATTGACGCGAGTTTGCCGGAGGTAGTAGTTGTGCTAGCCAGCGATCCTATGTGACGATCGTATTAGATTCCATTTTTAAAAATTTTCAATTTAGAAAACCAAATGCCGAGTTGTGGTATATATCATATAAAAATAAAAATTTTACCTTTTGTATGAAACAGCTGATATTTTTTTGCGATTTCAGAGGTTTGTCCACATAGTGAAAATTGTTCATATTCACAAGTACATTCACCCCTTAAATGGTGCAAACTGATTTTTCTACACTTGTATACATTTTAGAAATCAATTTAATAAATAAATTTTGAGTCCTAAACCTAAAACTACATTCGATAAAATTTATGAATCTCTGCACATCACTATCGTCAATAAAGTAATACAATTATTTCCTTCAAAGTCGTTATCAATTAATACGGAACTTCATGAGCGGACAAACGTCAAACCGGCCATCATAGCGTGCCGCTAGTGTAGGAAAAACAGATATAACTCTTTAACTAATGAACCCTACTTAGCCGTGATAGTTTTCCTTTAAAATTCATTATATATACTACTGCTGTGAATTTTTTCTTGTATCCTATATACAACCATTTAGCTGGCAGAGGGGGGGGGGACACTTGACTCTAATAAAATTTAGCACTTTAAAATATTATATTTCACAAACGGATCCCTGAATTGAAAAATGGTGTTCCCACACCCACAATATTTTTGAAAGACCTATTCAACGATACCCCACACTATGGGATAGACGAGAAAAAAAAATTCATCCCCACTTTACATATAGGGGAGGTACCCTAAAAAAAATATTTTTCACAATTTTATTTCACCACTTTGTCGGTGTGATTGATATTTATACCCTTGCCAAATTACACATTTCTAGTACCAATAGTCTCTGAGCTAAACCGCGGGTTCCTTGTTTACTACGGAACCCTAAAAACGGGTAGAATCAGGGAAAATATTATGTAGAAAAAGTGATTTACATCTTTACTTTCTCTTTTCTTATAAAAGAGAAAAACTATTTTTTAGACGAGAATAGCAAATTAGATACGAGTTACAGAATTAGAATTGCAGCCTCCCAGAATACATAATAGGTACAAGTAACTGAACGCAAAATACCATCATAAATGCAATTATCGTGATTAATTAAAACCGCAAAATTTCTAGTGTCTCTCTGCCAGCTTTTCTTTCCTCTGCTTATAGTACACACACTCTCTTTGAAAAAATTATATCCCAGTCTTTGGGATCAATTGAGGTGTCGTACTTGGCAGAGGCAAGAAATGGTTGGTCAGCGATTAGCCCAAATCAATTGCCGGTTTCTCTTCCTTCCCAGAGACAGTGGGATGACATTATTTGTAAAAAAACTTTTGACGCAATGTTAATGCAAGCAAATTCCAAAGACCGTGCTCGTCTTCTCGCTGTCTCTGCGAAAGAATCCGGACACTGGCTCCATGCTATCCCTTCTGCTAATCTGGGCACTCTTTTAAACCACGCCACTCTTGCAGTGGTAGTTGGTCTTAGGCTTGGCGCCAAAATAACCCAGCCTCACCGTTGCCACTGCGGTGACCACGTCGACGCTTACGGTCATCACGGGCTCTCCTGTTCGAAGAGCGCTGGTCGTTTCTCCCGCCACAATGCCCTCAACGACATCATCCGCAGGTCTCTTGCTACTGCTCACGTGCCAGCTGTATTAGAACCTATTGGTTTGGCACGTAGTGATGGCAAGAGACCTGATGGTATGACGCTTGTTCCTTGGAGGACAGGGAGGTCGCTTGTGTGGGATGCCACCTGTGTAGATACTCTAGCTGCTTCCCACATCCATGCGACCTCCTCTGTGGCGGGTGCAGCGGCTACTAGCGCCGAACAGGCTAAGAGGCGCAAATATGAGAAACTTGACAGTGGTTTCATATTTGCGCCTTTTGGTGTAGAGACCCTGGGGCCGTGGGGCCCGGAGGCTCGCGCACTTTTTTTAGAGATATCAAAAAAGGTGATCGAGTCTACCGGGGATCCAAGAGCTGGCAGCTACCTTGGCCAAAGGATTAGCCTGGCCATCCAAAGAGGTAATGCTGCCAGCATCTTGGGTACTATGCCACACTGCGGTGGCTTGGATGGGGTTTTAGATTTTAATTAGTTTTTATTTTAGTTTTAATTTTAGAATTAAATTTAGGTTTATAGTATTGTATATATGAAATTTTCTATCTATAATATAATAAAAATGCCATGCAAGCATTAAAACCCATATCAATACGAGTAATAACAATTAATACAATCAGATATGAACGCAGTTTATGAAAAAATATGTTTCGAGAAAAACTAAGGGAAAATAAACTTGGACGGATCGTCTGCGTAGAGACATCTGGCTGCATAAAAAATTCCTTCACAGGGATCTTCATATAAAACCTCTGAAAAAGACAATAACACAATTATGAAAAGTACAGCTTTGATTTCCTTGAATTCTCCGGTTGCGGAAAAGCAATTTGATAAATTACTAAAGTCTCAAAACCAAAAATCTTGTACATGAAACTGTTTCTGGATACTAAAAAAATCGACTAATCCACTGCTAGGATAGGGAGGGATAAACCTTGAAGATGGATGTGGATTATCCTCTTTAAATGACTCAATTCCTGCAGTTGTGAATTCTGATCATACTGTTTGTTATGTCTAATATAGGCTCATAATATCATATTATTATCTATTGATTTACACTTTTTAATCCGTAGAGTAAAGCTTAAAAAATTATATTATAGATAGAGGTACTTACGAACAGTGATGCATTTTGCAACAGATTTCTTTACTGCTTCCTTTATGTCTGCTGGATAGAGGGCATCAATTTGTCTCATTATTAAATCCTTGTCCAGTTTGTTGTTTCGTACCTGAAAAATTATCGTTAAAATTAATTCCTAATCTATATTTACTTATTAGTTTCTTCTCAAAACATGGATGAACTTGATATACTTACTTACCACTTGAATAGTTTTATAAATGCAGGCGATATAACACATAACGTTATGGTCTTCTAAAAAAACACCTTCCTCGATCTCAGCAACTTGATCTATAAAATTGAATGACATCAATGTAGGTACCTTTTCTCTCTTAGCTCTAATATCTTTTCTATAAATGCAATTTATTAGTATCCAACTTAAATTCCCAGTCTTTTCTGACGCAGCACATCTTTTAAGTTCTTTGTTTTTCTTCGGGTAGTTTTTGGTAAAATGTTTTATTTAACATCTCCATACCATTTTTGCAGATTTACAAGTTAATGTAAATAACCTCAAGCTCCAGTTCTAATTATAATTTAAGCTTTATTACCTTTTCATGACCAACAGGCAATCTGCCTACGCAGTGCCTACTATTATAATATTATGAGTTTGATAAATGATAAATATGTACCTATTTATTACTTACCATTAGTAACACCGTTTTTGGGCATGCATTGCTTTTTCATAATAGTCATGGTTTTCTTTAACTGCTCCCTTGTCATCTACACAATATTTTTCGCATTATCTTTATGAATTTTATTGATTGATTTGATGCATATATACTAGGCAATATTCAATGTTTATATCTTATTTGGGGCATTATTAATAAATACAGTTATTACCGTTCCTTAGTTAGTAAGTCAGTGACTTGAACTTGATTTATATGCTTAAAAGTTCTGCCTACCATGAATATTGTTATAAGTCACTAGCTTCTGTTTAGTTAAGTTTTTACAATTGAAAATTATTTCATCCCGAGATAACAAAGATATTGTGAAGGTCACTCTTGACTCTCGAGGTCTTTAGCTTTATCCAAAAAAAAACAAATCAATCCGTTGCTCCAATTCAGCCTCATTGTTGACCAAATTACAAATAGTTACGAAGTTTGATCAAAATCGGTTCAGTAGTTTCGAGTCTATCCCGAACATACATCGCGAGACGAGATTTTTATATAATAGAGTATTATTAAATTAAGTTTAACTTACCCCAAGTGACAAGTGGATGTTGGTGATACAAAATATACACATAACTACGAAGAGACGAAACATTTTGGGAAGATTGTTTTTACATTAATCCATTTCCAAAATTTTGTCTACTAGTTTTGAAGTGTATGTTGAAACTAAGCAGATCTGTCGCTATAAAAAATACCAGAATTTTTCGAATCACTCTCCTCTTATTAAACTCCAAACCCTTAATTTTCTTCACGTAATTATATTATATTAACTAAAACGTTTTGGTGATTTAGCTAGCAGTTAACGTTGTTTTGAGTTCATTATGTGGACGGTAATAATGCAAAAATTCTTTATAATTAACTTATACTTAGGTACTGAGTTTTTTATCTTTAAATATTCGTCATTAATGTCAGCACAATAATAATATTTTGACGAAATGTTTGTAAAAAATGTATGTATATAAAAACCAAGTAATTATTGCAAGCATAATGTTTACATAATTTTATATTTTAATTCAGTAGACTTGGTATACTATTTTCATTACCTCTTTTGCGCCGTAAATGCACATATAACATGTAATTAAAAGTCCCAGTTTAGATTTCTGAATAGGCCAATTTAAGTTAATTAAAATCGAAATTAACTCATTTCCGAGTACAATATTCTTGGTTTTAGCTTACTAAAACGGTTACAAAAATAAACACAAAAAGTGGAAACTAATTAACATTGTAATTTGTCGGAATTTCAAGGAAATACAAAATTCTTGGGATCATAATCGTACATACACTTTGCGGTCCAATAGGAAGCCTCACAGATGTCCTTGTATTTCTTGCCTGAAAAATAAAGGGAGGTGTAAGCATTTTCGAGTCAAGGATTCTGGGATATTAGGATTGCAGCTTAGCGATGCGTTATGGAGAGTGTTAAGTAATGAATTGCCCTGAAGAATACGATAGGAAATAAATAATAACATTCGCAGGAGAAACGAGGAGAGTGACATTAGCAATGGGCAGGCCATGCTTTTCATAAAAACGATAACCATTGGAGCCGAAAAGTCCTAGATTGGAGACCACGGACAAGCAACCGCAGTGTAAGCGCCCTCCAAGGCAAGAAGAAGAGTGTTTGGATCTAGGCTTAGCACCAGATGTGAAGGCGCCACTGATCCTTTTAGTTAATCTGTTATTAACACTGGATTCACTGTCCCTATACCTATGACAGCTTAATTATGGATCAATTTGAAGCGCCATAATATGACATACGAGTGTCTCTGGAACGAAAAATATTGCAAATGGCACACCGAGCTATTTATAATATCATTAGTTATAGACACACTCGCATCTGCTTAGATAAAACGCGCAAATGGCATCAATCCAATGGTCAATGGCGTCAATGTTCCAAAAAAATATGACAGCAGCCTCTCCAGTGTTAATCATAGGCGGTTTAATTATAAAGCTCAGTGAATGGCGCTCATTAGGGAAGGGAATATCCTTATGTCCAGCAGTGGCCATCTAGATTTGTTGACGACGAAACATTAAAGGAGCTTGCGCAATATACAAACAGCAAGCATAAGCATAATTGTGGTGATGGCACCACGCTGCAGTCTGGCCGCTTCAACGCTGGCCAGAGTTTAATTTTGGGACCTTCGTTGTGAAGACGAATTATCTTCATATTTTATTTAAGAGTTTGATTTCAGCTCTAATTGTATTCTACTATCAGCAACCGTTTATGGGTCTAGCAATGACCCAAATACTCAACGTATCGGCCAGTGAGAATACCTGCTGCTCGCCTGAAAAGTTCGCCTAGTTGAAAATTTTATAGTAGGTAAATGATTTTTCTTCCTTTCTTTCTTAAACAGAAAACTGTCAAAACTTCAACTTTATTTGTCGGATAAAGTTTATTTGAAGGTGGTGAAACAGGCCCTAAGTATAATTATTTTATCTTACTAATATCCTTGCAGTTTTCTGCGGCTGCCTTCACCGCATCTTTCATATCGGGAGGAAACATCAGATCTACTTGCTTTATCACTGCCTCGTAACTCAGTTTATTGTTCTTCACCTACAAACAAACATTTTCCTCATAGTGTTTCGCGGATTTGGTAACATTAGCAACTAACATCAGGAAATTTCCTACCAGGTATAAGTTTAATAATTAGACACAGCTTAGAATTAGAATTGGCTAAATTGCCAATTATAAATAACAATATGTCTGTATCGCGAATGCTGTACTTATTATTACCCTGTTTATTGCCAAAATCTCCGTTACAAGAATTATTTATGCGTAGATAAAACTCACCAAAAATTACTTACCACTTGAGTCATGGAATATACGCAAGCAACGTAACACATCACGTTTCTTTCTTCAATGAACTTTCCTTGCTCTATTTGGCCGATTTGTTCTAAAATATTAAGTATCGGTCATAAAATAATCTCGTAATTTTGAACTAACTTTTATAGTGAATTCCATTCTCAATTCTCTCTCTCCAAGTCCTCCATTACCATATCCAGGCAAAAATTACTTCGATCCGTGTCTGATGTCTGCGCTGCTACATGATTGAAAGACAAATCAACAAAAAACACACTTTTGCATTTGTAATACATAATTAATATGTATTTCTAAGGATTTTACTAAAATATACCTTAGATATATGCACTACGTGTTAGTAATAAATGCATATTCTGAGCTAAAACCACTGATAAACAGTAGGTGTTTACCTTCTGTGACATCGTTTTTTGGCATGCACGATTTCTTCATTAATTTTCCGGAGTTCTTTAGTTGCTGCCTTGTCATCTTGATGAATATAAAAATAACAGTTTAGAATCAAGAATAATATTAACGTAATTTAACTTGTGGCTACTTAACGAACAATATTGTGAAAACAAACGTATCTCATTATGTAACTCGTATTTTTTATATAAGTAGGTAGGCCTTGTGGCAACAGATGGGACACATAGGTCAAAGAAAGTATGGTCGTCGGGCTCCTTAGGTGCTGGAGTAACCTCGCACCGGAAAGCGCAGGGTTGGTAGATCCCCCACTACAACTAGTTAGACAGATGACAACGGTGAGTCGCAGGCTACAATCGGCACAAAACCGAGGTATGTGGAAGTCTGTGTCTGTGTTTAAACTTCAAATCTGTACCACAATGAACTGCTTGAATGACAGACGAGTCGCAGCCTAAGGTTTATTCACGTTACAAAACACCGTGCCTGAATCGTTCTCGTTCCAAAGATCTATGCCCCGGCACTAAAAAAACAGTCTTAGGTAAACCGATGGCCCTAGAGATTTTGGAGGATAAGTATGTTCTTTGACTAGATACTTCTAAAAGTACATAATACGTAGGTAGTTATTCTCACCGTATGAATTGAAGGAACATAAATTACATTTAACATAATAAAGACACTGAAACTTTGTATGATCATAGTGAAAGACAGTAGCCTCTTCAAAATGTACGACACCTTCTGAGAGCAACAGTCTTGTTGAATACTTCTTTAAATAAAGAAACGGGAGACAAATGATCGATTGATAACAATGCAGATCATATCATTACTGTCATGCATTGTATATTAACAGTACGTAACATCAGACCTCGTTTAGAATTAGTATAAAAAAAAAAGTGCTAATTATTATGTTATTTAGCTGAATATTCAGCGTTCTAGAACGTCCAGCCCCCCGATTGTCTAAAAGTTACCGATCAAAATCGTATTCATTTGATGGCATAAGCGTCAAAGTAAAATATTCCTTGACTGTATTGATTTAAAGTCACAAAGTCAGTATAACTTATTTTAAGATGGAGCGTTATGGAGCGTATCGTACATATAAACGTATAAGAATGCATACACGAAATTGAGCTCTAATTCAATGCTGTTATGGTTTATTTTACTTTGACGCTAATGCCATCAAATGAACACGATTTTCATCGGCAACTTTTAGACGATCGGGGGCCAGGACCAGGATTCAGACAATCGCTGTGAAGAAGATGAAGCACTAATGTCGTACCGCTTTTTGCTTGCGCTTATGCTTTATAACAATCAATGAATGAAAAGCACGATGAGGTCTAGGTTGGAGCGCGCTAACCTAGAACTTCTAGGTACGAGTGAATAGGCATCTTCTAGGCTAGAAGATGCCTATTCACTCGTACCTTGAAGATACTCAAATTATATAAGGGCGTTCCACACTTTACCGGTTCATTCAGAAACCTCGAACCAAAGTGTTTCGTGTAGAGTCTCTCGACTCTGACACTGGAAATACTCTGGACTTCTCGCAGTTCAGTCACAGAGTAAGGACAGGTTCAGTGGTAGTAGGAGGAGCTGATAGGTTATGAAGTTCCTGAGCGCACTCTCTAAATATACCACTTTTAAAAGACCGAAAGACAGGCGACATTGCGTCGTTGCTGTAGACTGAGCATTTAAAACGCACATTACTCCCTGAGTTGATTATTCTAAAGTTAAGAGGCCTAGGGTTGGAACCACGGACCCCGCTAAAAGGAGGCATATCTTAACCATTAGACTATCACTGCTGTTAATCACTACCTAAGCATAATAACGGTAAAATAGTCAAGTAGGTACCTAACTATTTATTTCCTACTCTTGACTCAAAACTTTACACCTTCCTATATATGGCAGGTATGCCGACTTAGACAATTAATATTAAAGCATGCAAATTATCATCGTGCACAAATTGTAGTCTATTAAAAATTATATTAGTAGTTAACCATTCTTTTTCTTTTTTACGTTTTGTAAGGTGACCATAAAATAATAATTTACTTTTAAGTACACGATTTAAGCAGAGTAAGCAGATAGGTACGTAGGTATAACATAAATTGTGCATAGTTTATGACAGCTAATTGGATGGAAAAAACTGGATGGACAAAAGCCAGGGTAGGTAAATAGTTCGAAGAACTGACACATACAGTCCCGAGATGCCTAGGTAAGATGTGTATATTTAGTGTGTGCTTTTTATGTAATGTATAATTTTTATAAAATTATTGCACTGTCCCGTATCCCTCAATAAGATTCCTATAAAATTAAGGTTGCCTGAAGCAGATCGCTTAAAGCGATAAGGCCACTTTTGCGTAGGTACCTTTGTTTCATGCTGCAGTTTCAATTGTAAACATTACTTTAGTGTGTATCAATAAAGAATTTCTATTTATCTCTTTGAGTATTAAAGATCTAGGTATCTATCTTCTTTCACACAATCCATCCACTTATTCTTTAGTCTTCCTCTACTCCTTTATTCATCCACATGCATCATGAAATTAAATACTAAGTCCGAAATATTCCATAAATATGGAGTCACCAAAAACACCATTAGTAGTGTTAAATGTGGCATTGTAATTAATCAATTATCGCACTTCATATAAGTGGACAGACAAGATCAAGGTCTATAGAAGACTAGGCCATGTCTGTTCTTATAGCGGTCGTAAAATTTCTCGTTGCAGTTTCCCTTTGTAGCGCGGTGAGTTAGAATTAGAGGGATTTAAATTCACCTTCAATATGAATCCCTACTCATATTTTGGGTAAATGCGTAAGTGTATGTGTTAGTTGATTGTTCCTTCAGTCACGCAGCAATGGAGTAATAGATTGACGCGATTTTTGAGAGTGACATGGGCATGAGCTACTTTTTATCAAGGGAAAACAAAATATTTTAACTTAATCCCCGTGGACGTAAGTTGTGGGTTCTTCTTCTTCTCTTCTCTTTTTCCTGAGAATTTTCTTCGCAAGCAGGCATGTCCGCCCGTTTTGCGAGGATCTACTGGCGCGGTTCTCTGCCGGATCATTCCATCTAGCCGAGCTCACTCCATAATCCGAGCAGGCCACCCAGGTCGGCGAGGACTTTCGGAAGTGTTGCTGGAGAGCCAATGTATTTCTTTCGTTGGTCGGATACACTTCTGCATTTAAGCAGTACCTGTTCCGGTGTCTCGTCGCCCTCCATACACGCTCTGCATAGAGCAGAGCATGATCTGCAAGTTGTGGGTTATGAGAAAAAGCTTCTTCTTTTTTATCAACCGATAGACGTCCACTGCTAGACAAAGGTCTCGTGCATGGACTTCCACAGGCCTCGGTCTTGAATCCAGCGGCTCCCTGCGACTCGTTTGATGTCGTCGGTCCACCTGGTGGGGGGTCTGCCAACACTGCGCTTCCCGGCGCGGGTCGCCACTCTAGCACCTTGGGACCCCAACGACCATCAGCTCTTCGAACTATGTACCCCGCCCATTTCGACTTCAGCCTCGCGACTCGCTGAGCTATGTCGGTAGACTTTGGTTCTCCTACGGATCTCCTCATTTCTAATTCGATCCCGCAGGGACACTCCAAGCATAGCCCTCTCTATCACCCGCTGAGCGATCCTGAGAAAAAGCTAGTTCATAGTAATTAGTAATTAATCCTCCATCCTCCTCCTGAAATTATCTTGCTATCGCGATGATGATAAAAAAAGTCTGCTTTAAATCTTAGGGAACTATTTCAACGATTTATTCCAGTTATTTTTCACAGATGACAATGAAACAAATTAGATCAACGGGTAAGATGATGCGAAAAACCTGTCAACCAAAAAATAACGTTGCAGACGGTAAGTAGATGTCTTATGTTAGAAGTAATCAAATACTAGTTTAGTGGCTAGTTGAGGTTTTCGGCCCAGGAATTCGGTGTAGCAGGCCGCAGTCGGAGAGCTAAGCGGTTTAAAAAGGGTTTAGCAATAATAATTTACAACCCGTGTTTTAGAGTTGAAAATAGTTCGGTCCTGTAGTACCTTAGCCTATCTCTAATCGGACAATAAATGTTGGAGAATAAGACGTGGATTTGTGTTAATATCTCCTGCTAGTTGAACAGTTGGACAGTGAACGTTAAATTGAAAACTATTGCCTTTCAGCGAATCTAAAATTACAAACTGTTATACTCAGAGACTCTGTTATCTTTTAATTAATGAGTGATTGGACTTATTTTATTAACTGAGTTTAAAAAAGGGGGAGGTTATCAATTCTTCGGAATCTCTTTTTTTTATGTAAGTTCACCGATTACTCGAAGACGCCTGAACCGATTTGGAAAATTCTTTTTTGTTTGAACGAGAATACTTCCCAGGTAGTCTCATTGAATTTTATTGAAATCGGTCGAACGGTTTTTAAAATATCAACAGTAAATTATATAAGTACTTTGTAGTGGCACGGGCGTTTGAAGTCGGTTTTTTAAAAAGAATTTTTATATTAAATTATGTATCACTAGCTGATGCCCGCGACTTCGTCCGCGTGGATTTAGTTTTTACAATCCCTCGGGAACTCTTTGATTTTCCGGGATTAAGTAAATACATAAGATAAAGTGCCTATGGCAGTTATGGCACTATCCAGGTCCTCATCTATACCCATGCAAAAATTCACGTCGATCCGTAGCTCTGTTGCGGCGTGATTGAAGGACAAACCAACAAACAAACACACTTTCGCATTTATTATATTAGTAAATCTCTTCATAAACTGGTATGTACTGACGCTAAGCTGAGAGTGAACTTTTTAACTATAGGTACCTACTAAAATACCTACAGATTACCGACTCTGATTTCTAAGGCAGAAAAATATTAAACTACTTACATAAGTACTATAATAACTAATAGTAGTTGAAAAATGTTCTTTCAGAGAAAATTGATGGTATGTCTGACGGCGTTTTCATAGAAGAGAAAGAGGTCATGTGTTACGTGGCTTGCATCATGAAAATGGCTAATGCGGTAAATACTTTGAGTATTAAAAATATTCGAAAATACAAGTATAAAAAATCTATGGAAATATTGCCAAGTAACAAATAGGTCAAACTCGGTATTATTAGTTTTTTATACTTTTATAGGTGAAAAATAATAAATTCAACTACGAAGCGGCGATGAAACAGGCTGATTTACTGTTGCCTGATGAAATAAAACAACCGGCTAAAGACGCTCTAACAGCTTGCAGAAAAGTTGGTAAGTGGCTAGATACTTTGGTTAGGATTGTACCAATATGGTAAAAAGGAACCCCTAAGACGACTTCGTAAAGGAGTTGTTCAAAATTGGTTTTTTAAATTTGAATTTAATTAACAAGGATGATTTTAATGTAGTTGGATAAAGATCCCAAAAGGCTTCTATCAAAATAATTTACAGATTTTTAATAATAATAATAATAATAATAAGCCTTTATTTCCAATTATTACAAATTTCAGAACAGAATAATATTACGATAAGTAACCAATCATAATCGAGTCAATAATATTAAGTAGGTAATAATTTTTCTTCATTAGCGTCATTTTCTTTTTATTATTTATATATATAATATTTATTTTAATAAATGTCAATATTTATCATTGGAACGCCCATTTCTGGGCATAGGCCTCCTCCATCCTTTTCCACTCTGCTCTGTCTCTCGCCAGTCTCGTCCAGGTGGTCCCCGCCGCCTCGGTGATGTCGTCGCG
Source organism: Oeneis ivallda (assembly GCA_029955525.1). NCBI lineage: Eukaryota > Metazoa > Arthropoda > Insecta > Lepidoptera > Nymphalidae > Oeneis > Oeneis ivallda. The sequence continues at coordinate 15,657,416 of JARPMR010000018.1, read as the reverse complement.
CCAGCGGCGCCGCGGCCGACCTCTCGGTCTGCGCTCGCCGCGCGGCCACCAGTGCAGCAGCTTCTCCGTCCAACGCTCATCATTTGCTCGGGCTATATGTCCAGCCCAACGCCATTTAAGGAGGCATGCTAGCTTTGCCGCGTCAATGATTTTTGTCTTATTTCTTATTAATTTACTTTTAATCCTATCTTTAAGTTTTAGGCCTAGCATGCTCCTTTCCATGGCCCTCTGAGCAACCTGTATTTTCTGTATGATGCCCTTAGTTATTGGCCATGTTTGGCAACCGTACAGTAATGTTGGCGTTACAACGGAGTCTAGGGCCCTCTTTTTCAGTCTAATGTCCATCTGGGACTTAAAGATGTGTTTTAAGGACCAATAAGAGGCCCACGCTTTTTTGATCCTTCTTTCAACTTCTTCAATGTAGTGCCCTTTAAATGATACAGTTTGGCCCAGATATATATACTCTTCAACGTAGTTTATTATTTTTCCTTGTATTTGGACTAAACATCGATCACCATTTGACATGATACATGTTTTTTCAGGATTCATTTCTAGGCCACACTCTCTACTATGGTGATTTAAAGTTTTAAGCATAAATAAAAGTTGTTCATGATTTTCTGCTAATAGGACTATGTCGTCAGCGAAGCGAAGGTGGTTTAAATATTCTCCATTTATATTTATTCCAAGGCCAGACCAGTCTAACTTTCTAAAGATATGTTCCAAAAGAACAGTGAAGAGATTTGGAGAGATTGGATCTCCTTGTTTTACTCCGCGTTTTACGTCGAATACTCTACCTCTCTTTTCAAGCTTTATAAGTGCTTTACTTTTTGAGTAAATTTCTTTGAGGACGTTTATATATTTTTCGGGTATACTCTGGTCTCTAAGGGCAACCCATAGAGATTCATAGAAAATTGAGTCGAATGCCTTAGTGTAATCTATAAAAGCTATATACAAAGTTTTCCCATACTCTACATATTTTTCAATGACTTGATTTAGCGTGAAAATATGATCTAGAGTAGAGTAATTACTTCGAAAGCCTGCCTGTTCTCTTGGTTGTTGGAAATCAAACTCTCTTTTCAGCCTACAAAGTATAACTTTAGTAAACAGCTTGTAGGTTGCCTGTAGAAGACTAATAGGCCGATAGTTGTTGATATCTTGGGGGTTACCCTTTTTATAAATTAATGTTATTACCGAAGTTTCCCACTGTTCTGGTATTCTCTCTTGAAGCATGATATTGTTAAACAAGCGGGTTAACATGGGAGTTAAAGGGTCTATCATTGTTTTGATCGTGTCGTTTGTTATACCGTCTTCACCTGGGCTTTTCATTGACTTTAGAGAGCTGATAGCGAGCCTGACTTCACTTTCTAAGAAAGTAGGAACCTCTACCAAATTTATCTCTTTAAATGTAGAGTCCATTTTATACGGCTCTGGCATGCTGTATAAGGTTTGATAGAACTCAGTAGCTATCTTTAAAATAAAATTTCTATTCGTAGAAAGTGTGCCTGTTTTGGTTTTTAGTGTTGGTATCCACTCTTTGGTGCTATTTAAACGTTTATTTCCTCGTTTGACAGATCTCCGTTTTTCTAACTCTTCTTCAAATATTTTTAGTTTATAGTTTTGTTTATTATGTTTTATACATTTCCTTATTTTCTTATACAGGTGTTTCAGACGTTTCTTTTCCAAATCTGTTTTTCTTGGTTTTTCTCTGAGCTCTGTCCTTTCTGATATTAATTTTCTTATGTCTTCTGTTAGTAAACATTGGGTTCTGTCTTCATTCGTTACTTTCGGTAGTGCACTTACACTTTCTTGGATTGTAGAGATCAGATTCATATAACTTTTTTGAATATCATTTGTGTTTTCAGTTGAAATTGATAGCTCTATAAAAGTGTTTTTTAGATGTTTACATTCAACAGGTAGGTATCCAGACTGTTTTTTTCGAAATGTTTTCCTTGATTTCTGCATCTTCGCGTAAATAGAAAGTGTTGCTCTCACCATTCTGTGGTCAGTTGGGTGTGAGGTGCCAATGACTTCAATGTTCTCTATTGATGAGACGTCACTCTTTTTAGCAATGAAGAAATCTATCTCATTCAATGTTTGTCCATCTGGTGATCGCCACGTCCACCTTTCTTTAGATTTTTTATTAAAGTGAGTATTCATGATGTAGAGTTGATTTTCAAAACAGAAGTTAATAAGCCGTGATCCTCTATTATTTCGGATTCCGTATCCCCAGGGGCCCATGGGTAGCATGGCCAATCTTCGCGTTGAAGTCACCTATGATAAATGTTTTTGAAAGAGTGTTTTCTAGAGCTAATGCTATATCATTGTAAAAATACTCAAGTTCCTCTTCAGATGACTTTTCCGTGGGTGAGTATACTTGTATGATGGTAATTGAAGTAGATTCTATACATATATCTAATCTGGCAACTCTATCTGAAATGGTATTAAAATCGGTTATATTATTTTTTAACTTCTTTTTAACCATGAATCCAACTCCATTTCTTCCACTTTTCTTTCCTGTGTAGAGTAGAATGTATTCGCCATGCTCTATGATGTGTGTTCCTTCTTTTTTAACTTCTGAAATACCTAATATGTCCCACTTAATGTTTCGCAGAGCGTGCTCTAGTTCTTCCTGACGCCCTATTCCTACAAGAGATCTTACATTGAGCGTATTAATATATAATTGTTGGAAGGAGGGTGTTAGTCTACTGCTCCCTCGGGGACCAGCCGTCTTGGGAGAGATTCTATTTGATATTATAGAGTTTTCGTTTTTTGGTAGGAGAGAGGCCTCTGGTTGCTAAGTTTGTGGTGATGATGTTGTAGGGCTTGATTGAGTGTTTTTCGATGTCAGATAGGACTCAATTGTAGTTTTATTCTTTTTGTGAATGGTAGAGTTATACTGTGTTGGTGGTAAAGTTTCTGGGGGAGAATATAGTTTTCTTTTGTTGCCTCTGGTTTTCGGACTCGCTTGTTTAGTTTTAGAATGGTAATTTTCAGGGCTTTTGGTGCGTAATGGTATAATTTTATCATGCTTCATAATTACGTTTTCTCCTTGTTCTCTTCTTGTCTGATATTCTTCTTGTAATTCCTTTCTTTTTTGCAGTATCTTAGGAGAAAAGTCCTCTTTTATGTACATAGATGTGTCTTTTAAAGATTTCTTGTTCCTTATTATTTGTATTTTTAAACCCATTGTAGTTAAAGTCAACACAACAGGTCTGATGTTTCCATTCCTTTTTCCCAATCTTCTCACCAATTCTATGTCACTTTTTCCACATGGTATGTTCATTGTTTTGTTTATTATATTAAGTATATTTTCTTCTAATTCACTGTAGTACCTTTCCTTCTCCTCAAGCCCAAAAAATATAATATTTCTTTTTTTCATCTGTTGTTCCAATCTATCTAGATATTTCTGCTGATTTTCAAGTTTTTCTTCCAATGCTTTGGTTTTTATTTCAATGTTGTCAAATTTTTTGTTAATATTTTCGTTAATTTGTAGTAAATTTTCTTGTATTTTATTCATTTCTTGTTTTTGGCATTTCAAGTCTATTTGGATCTCTTTTAGCATTCTCGTCAATTCATCCATTTTGCATTTTATTTATTTTTATCGTATATATTTGTAAAAATGTCTAATAAAATGCAGTGTCGTTTGTTAGGAAAAATGTCAATAATAAAGAGCTTCCATCTAGCGGTGAGTGGCAAAGGCAGTGACTACTGGTTCCACCGCTCATCAACAGCTAACGACTGGCGTCTTCAAATTTCTTGAAATAATATTTATCAATAATAAAGAGCTGCCATCTAACGGTGAGTAGCGAAGGCTGGTTCTACCGCTCATCAACTGGCGTTTTATAATTTCTTGAAATAATAATTATTATCAATAATGAAGAGCTTCCATCTAGCGGTGAGTGGCAAAGGCAGCGACCACTGATTCCGCTGGTCATCAACAGATAGCGACTGGCGTCTTCTAATTTCTTGAAATATTAATATAATTCAACGATTGACGGTGATTTCACATTTCACATTTCATTTTATTCTAAAGTTTATAGTAATTATCTCACTAATACAGATTTTTAAAGCCTCCGATAGTAAAAATTTTTTTTTTGTTTTGACTCATTTTTTTGCTTGTGATTTGTCGTAATTCCTTGTTCCATGTGATTTATACACCGTTAAAAACTGAAAATATTATTCTATGTAAGTTGTCAATGTCAGATGATTGTCAGGAACAAATAATTTCATTTTCGAATAGGCATTTCAAAAGTACCTAGTCGTAATTCCTAGTTCCTGGTCTGTGATTCCTAGTTCCATGGTTCAAAATGACATGTATTTGGTTCAAAATGACATTTACGTGACATTAACCGGTGCCAGATTTGATAGTCTATAGATTATAAAAGTTTTTAGTGTTACCATCCATTGAAAAATATTTTCTACAAACGGTATTTTTCATAATTAATTTTAAAAAAAACCGAGGACTCTAAAATTATTATTTTTATGGCGTTTAATTTTTTTTTTTCTCTTTCACGTAATGACAGTTTAGTTCTGGTTAATGGACACTCAGAATAAAAAACCACCCTCCATACTAAACTGGGACATGTCTGCAGGTCTGTCACGGCTATATAATGCTATCGTTGGAAACTATCCTTTACAAAATTATCAATGAATTCCTAAACAAAAGGGCTTCGTTTTAGTAGCGGTTCATTTATTGTGTTTAACATATTAATATAAAAAATTATTTTTAAAAAACCAACTTCAGACGCCCGCGCCACTTCAAATTATATAATTTACTAGCTGACCCATCGAACTTCGTACCGCCAGCAAAAATATTTAGGGGTGGGTCATCCTTATCATTTAGGGATATGAAAAATAGATGTTAGCCGATTCTCAGACCTACCCGATATGCATACAAAATTTCATAAAAATTGGTCCAATCGTTTCGGAGGAGTTTGGTAACAAACACCGCGACATGAGAATTTTATATATTCGATTATTGTTGATATTTTAAAAACCGCACGCCCGATTTCGATAAAATTTCAATGGGACTACCTGGGAAGTATTCCCTTTTAATTTCAAACAAAAAAGAATTTTAGAAATCGGTTTAGGCGTCTTCGAGTAATCGGTGAACATACACAAAAAAAATTAAAAATAAAAGATTCCGACGAATTGAGAACCTCCTCCTTTTTTGAAGTCGCTTAAAAATTGTTTATAATAATATGTACGTTTCCTCAAAGTACGAGCCTTACTCACACTTAGCCAGTTTTATTATTAAATTATTTATTGTTTTGTTTGCAGCGGATTCATACAAAGATATCTGCGAGGCGTCCTTCTTCGTGACCAAGTGTATTTACAACCACAATCCGGCAGTGTTTTATTTCCCTTAACTTTAAATAATTAAAAGGTCATAGATATTATTTTCATCTTAATGTTTTATTTTTGAAGCTATCATTTAATTTTATGAAGCGTTTATATTTTTTCTCATAGTTATACAGGGTTAATTTTAAAATGCCAACAACTTTCTACAGGCAACTTCTATGCATAAATACTACGACTTTTGAAAATTTCAAAAAAAAATTTTTTTCATACAAAAATAAATAATATTACTTAGGTATTTCTTTTTCAAAACTATAAAAACTGTACGCGGCACGTGTCAAAGGGAATGGGTGGCGTATTGAACGCGCCGCGGCCGTCCAGATTCATGCCTTTCATGATTCTAGGTTAACGGGAAGAAAGTACCCTATAAATTTTGATTCCCCAGCATTTTGATCTTTTGATTACGTCGACGTAGAAGTTTGATTTTTTCACTGCTGCAAGGGATTGCAGACGAGTACTTATTTGATACTAATTTCAATATCTCCACGCGTTCCTGAAAAAGGTTTTTTGACAGACGGACAGACGGACAACGTAGTGATCCTATAAGGATTCCGTTTTCAGGACGGAATACGGAACCCTTATTACGCTCGTTTGGTTGGATCTAAACTTATTTTACCTTGTACCTACCTACGCTACTATCCCATAATTATTATGACGAGAGATTACAACAAATTGGCGGTGTTTTTTTTCCGCTACAAAGTTACTACTAATTCACGTCTATTTCGATGTCTTCCGTAACATGCTTGCAATTATACGTAATTGCATTGTTGGAAAAAATACAACGCATCTTGTAATGCACCTATTGCCAGTGAATAATATGTCAGAGTACAACAACAATTATAAAATAAACTTATTATGAAATGCATAAAAGTCACAATTTTAAAGTAGGAGCCTCATCAGGTCAACTGTATGGGGCGGATTGAAATCTGAAAGCCATGCCACTACCAAGGTACCAACACGTTTGTACTCTAGCTAGTGTAAATTGCACCGCCGTTATAATTAGATAAAAAATGTTTTGAAAAGAGCAACCGCCGAGTTTCTTGCTGGTTCTTCTCGGCAGGAAGGGCATTCCGAACCAGTGGTAGACTCATCGACGATTCAAAAGCACTTGTAAAAAAGTTTATTTGAATAAAAAACATTTCTATTCTATTCTAAAATAAATAAATACAGGACGTACATGTGCGTCATACTATATTAGAATAGAATAGAATAGAAATATTTTTTATTCAAATAACCTTTTTACAAGTGCTTTTCGATCGTCTGGCTCTACCACTGGTTTGGAATGCCCTTCCTGCCGAGAAGAACTAGCAAGAAACTCGGCGGTTGCTCTTTTCAAAACAAATTTACAATACAGTAAATACTATGCTATATATGCAGTGTTTCCACAATGAGGGAAGTTCCAAAAATGCATACTGACTAACTTCTATCTTAACTAACTAATTATAAAAATATTACACTTAAAGTCATGGTGAATCCACCCCAGTCCCCAACAACTTCAACTCTGACCTCAATTTACACTTGTTCTCTCCAACTTTGTATTTTCCAATTATTTTATTTAGTAGTCGTACTCGTGTCAGGGATTTCCGTTGAACGCCGTGATTGTACATGGACAGTTTGACGTGTGTATTTTTGTGTATCTGATTTTTGTGAGATTTGCTCAGGCATTTGAAAAACATCAGCTCATTTCCTACTTGATTTAAGGGTCTAACAAACTTCCACTGCAACTGCTGCGATTGATTTGAAAGATCTATTGTTACTGCGGATTATTTCCAAGGCATGGTAACCTTGAGATGATGCTTGGCTTGTTATTAAGATTTCTATGGTTGATGCACACATCATTCACCATCATACAGCATCGAATAGTCTGCGGGATACCCAACTCCTCAGCAACTTGCAGTTTTCTGCTCTATTATCAGATAATTCAGATGCTCCTCCTCGATCCTCGATCCTCAAACATCATCTATCTAACACCTACGCTTTGAGACCATTCCAATGAGCCTAAACACACTATACATATCCGCCTTAATCAAGTAGGAAATGAGCTGATGAATGAGAAGGTAAGATTCACCTCGATTACATTAGCTTTCAAACAGAAAAAACCGCATCAAAATCGGTCCATTGGGGAGGCTGCCACGAGGGAACAGACAGATACACAACTACACACGTTAAACTTCACCCCTCTTTTTGCGTCGGGGATTAAAAAGTACCTACACATCATAACTCAGATTTTATTTAATGACCATAAATAAGCTTCCGCTTACAAAAATGATGATTTGTAAATAATAGCTATGTAGTTCGAAAAAATACCTATGTATTTTTAATTACCTACCTATTTGGTCAATAGCATTTTTTTTAAGTTTTTGTATTGATAATACAGATTTAAAAATCTATAGGTACTTTAAAACTGCCTTAAGCGACTGAGTAGAATAAAAGAATTTTTTTATCGACCTAAAGCTACTGCCTATCTTCCCCCCCGTTCTAAGAAGGCCCTAAATTGCCCTTAAAAACTTTCTCATCATGTGCTCTGAGTATGATTAGCTACCATTAGGGCATTATACGCAATAAATAACTTCAAACCCCTAATCGACTTTTAAATAAACTATTTACATCAGTGTTTTATTATAATGAGCCCTCGTTGAGCGGTTCACAAGTTACTATAAAAAGGTAATATTTTGGGCAAAAGCTAACTACTGTACGCACAGTATCCTACTGAAAATGACATTAGTCCGCGTTGTATTTTTGTGCTGCTTCATCGGGGCATCCCTTGTAAGTATTTTGCAATTACAATCTATATTCAGCTCATATTCTACTTTTTCAGAATTCTGTAATCTATTGAGTATAAAATCTGAAAAGAAAAAAGTTTTTTTTTAATAAGCATACTTATAGAAAGTGCTTTTGACTCGAAAATCGAATCGAATCTTCAATAATTTATGTATTTTATTTTTTGTAAAATGTCATTTGGAAACCATTTCTCCACGCGGTCCGAAATGGCTGACTAAACTAGCGGCACGCTATGATGGCCGGTTTGACACATTACAATAGTGATGTGGAATGTCAATTTATTCTCGAACAAAAAACAATTAAGTTTTGTTTTTGTACCTGATTAAATAGGTTTAATAAAACAAAAATGTATATGTTTATTTAATTTATTTGAACGAACTGGAACTTCCTACAGGAACTTTGGAAGTAGATGCTGCTGTGTCATCGTTCCAAGAACGGCCTACAGTATGGTTAGCATTAAGCCATGTTTCATCCAAGAACACAACATTTTGCCAATTTTTGATTTCTTTCACTTGCCGTAAAAAAGTATACCTTGCCATCGCTATATCAAATCTTTCCATCAATATTTTGCGTTTGTTACATTTTTTGTATCGAAATCCAATGGTCTTCAAAATCTTCGTTAAAGAACTTTCCCCACCGAAGAATAATCCAGCTTCCTTCAGTGAATGCACCAACTTTTTTCTTGTTGGATACTCCTTCTGTAAATAGTAGCCGTAAACATGTCTTCGGATAGCATCGGCATCAAAGCTATCGATGCCTACGACTGGTTTTGCTCGTTTTCTCTTTTTTGGTGTGTGAAGTTTATTTTCTTCTGTGCCAGTCTCGCCATATTTTTTTTTAGTTATCCGTCTAACAGTTCGTTGTCCAATATTAAGCGCATCAGCTACGCGTTCAACCACTGACGTTATAGGTAAAATTGGCCCTCCATTTTGAGCTTCACGATCGAAATAGTTACGAAGGCGTATTACGAACTCACGTGTCTGACTATTTAGAACAGTTCTCTGCGTACGTTCGGTCATATCGACGAAATCCACAACAAAGGGCTTGAACAGAGTCCAAATTAACGAGCAAGGGTCAACAGTAATGCAGTATCAATATTTGAAATCCAAAGCCAGGTCAAAACTATATCACAATCGCATTGCACTGACAGTTTATACTTTTCGAAGCAACGTCAATTCGAAACTGCTTTGTTTTGCATTGAGCATTGACGCGAGTTTGCCGGAGGTAGTAGTTGTGCTAGCCAGCGATCCTATGTGACGATCGTATTAGATTCCATTTTTAAAAATTTTCAATTTAGAAAACCAAATGCCGAGTTGTGGTATATATCATATAAAAATAAAAATTTTACCTTTTGTATGAAACAGCTGATATTTTTTTGCGATTTCAGAGGTTTGTCCACATAGTGAAAATTGTTCATATTCACAAGTACATTCACCCCTTAAATGGTGCAAACTGATTTTTCTACACTTGTATACATTTTAGAAATCAATTTAATAAATAAATTTTGAGTCCTAAACCTAAAACTACATTCGATAAAATTTATGAATCTCTGCACATCACTATCGTCAATAAAGTAATACAATTATTTCCTTCAAAGTCGTTATCAATTAATACGGAACTTCATGAGCGGACAAACGTCAAACCGGCCATCATAGCGTGCCGCTAGTGTAAGGTGGTAGTGAATAATTACCAACCTAATTGTGATATCAGTCAAGCTTTAGCGTAGGTATACTCGCCTGAGTAAATAAAAAATTGTAAAAAAATTTCAATTGCTAATAGCTAAGTTTATACTTACATAAGTTACTTTCATACTTTCTTTTGTATACCTACTTACCTACCTACAGCGTGAAAATATTTTTTACCTTCACGCTTTTTTTTGTTCACTTTGATAATTATTTTCAGGCTCGAAGTGATCTGGAGATCAAACAATCGTTCATCGAACAAGCTGCGGAGTGCAGCAAGGAAATTCCGGGTTCTGGAGATGACTTGGAGAAGATAAAAGAGCACCAAATACCCAATAACATGAAGGCCAAGTGTCTAATCAAATGTGTTTTAGAAAAAAAAGGAATGGTAAGCTGAAAATGATTATATTTCTTTCGTAAGATTTAGAATAAGTAGAATAGAATAGAAATGTTTTTAATTCAAATAAACTTTTTTACAAGTGCTTTTGAATCGTCGATGAGTCTACCACTGGTTCGGAATTCCGTTCCTGCCGAGAAGAACCAGTAAGAAACTCGGCAGTTGCTCTTTTCAAAACAAGTTTTAATAGTAGATAGATATTATGCTATGTATGCAGTGTTTCCACAATGAGGAAAAAGAGAATTTACAGGTTAATCATTACCTACTGTCTCATGAATCGCTGGAACGAATTATATCCACGCTGTTTTGTCATTTATATAGTCTTCAATTGTATAATATGCTTTTTTCATGAGACTAGAGAGAGATTATCATGACGCGAAGCAGACTTATCTATGAGCGGGATAAAAACAACGCGTAATGTTTCGTGTAATTAACCTGTAGACGAGATACATTTCAAAGCTTCCCGAATGTTGCCCAACAGAGTTGAATATGACATTTGAACTCTTTCTGAACTTGCTCAAAATGAGTAATACATAACTCTTATTATAGCCTCAAGAGCCCAACGGTTAAAGGTGCGGACTGAAAACTGAAAGATCGCAGATTCGATCCCCACCCGTTGCAATATTGTCGTACCCACCCCTGACACAAGCTTTCCGCATATTTGAGGGGAGAGGAGCATATTAGTTAAGTTCAGCTTGGCTGTTAAGCTTTTAAAAAGAGTTATAACATATTTCTGTTGCTTGACTTGTGGCTTAAACACCCGGTGGTGCAAGCGCCGCGGTAGGTAATCTATCTAGAGGTATATTGATGTGTAGCACCACTTTTATATAAAAGCTTTTTCTTTCTTTCAATAAAAAACATTATTTTCGTAGGTGGACAACAAAGGCATGTTCGATGAAAGCAGCTCAATCAAAATGTCTGAGAAAGAATATGAAAATGACAATGAAAAATTAGAGAGCTCCAAGAAACTGTACGAACTTTGTAGAAAAGGTCAGTAAATACCTGTAGGGTTAGTATAAGATTTAATTCGATTGATCGTATTCGTATTCTATGACGTTGACGTCAAAGTAAAATGAACCTTATCTGTATGCATTCTTATAATGTTTACGTATACGAATACACGCCAAATTAAAATCAATTGTACTGAATTTGTGACTTTAAAGCTATACAATTAAGGTAAATTTTACTTCGACGCTAATATCAATCGAATATAATATCAATCGAATTAAATCTTATCTAACCCTATTGCTCCATAAGCTCAAGAGCGACATCGACGTTGTCTTTGATTTAAATGCTCCAAGGGTTCTATTCTCTATTTGCAGCGGCGAATTGAGAACAATAATTAAGAACTGTCAAACCCGCATTTCTATTTCGTGTTTGATGGTTTTAGTTGGCAACTGAACGATAGTCACTAATATAGGAAGTTAATTAGATATAGTGAATAAACCTTCAGAACTAGTTCGCACTGTTCACTGCAAAAGTAAAACCGATATCGTGCTTTAATTTTCTATTAGGTACCTATACCTTTCTACCTACTACCATAAGTACCCAACTACCTGAATTTTTTCAATCTTTTAGTGAACGATGAACAGCTCAGCGATGAAAGCGGTTGCGAAAGAGCAGCTCTCCTGGCTACGTGCCTCTCCGATAATGCTCCCAAGGTGAGGGCTTGCCTTTTAGGCCGCGGCCGCACTGAAAAGGCGACTGGCGACGCGACGCGATAAACCGTGTGTCCGCATTGCAGTGGCGATAGCCTGGCGAATCGCACTTACATCGCGTAATGACTGGCCGGCGGCCGCGTACTCAGTGCGGGGACCCATTCATTGGTTTTTAGTACTATTGAAAATTAGGGGCCTAAAAACAAATTTTCGCGCGTCGCTTAATCTGTGCGGCTGCCCCCATTTGTGTATAGGAGTTTGTTTCAACGAAATCACCGTCGCGTCGCAGTCGCCTTACCACCTACCAATGCGGCCGCGGCCTTAACGTGCTAGTTTTGCTTAGGCGACGTTTTCGCACAGGCGAATGGCCGCGCGGCGCGCGGTTCGGCGTGTCGCGCGAGCCGTCGCGCGATATGGCCAAGGTATGAGGGCGAGAAAGAGCGAGCGAGCGACGCACCGCGCCTCGCGCGGCGATTCGCCCATGCGAAAACGTCGCCTTAGTGTAAACCTTGTTGTATCGTTGTTTTATTCCTTGATAGGCTGCATGAAGCGCGCAAGAAGACAATCATGCCTGATGGAAACGTTGTGGTATTGGTTAAAGTGCGCTTGTTTAGAAGGTATTCAAGTTATACCTACCTACATGGCAGGTCTGAGGAGGTAGGTATAACTTGAATACGTTGCGTTCGTTTCAGAAAACGTGAGATGATGATTGAGCTCGAGGAGGAGGATCTATCTAATGATGGAGCAGCAAACTGGGTAACAGTATGTTGGGTTTAATATATCATACCTAGATAGACCGACCATAGATTCACATGTCAAGGGTATTGAAATTTTTAATTTAGGTAGGTAAACTTGTTTAAATTGAAAATTTAAAATATGGCCGATACTGAATATGACTATGTACGATAGTTATGTATACTTACCTGACATCCTGTTACCTAGTTTTCTGCTCCATCGTCAGGTCCTCTTCCTCGATCCTCGATTATCATAATTATATCTAACGCCTACTTATTGAGACCATTCTGATGAGCCCAAATATACTATATCTGGTATAAATTTCTGAGGTGTTTGGTATCCCGCAGACTACTTGATGCTGCAGCATCACCTCAAGGTTATCCACTTGGAAATAATCCGAAGTAACACTACACCAAATTTCAAATCAATCGCACCAGTGAAAGCTTGTAAGTCTTTAATCAAGTAGGAAATGAGCTGATGATCTTCAAACGCCTGAGCAGAACTTAAAATCCACGTCAATTACGTTAGCTTTCAAACAGAAAAAAACCCATCAAAATCGGTCCATTGGGTAGGCTTCTACGAGGGAACAGACAGATACACACGTCAAACCTATCCCTCTTTCTTTGTCGGAGGTTAAAAAGAAATAGATATGAAAATGGCTTTACGACTAAACCATCAAGCCCGCAAACTCTTCGACTGATCGTGATTCGTCACAAAATCTTTCCAGGGTTCAGTATATACTTAACTTCGTTTTTTTTCTCTTTCAGATGGGATTTACTATCCAATAGAGAACCAAAGTGTTTGTAGACGCGGTCAGGTTATGTATCGTGTATTTTAAACTTTTTAAAGGTAGAATAAAATGATACTTACGAATTTACTATACTCATGAGCCATACTTAATTTCCCTTCCCTGTCCTAAGATGCATGTCCACTAAAGCTGAGCAAATAGGTAAGAGCTAAGCAGACCAATCAGATTATTGATTGATTGATGACACCATAGGCCAGGGATGGCGAACCTTTACGTATCAACGTGCCATTTTTCTAAAGAAATGTTTAATGAGGTTATAGACGTGCCATCAAGTAATTTTGATTTTGTGATTATTGGGAAAACAATAATAATAATAAATACTATCAACTCAAAATTCTTTATTTACTACAAAAAAGTAGGAACATTTTGCAATGTTTCGATTATACGCGTAATTTAAATTAAAGTAAAATTAGTGTGACTTCTGTTGTTGCAGATTAGATAACATCATATAATACCTACTTCACACTTTTTTTCGTAGTGCATCATAATGAATTTTATCTACTCCAGCATCGAAAAGCTCCAATTTCGAATTTGACAGCTGAATCGAAATGAACCCTCTTTCGGTTTTGCTTCTCATTTCGATGCAGCTCATTGTATGGGAGCTGAATCGAAATGGTTATCTTCTTAAAATAGGATACCTAAAGCTAAGGCTCTGAGTTCTGGCACTTTTGTACCGTTCATACGACAGAGGCGCCACAGGCGGCTGGTGGCGGCTTACGGAGTTACTTTTTGTTACTTTATTGAGCCTACGGCGTATTTTGTTAATGATTTTATTTTCCTTGTCGTAGATAAAATCTTGTATGCAACTGAACGTAATTAGTCATTTTAATTCTCGTACTATCCTATTTTGATACTCGGCAAGCCTCGTATCAAAAAACAGCACTCGAATTAAAATGACCCTCATTACGATGCAGTTGCATAAATAGCTATTGTGATCAGTGACGTGCCCAAAATATTGTGTCGCGTGCCAATAATGGCACGCGTGCCATTGGTTCGCCATCCCTGCCATAGGCTATGTCTCAATAAGGGAGAGGCCACACTGCAATTTTTAGCTGCGCGTTCAAGGCGTTTTTATTGCCATTTGCGTCTGCTGCGCGAGTCCGCGATCGAGTTGATTTTAATACCAGTCTACACCATCATTTTTTATAGATCGATTCGGATCACAACCATACGATACGACACAGGGATTGTATCGAATAGTTTCACTTTTAATAGATTATATTTGTATAGGTAGATTAGACGGACACTGTACCTACTGACACATAGTAAGGATGGTTCAGAATATGTATGTAATGATTTGATGATTAACCGTGTAGAAAAACATGGTGAGGAAACTGCATCCCTGAAGTTTCTCCATAATGTTCTCAAAGGTACGTGAAGTGTACTTAGTCAGGGTGGTGAGCTATGGCCTAAATCTAAGTAGATTCATGCTCAGTAGTGAGCCAATGATGGGTTGAGATGATGATAAAGATACATTTATGACTTTGCCTTACAATTATACCTACTCGGGGCTATAAAACACTTGAACTCGAGACCGTCCGGTCAACCGTACGCAAACGAGTCAAGTTAAAATGATGAATGACGATTTCAACATCCCAAAGTTTCAAAGTTCTGTGGTAGAACGATCCTGAACAGTGAACTGTTCCTTCCAACCTTGCACAAGGTTGTGAAGTTCGCGCACTCTCCAAAGTAGGTATAATAGTATGTTTTCAGTCTATGACTTCTTATTAGGTTTTATTTACAAATAAAATCACATTATTTTGATTACAATACAAACTTTTTATTGATATAAGAGATTCGGTACAGGCCACATTTTAACTTTTTTTGCAAAGAATATACAATTCTGATCAGAGATGAGACAATATTCGATTTGTTTTTATCAATTTAGTTAAACATTCAAACGACAACAACAAAAGATCATTGTGGTAATGGTTTCATTATGTAGACACGAATCTCTAACCTTCGGCCACAAGAGCTAACGCTCAAAGCGAATTCGCGTCACCGTCGAACCACAAAAGCAAATGATCCATGTCATACTTTGATCACAAAATATTGCTGGATATTGAAACAAATGATGTAGATCATAACAAGTAGATAGGACATTACAGCAAACAGCCTAAGGTATGTTTCTGCACACGCGTCGCGCAACGATCTGGGTGTGCAGAAACGTTACCTTAGACGCAATTTAGACGGTGCCTCGGTCATCGTTCATCGTTGCGAAAATTTTTGCGAAAATGAACCGTCTTAATTCGTCCTTAGTGCAAAGGGCCTTGGGGTGCATTATCGCAAAAAATGTTCGCAAAAATGAACGAAGAACGAGGCACCGTCTAAATTGGGCCTAAGGCGAATCTCACACGGAGACATCGCTGCGGGGCGCGTAATTCTGCGCGATTCCACGCACGGGGATGCATCGTTAGTGTGTGACACCGTGTTTTCTTTAGAAACTGAGATACTTACGAACAAACTTAAACACACAAGAGGGCCGCGTCCCGGAGCTGGGTGCGTCGCAGTGTGAGATCCGCCTAACTATCTTCTTCAAATCTTTTTTGTTTAAAGAAATATTTCAATATTTTTGACTGATGACTACGTAGGTATATATTTTTGAGCGTTTACCCGTGGTCCCATCAGTGGTATATATTTTTGAACCTTTACCCGTAGTCCCAGTGGGTCGGCCCAGATATATTTATTACATAATCACATTTTATGTAATAAATATATCTGTATAAATAATAGTAGTTTAATTCATAAAAAACTTTACTGTTTAATTCTCCTGTGTTTTAGAGAGAACTTCTCCATTATAGTGCTGTTTGTGAGCTGTGGCCTTAAAGCATGAAAACAATATTGGCTTTTGACGCTCGACGCAGACACTTGCAGCGCAAAGCGAATTCGCTTTAGGCATTTTTTTCGTGGCCTTCGGATGAACGACAATACGCACGCCATACTTTTAGCATAGAATCTTGACGATTTGATCAATTTTTGGATTGATTTCGGTAACTCAAACGCACGTTGGTCCGTCATAATTTTGAGTCCCGGACTTTTAAAAGGTCGACGACTCAAACCCATTGCGCCATTGTTGTGCCCCCCTCCCAATATATCTTTAAGCTTTACGCTTAATTTAATAAGTAAATGGGAATATTAGGCGTCTCAAATTCGAATACACGTTGCAGCGATTGAACGAGTTCTGGCATCATTATATTGAACGAGTTCTGGCATCATTATATTCAACGAGTTTTAGCGTCATTATATTGAACGAGTTCTGGCATCATTATATTCAACGAGTTCTGGCATCATTATAACTGTGATACCACGGTCAAAAGCAACAAGTCGTCAAAATGCTATGCAGTACCGATGAGACCGCAAAGTCGCTGCTCACCCATGCTAAAGTATACTTAGCGTGCGCTTTGCTCTAAGTAGAAAAGTATAGTACAATAATATGTCACAGTACAAGAACCAGATGAACGTATTCACAAAATACTTACCGACTTTTTTTCATTTTAATTTTTGTTGTCAAAAAAATATTATCCCTAATACCTAAGGTTAGATTTAAAATTTTAAGCTATTGTGTAAAATTAGAAAAAGTGTAACTTTTTTTAGTATTATAATAATGTTTATCTGATTCTTATACAGCGACAAGGTAGAACAGGTAAAAACATGAATAAGTAGATAAAATATTAACATCTAAAGTCTAAACACGCATGTATTTACTAAGAACAATGTGGCTTATTCTGTTGTCAATCTCTAAATTCATAGGTCTACGTCTCATGCTGTCCCTTTCATAATGCTTCCTGCGGAAAAGGATAGCACTAGATTTTCCTTTAGTACCTACAATACTTTTCCGCATTTTTCCGCGGTCAAATAATATTATTTCAGAGATTGTGTACAACAGAATAATACTGAATATCGACTATACTACGAAAATATTTATAGAAATATATATTTTTATATTGGCACTTATACAATAGTGTTAGACTGAGTTTCCACGGCGCGGTTCGCGGCCTGCGCCCGCAGCGGTTGTGGGCCCGCGGCCTCCGTAGAATGCAAATTTGTATGGAAAATGAAGCAGCAATTTCCACGGCGCGGTTTTAATCCCGCGCCGGGCGCGGTAACAGCGGTACCGCAACCGCTGCGGGCGCGGGTGCGAACCGCGCCGTGGAAACTCAGTCTTAATTTATAAAATTTTCTAGATAGTCTCGTAGTTACATAAAAGTTATAAAAGGAAGTCTTCAGTCTATTATTTATTCATTGATGATAAGTATAAAAAAAATTGATTCCGCCTAGACAAGAGAAAATCGGATAAAGCTGCGAGAAAGCTGCTAGCAATCTGCTGGGGAAGTTGCCCTAGAACTAAGCCTAGGGGGAGTATAAAAGGTAAACAAATAGCAGAAAACGATTCAGAGAAACGAGTACATAACCGACGAACGTAGGCGGACGCTTACGACGTTCTTAGGGAGAGGGCAGACTGGCTACTTTTAGCGGCAGCGATTGCGGCGTTTTTGTGGCCTTTAGTTTAGGGCCGATTCACACCGGAATGGCAACGGCCGGCAGCGGCGCGGCGAGCACTTTCAGTGTGAAATAATTTTAAACTTAATCTACACTAATTAAAAGACCAGTATCGCTTGAGAAGGGCACGCGGCCGCACGCGACTTGTCAGCGGTACTGCTCGCGGCGCCGCTAGTGGTCGCGTGCTCCCCGCTCTGCATATCCCCTTCTTTTTTTCCTTTGTTGGTTTCTTTCTATTTCTTCAGAAATAAGTGCTATAATAACCAATTCCATTATCTTCACTGGAGGGAAGGGAGACCGCCAGCGGCCGCCATCGGCTGCCAGCGGCGACGCGAGCCTTCCGCGGCCGGCCTCCTCGCGCATCTGCCGGCCGCTGCCATTTCGGTGTGAATCGGCCCTTAGCGTCTTTATGGCCTTCGAAAATCGCGACTCAAACGCGTTCGCGTTTTTATGGTTTTCGATCGCAGAATCGCGAAATCGGGCGAATCGCGATCGAATCAAAATGTCGAATTTATTTGATGGATAAAATTTACTTGAATGTGGTGTAACAGGCTTGTATCACATAACCAGCCCGCCTAGCATGCACGTCGAAGTGATATCTCGCGCGAAGAGAGAGAGATATTGTCGATGTAGACTAATTTCTCGTTCGACGAATCCATGTGTGCAACCATGTTAGTGTCGATAGAGATATAGAGATAATACGAGAAAAGGCGTCGACAAAATTTTCTCGCGCGTACATGCTAGGCCTGCAGGACTGTTAAAGACAAGGATAAGATGCTGTGCTAAGTGATACCATAAATAGGTTGAGGACCCGAAACAAAAGCAAAAGCAAAAGCTAGTAAGTAGTACACCAAAAAAGTTTACATACAAAATATATTTGTTCTACAACGCTCTATCTAGACAGATAAGATATGTCTAATCTAAAAAATTAAAGACAAACTGCTGATAAGAAAAACGAGAGGAGGTAATAATATAGGTAATAATATTAAGGTAACGCAACAATAAAAATCCAATACAAGTCTTCTCAGCCTCTCTCGCAATAACTCAATAACGAAATGAAACATAGTCTAAACTCGTATATGTATGGATTATGGATAAAATAGGTGTACCGACAGTTAAGTATGTACAGTTATTTAATCTGCAATCCCTGTTTAGAAATCATACAGTTAGACAACATCTTTAATCGCGGATGGCGACTTCAAATTATTACATACTCACATTTGTATACCTGCTCGAGCCTGGAGTGCCCTGATTATCTAATTTTGACATTTCCAGTTGTCAACTATTATGCATGAGTTGCAAATTGATAATATTATTTTCAAAAAACCGACCAATCGAAAAAAAGACACTGCAAAGAATAAAAATAATAATTAAATATAAAAAATTCTTGTTAAAACACAGACTTCAAACGCCCGTAAAAGAGTATAATTATTATAACGGATAAGGAGAACCTCCTCCTTTTTTGAAGTCGGTTAAAAAATAATTTTAATTTGTACACATTTGTTGAAGTCGGGCGAGCCTAAATAGAAAGGATGAAACCGAGGCGCGATGCTTTCCCTCTGATGACACCTGAGGGACACGATTGAAGTAGGGCGGGCTTATATAGAAACTATGAAACCGATGCGCGATAGTATTCAGTTACATTCTACACTCGTACGGTTTCTTGGGCGCTGGATCGCGACACCAGTAAGTATTTCGTTGTTCTTCTGTATGATAACTAAACTGTTATACAAGTGTCAGTGCGGAAAACAACCCGTTTGTTCGACTTATGTATTATGATTATTAAATAGTATAAATTAATAAACCAAAACCCATTACAAAAAAATCAACAAGATTACTTTACAGATCAACTAAATAAAAATACCCTTTTTCATCTGTACTCGACTACTCGTACTATCACCTAAATAATATAGAATATATAATTTATTATACACTTTGTAATATATATTTCAAACTTATCACAAGTTATAAATTATTATTTATAAGTGCCTACAAATATTGTTACAAAAATTGAAGTCCACGAGTTTCAAATACTTTTGATATTTTTATTAAGAGCTTATGTTATACATTAAGTGAATAATAAATAATTTATCTATAATCTGGGTACCAATTGTCTAAAAGTCTATTCCATTGATCGTATTCGTATTCGATGACATTAGCGTCGAAGTAAAATAATCCCTGATTGTATTGATTTTAAGTCACAAAATCAGTACAAACCATTTTAATGTGGAGCGTTATGGAGCGTATCGTACATGCATAAACATAGAAGAATGCATACACGACAGTGAGCTGAGCAGAAATTCAATGCTGTTATGGTTTTTTTTCCTTTGGCGCCAACATCGAATACGATTACGATCAATGGGATAAGTTTACACAATCGCACCTCTGTATGCACATTGTTATTGGTTCAAATATTATCCATATTTTTATAAATGCGAAAGAGTGTATGTTAGTTTGTTCGACGTAATTTTTTGCATGGGTTATAATATTATAGTCGAGGATTTGGAGAGTGACATAGACTATACCTTATATCTACCTCTATAAACAGAGGGAGATTTTTAAAACCCAACTCCACGCGGAAGTCGCGGGCAATAGTTTGTATTAATATTATAATATCGATTACTCTGTGAATTTTACATAATAGTACAAGAACGACTCTTAGCGAAGGGGCTGTCGTATTCATTGCAAAGATGAAATATCACCCAACTGAGATATATTTAGGGCGACCTGTGTCTCAAATATCTGACTATTATCATATTACTCATATTTAAGTTAAGATTTCACACAATACTATATTTATCTACGATTACAAAATATTTAATATGAGATTACATTTTGGATATTAACTACTACTATAGTAATTAAAATTAAATTATAAAATCTGTATACTAAGAGATTTGATTTTCAATTTATAAATAGTTTAGAAAATATTTCTGTTATAGTTTTGAAAAGTTACTTTAAAGACGTCCATCAAAAATTATTATTTTCATTTATAAAAGCAATTAAATATAAGTATATCTAATAACATACTTACTAGTTCATAATAGTATACTATAAGTAGGCCCACTAACTTTGAAACATACAGACCAAGTTTTAAATCATTTGTAATCCAACGCAACGTATTAAACGCGAAGCATAATTCGAGGTTACTTTGAGAATATATACGTATTTTTTTGAATTTCATAAAAGTTACTACGTTATTTTTTTGTTAATATACTCGTAAAACCTGAATCACTTGTAATTTTTTTTCCAAAGTTTGTAATATATCTACTACTAGTTAATAACTGAAAAAGTTATAAACTAGTTTTGATTCGGACAAAATCATAGTCATACTAGCGTTGACCTGCGCCCGCGCTAACAATAATAAATACCGCGCTTCGGCCGCTTATCATAAGTTGATTTATTTTTATTTGAGATAAAATTAATTAAATACATGATAAAACATTATGCAATCGATGAGATACTCTAACGCTGATCAAATCTGAAAACTGAAATTTTCAGGTTTTTCATTAACAAAAAACAACATTGTTTAAAATTGTGTATTCTATAATAAAGCTGAGCATCCCGAAACGAGCACGCTTAGAGCACGTGAAAGGCCGTATAGGCATTTTTACTCTTTGCATGCTGCTCTCGGTTTGCCAAGCGTAGACGATCCGATATTAAGCGTTAATTTATATATTCGATTCAATATAATATTTCGAAATTCATGAAGATCTAAAAGTAAATATTATTATCGAAAGATAATATGTAAAAAAATATTCATCTAAAATTAAAGCGATACAAGAATAACAGTAATACACACACGCACAATATTTGATTATTAATAAAATGTTTGAAGTTAATGACTTGCGCCCGGTGCATGGTCAATACAGATCACGATCAGTAGCATTAGATTTAAACCTTTTGGGATCCGATCCTTCAATCTGTTCATTGACGATCTCCCTGGCACAGTGGTGAGCGCTGTTGCCTTATAACTGGGAGGTCTCGGGTTCGATTCCCGGCGGGGTCAATTTGGGAATTAATAATTTCTGAATTGTCTCTGGTCTGGTCTGGTGGGAGGCTTTGGCCGTGGCTAGTTACCACCCTACCGTCAAAGACGTGACGTTCCGGCACGATGGCGTGTAGAAACCGATTAGGGGTATGGGTTGAATGTTCTCTGCCATACCCCTTCCAAGTTAGCCCGCTACCATCTTAGACTGCATCGTCACTTACCATCAAGTGAGAGCGCAGTCAATGTTTAGCTTGTCATCGAATAAAAAAAAAATCTTGATGGCGTTACAGAATGATGGATCGCGATCATCACAGATCTGAATTGACTGGGCGCCCTAGGACTTATTGACAACGAACCAATGCCGACTTTAATAGTAAAATACATATTATGCATAGCAGCTTGGGCACCCATAGTACAGAATTAGGTACTTGACCGTTCTCAAAGTGTCGATATTCATTATTTATAATCGAAAATGTAAGATGTAAAACAGAAAATAAATCGGACAAAAAACAAATAAGTTATAAGCTTTTTTACTGTGGCTGTATCAGTCTCTTTCTAAAACGATATTTTCTATTGAGCGTGTATGGAGCTACTGACTTGTGACATCACACTTCAGTAGCGCTCTCTCTGTCTAACGGAAACTTTAAGGCTCTATATTTCCGAGACTAGTTAAGATATTTAAAAAAGAAAAATGCCATTGTGTTATAATATTTAAAAACGTTATTTTAAATAGGTAAGTAAATAAAAAAACCAGTCAAATACCCAATTGCAGAAGCTGTTACAACTGCCCAATCATAAGAAATACGTCTAATAGTTGCTATCTGAAGTAGAGTAGTCTTTTCATTTTCTAAACATAGGACTAAAGTAAAAATCCGATAATAGCAATGAGTTATACCCTTCTTATATTTTATCGTGAGTTATTACAATGTATATTGTATACTACGACTTTTGCCGTGATCACCTATTTACTCAATTTTACACGAATTAGTTGATTTTTATCAGATGTCAAAGAATGACGCTTAATTAAATGGAGATCGCAAAATTACAGTAAATCTGATAACATTTCGTGATTAAATATTTTAAAAAAGTCGTGAAATCCAACAGAAGCGAATCTTACTCTCTACTCCATCTCTTTCACTCATATATGTGAAAAAGAGATCAAGAAAATGTTCTTTCTCTTACACTCCGTCCTCGTCACTTTTATGGGCAATTATACTCGAATACTCGCTGCCTAACCAAGAGGTGCGTTATATCACCGTGCTGTATAAAATATTGTACAATATGCTATATTCCGATTGATCCTGTGAAACTTAAGCTGTCGCTTTTAACAATCGCTTTGTAAGTGTCGTTGTTAACAAAATACCGTGGCCCTTCGGTAAATAGTAAGGCCACATAAAGTAGCGATGTATCAAAATATACATAATATTACGCTGTTCTAGCTCCATGACGTCACAAGACCCAAACACCTGGCAAGCAGCTTTACTCCATTAATTACAAAAATAATGGGAAAAATGGTAGAAAAACTATATCGATTCAGTTCATAAAGCTCATTTCGAATTGCGAAGTCATAACCTAGTTATACGGTAGTTATTACTCAACCAAAGTGAAGCAACATTCGTTATGGAGTTCCTCTTTTTGATGCTGGGTATGTTCCGAAATACACTGCACCACTGTAAGGTGTGACATCAATCCAGTATACTGTGAAACCGTTCCTTTTTGGTTTGCTATACTGGTTACTGTTGAAAACGGAACACAGTCCAGTATACTGTCATCCCCATTTTATCAAATCTCTAGGTGCTGTTCTATTTTTTGATCACGTGACCAAAGCACTGAGAGCACCTTACCTCGAGTAAGCGCGTCGAGTAACCTTACCTCTAAACGCCAGTGCTCACAGTACAAAAATGGCGGCGAGTTATGAGGTCATACATTTCCTTAGGGGTACTGCAGCAGTGTACTGACAGTCACTGAGAGCACTGAGCAGTGCCCGCAGTGTATTTCGGAACACACCCCTAATAAATGCAGGTGTGACAGTTCGTTTACGTCATGGAGCCAGGGTATTCGTTTAAAAAAAATGATGGCGAAATGTCGTATAGGTAACACTAATGATTCGAATCACAAAGTCCATACAAAACGCGAGGTTACTCAATCAAAATGAGCTGACCTTCGTTGAGAGGGTCTTCCTCCCTCTGATGTTATATGCTGTCGTAGCTGTTGGGGTCCGGTGACGTCACGGGGCCGGCGCCGCGAGCCGGCAGTTTGAACCCATTGATCGCAAACGCCCATCCGTCCTGGAAAAATATTTGACATGTTGATCAAAACTCAAAATTATTTATTTCAGATAAGAGGCCTACTGTGGCTCTTATGACACGTCTTGACTCTTGACTCTACCACCCGGTTCGAAAAGCGAAGCGAAGCTGCTGAGAAGAGCCGGCAAGAAACTCAGCAGTTGCTCTTTTCAAAATAATCATTTTACAATATTATTATGTAGCTATTTACATTGTAATAATTTTTTTATACTATCTTGTGGGCAGCTGGATGCCAAGCCCATTTATCCCATGCAACTTGATAGAACAGAATATTTTCACAATGAGGGGAAGTTCCAAAAATGTGCACTACAATTCAGACAGAAGATCGACGAACAGATGGTCATAAGGGGTCTTAAATTGACAACTTCGCAGCGAATAGTGCAGTGTTGGTAGACCCCCACTAGGGTGCACCAACGACATCATATTAATCACAGGCGGCGTAAAACCGTAACATATGAAGTCTATCGCAGCTGCATTGCCGACGCTTGATATTGCACAGGGTGGTCCGGATGAAATTTATAGTGAGTTTTTTGATCTTTTAAACTCTCAATTTAACTCTATCTTTAAGGTAATAGACAAAAGATTATTTAAAAATTTAAAATTTAGTGATTGGGCAACTGTTGGCATCTATAAAAGTAGAAATAAGCTGTTTGACTTGTATGCAGAAAAACGATATAATTATACCCCCGCGTTTATAGAATATGTAAGAAATTACTCCAAATTGTTTAGAAACGTGTGCATACAAGCAAAGTCACTTCACATAAAACAAAAAATTGTCAATTCAGATAATAAAATAAAAGCAGTATGGGACATTATTGGTGATGAAATGGGTAAGAACAAGATGCATTATAATAAACTGGAGCTTAAACTTAATAACCTTGTAATTGACTCCGATATAGAAATTGCAAATACATTTGAGAACTTTTTCAAAAATATACCAGTAACCACGACCAGTTCTCTAAATTCCTCGCCAACAGAAGCCTGTAATCTTCTAAGAAGCAATGTCTCTGAGTGCAATAAACTATTTAGGTTTGAACACGTTACCCCATATGATATTATCAAAACATTTAAATCATTGCAAAATAAAAAAACAGGAGATCTATGGGGAATATCAGTTAAATTAATTCACAATATCATTGATATTATTGCGCCTTAATTTTTAATAAGTCTGTAGATACTGGATCTTTTCCAGACCTAATGAAATGTAGCAAATTAATACCTCTTTATAAATCGGCAAGCAAATTTGACCCGAATAACTACAGACCAATTTCAATTTTGCCAACTCTCAGCAAGATTTTCGAAAAAATAATGTTCAACCAACTGCTTCTACACTTTAACTTAAATAAACTTCTTCACCCTGAGCAGTACGGTTTTACTAAGGGTCGATCAACAGCCGATGCAGCCGCAACGCTGTTACAACACATTTTCGATGCATGGAATAACTCACAGAATGCCATTGGTATTTTTTGTGATTTATCAAAAGCCTTCGACTGCGTTGATCACAAGACCCTCTTACTTAAACTGAGCCACTATGGTATTAAAGATATTGCACTTAGCCTCATTGCGTCTTATCTAAGGGATCGTGTTCAAAGAGTGTGTGTCAATGATGTAAAATCATCCGGATCAGCCTCAGTAATGGGTGTACCCCAGGGTTCTATTCTAGGTCCATTCATGTTTTTGATTTACATAAACGATTTACCATATTTTGTCCAAAATACTTGCGATATTGTACTATTTGCTGATGATACGTCTTTGATTTTCAAAGTCGATAGGAAAAAAGACAATTTTGACGATGTAAATAATGCATTATCTCAAGTTTCTGAATGGTTTACGGCAAATAATCTACTTTTAAATGCTAAAAAAACAAAGTGTGTTGAGTTTTTATTGCCTAACACCAGAACTGTCAGTAAAAATTTAAAGATAAGTAATGAATCCTTGAAAACAGAGGACTCCACAGTGTTCTTGGGATTAACCCTGGACTCAAAGCTGCAATGGGGCACCCATATAGCAGTACTTGCTGGCAAGCTCAGCTCTGCTGCTTACGCTGTTTTCCTAACAGCTACCTAGATTCGACAGATAACTGATATAGAAACTGCAAAAATTGTTTATTTTGCATATTTCCATAGTATTATGTCATACGGAATCTTAGTATGGGGTAAAGCGGCCGATATTGGAAAAATTTTTGTATTGCAGAAGAGGGCGATTCGCGCAATCTATAATTTAAAGCCGCGGGATTCGCTTCGAGAAAAATTTAAAGAAATAGGCATTCTTACAGTAGCTTCACAATATATTTATAACAATATAATATTTGTCAGACAAAACATTGTGAATTACAAAAAAAAGGGTGAATTACGCGATAGGCAGGTTAGAGATCCAAATAGGCTCGTGATTCCTCGACAGTCGACTGCGCCTCAAGAGGGCCCGAAAGACATTTGCGGGAATGGGCGTGACGTTCTATAATAAAATTCCACAGTCGATCTTGGACTTGCCTTTACACAAGTTTAAGAAATCGATTAAAACTACGCTCATGAAAAAAGCATATAAGCATACGATTGAAGACTATATAAATGACAAAAAAGCGTGGATGTAATTCGTTCCAGCGATTCATGAGACAGTAGGTAATGATTAACCTGTATAATTGTATATCAAAATAATTCTATTCTATTCAGAGTTTCCACTTTATTTGTGTACAAGTCTTATTTTAAAATGAGTATTTGATTTGAATATTAGTTTCAATTCGATGCCTTAAGATGGGTAGCCTAAGTATGTCACACTCTCTTTAACATTTCTGCGGTGGTGTCGTGTGATGCGGGTTGTTGCGTTCCCTAAAATATGGTTGAGCGAAGCAATGGCTGGGTCATGCGTCATGCTCGTGAACGGGTGCCACCAGCGGCAATGGGGCTACTTTCTGTCTGCCCGTCTTGACATGTGTTGAATTATAATTAGAAATAATTACGTATGCTTTTGTGGACCTTTCCCTCATTGTGGAAACTCTGCATACATAGAATATCTGTTAAGTATATTGTAAAAGTATTTTGAAAAGAGCAACTGCCGAGTTTCTTGCTGGTTCTTCTCGGCAGGAACGGCATTCCGAACCAGTGGTAGACTCATTGACGATTCAAAAGTACTTGTAAAAGTTTATTTGAATAAAAAACATTTCTATTCTATTCTATTCTATTCTATACAAGAAACCTATGTCCAGCAGTGGATGTTTATTGGTTCATATAAAGGAGACAAATATACGTGTGTTTGATGGTTGTTTTATTGGTTAGTCCTTCAATTACGCCGCTACAGAGGAATGGATAGACGTGATTTTTTGCATGGGTATAGTTGAGGACCAGCAGGCCTAGCATGCAGGTTGAAGTGATATCTCGCGAAGAGAGAGAGATATCTTTTCGATGTAGACTCGTTTACTCTTCAAAATTCGAGAAAATGACGTCCCCACTCGCCATGTTAGAGTTCGTAGAAGAAAATAGAGAAAATAATTTTATTTTACCTCTACTATCGACGTAACGAATATAATTAAATAATATCAATGCAAGAAATAAAAAACATTATTTGGGGATAAAAAAAATTTAAAGATTATTTTACTTACCCTTACTAGATTAGGTAAATCAGACCAGAATGCCAAATTAGGTATAACTTCAAGGCCAGTTGCACCCATCAAGAACTTCTTTGTGCATATTCCAAGGACAAGGTAGAGTATCACAAAAGAGAAGAATATGATAAGCAGAGTAGATCCGAGTGAACGGCCAGGCCCTTCAATCTGCTTCAAACATGCCTCTTTCGAATAGAAGGCTAGTACCTGAAAATAATTTACGAATTTTAGGCAATTAACATTTGATAAAGTTTTTGCAATTCACGAAGGCGAGTGAGCTTTACTTGTGGTTACTTCGTGTACATGCACATTGCATATGTGTGCGTGCCTGTCAAAGCCTAGGTGGGAGCGGGCAGGCACGAGCATTGCGCTCGCTCACACTTATACAGATAAGACACACACACAACCATAAGTCAGTCGCCCTCGTGAATTGCAAGAACTAAGTATAACTATAAAGCATTTTTATATTTAACCCGAAATCTACGCTAAGTCTCGGGCATTATCTAGTTTTAAATATCGGCTTGCGTCGCCTGCAATCGATTTTGAATCGTGTGACTCAGCTTTGAAATATCTGTCAACGTGATCGTTTAAGTCAGAGTTGAAAACTTCCGCGGGCGCGAGATAGTCTAAAAATTATTGCTATAAATGTGATGATTGCTATCACTTCTGAATGAGCAATCCTCTCTTGCTACTGGCTAAAATGCATCATTGCATTGCATGAGACTGTTGCAATGATTAATGTATTTTGACCTTCGATCATAGAATTTTTTTTGACATAATCAACTAGCTGATTGTATGCTATAAGAAGACATTAATGTCACAGTAGAATTATGTAAACAGTACGGAAACTACCTACAAACGTTCGAAACGGCTCACTCACACAAACATGCGCATCGACGAGACCAAATAGCGGTCCTCGCGGTGCTGTCAGTAGTGAGGACCGCTATTTGGTCTCGTCGATGCGCATGTTTGTGTGAGTGAGCCGTTTCGAACGTTTGTAGGTAGTTTCCGTACTCTATTGCTATCTTTACTCTGTTAAAGTCGTATTTAGGGAGAGGGCAGACTGACTACTTTTGCGGCAGCGATCGCGCGCTTTTATTGCCTTTTGGCGTTGTTATGGCATTTTGCGTGCATCGCGTTCCGCGCGATTCTGCGATCGAAAGCCATACAAACACGTACGCGTTGGAGTCGCGATTTTCCCACGCTCGAAACGCGATGCACGCAAAAAGGCCATAAAAACGCTAAAGGCAATAAAAGTAATAGAACACTGACGCTATAAGTAGCCAGTGTGCCCTCTCCATTAATCAGACAAATTATAAACATTTCTTCCTTATTGAAAGATAGTAATTTTTACATGTTAGTTATAGGTTACATAATCAAATAATCATTAATATTTAACAGAGGACAAGCAATTCTGGGATGTTAGAATCTACTCTTTGTTATATAAACTTCTCATCAGAAAAATCGAAACACTTTCGATATGCTGAGCACTAGTATGTGTTTCGATTTTTTTGATGAGAAGTAAGTATATTTGTACAATTGCCAACACATGGACACTCACTCTCACTGAATAAATATGTACTATCTTAAACTTCAAACAACGGCCAAACTTTGTCACTTGACTAAACACCTGATAACACTTATTTAAATAAGCATAGTAATTCAAATAACACTGAAATGAAAACTGTCTATAAAAGTATTTTGGTTTCCTCTCTACACAACTATGGTTATGTAAGAGAAGGGTATTGTATTTAACAGTCTCTCTGTACATGGTTTCCACTGAACAACTTCCTTTTTGGGCAGTTTGAAATATTATGAGACATTCAATATAGTGCACGAGGAGTCCAGTGCCTCGAAGAGCATGTAAAACTGTCTGTCCTGCGACTGATCTCTCTCTGGTCGTGTCGGATTTCCGTCCCATCAGACTGTGAGAGTGAGGGAACAGAGAGTGCACCTGTGTTTGCGCACACACTTGTGCACTATAATATCTCCCTCGCAAATGGTTACTCTCTAAGGAGGTTAAATCTTTAATTTTCAGGGATAAAATGTAGCCTATGTGTTAATCCTGGGTGTGAGCTATCTTCATTCCGAATTTCAGCCAAATCGGTTCATTCATTGTGGAATAAAAGAGTGACAAACATCCATCCAGCCAAACATCCATCCTCACAAAAATTCACAATATTTTTAATATTAGTAGGATAGGATAGGATGGTACCAAATTTAAGCAGTGATGTGACTTATTCTGTTGTACACAATCTCTAAACTAAACTAAATAAACAGGTCTAAATCTTGTGCTATCCCTTTCATAATTGAAAAATGATAAAATTAACTGTCCTCCTGTGGAGGTTTCAGATCTTGTGGTTATACCTCACCACCACTCAACTCTATTGGTGTAATGGCCTACTCACAATTTTCGATGGATCTTCCAGGGAATAAACTTCTAGTTGGTCGTCAGTTGTAGCACATATTAACATTACCACAGTGGACCTGCAAAACAAGGTTTATTCACATTATTTAGTTTAAGAAGGAGAACACTAGCAGTTTCTTTTTCTGTACTGATAGGTTGGTTAAACTCACGCAAATTGCAATTTTGTTTTACCTACTCTGTATTACATTTCTTCTTCTTCTTTATAAACTGATGGACACTGGACATTTCGATTAAACTGATCTTGATATTAATTAATATCAAGATCAGTTTAATCGAAATGGAGACAGATATTCATACTGACACTTTTGCATTTATAATATCAGTAGACTTACACATACCTACATACTCTATTCTTTAAAAGAAATTAGTATTTGTTTACTTACGATGGAACGTTAGGATATATTATTGACTTCCCATCAGCACTAAACATAGAAGTATTAGATGTTCCTAAATACTGATAATTCCCACCATCTTTCTTAAAGGTATCCTTTGTTGTGTTCACTAGATCCATGTAGCTGACATACCAACATAACTGAAAATAAATTAAATTGTGTTCATTGCAATAAGAGCTACATCAGCAACCCATCAATGGCTCACTCCTACAAGCCTAGCATGCACGCGCGAGAAAATATTGTCTAACCCTTTTCTCGTATTATCTCTATATCTCTATCGAAACTAACATGGTTGCACACCATGATTTGTCTCATTACATCAAAAGTAGAGATTATTTTCTCTATTTTACTCTACAAACTCTAACCTGGCGAGTGACATCATTTTCTCGAATTTTGAAGTTTAAAAGAGTAAATGAGAAATCAGTCTACATCGACAATATCTCTTTTCGTGAGATATCACTTCGATGTGCGCTCTAGGCCTGCTGAGCACAAGGTTTCCTCTCAGAGTAGGGTTATATCACGAGCAGTTGTGCAGGTTTCCTCACAATATTTTCCCTCACAGATGAAGTACCTATCTGTTATTTTAATTGCTAGGTACAAAAGTTTTTCAATTCGTTTTAGAACCTTACTGACCTCATGTGTCATCATTAAGCAGCAACTTTGTTTGAAATCAACCTATTAACTTATAAACAAACTGATATGCCGAACTTGTTTCAAACGATTGCGTAAATACCAGTTTTAGATTATAATAAAGAAGTATCATTACCGCCAAGGGAACTATACATGTCGATGTAGTAGCGGCGCTAGTGTTTAAGGGGAGTACAATATCGTTGCAGGGATGATAATAGAATGTACTGAGGGCCAGTCTAGCTCCACTGTTCTCCAATTTATACGTCTGCGTGTCCATAAACGGTGATTTTGAAACTGGCGATAAGTCAATACCAGTGCCATTGGGAAATTCACAAGTACAGGGTCCCTTCTTCACACACACGTCTTCGGTGTACACTGTTGTTAACAAAGCAGCCAAATACACAAAAAACACAAGAGACATATTCCTAAATGAAATCATAATTAAATATTTCAAGGGGAAATTAGACGCAATAATTACAAATACAAATTCACTTTTTTTGGGCAAGATGAATGATTTGATCAGTGATTTATTGACATTTGACAATTTGACAAATAATGACAGTCAGAGAATAGTGACAATGACAGTTCACGTTTTACCTTACTCACTATTACTCATCGTGGTCTATGGTATTACTTTAATGAGACTTTAAACTAGCGGCACGCTATGATGGCCGGTTTGACACATTACAATAGTGATGTGGAATGTCAATTTATTCTCGAACAAAAAACAATTAAGTTTTGTTTTTGTACCTGATTAAATATGTTTAATAAAACAAAAATGTATATGTTTATTTA
Organism: Oeneis ivallda; assembly: GCA_029955525.1. Classification (NCBI taxonomy): domain Eukaryota; kingdom Metazoa; phylum Arthropoda; class Insecta; order Lepidoptera; family Nymphalidae; genus Oeneis; species Oeneis ivallda. The sequence goes on along the minus strand of JARPMR010000018.1, from coordinate 15,625,357 downwards.
ATTTATTTGAACGAACTGAATATTTGAATGAAAATGAATATACATACTTTATATGCACACAAGAAACATATGAATACAAAAGATACCAAAAAAGGTGCCACAAAAGGCCATAATTAATCAGATTCGTCCATACTACTATTTTCACTGTCGTCACTGCTATCATCACCTACATTAATAATTATATGTTCGTTTTCTATAATATTATCTATTTTCACATCTCTTTCATAATCTTCCCTTATTAATTTAACAGTTCTATTCACAACCTTTTCCCAGTCTCCTTTAGTCACATGTTCACAAGCTTCTTCTAATAATTTTAGCATTTTTTTTGTGGTAAATGGGGGTTCTGTATTGTGTCTTGCAGCATATCCCTTAATTTGAGCCCACACCAACTCAATCGCATTATACTCACAATGGTAAGGCGGTAACCGTATAACTCTGTGCCCATGTTCTAATGCTATTTCGTCAATGACGTATCGGATCTTGGTTGGTTTGTTTTCTTTTAAAAGACTTACTAATTCCGCTTTTAACATATTCATGTTTGCATCTACGCCATTTTTATGAAGCCATGCGACGATATCAGCTTTCTTTTGGGATTGGGCAGGTGGCTTGTCAATTTGCATCGAGTGGTATGGGGCGTTGTCCATAATTATAATAGATGGTTCAGGGAGGCTACACAACATTGAGGTAAACCATTCAGTAAACTTTTCTCCATTCATGTCTTCATGATAGTCTCCAGTGGTTTTTGACGCAAAAGCCATGAGAGAACCTTCGACAAACCCGTTGATGGTTCCGGCGTGACAAATTATAAGTCGCGATCCTTTTCCTACAGGAACTTTGGAAGTAGATGCTGCTGTGTCATCGTTCCAAGAACGGCCTACAGTATGGTTAGCATTAAGCCATGTTTCATCCAAGAACACAACATTTTGCCAATTTTTGATTTCTTTCACTTGCCGTAAAAAAGTATACCTTGCCATCGCTATATCAAATCTTTCCATCAATATTTTGCGTTTGTTACATTTTTTGTATCGAAATCCAATGGTCTTCAAAATCTTCGTTAAAGAACTTTCCCCACCGAAGAATAATCCAGCTTCCTTCAGTGAATGCACCAACTTTTTTCTTGTTGGATACTCCTACTGTAAATAGTAGCCGTAAACATGTCTTCGGATAGCATCGGCATCAAAGCTATCGATGCCTACGACTGGTTTTGCTCGTTTTCTCTTTTTTGGTGTGTGAAGTTTATTTTCTTCTGTGCCAGTCTCGCCATATTTTTTTTTAGTTATCCGTCTAACAGTTCGTTGTCCAATATTAAGCGCATCAGCTACGCGTTCAACCACTGACGTTATAGGTAAAATTGGCCCTCCATTTTGAGCTTCACGATCGAAATAGTTACGAAGGCGTATTACGAACTCACGTGTCTGACTATTTAGAACAGTTCTCTGCGTACGTTCGGTCATATCGACGAAATCCACAACAAAGGGCTTGAACAGAGTCCAAATTAACGAGCAAGGGTCAACAGTAATGCAGTATCAATATTTGAAATCCAAAGCCAGGTCAAAACTATATCACAATCGCATTGCACTGACAGTTTATACTTTTCGAAGCAACGTCAATTCGAAACTGCTTTGTTTTGCATTGAGCATTGACGCGAGTTTGCCGGAGGTAGTAGTTGTGCTAGCCAGCGATCCTATGTGACGATCGTATTAGATTCCATTTTTAAAAATTTTCAATTTAGAAAACCAAATGCCGAGTTGTGGTATATATCATATAAAAATAAAAATTTTACCTTTTGTATGAAACAGCTGATATTTTTTTGCGATTTCAGAGGTTTGTCCACATAGTGAAAATTGTTCATATTCACAAGTACATTCACCCCTTAAATGGTGCAAACTGATTTTTCTACACTTGTATACATTTTAGAAATCAATTTAATAAATAAATTTTGAGTCCTAAACCTAAAACTACATTCGATAAAATTTATGAATCTCTGCACATCACTATCGTCAATAAAGTAATACAATTATTTCCTTCAAAGTCGTTATCAATTAATACGGAACTTCATGAGCGGACAAACGTCAAACCGGCCATCATAGCGTGCCGCTAGTGTAATGCTTTACTCATGCTTTACTGGTACAGTGCCACTCATGGAACTGATTTGCGACTACTTCTTTCTATGGTGCCACCGTGCCACTATAGTTTATGTTGGCGGTGGGGTTTTGAGGAACTAATTCGGTCATCTAATTTTTATACTCCATGGCCCTCTTAAAAATTCACTATTGGATCTCGTAGTGTGCTGTTGCCATAGACGAATGATATTTAGGTACTAATTTGTCAAAGGCTGTTGCGTTTATTGTGTAAATTAAAAATGTTTTTTCCCCTTTAGTCTCATTTTCTATAAAATGGCATTTTGCAATAGTAATGTTAAGCACAGTGGCGCGGGCGCACAGCTAGCCGCGCCAAGTTATACTTGTCGTACGTTTACTTTTATCCAAGAATACTTAGTCCTTAAGGATGATTATACGAGTCTGCCCGCGAAATTCAAATTTAATTTGGTTTTTCGCAATTTGTAAACTAATACGACAAACTAGGCTAATGGCATTCTAATTGCGCCAGTAGAATTATCATCTTCACAGGTTTACATAAAACCAGTTTAAGAAATTAATCAAAATAGGTACTGAGTTGGACGTGAGTTACTCACAAATTAGTCGATATTTTGATTAATTTCTTAAACTGGACAATTTCAAGTAAAGATTTTTATATAAACCTGTGAACATGATGCTGCCATTGTCGCAATTAGAATGCCATAGTAGGCTACTTTGTCGTATTTATATTAGTATTTAGTTTACAAATTGCGAAAAACCAAATTAAATTTGAATTTCGCGGGCAGAACTGTGTCTTCCACCTTTATCCGGTTTATCATTAAATAAATATAGTGTATTATCTATGCTCCACAGCTTTAATCTATGATGAAGAACAACAACAACAATCTTTTTGATTTTTTTCGTCAATACCACTAACCACAGAGTACTTTGGTAGGTATATAAAAGTCAAAAATACTTTTCAATTTCAAATTCAAAACCTCGGAAAGAATATCAACATATCTAAAATTTTGATCATTATGTAGGTACCGGTGTTGAAATATCAAATAACTAATCTTAAAATATGCTTAAAATGGCTGATAAGAAGAAAAAACTGGTATGTATCTTTTAATTTTATAACAGTGTTTTCTCCTCATAAAAGGCATAATATTCACCAATACACCACATAATTTCATTTCAGGAGATATCAGCCACTACACGGAGGCCTGTTATTCTTAAATCTGACCGAGATGTATCCAAAGACCAGTCAAAAGAGAAAATGAGTGAAAAAGAGAAGCCAACTATTATACTTAAAACCCGTGATCATAGCGCTCCAAAAGATGACAGACCGGTGAGTCCTCGATCTCAAGTTACTGATGTCGAAGGCCCGCAACCGTCCAAAATAGCTCAAAATGAAAGTAAAGAAAGGAAAGGTAAGGCTGTTTTACCCCACTACAGCAAAGCTGACAGGAGGGGTTATGAGTTTAGCAGTCATATGTTTGGGTCTATTTTTATTCAATTCAATTGTAACACTGCAGCACTGTAGCATTGTAACTGTCGATTATGAATAGTTGTAGGTACCAAGCACAGGCTACATAGTAAAATTCCAGGACCCAACTCCTCGATCCTGATGCTGCAAGGGTTCTGCCCACACGGAAGTAGTTGCGCGCATCAGCTAGTTTCATAAATATTTCTATTTAAAGTCATCATCATTAGCAAGTAGCAACCCATCAACGGCTCACTACTGAGTGCAGGTCTCTTCTCAGAGAAGGGTTAATCCATAGTCCACCACGCTGGCCCAATGCGAATTGGCGGACTTCACACACCTTCGAGAACATTATAGAGAACTCAGATGTGCAGATTTTCTCACCATGTTTTCCTTAACCATTGAAGCAAATGATATTAAATTGCTTAAACGCTCATGACTCTGAAAAGTCAGAGGTTACCCAAGATTGAACCTGCAGCCCCCAGAATAGGAGACCACAGTCCTAACCACTAGGCTATCCTTCTTCTTTATGAACCTTTAGACAACCATTGCTGGACAAAGGCTAACCTTGCTTCTATTTAAAGTTCTTTATTTTATTTCAGACCAGAAGTTTAAGGTGATGACAGAGCCAGTGAAGTTGTTGGATGATAATTTAGAATTCAATAGTGCAGCTTATGAGTTTCTTAACGATGCCAACAGTAATTACCTAGTTGTAGGTATAATAGGTATGATAGAGTTACATACAAATCTTTTAGCCAATATTACTTTGAAACAATTTATTTTTGTAGGAATCTGGTCAACCATAGACACATAATCACTTTCTACAGCATGACATGATCTACACTTAAGGTGACTCAAGCCAGTACCTTCTTCATACAAACGTAGATGAGTGATTACTACATTATTTGATATTGTACGCTCAAAACTAAGTATTATGTTGATTTGCCTCGTCATTATCTAGGTTTATTGATATATAAAATATTGAAAAAAATATTCGTTATAAAGTTACGAGCCTCGAAAGATCGTCATTTTCACACTAAATTTATGACAACTTTGGGCGCAAATAAATAACATTAGGAGTATGAAAATTCCAAAAAAAATTGTCATTAGACATAGTTTATTTTTCATCAGTTCAAATAACTTTACTTTGTAAACACACATTTAGTAGTTTTTTCTCAAAAACACTTTTCCCAAACGACTGTTCAACCCTTTTCGCGCGCTTGATTTCGGTGTAAATTATCGCGCCTCTCACCCGAAACGGAGCGGGAGCGGGACGGTAGCACGGAAGTATGCGCGCATGCACTCGCTAGTCGCTACACTGAGTCTATCTCTTTCTCACACAATGTTAGGTGAAATAGCAAGCAGGTTACCCACGTGCGCCGCGCCGGCAACTTCGGTCGAGTGTACTGAGACCTCTTAAAGAACTTGGTTGATTAAAGTAAGACTGGAATCACATCTGTATGCATCAATTCGCATTTTGTCCATATAAAAGTGTCATTTTGTATGGAGATATAAAATGACACTTTACAAGTTATGGTGCTTAGAGAAAAGGTCATTTTTTCAAAATTCACAAAATAGCAAACAGACAGAATTCCACCTTATTTCTTTTGTTATTCCTGAATTATGATGAAATATTGTAATTATTGTACCTGGTTACAACCACAAACTTTGGATACCCCCTTCCGCCGCTCACCCCACTCAACCCCAATTCAAAAAAGGGAAAGTGAATTTTGAAAAATTACCTTTTTTCGAATACACATATTGGTAACGAAACAACATACAAAAATTTTTGTGTAATCAAAATTTATGGGAAATATTATGCTCTACTAAAAAGTATAGAAATACTTTAATTTTTGTAGGATGTAAGGGGAAAAGTTATTGAGGAGAAACCGGAGGAAGGTTGAAAATTTTACAATCCCACCCTCTTTTAGCACAGGATGCTTGAGGTCCAAAACTTGACAAATTAACCATCCCTGAACAACATCCAGAACTTTCATTAACTTCCGACCTTTTTCCACCAAATCCCACTTTTTCCTACCTGTCAACTGGACTAATAATCTAGACCTCTAGATCTAGATCTGGATCAGTAATACTTATAGAAAAAAATTTTGTATATGTTGTGTCCCAAAAATTGATCCACGCCTCTGGTGACCAAAGAGCTGGCGCTTATTTAGCCCAAAGGCTTAGCCTCGCTATTCAGAGAGGTAATAGCGCCAGTGTTTTGGGCACCATGCTCATTAGCGATCACTTGGATGGCGTGTATTTTTTGTAAATATAATTAGTAGTATTTTTTTCGCTTTTATATAATATGTAGATCTACTTATGTGATAAATTAGTCTAAAAATAATATTTAATGTGGGACTATTTCCTCTTTCTTGACCTTAGGGCACCTTATGGAAGTCACTTAAATACTTGGCAAATGTCAGGAGCTCATTTTTAATTTAAATATTTCACTTTCTAGGAACTCAGGGTGTTGGTAAATCAATGATACTCAATCTCATAGCTCAAAATGTTCACACAAATGATCTCTGCACACAAATATTGAATTCCCATCAAGTTGCAACAGAGTCAACATTTGAAGCTAATACACCAATAGAATCTCAAATGGAGAACTTGAACTTTGCAGAGGCATCTGAGAGAAAGGTTCAAGATAATAAGAATGTATTTAAGTTTAAAATGCAGGATATTGAACACATAGAAAGAGGTGTTAATTGCACTAAAGGTAAATTTTTCAAGAATAACTGGATGTACTTGTTCCAAAATGTTCCAACCCACAGCAAGTTTTCAGACAGATTGATGCGTTTTTAATTGTTTTTAGCTACAAAGGAAACTATCTTACTAATATAAATGTGGAAGTGTGTTTGTTTATTGGTTTTTCCTTCAATCACGCTGCAACGGATCTACGGATTGACGTGATTTTTTGCATGGGTATAGTTTAGGACCTGTAGAGTGACATAGGATACTTTTTATATTAAATCAAAGAGTTCTCGAGGGATTTTAAAAACTAAATCCACACGGATGAAGTCACGAGCATCAGGTAGTCCATTATATCCACGGCAAGCGATACATCCCTTAAATCGAACTTGACATCACTGACTGAGCTTCCGCTTAGTTCTTGATGTGCACGGGACATATTTCTAGTTTAGCTTAGGTAACTTAGTTTAGCTTTGGCATAGCTTAGTTTTCGGTATGCAACCTGCATAAGGGAGTGGACAGTGGACAGAGTTGAGTTATCCAAAATTAAAAGATGATTTTCACTAGAAAAAATTTTCACATAATGACTCCCAAACTTCAATTAGAGGAAGGCACATGATGGTGATGATGATATTAGTAAGGATTTTAACTATTTCAGGGATAGACATGTATGTAACAAACGACCGTATAATATTGCTGGACTGCCAAGCCTTGTGGTCGCCATCTCTCATAGAAGACACCAACACCAACCCAGTTACGGCGCGTAGTGCGAACATCGTTACTGTGGATTGTCTTCAAATCGCATCCTATTTGATGGCGGTATGCCATGTTTTGATTGCAGTTCAAGATTGGTTTGCTGATTATAATTTTATACGGTTAGTATATTATCCTATCGATAAATACATAATATATATATATATATATATATATATATATATATATATATATATATATATATATATATATATTTAAAAATTCTGCGGGAACTCTTTTATTATCCGAGATAAAAAGTAGATTTCCCGGTCTGAGGACCCACTACTACACCCATTACTATACCTATGCAAAAAATCGCATCAATCCGTTGCTCTGTTGCGACGTGATTGAAGGACAAACCAACAAACAAACACACTTTCGCATTTATAATATCAGTAATGCAAAATTATAACACAGTCTACAGTCAGTCAATCTAGGCAACCAAAATCTAACATCGTTCGAGATTTAAGTTACATATTTTGAGTTTAAGTAACATATTTTAAATTAAGATAAAAACTATATACAGAGCCATATCTCGGTAACACATACAAACATGTTTGTATGATCAAAATTGTAGGAAATTTAACGCTCTACAAAAAACGTAAGGAAAAAAGTTATTCAGAAAAAACCGGAGAAAGGTCGAAAATTTTGCAGCCCCCCCCCCCCCCCCCCCCTCCTCTTTTAGCACAGGGTCCTCGAGGTCCAAAACTTGAGAATATGTTAATTAGCCATCCCTAAACAACATCCCAAAGTTTCATTAACTTCTGACCTTTTTCCATCAGAAACTACCTGTCTACTGGACTATAATTATATCTCAATAGGATTAGGCAGCGTTTTGGATGAAAGCTCCCGGCTTGAATTTTTCCGACATTGTCAACAATTATCGTCAAATTTCAACCAACTTACACAAAACCTTAACAAATTATACACCAATCTTCCTCATGAATCACCCTGTCTATTGGTAAAAACCGCATGAAAATCCGTTCAGTAGTTTTTGGGTTTATCGCGAACAGACAGATAGACGCGGCGGGGCACTTTGTTTTATAATATGAGTGATAGTGATTCTAAGGGTAGCACTTGAGGATATATTCAGAATAGAATAGAAATGTTTTTTATTCTAATAAACTTTTTTCAATTAAGCAGTGATAGCCTAATGGTTACGACTGTGGTCTCCTATTCGGGGGGTCGCAAGTTGGATCCTGGGTACGCACCTCTGATTTTTCGAAGTTAAGTGCGTTTAAGAAATTAAATATCACACGCTTCAACAGTGAAGGAAAACATCGTGAGGAAACCTGCACACTTGAGAGTTCTCCATAATGTTCTCGATGGTGTGTGAAGTCCGCCAATTCGCATTGGGCCAGCGCGGTGGACTATGGCCTATAACCCTTCTCTGTGAGGAGACATCGCTCAGTAGTGAGCCGATGATGGGTTGATAACAATGGTGATACTTTTTTTACAAGTGCTTTTGAATCGTCGATGAGTCTACCACTGGTTCAGAATGCCCTTCCTTTAAGGTTTACCTTTCTCTGCCACAGCTACATACAAACCGCAGAGATGCTGAAACCGTCACTATCAGCGTCTAGCTCAGCCAGCACGAGCCAAGAAGGCTCAGAGTCCAACGACAGTGAAAGTCACCCACATCTGTTGCTCCTTCACAATAGATGTCAACTCGAAGACTTTACGCCCGAAGCAGTGTGTACTATGCAGGATTTGTATAGGTAAGTTCATCATCTAGATTCTAGAACTATGTGAGTAATGCTAGTTTTCACCAAGCACACCTAAATCATCCCCCAAGTAGGAGTCTCTTTACGTAGGTAGCCCCTAAATACAATGTCTTACCCAATGGCATTTCCACCTTTTCTCAATGCCTATAATAGTCCACTGCTGGACAGTGGACTAAAGGTCTCTCCCAGCGGGAGAGTTTGCCCATAATCACCACGCTGGGCACACGGGTTGGTGATCGCAGTAGAAGTTTAAGCCGCAAAGCAACGTGTGCGTGTGTCTCTGTGACATGTAAACCATCGCCGATCTATTGAATTTGCTACAATAGCATTTAACACACATAGAATAGAATAGAACAATTTTTTATTCAAATAAATTTTTGTAAAATACGTACGAGTACGTAGCAGTAAATGTACGTATGAAAGTATCATACGGACATTTAGCGCTCCAGTTCGATAGCGTGTAGAAACTAATTACTACCCGTTCGATTCAAGTTGGCCGTCGACGACCGTTACAAAATGACGTCATACTGTAGCGTTGATAGCATAAAAAAATGATTGTATTTTTTTTAATGTGACCACGACTGTGACGGAAGTTTTCTTTTCTGGCAACGATTTTCATGGCAATGATGTCTTGAATGTCGAACGGCGTGATTTTATTATTTTTCTCCTCTTCGAAGAAAGTAATTAAAGTAATAAATAGTCTGCGCTACGCAAAACTTTTCCTTTTTTACTCATCGTAGATAACTACGCGTGAACAATAGTAACCAAACAACAATAACTAACTAAATAAAATTTAACAAAACAATTTAAAACGTCACAAAACAAAAGTTTGAAAAAAAAACGGTACTGACAATCCCGAGCGGTACGTTTTTATCTGTACTAAGTGGGTCTGACTTGGTGCGGTGCGGGGAAGTGCGAGGGAGTTAGCGGCCAACTTGAATTGAACGTAGTACGTGTATGGTAATATTATGTGTGGCAAAGATGAGATCGCAGTTAGGAACTATTTCGTCATCCTTACTTAATATTATAAATGCGAAAGTGTGTTTGTTTGTTGGTTTGACCCTCAATCACGCCGCAACACAGCAACGGATTGACGTCTTTTTTTGCATGTGATAGTAGAATAGAACAGAATAGAAATATTTTTTATTCAAATAAACTTTTACAAGTGCTTTTGAATAGTCGATGAATCTACCACTGGTTCGGAATGCCTTTCCTGCCGAGAAGAACCAGCAAGAAACTCGGCGGTTGCTCTTTTCAAAACAAAATTACAATACAGTAAATACTATGCTATATATTATGCAGTGTTTCCACAATGAGGGAAGTTCCAAAAATGCATACCGACTAACTTCTATCTTAAGATGGGCAGACATAAAGTAGCCTCATTCCCGCCGGTGGCACCCGTTCACGAGCATGACGCATGACCCATCCATTGCTTCGCTCAACCATATAGTGACAAACTACTTTTTATCCCGCTATTTAGTCATCCTTACTTAATATTATAAATGCGAAAGTGTGTTTGTTTGTTGGTTTGTCCCTCAATCACGCCGCAACACAGCAACGGATTGACGTGATTTTTTGCATGTGATAGTGACAAATTACTTTTTACCCTGGAAAATCAGAGTTCGTTCGGGATTTTCAAACACCAAAATCCACGTGGACGAAGTCGCATGCGGGCGGGTTCAGTTAGTTGAATAATAAAACTTGAAATTTGCAGGAAAGCATTTCAAAAATCCAACCTACAGCTTAATTCCGGGATGTACATGTACAGTGACACAAATAAAAATGGCCTGAACATTGACAACGTTTGCAAGGGATATAACGTCGAGTCTTGTGGATCGCCCCTGAACCTGTTCCTCTTACCAGAGGTTTATAGTGATTTTGGTAAGCTCCATATCTTCCTCCTCTTTGTGAAGAAAAGGAACTTCGTTCCAAAAATTGTATTTTGATTAGGGTTGCTGATGATTATGATATTAACAATAAATAATCTTCTTCGTCGACTAAGCGTTATCCCACTAGATGGGGTCCGCTTTCCGACATGCCCACTTTGCCCGATCTTCTGCATCCGATTTTCGTAATTTATTGGCTCTCAGATCAGCACTCACAATATCCAGCCAGCGCTTTTTTGGACGGCCGCGAGGTTGAGCTCCAAGGACGGCGATGTTAAGACATCTATTACCGACGTAGCTTTGTGGTTTCCATGCCACATGACCATACCATCTTAGACGGGCTTCTTGCAACTTGTCTCCGATGTCACGGACACTGAGCCTACTGCGGATGTGATTGTTGCGTTGTCGATCGCATCGTGTGACATTACACATCCACCGCAGCATTTTCATCTCCATGACTCGAATTAACACTAAACAATACTTTCAGATAATCGAGATATTTATCGCGGTCATCCGCCTTTCGAGCAGTTAGCGAAACGCCTCCGTTGGATGGTGCTGGGCGTGAACCGCCACCAAATAACCGCAGTACCAAACCTCTCCGAGAAGGGTTGGTTCCAATTCTGCAGTAAAGCTTGGGAGACTATCCGTAAATGCCCATTCTTTATTGAATATGAAAGATTTTTACCATAGTTTTAAAGATATTTAAATAAATAATCATGTAGATATATCAAACAATAGTTTTATTATGACTCTATTTTGCCTTGTTTATAAATTATTAGCTGATGCCCGCGAAATCGTCCGCGTGGATTTAGCTTTAAAATCCCGCGGGAACTCTGATTTTTCCAGATAAATAGAGTATCACTCTCCAGATCCTCAACTATACCCATGCAAAAAATCACGTCGATCTATAGCTCTGTTGCAGCGTGATTTAGACAAACACACTTTCGCATTTATAATGTTGGATATATCAACTGATAGACATTCATTGTTGGACAAATGTCTCTTGCATTGCATGATATTCTCTTCCACATGTCTCGGTCCTATGCCATGTATCCAGCAACTCCATGCGACTCGTCTGATGTCCTCGGCCCACCTAGTGGGAGGTCTGTCACCACTGCGTTTCCTGGTGCTAGGTCACCACTCCAGCACATTATGACCCTAAAGAACATCGGTGCTTCGAATTCAAAGTTCTCACTGGCGACCGACATACTGTTTGATAACGGAGTCTTCTCGAATCTCGATACTTTCCGAACGCTACCCAGCAAGGACTCTTAATCCAAGGATTTGGATGCCTTTAGCGTAGGTACCTATAGTTGCAGAACTAATATGCAAAATTAAGACATTTTCATTCACATGTACAGATCATAACTGCTAAAATTCTCAAAAATGGCTGATTCTGGCTTCACAGGATATTAACGTTACTCCGTAAGCCAAAAAATGACGTGTCAGTCTGCCTGCGCTAAGTAGAAATACGTACATTGCTTCTTATGCGACCGAATATTTGGTAAGTTTTTTACAATAATAATTATAAAACTCACAGATTCCAAGCATGGATAACGCAAACACTGTGCTAACCCACTGACATAGGTATTATTTGGCTCTTTACCCTGTGTACTCAGAATCAGTTATATAAATAATCAGTTATATAAATTATTATATTAAATATTTGGTAAGTTTTTTTACAATAATAATTATAAACCTTTCACAGATTTCAAGAATAGATAACGCAAACACTTAGTGCTAACCGACTGACATAATTAGATATGTATTATTTGGCTCTTTATCGTGTGAACTCAGAATCAGTTATTTCGAAGATCTGTATCAGAAATATGACCTTTTATAAAATTACTATATTGTGGACTTATCAGACAAAAATACCAAATTCCTTGACAACCTTGTCTGTAGTCAGGTAAATGTTTATGGGCTTAGATTAAAGTTAATTAATAGTGAATCACTAGAGAAGATAAGAACGCAGGTGTTTAATCTTAAAAGATAAAATGTTCCTGTTTCATTATTTTTATTACACATAACTTTATACATTGACTTATTGGACCCAACAGGTGTATTAGATTGATAATAATCCATATCTATCAAATGTTCTATTTTCAGATGTTGCTAGTTGCTACGTCGGATTATTTATTTTTAAATCGTAGCTACAATATTATAGCCCGGTCAATTTAGACATCCAAGGTTACAATAATTCCCACTTGGCTGAAAATTGGACATTGGTAGGATTGTTCAAAACACTGTTTCAAATTTTTGAATCGTTATATCTCAAAAACGGTGGCTCTTAGGAAAAAGTATTTAGACATTTTTTATAGATAATCATCTGATCTACAATTTTTGTCAAGGCTAAGTTTATGATAAAACTTACGGTTTTGCTGAAAATCGCGTAAAACCCGTTTTTGTGATCTTTGACCCCGAGTAATTTTTTTCCAGGTGTCAGATCGATGAAGACTTTTCACATTTTATTTATAATAGTGTTTTGAACAATCCTACCAATTTTCAGCCAAGTGGGAATTATTGTAACCTCACCCCTAGTTTTTGGTCTAATTTGACCGGGCTATTATACAGTTTTCAAATCACAAGCATATCACTCTGTAATTCACATAAATCTGTTAAACATAGCCGTTATAACAAATATTACGTCTTTACGGTTTCTATTTATAAAGGCAAAGACATTCTTAGATTAGAAAAAGAAAAAGAGTACAAACCAGGTGAAATGAGGTTAGTGATTGATATTGACGATGTTTTTCAGTATTCTTATATTATGAAAATTATTGATATACGCTTTCAATAAGTGGTTTACGTCGTTGTTCAGGCGGTTTGTAAGCATGCTGATATACACTCGCCAATCTCCAATGTTCAGGATATCCGGTCGCATTTGCATCCCGCCAAATACTAAATGGAGGTACTAAAGTGGGAATAGTATAGGACTTCTTTGTGTAAGGATGACGCATCTTCGGTATTTTTAGGTCCTTAGAGTCGTTTGAACTGTTGCTTTGAACCGAATTCGGGTTACCAGCTTTGAAAGCAAACTTATAATCATCTTTCTGCCTCTTCTCTTGAGGCACTTTTACTCCGTTACAGGACAAACAGTTCTTATGTTTAGTATTATTATTATTAGAATTACTATTTTTTGAGGAGCCTTTGGCAGAATGCCTAGAGGCTTCAGATTCGTTCGGCGAACTCTGGTGCAACTTTCCTTGGGCTAGTGGAGTTTTTTCATACGATTCTATGCTATGACGATTACGATTAATATCATAATATTTAGAATTTTTACTTTTATTTTCTGTATTCCAAGCTTCTTTAATATTGTTTATTTTAGATCTTTCGCCATTCATATTATTGTGGCTTACATCTGATAAAGTTCCGCAACCATTAATTCCATCACAGAGACTTTTATTTGATTGAGCGGAATTCTTTCTACTTGATGATCTGGATTTGCTTATTTTGTTTACTTCGTTATGTTGTGGGCAGTTTTGCACCTCACAGGAGTCTTTTCTTTTTTCCTTAGTTATATCTTTTTCGAAATATGGGACGCTGTGTTTCCCTGGGTCATCACCTTGGCGATTTTGGTTAAAAATTGGTAATGCATGCCCTAGTACGTTTTCATGTACGTCTTCTTTCGGCGTGCGTACCATTGTAAAAACGGCCGGTGCCAATGATCCGTTCGATCCGTCTATATGTTTTGGAGGTCTGGGTTCACTTTTTGGATTGTCCGTTTTAAAATCCCAGCAAATTGCTAAGTCCATTAGTGAAAGAGGCTTTTTATACTGGCCTCCTGGGTCAGATGTTGCCGGTCGCTGTTTGTGTTTGTCGTCTTCACCTTCAGGTTTCTTTGGATCACATGTTTTAGGTCTATGGACGCGCATTTTGGTGCAACATGTAGGTCCCGACGCTCCATAACCTTTCCACCCAATAGCGTATGGTTTCACAACAATGTCCGAATCTCTATGTTCGCCTACTTTTGTCATGTTACGGTACCCTAAGGTGTCTGGTAGAGGTTCGTGTTCTAAATTATCAGCGTGCATTTTTTTCGCGAATTGGAAATGTTGCGATACGTTAACATACGGTAGTTTAGGTGTTCCGCTTTTCTTAGCGTATTTCATAGTTTCACTGTCATTTTGAGCTTTATCGGCTACTTTACGCCAAAACTCTTCCTCTGGATTTTCTTGTGACCCATGTAGTTGTTCTACGGCGTCTTTTACCAAAAGGTCGTAGTTGTCGTGTCTCTGTTCTGGATCTGTTTTTGATCCAGGTATATAAGGACCGTGCCCATCACTGTCTACTGGTTCTTTTGGTGTATTCAGCTGCAAAGGGTCGCCCTCTTTATTGTTTTTATCCTGAAGTTCGTCCGACTCCTTTTCTAGGGTTTCCTTCGCATCTACCTGATCCTGATCCTTTTTAATGTACAGACATGTAAAAATTTGAACAAAATTAAAAATAAATTATGTTTTGAAATGTTCAACTACTTAATTTAGGTTCACAGTAAACTTTTTCTTCGGTCTATGTTTGTGGAGCGGACACTGGTTGGGCTGAAAAAAAAATTAACAATTAAGTCCTACGTATGATATCTGTAAAATTAATTCAAACCCTCTTTCTGATTAGCGAATTATATCTTAGACTGCAAACCCTGAAATTCTGAAAACCCGATAATGATACTGAACTTGTGATTAATAAGGTTTTATAAGTTGATCATGAAAAAATGTAATATATTATTATTAGTTTGATATATTTTTTTAGATATTGCTCATACGCGTAATTTCTTTTTGTTTACTATTATTGTTATATTATAATGGTATGGTAATAATAAAGTTAATAATATAATCTAGTTATAAATACAGCGAGATCGTTGATAGCTTTTGAAAAAGTAACTCGGGTAGGTACCTAACTTTAACACTTCCTATCGAATTCGATATCAAAAGTCTTTCAAGTTTGAGAGAAATTGATTTAAAAGTGGGAAGAAATTAAGAATGTTACTAATAACTACACTACCTAATAATATTATATTTATCTAGCTTATCGCATTTTTTTATTTAGTCGTTTATTATCGCATTTATTTAAAGACTAGAAATTGCAACAATCATGATTAAACAACTCGTTATCTATCATAATATTAAATACTTGCTTTATTAAAGACGACTTATACCTAGGTAGTTAGTAAGTACATACTGTAAAATTAAATTAATTTTTAATTTTTGACGACCTCCCTGGCTCAGTGGTGAGCGCTGATAACTGGAAGGTCTCGGGTTCGATTCCCGGCGGGGGCAATTTGGGAATTTATAATTTCTGAATTGTCTCTGGTCTGGTCTGGTGGGAGGCTTTCGTTAGCCGTGGCTAGTTACCCCCCTACCGTCAAAGACGTGCCGCCAAGCGATTTAGCGTTCTGGCACGATGGCGTGTAAAACCGATTGTGGGTATGGGTTGAATTTTCACTGCTATACCCCTTCCAAGTTAGTTCGCTACCATCTTAGACTGCACCGTCACTTACCATCAGGTGAGATCGCAGTCAAGGACTATCTTGTCATCGAATAAAAAAAACATTGATCAACCTGTGTCCACATAAAATAATATTAATGAAATAAAAATGATTCGCCTGTGTAATCTGTGCAATCAAAACTGTTGTAACTTTGATTCATTGATGACTCTTTCAAAGTTTTGCAACAGCCTATTTTCAACAGACTTCAAAAAAGGAGGAGGTTCTCAATTCGTCGGAATCTTTTTCTTTTTATGTATGTTCACCGATTACTCGAAGATCAGGCGTCTTCGAGTAATCGGTGAACATATACATAAACCGATTTGGAAAATTCTTTTTTTCTTTTCAAAGAGTATACCTACTTCCCAGTACTACGTTTGAAGTCGGTTTTTTAAAAATAATTTTTCAGTTTATCCATGCCAACAACAACAACAAATGCCATGTTATTGAACAGACTCTTGTAGATAATTAGAAAGGTATATGTTTCAAATAACCCTGTTTATAAAAAAGATTTAAGTATTTACAAACGATGTCAGTAAAAGTATTACCTATGCAAATCCGAACTCCAAAAACGCGATTGAGCGCGGTAGGTAGGTAAATGCTTAGTAGCATAAATCCTTTCAGTTACAGTCAGACTTACGAACTCTTAGACTCTTCAACGTCGATGCCAAATGTAAATAAAGCTGGATGCATGACAACTTATGAACGAGGAATAAGGATAATTTAAACATTTATTTGGGAACTTGGGAAACTATATAATATGTATTTAGTTCAGTAAGTTTTAAAGAAAGGCAGTATTCATGAAACTTTTACCTACTTAGGGAAAGGGCAAACTGCGATTCTTAGCGGCAGCGATCGAGGCGTTTTTATTGCCATCAGCGTTTTTATGGCATTTTGCGTCTGCTGCGCGATTCCGCGATCGAACGAGGAATAAGGATAATTTAACTACTCAAACGAATTTTAGTCGCGAAAACGCGATGCAGTCGCAAAAGGCCTTAAAAACGCGAAAGACCATAAAAACGCGCCAATCGCGCTGCAGACGCAAATGGTCATAAAAACGCAAAGTAATAAAAAATTCTTTTCAAAAAACCGACTTCTAACGCCACTACAAAGTATAAAAATAATTTTAGTTTGTCCACGTTTTTTGAAGTCGGGCGGGCCTATATACAAACTATGAAACCGATGCGCGACGCTACAGAATATGATAGACTCGTTTGTAGAAGTCGAGCGAGCATCGCGAGTCGGTTTCATAGTTTGTATTTTAGGCCCGCCCGACTTCAACAAACGTGGACAAACTAAAATTATTTTTATACTTTGTAGTGGCGTTGGAAGTTGGTTTTTTGAAAAGAATTTTTTATTTTAAGCTTTTAAGTGTAGTATCCTATGATTGAGGAGCTAGGACCTGGAGCTCCATGATGTAGTCCATACTTGTTACCTACAATATCAATTCGTAATCGAAATTTCCTAAATCGCCATAGTTTTAGCCTGCAGCATCAGGCTTGAGGAGTTGAAGGGTAAAATTTTTATGGGACCATTTCGCAAACATCCTCTGTCGATTAAAAAAAATCACGCGAATCGGTCCAGTAATCCCGGAGAAATCGGTGGACATACATAGAAAAAAAAAAAAAAAAAGATACCGGCCGAATTGAGAACCTCCTCCTTTTTGGAAGTCGGTTAAAAAGCGCGCGATCTCTGCAGCTAAAAATAGCCAGTGTACCCTCTCCCTTACTCGTACTATGGAAGAACCTACTTACGACATAATATTTTAAACGTTATTATTTTTGTGAAAACTTTGAAAACTTCTTTTAGGCGCTTTGAGCGATTTTTGATAGGGGAAAATCTCATGAAAATCTTGCGGGTTCGCGTCACCGATAATATGTATAATAAATAATTAATATTAAGTAATACTAATAATAATAGATAGATACCTACATAATAATAAATGTCTGTGAGTATGACGTGTTTTGACTTTTTAATCGGTAATCCCCATGACTGCCCATGTTTTTTAATCTAGCAATTAGGTAGGTCTTCTACTTATTTTACCTACCTTTTGTGTAAATTTAATTTAAAAAAAAGCTTTTAGTACCTGGCTACATCATCAGATCCTAGATATCATCTAGGACCAGAGTAGGTAGGTACTTGTCAATACGAATCAAATGAGCCCAAATTCGATGAGTTACGTCGAGAGTTCCGATAGCCATCTTCCAACTCCATCATCAAATCAGCTCCATGTTACAAAAATATTGCATTGTCATCCCATTTACATATAACATTCAGCTAAATCGGAACCCGGGAAGTAGTTCTAATCTAATTCATCTTACAAGATTTGACCTAAACATACGTATACTCGTACATAAGCTTTTATTAGTTAAATAAAAGCACAAATAAAGCTTGTAAAAATATATCAATAAATAATTATCTCTACATTTCTGTTCTAATTAGGTAAGTACCTAATGAGTTTTACATAATATTAATATGCAGGTATACTTATCTGTTTTTCTGTTTAGAACTTTGGGGATTGTTTTGGTGTAAAAAAACGTTTTAATGTAAAGGTTTACGAAAGCAACAGGTAGGTTTGAGAGGGGTGTTGGCTGCGTAACCTATCAAATATATGTTGAATTGGGTGGAGTGGTCCTGGAGGAATCAGGATGATCATCCGTATGATGGCAGGGTTGCATATCTGTAACTTGTAAGTAAATACGTAAGGACACGTACATAAACGTACAGTACAATACGTATACCTACCTACATCTACTTACCCACTAAATACAAGACCAAGGTTGTATTAAACTCCACTTAAAACTCTTCGCAAGATTTCCCGGACCCAATAATATCACAAAAAGTAGAAAATTTTAAAAGTTGAAAATTCGTTAGCATTATGATGTTCCTATTTGGTTCACTCAATAATTCACGATCAATAACTAGGTATATTATTCTGATTGGATTCAAAACTCGGTTTCAAGACACGACAAGTTCAGCAAAAACGCGCGGAAATTATTTCCAATGCCACGTTCAATGTTGTCAACTCACGTTGAAAGTCTGTTCCTCTGCCGGCTTTTTGTCCTCCGGCTTAGCCTTGCCTCGTTGCCCGGCGCGCAAGCGTCCTGCGACCGCCTTCGGCCTCTGAACACGAAGGTTCAACCAATCTGGAAACCTCCCATCAGGAGGCTCTTTCGCCAATTCTTCAGCTAAGAAAAGAATACATTTCATTTGTCAATATTCGCGAATTTGTCGTAATACATCATTAGTTTACGATCTGCGTGTGAAATAAATATCAATGGAGCAGCCAATTTTATGCCTTAGAACGTTTTCTGATTGAGCGTTCAGCGTATTTTCAAGTTCCTTCCTTCATATTTTCGCGTGATATCGACACGAGCATCTATCCAAGTATCAGAGTAGCGCTTTAAACGCAAGCCACACCCCAAATAAACTTTGCCTTAGCTCACGTAGCTTAGCCTGCAAACAATGTGCGAGCTATAATAAATCACAAATTATAAGCTGTACCTATACCGGCGGGAATGGGCTACTTTCTATCTGCCCGTCTTAACATGAATTTAATTGTAGTACGCTTTTTTGGATACGCTATTCTAACGAAGTTGCATGGGTTAAATCGGCTTGGCATCCAGCTGCCCACAAGATAGTACAAAAAACTTATTACGATGTAATAGCTACTTAATAATATATTGTAAAATGATTATTTTGAAAAGAGCAACTGCTGAGTTTCTTGCCGGCTCTTCTCAGCAGAATCCACTTTCCAAACCGGTGGTAGAGTGATGAAGTGTCATAAGAGCCACAGGTTGGCCTACGTGAAATAAATAATTTTGAATTTTGTATAGTGACGGACTGCCAGCCTACGAGTGGGGTGAAGCTGAAGGCAGACACAAGGGCGACTTTCACTAAGCTATAGCCCACTGATCAGTCAGTTAGCTTAGCTTAGCTCTGTAGCTCGCAGTGTCACGGAATACTTAGTAGTAAACTGAAATATTAAAATATGACGAAGCTACTTGACCAAAGCTAAATATGTTTGATTCGCGGTGTAAGTAGCTTGCGCTTTAGTTCGCACCTTTGTAGCTCCTGCCTTATATCTGTTCTATATGCTATCATTCTTGTATGTATGCACGTCGGTAATCGAGTGCACGCGCTTAGTTAAAATATTACAAGAACTTAGAAAAACTTAGGTACCTACTTATGTAATAAGCACAAAAGAAAGTTTATGATATGAGCGCCGAAAATACGCTCGATCTGAAAATAGCCTTAAACCTACACGGTTATGTTTCGGGAGAAATGTCGACAAGAAAATTACTTCCTGACACGTAATATGAAGACTCAGGTAGATAAGTAAAAGGATGTACCTACTCATCGCATGTGCAGTTAAACTATAAGACAGCAACCTCTTACGACATTTACGACGGAAGTTGCAAAATGCAGCAATGTAAAATATCGTCTTATATACGTCTTATATATCCACGTAACTACCCAATTAATTTATATAATATGTATATAATATAAATTATTACTAGTGGTTCGCCCCGAACTAAGACCTCGCGGTAACGGTATCCCATGATTATTCATTCAATCGATACATGACGACCAAAACTGACATTATTATTATGCCCGTTATCACCAAACATACCTAAATCAACCCCTAAGTAGGAGTCTCTTTACGTAGGTAGCTCCAAAACACAATCCTAAGTCCTAACATCCGTCCCAATGTCCTTTTAGGTGTCCCGTACAGGATCGTGATAAAGAAGTTGACAGTAATCATCACCTAACTTATCATAGGTAGCCCGTAAAGGTTAGGAAACGTCAGTGAAAACATTGAATTATTATGTAGGTACTAACGAGTGAAAACGGGTTAGGAGCATCTGTACAAATCGTCATCTATCGACGCGAATAGAAAAATACAAAATTAATAGTTTATTGAAGTTCGATATTTAACTAAAGAATAATTTTAATTGAATAATATGTTATTATTATTATATTATGTACCTAAATAATAATGGTCGACGCAAAACTGTTTTTGGGATAGATCGTAGTCGTAACTCCTAGTTCCATGGAATAGTTAATGACTGCGCCATCTATTAGCATTATTGTGAAGCTATGTGAAATTACTGATGCTCATTAAAAATTAAATAACCTCGTTTCTTTATAATATTCATATAATTTTAGTATTTGTTTTCAAGTACAGGATACAAGTGAAATAAAAAAATAAGTACAGCTTGAAAATATATAGCCGATTTTCCCAGAGAGCATCTTCAAGCGAGCGTATTAAATCGCCACTTTGAAAGCCCCCCATTTCGTCAATTTTAGGAAAAAAAAAATACGTTTGTACTCTGATCCAAATTGTCTTTAAAATGATACACAGAAACCCTATGAATCGCAAAAAAATATATTTTACTTCGCATTCGCTTCTATGAGAGCCCCCCTGAAATAAAGATTTTTATATCTTTTTAAGCCATTTTCGGCTGGAGGCCATCGGGTTATTATACCTAAACATAATATTATTATATCTAAATTTGAAGTAATTACGTTCAGTAATTCAAAAGTTATAAGGCTCTGACAGACGGACGGACGGACGGACGGACGGACGGACGGACAGACGGATGGACGGACAAGTGCAAATCGCTCTAGTAAACTCAGAGACCTCGCTTCGCTCGGTCAATTAAATATAGCTTTATTCTATTTTCATTAATTTATTTCATATTATATTTTTTGCAAAATCTTTCTTTTATTTTACCTATATATTCTTCTTTTGTGATCAATGCTTTATATATAAAAGTAAATTTACTTTAGACTATTTTGGTTTGTTATTTGTTTTACTATTTCTTTCTACAAATAAATAATAGTTATTTGTGTTATATGGGGCCAAAGGAATTTTTTGTTCCCCGAGGGCGTTATTTTGAATTCAGAGCGAAGTGAAGGATTCTATAGTAGACTCCCGAGCGCAGCGAGGGATTCTAAAGTAGAATCCTGAGCGTAGCGAGGAATTCAATATACGCCGCCCGAGAACAAAAAATTTTGGCCCCGAATGACACACACTATTTTTCATCATTACCTATGAGAAAAAGCTAGGAGTATCAACCTACTATGTATAGAGTATAGACATTACCAATACGTATATTGAAAGTTTAAATAAAACACAAATCAATTTTTATGAAATAATTAAACATTAATATTTATGTTGGAAGTATGGGCGTATATATCTAATCGACAAATTTGATCACGTGACTTATCGTAGACAACAGCTTTTCAAACATTTTTGAATTTCGACACATTTTTGAATTCTCTCTTCTGATTGGTCCGCGTTAGTGCTTTAGTATGCTAAAGCACTATAACGCGGACCAATCAGAAGAGAGAAATGAAAAGTCCCATGGGGTTAAAATGAAATTTTGCTCCCGCTGTCCTCTGAAGCCAATATTCGTTTTTCGAATAGGTATGATGAAAAAATATTTTTTTTATTCAGTCTTACCAACTTTTCTAGTTATTTTTCTAGGTAGTTCCCAAGTGCCAGTAAAGTGCCCGAAGCACCTCGACGAGCCCCTGGGTGCTCCTGGTAGGAAATGCCCATTGATGTCGCATATCGGCTTAGGGTCCGGTCGCATCTCTAGAGGCCTTGCTCGAGTTGGCGCCCAACGTGGGACCTGCCAGTTACCAAGGCGCTTCGGCGTCGACTCTTTGTTGAACTGTAGGAGAACATAATAAAGTTTACAAGAGAAATGTTAAAAAAAATTGATTGTCGAGGAAAACTCAGCTGAAACGAAGTTCAGAGTCAACGCCATCTATCGCCACATGTCAGAACCATCTCGTAAAAAACAGTCATTAAAGCAAGTTCAAGCATATTCACACTGCCCACAACAGATGGCGTTAGTAAATTTTGCCGCAAATATTTTGTTCGGAATTTCTCTTCTATGAAAATTCGTTCCAAAAATTAAGAAAAAAAGAACAAAGACAATGATCTGTAGTCAAGATTCGAACCCCCGAACCGGTAGTTTCACTCCTTCGTTTAACCGCTGCGCCACCAAAGCTTTGATAGAACGTGTATAACGTAAACGAGGGCAACAAGGGTCGTGACGGAAAATTCTTACACATTTTTTCATCTAGCCCCATCTGTCAAAGCATCCGAAAAGGAACTTCGTTCCAAAAACTGTAATCCAACTACAAAAAATAGAAATAATCATCCGTCTTATTGATTTTGTTCATATAAAATCTTTAGAGTATCAATGCTCAAAGTATAAAATAGCCAAAGTCACCCGGACCTATGAATCGATTGACGGGTTTGCTACGACGTCATACAGCCTATAACATGGGAGACGCTAAACAAACGAAGTAAAGACATTGCTCACTTGATCGCTGATAAAGAAGGAAATGATGAACCGTCAAACACACATATACTACTACTAGTAAAAATATAACACTCGGAATTGGGAAGTATCTACTCGTATGGATGAAGCGAACACAATCATATATTTAGGTATTTCACGCTTTGTTTCACGCAACGTTAAAATCATAAACGTCTACGTATGTTGTGAGCGCCTACCCGCCTACAGCGACGACCTCCAAAATAACTACCTAGCTTATGTTGGGTAAACACAAGGTATTTTATTTCGTTTTGTACCAAAATAGCAGAATAACTTATAACATATTTTGTATGTACCTTCTACACATAGATGTGCATGACCATTGCGACGTACGTACCTTAATTGGTACGTTAAAGTTCCTCTTCAGATTTTCTATTTATATAGTTATTAGGTATACATAGGTATACATATATAATTAGCAGGTATTATAAAGCGCAAGATCATCAACTCAACCTATCGCCGGCTCACTATTGGAGAGAGGTCTTCTTTCGAATAAAAAGTACTTATGTTATGTTACATTAGTTACTTAAGTAAAATGCGGATCGGCAATTATTTAGAACCTTTGAGTATTAAACCAATTTAATACTCAAAGTTTAGAACATTGAAAACTCAAGCATGCAATGCAGGTTACCTCACTATGTTTTCCGTTCCCAATAAAGCGAGTGACAGATAGATATTCATTTGAATTAAGCGCACACCACTCTGAAAATTCATAGATGTGTGCCTGTGGGATCGAAACCCCGTCTTCCTTAACCCCCGTTGTCGAAGCCGAAGTCTATGGTAGCAAAAAAGTCCAAAAAAGTCGTATAAGTCTAACGTTATACGACGTCATGTCGTGTAGTAGTCTTATAATGGTAATAAGACAACAATAACGTCCTATAGATGTCATCAATTCGGCCTTTTAGTCGTGCGACTATTCAGTTATAATAAATAGTCGAGTAAACGTCTATAAAACGAAATTATATGACGTTATGTAATGGTAACAGCCACAACGCTTATACGACATTCGTATGGTTGTATAAACGTCGGTGTATGACATTTATATGACTGAAAGTCATGTAAAAGGAAATTATATGACGTTATGTAATGGTCGCAGCCACAACGCTTATACGACATTCGTATGGTTGTATAAACGTCGGTGTATGATATTTATATGACTGAAAGTCATGTAAAAGGAAATTATATGACGTTATGTAATGGTCGCAGCCACAACGCTTATACGACATTCGTATGGTTGTATAAACGTCGGTGTATGATATTTATATGACTGAAAGTTATGTAGACGTTAATTCATAACATTTATATAACTAACATTACTTTGTTTTTTAGTCGTCGTGGTTAAGCCTTTTATACAACCAAGTAGTTTTCTTGTGACTGCAATATAACTATTACAAGACATTAAGTCCTATAAGTGTCAAACTCCAACTTTAATAAGACTTAAAGTTGAGTAGGAGTCTAGACACAACTTTAATACAACTTATCCTACACCTAATAATATTACTTAAATTGAAAAAATGGACGCAAATAAAAAATATTGGAAACAAAAATAACGCAGTGAGACCTTCAAACGAAAAGTAAATAAATCTTTTCAGATATTGAAAAGTACACCAAATAAGTACGTCCAAAATCTTCTGTAATCTATTGAAAAGAGTGTATCATACTTTCAGTAAAAGGTTCTGTATAATTAATTGTGCAGATAATACTTATTCTTATAGGTATATTATTTATTAAAACTAACTTAGTTTTCTGAATTAAGGATTGATATAATATGATTATGTTTTTAGTAGTAATATATTAGATACTAAAATAAATAATATTATGAGTATGATATAATAAATTTAGACTAATACTAAGTAATATTGATATAAAACAGACTGACATGGTGGCATCATAGTCTAAACACTATTAGGGAGCCAGTAACACTAAAAAAAATTAAAATGTTAACCCTATAGCTAGCCTAGAGCTAGTATTCTTACTTCTTAGTAGAGTAAATTTAATAGTGATTATAGTAACTGGTGATAGGTTAGTGTCAGAGCGGCCTTAAAGAACACAAGAAAAAAGTGTCTTCAATGAATTGAAAAAAACTGAGATAACTATTTAAAAGTTTAGGTTAAAGTAAAATTACTCATTAGCCATATAATTAGGCTAGATTGTAATTTTAGTTAGGAAATATATATCAATACACATAATAATAGAAAAAAATAGTGATTATACACTAAAATAGTGTTTATACACCCTAGCTTGAGGAACCCTAATGTCTAAAACATGGCGTTTTCAATGGTCGTCACAAAAACTTTTACACGACATCTAGTTATATTAACGTCGTATAGAGGTTGGACACTAACTAAAACATCATGGCCGGAAGTTTTGAATGAAGACATAATTTGAAATTATTTAAATATAATGCATAAAACACAAAATCACGGGGGGGCATTAAAATATTCATAATATTTTCATATATACTTTCTCGTAAAAATTAAGTTTCCAGTCGAAATCAACGCTACGCAATATAATACAAACATAGAATAATTAATTTTTAATGGAATTAGTTTTACTTACTTGCTTTCTAACCATAAATTTTTAGTTTATATTTTTTTCACAAGAGCACGTACGATTTCTTTTCAACTTCAACAAAAAACAGTCACTCGCATAACGCTAATACGACGTTTTAGTCACTTCACAACGTTAATATGTCCAATATATAACTTAGCAAGTTATGTAAGGGTTATCTCGTAACGTCTATATAATCAAAACGTTCTATTCTGCAACGTCTCAGGACGTCTATACGACGTAAATGGTCATCGTCGCGACCTTTATGCGACGATTAAACGATAAATGGTCTTATAACTGGGGCCTTTTTTGCGTTTTGTAAACGTTATAATAACGTTTATACGACCTTTCTTTAGGACTAAAAGGTAAACACAAAACGTTGTCACGACTTTTATACGACAACGAATTGTTACTTGGGTAAACACTACGCTATGATCGATTATAATTTACCTTTTTTTTTAATACTAGCTGATGCCCGCGACTTCGTCCGCGTGGATTTAGTTTTTTAAATCCCTCGGGGAACTCTTTTTAATTTTCCGGGATAAAAAGTAGCCTATGTCACTCTCCAGAACCTCAATACCCATGCAAAAAATCACGTTGATCCCCGTTGCGGCGTGATGAAGGACAAACCAACAAACCTACAAACAAACACACTCGCATTTATAATATTAGTAAGGATTTTATTTTTATTCCAATGATGTTGGACCGCCTTAAAGTCAAAATAATCGTACGTACTCGTAGCTCACAGGAATTCCGGTGAATAACGTTACTCACAGGAACATAGGACGCATTCGGATTTAAACAAAAAATGTAATTATTATCGTATTTACATACCCAATACCCATACTCCAATTAGGAGTATGGGTTGAATGTTCACTGCCATACCCCTTCCAAGTTAGCCCGCTACCATCTTAGATTGCATCGTCACTTACCATCAGGTGAGATCGCAGTCAAGGACTAGTTTGTCATCGAATAAAAAAAAATATATATATAAATAAAAATGTATATTCCCTATATCCCGTGGTAGAAACATCACGCGTGAACGGCTGGACTCATTTTGACGGGACTTCCAATGACAGATAGCTGATGGTATAAGCCTAGCACAGGCTACTTTTTAACTGATTTTCAAAAAAGGATCAAAAAAGTATTGTGTTTTTTAACCTATAAATATCAATATCTCCATGATTTCTAAACCGATTTGCCTGAATTTTTTTTAATCGATACAAAAACTTTGCGAGATGGTCCCATAAAAGTTGTAGTTGTAGTTGTTGTAGTTATAGTAGTAGTAGTTGTAGAAGTAGTTGTAGTAGTTGTAGTAGTAGTAGTAGTAGTAGTTGTAGAAGTAATTGTAGTAGTTGTAGAAGTAGTTGTAGTAGGTAGGATCTGGGAAGTATACCTTTTGAAACATAAAAAGAATTTTCCAAATCGGTTCAGGCATCTTAGAGTAATCGGTGAACATACATAAAAAAGATTCAGTTGAATTGAGATCCTCCTCCTTTTTTGAAGTCGGTTAAAATAAGAATAAAAATTAGTTTAAAGAAGAAGTTATGGAGTAAAACAGTCAAAATAGTTCAACCCCTATCTCAGAGAACATACATCCATCCATACATCCCATCCATCCATCCATCCGTATACTAAGTACATCTATCCATACATCCATCCTCACAAACTTTCACATTAGTGGGATAAGTAGCATAGGATATAGTTAATGTAGTTAAAGTTAGTAGCAGGAGGATACAAACATAAATACGTACATGCATACACACATACATACATGCATGGATACATATATACATACATGCATTCATGCATGCATACATACATACATACATGCACTCATGCATGCATGCATACATACATGCATGCATTCATACATGCATGCATATATACATACATGCATACATACATACAAACATGCATACGAATATCCCGCGATAACTGTCTGTTTCCCGGGATAATAAGTAGCTGTTGTTACTTTTCCGGTCCTCAACTATGGCTATCCAAAAAACCACGTCAATATGTAACTCCCTTCGCACATAATTGAAGGATAAATATATGAAAAGTAGTATACTAATATCGCGCAGGAACCGTTTGTTTTCCCGGGATAAAAAGTAGCCTTTGTCACTTTTCAGGCCCTTAACTTTACCTGTGTCAAAAAACCACTTCAATCTATAACTCCGTTGGCGCATAATTTAAGGATAAATATGTGAAAAGTAGCATACGAATATCCCGTGGGAACTGTTTGTTTTCCCGGGATAAAAAGTAGCTGTTGATACTTTTCCGATCCTCAACTATGCCTATCCAAAAAACCCCCTTCAATATGTAACTCCCTTGGCACATAATTGAAGGATGAATATGTGAAGAGGCATACTAATATCCCGCAGGAACCGTTTGTTTTGCCGGGATAAAAAGTAGCCTTTGTCACTTTTCAGGCCCTTAACTTTACCAGTGCTAGGAAAACCACTTCAATCTATACCTCCGTTGGCGCATAACTGAAGGATAAATATGTGAAAAGTAGCGTACAAATATCCCGCGGGAATTATTTGTTTCCCGGGATTAAAAGTAGCCTTTGTCACTTTTCAAGTCCTCAACTATGCCTATCCAATAAAACACGTCAATCTGTAACTCCGTTGGCCCATAATTGAAGGATAAATATGTGAATAGTAGCACACTAATATCCCGCGGGAAGTGTTTGTAGGAACAGTTACAGTTTTATTATAAGTATAGATAGATAATAATTAAATTTTATGTAACAATGTCAATTTTTGACGTTCGTAAGCGTTAGGATATGCAGTCGCTTGTGCTTGTAATTTCAAAAACTGATGCTTGCTATGGTTTTTTGAAACCGAAGCTTGCTTGCTTGTTTGCTTGCTTGATTTCTTGCATGCTTGCTTGCAGGATTTAAAAAAACCCGAATTTCGATGAAAAAATCGATGCTGCGGATAATGTAAGCGTGATTTAAGTAGAATCAGCGCCATCTATCCGTGGTTTTTCAAAATCCCGCGGGAACCTTGGATTTTTCCGGGATAATTTGTAGCCTATGTGTTATTCCAGGGTATAATCTATCTCCATTCCAAATTTCAGCCAAATCCATCCAGTAGTTTTTGCGTGAAAGAGGAACAAACATACACACAAACTTTCGCCTTTATAATTTCGCCTTTATAATATTAGTAGGATATAGACTAGCGCATGACTGCAATCTCACCTGATGGTAAGTGAAGATGCAGCCTCAGATGGAGCGCGCTTGCCTACAAGATGCCTATTCACTCTTAATTTAAAGGTACCCAAATTATAGTCAGTTGGAAAAACGGAAGCTACTTAATAGATCATCATCATCATCATCAGCAACCCATCAACGGCTCACTACTGAGCACATGTCTCCTCTCAGAGAAGGATTATAGGCCATAAGTCCACCATGCTGGCCCAATGCGAATTGGCAGACTTCACACACCTTTGAGAACATTATGAAGAAATCTCAGGTGTGTAGGTTTCCTCATGATGTTTTCCTTCACCGTTAAAGCATGCGATATTTAATTCAGTCAGTGATATTATATTTTGTTTCCCGTTAGAATAATTATTATCACCCATTTTTCTCAACGCAGTTATTATAGAGGGGCTTACAAGTAGGCACAGTGTTATTTTAGGTCTAGTAATAATTTGTCAAGTCATAAATAGTTGAAAGCGTCTGATTACGCGATGAAGGGTGGCACGCGACTGCGGTGTGACGCACGTGCCGAGGAATCCACATTAAACTTTAATCTATGGTTGTGACAAAATGCGGCGTGAACAGTGAATAACAAAATATCTTTCGTTAAAGGGCTAACACTTCCAGCAGTATTTGAGGTTAGGGGGTCTCATATGTTTTTACCATCGACAAGTTATTTGAATTAAGTAGGTATAGCTGAACTTGACTCTTGTGCTGGAGTGGGTATAATTATAGGTACGACAATAGTGCAACTGGTGGGGATCGAACCGCTGGCGTTTCAGTTTTCAGTCCGCACCTTTAACGGTTAGGTCATTGAGGCTTGTATGTCACAAAAGCAGTCGCTAGTTTAAAAATCGCGGCAACAATAGCACCATAGTATGCAGGTGTCAACGCGCCCCGTTGCGCTACCCGTCATAGTTATTTATCATCCCTCGCCCAACAAAGGGTTGAAAATTATTATTTACCCTACATACGTCACCCGGTGATTAGTTTAAACCTTGTTTAAACCGGCAATAATTCAATATTATCTTTTTTTTTTTTTTTTTTTAATCTTAATTTTTTAGAGGCTTTCGTCCGACACGGACACGCCAGCCCCATCGTAACCTAACTTACATTTTTCTAAAATTAATTACAATAAAATTCTGGTGGAATGTAACAGAAACCACTGAAGCAGAATTCACTGCCTGCGCAGATATATATCAACAATAGATTTAAGGCCTTCTGTAGGAGGAAGACAGAGGAGGCTAGTGAAAGCACCCACGTCATATCTATTGATGTTATATCTCTGCACAAGCACTTCCCGCTGTACGCTGTATCTGCTACACTCCACCAGTACGTGCTGGACATCATCCATCGTACCGCAAATATCGCAATTAACAGAATCAACTTTTTTCATAAGAAAGGCAAACTTCTTCGATGGATAATGTCCAGAACGCAACCTATAAGCTAATACAAAATATCTTCTACTTAACTTAATATTAACACACCAGGGGAACCGAGGAGGCTGACATTGGATAGTTTTGTACCATATTCCCTTTTCTGTACTTCTTGTGTCAAAATATTCCTTAAATTTATCGTAACATTTAATTGTGAAATTATTTAGAATTTCTGTGAAATATGGTACAATGGGAGTCTCTATGCCAACTGTCACCGCTAATTTTGCTAGTCTATCAGCCTCCTCGTTTCCTCTTAGGCCTATATGGGATGGAACCCATTGCAATCTCAAATTTATATGTCTAAAATCATATATCTGTTTCAATATTTCGATAGCTATCGGTAGACCTCTGCTATAGCCAGAGGCGCATCGAGCTACGTGTTGTAGGGCGCTTTTGCTATCAGAAAAGATAACAAAATTTCGCCCGCTTAAACCTGCAATATATTTTAGAGCTTCTGAAATTGCAACAAGTTCCATCGTCATAATAGAAATTTGTTGGTTTGTTTTGAACATGGCTGATTTTCTTTCACTAAAATGCCACATAGCTGCTCCCAAACCTATACTATTTTTTGATCCATCTGTGTAAATATGTACCCATCCCCCATATTTTTCGTGAAGTTCATTTAGTACTAAGTATTTAAGACAGCCAGGTTCAAAGTCTTTCTTTGCTAACACAATACAGTCTAAATTTGCTCTGATAACATTATATACATTTATATAAGACACCCATATACCTAATTGGTATATTTGTAAAAGATCAGTAGAATATATGATACATTGTTTGCAATCATTATAAGTTGTTAACAATAACGGCTTCTTTTTCGACTGCCAATATCTGTCGTAAGAGCTAGAGCCAAGATCATTTAAAAGATTGACGGTGACACTATTTGACCAAGTCAAACTTTTCACTACATATTTATACGCAAGATACAGACGTCGTAAAAACAATGGTTGGATGCACAACTCGCTCTCCATAACGTGGATAGGTGTACTTTTTATAAATCCACCAATAATTCTAAGGGCCTGATTCTGAACTCGATCAAGTTTCGACAAATTACTATTTGCACTTACATCATACAAGAAGCTCGCATAATCCAATCTACTTCTAATTAATGATATGTAAAGATTTCGCGAGTGCTTAGGGTGAATACCCCAACCGGGACCAGCCAATACCTTAAACAAATTTAAGAACTTTGATAACTTCTCGCCTAGCTCTTTAATATGTTTATTCCATCGCAACGATCTATCTAACCACAAACCTAAGTATTTAATATTTTCATCTATACTTATTAAATTACTATTGTTAATAACTAACTTTATCTGTTTTCTTCTGTAACCTCTACTGAAAATGCACAATTTTGTTTTGCTTGTGGATAACTGAAGACCTATTTCATCTAAACTTAGAACCATAGAATTTAGAGCTTCTTGTAA
This sequence comes from Oeneis ivallda, assembly GCA_029955525.1. Lineage (NCBI taxonomy): Eukaryota > Metazoa > Arthropoda > Insecta > Lepidoptera > Nymphalidae > Oeneis > Oeneis ivallda. Next base: position 15,593,281 of record JARPMR010000018.1, on the reverse strand, counting down.
ATTTTGTTCACAAATATTTAAATTCTTATGATGGAGATAAAATACAAAGTCATCTGCATATTGTGAGACAAAAACATTTTTAATATGATGACAAATCATATGTGTGGTTATATTAAAAAGTAATGGTGACATGGGGTCTCCCTGAGCTAGACCTCTATTTGTATGTCTAACCTCACTTAATTGATTATCATTAGCATATTTAATCATTAATTGCCTATCACTCAAATATGACCATAAATATTTGCAAATTTGTTTCCCTACACCTATTTCATCTAATATTTCAACTACTTTATCAACTAAAATATTATTATAGGCATTCTCGATATCCAAAAAACAAGCTGCTGTAGATATTTTCTGTGTAAAGCCTACCTGAATATATGTAACAAGTCTTGAAAGGCAATCTAGACTAGATTGGGCCCTCCTAAAACCAACAGTATGTGGAGACAATATTTTACGTTTTTCAACGAACCATTCAATTCTTTTGCCTAACATGTTGTGAAATATCTTACAAAGACAAGAAATAAGAGCTATCGGTCTAAGTTTCGGTTCAATATTTGCATTAGTGTTTGCTTTGGGAATAGGCACGATCAAGGTTTTCCGCCATTGCACGGGTACGACCCCTAACATAAATATAGCATTATAAATATTTAAAAGATGTACCTTGCCAGCTAGAGGTAAATTGAATATCATCGAATAAGTTACCCCATCAGTACCAGGAGAAGTATCCTTCTTTTTCAAACAACATTTTAACTCTTGCAGTGTAAATGGTCTCTGTAATAATTCATTATTAGAAAAAAAATCGGGTCGGCAGTTAATGACTGAATCTGGAGTTAAGGAATATAACAATTCTTTTGCCTTTTCGTTGGATGGACAGAACTTTGACTTTCGGAATCCTTTGTACCAACGCATCTTGTCCCACATGATTGATGTAGAAGTCGATTTATTAATATTCGTACAAAATGTCTGCCAATTCAACGATCTAGCTTTCTGTAATAAAATATTCGATTCGCGAGTTTTCTCCTCTAACTTATTAAGGTTTTCCGGGGTAGGATTTCTTCGAAAGGTTTTCAGTGATAATCTACGTTCTGCTACACTTTTAGATAGTGACGGACTCCAATATTCTTTGGGCTTAAATTTACTCGTCGGATTCATACAAAAAATAATTTTAGGAATATTTTTATTAGCAGAAACATTAATCTTTTCTACTAAATTATCGTAATGTACTTGCACATCCTTTGCTGTACAGCAAGAAATATCAATATGAGGAAATGCATTAACTAAATCATTATCATATGATTTCCAATCAGCATTTTTAAAGTTAAGTTTTTTGGAATAGTTTAAAGTATCTTGATAACTTGTTGACATTTTAATTAAAAGGTGGTCACTGCCTAAATTTTCATTAAAAACATGCCATTCGAAGTTAACTGCTATATCCGATGACGCGAAACTTATATCTGGAGATGATCTTTGAAGAATACCGTTTACTAATTTAACCCTTGTAGCATCGTGATTATTTAGTGATACAAATCCATTATCTAGCGTAGCATCAAATATATTTGCTCCTCTTTGATCTGTTTTATATGACCAGTTAGTATGATGACCGTTGAAATCGCCAGCTATAAGTGTTTTCCTAGATTCTGCTGAAAATATACTATCCCAGTCTGATTGACGAGTTTGAACAGAAGAAGGACAATAAATAGATATAATATATTCCAAATATTTACAGTTCAATAACTTAATCTTAACAGCTTCAATTCCCTGATTGTTGACATGTGCAGCACAAATGTGTGATCTTATAGACTTATGAACAACAATAGCAACTCCTCCATAAGAATCAAAACGATCTTTTCGATAAATATTATATCCACTAATATGAAGCGCAGTATCTGCATCCAACCAAGTTTCAGAAATAATGCCTATATGTATTTTTTCTTGGTGCAACAAGTTTTCTAACATTAATAACTTAGGTTTCAAACTTTGTGCATTCCACTGAATAATATTTAAATTAAAGAGCTTATCCATTAAAAATAATCTTTGAAAAAATGTCACATAATTTTCCTTCCCTCAAAAAATTAACTATAAACAACTTACATTCTTCAACAATAGCCCTTACTACTAACATCACTTTATCACACCAATTTTGTTCAGATAACACAATTTCCTTAATTCTATTAAGCAAATTCCAGAAATCAAATCTTCTTTGTCTTCTTTTACTATCTTTTTCTGTAGAGTTCTCTTGTTTATCCAGATCACTTTCCTGACTTCCATCATAATCAAATCTCTTGTTCTGGAAATCATTATCAGTGTGATTCTCTGATTTCTTAACTTTTTTTTTCTTCTTGTCCTTATTATTGATTTGATTCTTTGTTTTCTCATCTACGGTATCTTTTTCACTTTCATGTACAATAGCTGTCGTTTTAAGAACACTGCTATAGGTTCTAGCCGTCACATTCACTGGTAGATCTGTATAGCTTGTATCTAGATCTATATTAACTTCTTGTTTTTCCTTATTTTCTGTCTCTTTTTTCTTATTCGTTAAATATATCTCTAAACCTATTTTATAAGTAACATTGTATTCACTCATTATACTTCGGATTTCTTTTTCTTTCTTAAAGAAAAGACACGTCTTATCAAGTGCCATATGAGGACCTTTACAATTAATACACTTAAATTCTTGAGTTTCACAATTGTCATGAGATTCACCACATTTTGGGCAGATATTTTTATTCAGCTTACAAAATTTCTTAATGTGGCCAAAAGCCCAGCACCTTGAACACCGACTGGGAACTTTAACTGGGAACTCAAATCGTTCCACGTCAAATCTGAATCCGTATGCCTCTATCGACGAAGGCGCAACAGAGTTTCTAAAGCATAATCTTATAGTTTCGCTTTCAACCCACTTACCCTCCTTATTCAAACGTCTCAATCGTTTGGCTGAAATTATGTCATAATCAGACTTCAAACTTTCTAGCAACTCCTTTTCACTTGTGTCTAAATCAACTCCTTTAATAATACCGTAAGACAAATTTCCTTGATTTGTAAATTGAGCTCTTATGTCCATCTCAACTAGCTTCTTTAAATTTAAAAGTTTCTCGGCCTGACTTTTGTCACTAAATTGTATAAAAATTTTATATGGACTTTTATACTTTATTTTTGTAACGCTTGAAATATTTTCATCTCTTAATAACCTAGCAAAAGCCATCTGTTTTGGAAGAATTTTTAATCCAAATAAACTCACTTCATAATAAGTACCATCCATGGTTTCATTATTATCATTAAAAGACCTATCTCTTTCGCACGACTCGCTTCTAACATGTCGCCTGGGTCTTCTTCTCGACACCGTCGTAAATCCGTCCTCACTACTATCTTCGGTCTCCCGCGGCCTCTTTTCGACTTTTTTGAGCGTTGACTCCGCATTTTCGCACGCACGATTTTGTACTTCACATAATGTACGATCACCACATATTTGAATCACATTACTATCACAACTCATAATATCTTCCTCCATAGTAATAAAAAAAAATACTATAAATGTGGGTAGATTGATATAGCACTTTACGTTGCCGCACAAAGTGACTTGGACACTTGCGCTCGCTGACGCGGTTCACGCGCGACTGAATATTATCTTGTCGTACCTAATTGTTTCTGTAAGTAGGTACCTGAGTTTGACATCAGTAGCCCCTAGCCCCTAGCCCCATGCATGCGCACACGGCGCCACGAGAAAATGCTCGAGAAAATGTTTACTTACCCATTGTCTTGAATATTATCTTGTCGTACCTAATTGTTTCTGTAAGTAGGTACCTATTTTATTTTAGGGATATAAATATTTTCTCGTAATGATTCAAGACAATGGGTAAGTAAACATTTTCTCGAGCATTTTCTCGTGGCGCCGTGTGCGCATGCATGGGGCTAGGGGCTAGGGGCTACTGATGTCAAACTCATGCATGGGGCTAGGCCCCAGGCTAGGCTTCAGTCAGACTTCAGTCTCTCTGTGCCTAAAATTATTATTATTAATAGGTACCTTTAAACGAGCAATTCTTGTATAATACGTATATGTATATATAATCTAAATCTCGGAAACGGCTCCAACGATTTTCATGAAATTTAGTATGCACGGGGTTTCCGGGGCGATAAATCGATCTAGCTAGGTTTCATTTTTAGAAAACGTCGTTTATCCATGTTTTCAGGCAATGAAAAACCCCTTACAATATCATTAGAATACGCAGGTAAATTTCGCCATCATCTATAAAGTTCCAATAGCTCAGTTCAATTAGGAAATCGGGCGGTCCAGAAACCAGTAGACCCCAGTTCGAGTCCAGACGATTATTTTTCCCCCTATGAATTTTATTATTATTTTTATTTATTATTTTTTTATTATTTTTTTTTCTAATTATATAATTTCCATAAAACACGATTTACAAAAAAAAAAACGAGGAAAGCTCGGTCACCCAGGTTCTATTAATAAAGGTAGGTACATGGAATTAAACTAGCGGCACGCTATGATGGCCGGTTTGACACATTACAATAGTGATGTGGAATGTCAATTTATTCTCGAACAAAAAACAATTAAGTTTTGTTTTTGTACCTGATTAAATAGGTTTAATAAAACAAAAATGTATATGTTTATTTAATTTATTTGAACGAACTGAATATTTGAATGAAAATGAATATACATACTTTATATGCACACAAGAAACATATGAATACAAAAGATACCAAAAAAGGTGCCACAAAAGGCCATAATTAATCAGATTCGTCCATACTACTATTTTCACTGTCGTCACTGCTATCACGAGCAAGGGTCAACAGTAATGCAGTATCAATATTTGAAATCCAAAGCCAGGTCAAAACTATATCACAATCGCATTGCACTGACAGTTTATACTTTTCGAAGCAACGTCAATTCGAAACTGCTTTGTTTTGCATTGAGCATTGACGCGAGTTTGCCGGAGGTAGTAGTTGTGCTAGCCAGCGATCCTATGTGACGATCGTATTAGATTCCATTTTTAAAAATTTTCAATTTAGAAAACCAAATGCCGAGTTGTGGTATATATCATATAAAAATAAAAATTTTACCTTTTGTATGAAACAGCTGATATTTTTTTGCGATTTCAGAGGTTTGTCCACATAGTGAAAATTGTTCATATTCACAAGTACATTCACCCCTTAAATGGTGCAAACTGATTTTTCTACACTTGTATACATTTTAGAAATCAATTTAATAAATAAATTTTGAGTCCTAAACCTAAAACTACATTCGATAAAATTTATGAATCTCTGCACATCACTATCGTCAATAAAGTAATACAATTATTTCCTTCAAAGTCGTTATCAATTAATACGGAACTTCATGAGCGGACAAACGTCAAACCGGCCATCATAGCGTGCCGCTAGTGTAGTACTAGGTAAAGGGAAGTACATCAAAGCAAAGACAGCTTTCTACTTTTGTTCAATTTGAACAAAATACATGACGGTTAATTTAGTTGAAGCTTCATTAAATTCTATTTGCGAATACGGTCGTGTTAAGTTCACGGCTTCGCCCATCGCCCATGAACTGAAATAGAAATAATTACCGACCTAAAAGGCTTAAATAACGCCCGGTGCCTGCCTAGGTCTACAGGTAGGTAAATAATAATTGTTTAGTTGCCAAAAGCTTATATTATTTTGTACTAGCTGACACGGCGAACTTCGTACCGCCAACATTTTTTTTTTCATTTTTTTTTAATTAATTATTAAAACCTTCCGTGGACCTTAAGGGGCTATAACGATCCTAAATTGTTTGGGTTGTACGAGTGGGATAGAGCTATATATTTTGCAGTGCTAGGAAAGAGATGGAAATTATGGATTCAGGGGTCGGGAATTGAAAAAAATCTTTAAAATTGATTTAAAAAATTATGGATTCCAATAATCAAAGAATTTTTCTCACCGCTTTTAGTAATTATTAATATCAACACAAATAAAAAAAAATAGCAGGAAAAAAACCTACCGTTTCTGTTTAAACAAGGTTTAAACTTAAAAAAGGAGATTATTGGATCAAAGTTTGGGAAAACTTTCTATCGAGAATTTTTTTCCAATCGTGTTTCTATCTCTAAGCGAATTTAGTTAAGATACCCAAATTACATATTGCATTGAAATTATTCAAATTGGAATTATAGTTTTCAATTTGTAAACCTCACAGAGCTCACCGAAAATCGCCTGTCGCATGCTTTTACCACCTTAAGGAACATACAAAAAAATAAATTAACCGAATATATATATATATATATATATATATATATATATATATATATATATATATATATATATATATATAGAAGTACTTAGTAAGTTTACGTTAGTGTTAGAAATTTTCCACTTATACCGAACTATACGATCAGTCGATCACCATCATATAAATATTTGAATGCGCACGCCACCTTTACATCTATGCCATATATTTTGTAAGTACCTACCTAGACATTCTGGCTACCTGATTTTTGGCCTAGACTTACCTATAGGTAGGTAACAATGCAGCTTTGGCAGTGGCTAGTTTCCTTTCCACCTTATCATATCAGAGTAATTAAGTATAGCTAAAATTAGTAGGTAGGTATATTACGGAAATCCCCTTGACTACACGTATGACTTTTCAAATGTACTAAGATATTTTTTCCTTAATATTTTCTGCTTCAGTACTACATAGTACCTACCCAAATACTTACAATGTTAACTTATCGGTATTCATAACGTCTTGCTTTAATCTTGATGATAATACAACAATGTAGCAATGAGATAGATATACCTATGTAATATGTATTAAGTAATTACTTATCTTTAATATAGTAAAACTGGGCCAATTCTGTACATTGAAGATATTTTGAAAATTTTTGTTTGAGGGCACTCTATAATCGATACTGAAGTCAAAACAATTTTCTTTTAATTTTTTGTGTGTCTGTCTGTCTGTCTGTATCTTGGCCGCGCATCACGCCGAAACTACTGGACGGATTTAAATGAAACTTGGCATGATTTAAGTTCATACTACGAGGTATAATATAGAATACTTTTTATCCCGAAATTCAGCACGGTTCCCTTGGGAGAGGTGATGAAAGTCAAAATGTTTATTTAGCTGTAATTCATTAAGGTGTATTCCGATTGCATTCATTCTTTTTTTCTTAGAAAGCAGGTACTTTAGAGATTGTCCTGTAATTATTTCAAGGTGTCGTCAATTTAGTAGTTCAGAAATTATAGACATATCAATCTTCAGTATAAGGTCCAAATAACTTGAACCCCGGAATGTATAGGATACTTTGAATGTACGGCTCATCTTAAGCTGGCAAGCGTACTTTTTGACCGAGCGAAGCGAGGTCTCTGAGTTTACTAGAGCGATTTGCACTTGTCCGTCCGTCCATCCGTCCGTCCGTCCGTCCGTCCGTCCGTCCGTCTGTCAGAGCCTTATAACTTTTGAATTACTGAACGTAATTACTTCAAATTTAGATATAATATGTAAACCGATGGCCTCCAGCCGAAAATGGCTTAAAAAGTTATAAAAATCTTTATTTCAGGGGGGCTCTCATAGAAGCGAATGCGAAGAAAATTTTTTTTATTTGCGATTCATAGGTTTTCTGTGTATCATTTTAAAGACAATTTGGAACAGAGTACAACCGTATTTTTTTTTTATTTTTTTTCCTAAAATTGACGAAATGGGGGGCTTCCAAAGTGGCGATTTAATACGCTCGCTTGAAAACGCTCTCTGGAAAATTTTCTATATATTTTCAAGTTGTACTTATTTTCTTACTTCACTTGTATCCTGTACTTGAACAACAAATACTAAAATTATATGAATATTATAAAGAAACGAGATTATTTAATTTTTAATGAGCATCAGTAAATTTCACATAGCTTCACAATAATGCTAATAGATGGCGCAGTCATTAACTATTCCATTGAACTAGGAGTTACGACTATGATTTATCCCAAAAACAGTTTTGCGTCGACCATTATTATTTAGGTACATAATATAATAACATATTATTCAATTAAAATTATTCTTTAGTTAAATATCATTTTGTATATTTTCTATTCGCGTCGATAGATGACGATTTGTACAGATGCCCCTACCCATTTTCACTCGTTAGTACCCAATTCAATGTTTTCACTGACGTTCCCTAACCTTTACGGGCTACCTATGATAAGTTATGTGATGATTACTGTCAACTTCTTTATCACGATCCTGTACGGGACACCTAAAAGGACATTGGGACGGATGTTAGGACTTAGGATTGTGTTTTGGAGCTACCTACGTAAAGAGACTCCTACATAGGGGATGATTTAGGTATGTTTGGTGAAAACGGGCATAATAATAATAATGTCAGTTTTGATCGTCATGTATCGATTGAATGAATAATCATGGGATACCGTTACCGCGAGGTCTCAGTTCGGGGCGAACCACTAGTCGTATATAGCCATCGTGGATAGCCCTATTTTGTTTAAGTCAAACTACTCCAAAGGCGTCAGATTTTGCCAAACGATCGTTATACCTACATACTACATGGTAGGTATGGATGTAATACATCGTATATGGACGTAATGTTACCGTGTTTTCCTATGCAATTCAATATTATAATCATAATAATATTATAAATGCGAAAGTGTGTTTGTTTGTTGGTTTGTCTTTCAATCACGCCACAACAGAGCCACGGATCGACGTGATTTTTTGCATGGGTACTATAGTTGAGGACCTGTAGAGTGACAGGCTACTTTTTATCCGGGAAAATCAGCGTTCACAAGGGATTTTAAAAAGTAAATCCACGCGGACGAAGTCGCGGGCATCAGCTAGTTTATTAATATAAGTGAGGACTTATAAAAGTTAATTAGGTATCAGCCGAAGATGATTGATAGCTTTACGTTATTACCTGGTCAATGACCCCTCAGCTAAACCTAAATGTAAGCCTATTGGTTTAAGCTGATACATACCATATTTTATACATTAAAATAATGGTCTAAGAACTAAGGCCCTACCCACCAGTACTACCTTACCTACTAGTGATTTTGGATCGTCAAGTAAATCTACCACCTGGATTCCGAATCAGCGCGCAGCGGAAACAATATTTGTAAAAGTTTATTTCATTAATAAAATAAAACTATTCAATTCTATTCCTACGGGAATCCTATACGTTGCGTTGTAGCGGTGAAGTCATAGAAGGTAGGTATACCAGTACCACAGTTTTTCCTCATAACCTGCATGAGCTATCTGAACGTCAACTGCTAATAAATTGGTTTAAAAAAATAGGATTCCGTTTTTTTTCGGAACCGTAAAAAGGTCGTGAAGGTATTTATGAAATAAGATCGCACCCTGGGCTTATATTAAATACACTAGCTGATGCCCGCGACTTCGTCCACGTGGATTTAGTTTTTAAAATCCCTCATGAACACTTTGGTTTTCCGGGATAAAAAGTAGCCTATGTCCTCAACTATAGTACCCATGCAAAAAATCACGTCGATCCGTGGCTCTGTTGTGGCGTGATTGAAGGACAAACTAACAAACAAACACAATTTCGCATTTATAATATTAGTATGAATAGAATATTAAATTGCATAGGAAAACACTGTAGCATTAATTCCATACGATGTATTACATCCATACCTAGTACCTACTATGTAGTATGTAGGTATAATTATCGTTTGGCAAAATCTGACGCCTTTGGAGTAGTTTGACTTTGACAAAGTAGGGCTAGCCACGATGGCTATATACGATAAAGTACGCTTGCCAGCTTAAGATGAGCTGTTCATTCAAAGTATCTTGGAGATTCCGGGGTTCAAGTTATTTGGACCTTATACTGAAGATCGTGATGTCTATAATTTCTGAACTACGAAATTGACGACCTTGAAATAATTACAGGACAATCTCTAAAGAACCTGCTTTCTAACAAAAAAAGAATGGATTAAATCGGAATACGCCTTAATGAATTACAGCGAAATACACATTTTGACTTTCATCCCCTCTCCCAAGGGAACCGTGCTGAATTTCGGGATAAAAAGTATCCTATATTATACCTCGTAGTATTAACTTAAATCGTGCCAAGTTTTATTTAAATCCGTCCAGTAGTTACGGCGTGATGCGCGGCCAAGATACAGACAGACAGACAGACAGACAGACAGACAGACAGACAGACAGACAGACAAAAAATTAAAAAAAAATTGTTTTGGCTTCAGTATCGATTATAGAGTGCCCTCAAATAAAAATTTTCAAAATATCTTCAATGTACAGAATTGGACCTGTTACAGTTTTATTATATTATAGAAGATAGATAACAAAGGATGTATGTTAAAATCTGAAAAATTCTCTACTCTTATACTTAGTCATGATTGGTTACTACACCTTTGCTACCTGATATCTCCCAAAGCCACATGATCCAAACTTCATAGTCAGGGATGGTTCTTATCTGTATTGGGGAAATACGAAGAGAAACTGTCAGCTTTTATAAAATAAAGAACGTCTGATCGTCCTGGCTCATTCTCAATAACCGAAAGTACCTACCTACTGTCCAAAACTCCAAACTCCATACTATCTATCACGACTATCGCAAAAAATTGTGTGTTATAAACTTTTTGGTTACTGTCATTATTACTGACTCAAGAGCCAGTTTATAATAATAGAATAGAATAGAATAGAATAGAAATGTTTTTTATTCAAATAAACTTTTACAAGTACTTTTGAATCGTCAATGAGTCTACCACTGGTTCGGAATGCCGTTCCTGCCGAGAAGAAGCGGCAAGAAACTCGGCAGTTGCTCTTTTCAAAATACATTTACAATATACTTAATAGATATTATTCTAAATATGCAGAGTTTCCACAATGAGGGGAAGTTCCACAAAAGCATACGTAATTATTTCTAAACTAGCGGCACGCTATGATGGCCGGTTTGACACATTACAATAGTGATGTGGAATGTCAATTTATTCTCGAACAAAAAACAATTAAGTTTTGTTTTTGTACCTGATTAAATAGGTTTAATAAAACAAAAATGTATATGTTTATTTAATTTATTTGAACGAACTGAATATTTGAATGAAAATGAATATACATACTTTATATGCACACAAGAAACATATGAATACAAAAGATACCAAAAAAGGTGCCACAAAAGGCCATAATTAATCAGATTCGTCCATACTACTATTTTCACTGTCGTCACTGCTATCATCACCTACATTAATAATTATATGTTCGTTTTCTATAATATTATCTATTTTCACATCTCTTTCATAATCTTCCCTTATTAATTTAACAGTTCTATTCACAACCTTTTCCCAGTCTCCTTTAGTCACATGTTCACAAGCTTCTTCTAATAATTTTAGCATTTTTTTTGTGGTAAATGGGGGTTCTGTATTGTGTCTTGCAGCATATCCCTTAATTTGAGCCCACACCAACTCAATCGCATTATACTCACAATGGTAAGGCGGTAACCGTATAACTCTGTGCCCATGTTCTAATGCTATTTCGTCAATGACGTATCGGATCTTGGTTGGTTTATTTTCTTTTAAAAGACGTACTAATTCCGCTTTTAACATATTCATGTTTGCATCTACGCCATTTTTACGAAGCCATGCGACGATATCAGCTTTCTTTTGGGATTGGGCAGGTGGCTTGTCAATTTGCATCGAGTGGTATGGGGCGTTGTCCATAATTATAATAGATGGTTCAGGGAGGCTACACAACATTGAGGTAAACCATTCAGTAAACTTTTCTCCATTCATGTCTTCATGATAGTCTCCAGTGGTTTTTGACGCAAAAGCCATGAGAGAACCTTCGACAAACCCGTTGATGGTTCCGGCGTGACAAATTATAAGTCGCGATCCTTTTCCTACAGGAACTTTGGAAGTAGATGCTGCTGTGTCATCGTTCCAAGAACGGCCTACAGTATGGTTAGCATTAAGCCATGTTTCATCCAAGAACACAACATTTTGCCAATTTTTGATTTCTTTCACTTGCCGTAAAAAAGTATACCTTGCCATCGCTATATCAAATCTTTCCATCAATATTTTGCGTTTGTTACATTTTTTGTATCGAAATCCAATGGTCTTCAAAATCTTCGTTAAAGAACTTTCCCCACCGAAGAATAATCCAGCTTCCTTCAGTGAATGCACCAACTTTTTTCTTGTTGGATACTCCTTCTGTAAATAGTAGCCGTAAACATGTCTTCGGATAGCATCGGCATCAAAGCTATCGATGCCTACGACTGGTTTTGCTCGTTTTCTCTTTTTTGGTGTGTGAAGTTTATTTTCTTCTGTGCCAGTCTCGCCATATTTTTTTTAGTTATCCGTCTAACAGTTCGTTGTCCAATATTAAGCGCATCAGCTACGCGTTCAACCACTGACATTATAGGTAAAATTGGCCCTCCATTTTGAGCTTCACGATCGAAATAGTTACGAAGGCGTATTACGAACTCACGTGTCTGTCTATTTAGAACAGTTCTCTGCGTACGTTCGGTCATATCGACGAAATCCACAACAAAGGGCTTGAACAGAGTCCAAATTAACGAGCAAGGGTCAACAGTAATGCAGTATCAATATTTGAAATCCAAAGCCAGGTCAAAACTATATCACAATCGCATTGCACTGACAGTTTATACTTTTCGAAGCAACGTCAATTCGAAACTGCTTTGTTTTGCATTGAGCATTGACGCGAGTTTGCCGGAGGTAGTAGTTGTGCTAGCCAGCGATCCTATGTGACGATCGTATTAGATTCCATTTTTAAAAATTTTCAATTTAGAAAACCAAATGCCGAGTTGTGGTATATATCATATAAAAATAAAAATTTTACCTTTTGTATGAAACAGCTGATATTTTTTTGCGATTTCAGAGGTTTGTCCACATAGTGAAAATTGTTCATATTCACAAGTACATTCACCCCTTAAATGGTGCAAACTGATTTTTCTACACTAGTATACATTTTAGAAATCAATTTAATAAATAAATTTTGAGTCCTAAACCTAAAACTACATTCGATAAAATTTATGAATCTCTGCACATCACTATCGTCAATAAAGTAATACAATTATTTCCTTCAAAGTCGTTATCAATTAATACGGAACTTCATGAGCGGACAAACGTCAAACCGGCCATCATAGCGTGCCGCTAGTTTAATTATAATTCAACACATGTTAAGACGGGCAGACAGAAAGTAACCCCATTGCCGCTGGTGGCACCCGTTCACGAGCATGACGCATGACCCAGCCATTGCTTCGCTCAACCATATTTTAGGGAACGCAACAACCCGCATCACACGACACCACCGCAGAAATGTTAAAGAGAGTGTGACATACTTAGGCTACCCATCTTAAGGCATCGAATTGAAACTAATATTCAAATCAAATCAAATACTCATTTTAAAATATGACTTGTTAAATAAAATACAAACTATCCTTACTCTGTGATAATCACTACATATTATAAAACAAAGTCCCCCGCCGCGTCTGTCTGTCTGTCTGTTCGCGATAAACTCAAAAACTACCGATCAGATTTTCATGCGGTTTTCACCAGTAGATAGAGTGATTCATGAGGAAGATTTTAGTGTTTAATTTGATAAGGTTTTGTGTAAATTGGTAGAAATATGACAATAATTGTTGACAAAGTCGGAAAAATTCAAGCCGCCTGGGAGTTTTCATCGAAAACGCTGCTTATCCCTTTGAGATATAAAAAAAAAGCCGGCCAAGTGCGAGTCGGACTCGCGCACCGAGGGTTCCGTACTTCAAAAGTAAAAGTAAAACGATAATATTATATCTATTATATATAGAAATAAATAAAAAACTGCTTTAGAATGCACAAGTAAAAGTGTAAGCCTTTCATATGATACCACACTCGGTATAATTCTTACTTTGAAATTTCAAACCCCTGATTTTCCCCCTTTTTTAATTAAACTAAAATAATGTTCGCGCTGATTTTATTTTTCCTGTAAAATATACATAAACTTCTATTGACCATAATTATTTCAGATTTTTCGATTGGTAAACTTCGGAGATAGGGGGGGGGGGGGGGGACGGTATTTTTTTCAACATTTTGGCCGATCACTCAAAAACTATTATATAATATAGAAACACTCGTTACTATTATGAAACTTGCTGCGCTCGTTTCATAAACTCACACTCGTGTTTTAATACCCGTGTTATATGCAGTTGCATACACTACTTTATCTTCACTAATGCAATTTATCAAACAACAAGAGTAAAAGCTGACAATAGTTTATTTATATCCGGAGGCGTACAAATATCACCGTCGCTATCCATTTTTAACTTTTAATTTGTATTTTAAAAACAAAACACATTGCGAAACATTAAATTCACGCGTACGTGTATTGTCACAGTGAACTTGCCGCCATTAAAATCTAACCAATGAGAGCGCAGCTGCGCGCGCAGGGCCAATCAGGAGCAAGCGCGCGCTGTTCGTTTTTTATTTAATTGGCACAAGATCTTACCAAAGAGTTTTGTGTATGTAAGTTTAGTAGTTTCGACGAAGTTTTCACGTATAACCCAACTGTTTTCAAAAGCCAGCCTAATATCAAAATTTTATACAACTTGTATGAGGATTTTGACATAAGGCTCGCCAGGTTAATTGGTCGCGTTTTATTGATGTTATAATGAGATTTTACGATATCGATGTGGATATTATACCATCATGTGAAATTGCTTAAATTGAGTGTTTTGTTATCTGCGCTATAACAGTAGTAATTATAAGTCAAGTATTGGAAACATAAGTAGAATGTTATAACATTAGTGTAGATAAAAACTATTATATATAGAAATAAATAAAAAACTGTTTTAGAACGCACAAGCAGGCCTGTGTCACTCCGCGTGTAGGTATTAAAAACATACCTACAGGCGGCGGCCCTTGCGCAAGGGCCAATCTAGTAGGCTGCCGCAAACGAAAAAAGACATACGCGAATTATGTCGGGAGGCCTGGCGGAAGGGTTTTTAAAAACGAATATAAATGAAAACTGGGACGTCTGTCCACTCGGAAGCTACGTGTAGAACTGAATTTAATTTCAAACCACAGGTGATACCTAATTACAATCGTAAGAAAGGTGGTAACTTAAGAATATGCTTAAACATAAGTTATCCCTATATAACTCCTCCCCCTTTAAGAGTGAAGCACGCCGAAGACTGCTGCTGCGGTGACTCTTGGCACTGGAGCTGCACGACTGCTGGCGTCGCTGGGCTCCTCCTGAAGTGTTGCTTATATCGCCGTATGACGACTCCCACGACGACTGCTGTAATGCCTATATACAAGCATACTGTCATCCAGCTGGGTTTTTGGGTGATGGCTGGACCTTCTGGAACTGGTTGAATAACCTTAGTTTTCTTTAACAGATCCTTAAGGCTATCCAGTGGAACGTCTTCTATTTGCAATGTTATGGGTGCATCCTTTCTGGTTACCATGTTGTGTGTTCTGGTATGGTTTCCATAATGTTGAGGAACCTTTTATGCGTACGTAGAGATTTTCCTGCCACGTCAACGGTGCATTCTCTGTCAACGGTGACGAGTGCTACGCCATTATTCCTTTGGTACTGGACTTTGTCTCCACACGTTGTCTTAAAAACCTCTTCTTGTTTCAGGATAGCAATCCAACTATTTTCTTTTATTTGCTGTATTATAGTATCGTTGAAATTTGCCGTTGCATAAGTGCAGTTGTTCGGTTCGTTGTGCTGTAGTAACTGGACGATGCAATCTTATGAGTCTTTCAGCTGGTGCCATTGAACGTGACGGCATAGGACGTCTTCTTCAGTGATGGATGTACACGGCTCGTGAGGATATGCGAACTCGTTGCCACCCAAGAGAAGGTAAGGATTCATAGGTATGAGGATAGCATTATTTTTATTTGGAATCGGATATAAATGGAGTAATTTATATGGATGTTTAGTAACTAAAGGAATTTCCAATACAAAGGTAATTGATTCATTAGTACTATACGCTTTAACAACTATAGACTTTTCTATGACATGTATATTTTTAAGAGAGGGTGCGTATGGTAACTGAACATCATTTATCTCAATATCATTCTGAATATTCCCTAATTCAGCAATTAAATGGCTGGGCTCAACAATGCTAGGATGTAAACGTCCTAGATGACAGAATGTAATAGCATTCTCTAAAGTACTAGCTCTATCATACAATTGTTGCAGACAAGTTTCAATCTGATTATATATTTGCATTGTAGTTACATCATTAATGATTGCCTCATTTTGTTTAATTAGTTCATCTATTGTCTTCTTTAATTCTCTCTGATTTTTAACAATTACTTCTAATTTACTATGATATTCAGTGAATAATTCTGACATTATTCCTAAAGTTTCGCTTTGTTTGTTTACTGCTAGCCTCCTGATTTCCTGAATCTGTGTTTCTAATCTAATTGCATCTTCTTGATCTAAATTGCCTGTGATTGCTTTAACTACTGATCCTAATCCATTAATTAATCCTCTTTTAACTCTAGGTATATATGTTCTTCCTAAACTAATCTCGTTAGATCCTAAGTAAACGAGTTTACTTTCTATTCTATCTACGAGGTATTCTATTTGGTTTCTTATTACTGAACTATGACCGTATATATCTGTGGTCTTTTGAGCTAACTTAAATGAATAATAGTCTCTTATAACTTCTACGTATATATCGCGTATTCTACTAACATTATAAGCTACAATTAAATGGAACGTATCCACTTGATATTGGGCCGTGGCTTCCTTAAGAACCAGGACACCATTGTGATTATCTATGGGTTCGATAACGGCGGCTGCTCCGGCGAACCAGAGGGCTGCTCCGATGGTGAAGGCACTCCTGAAACATTACCAGGGCGTCTTAACATCCTGAAATGAACTCTGATAGTTTTCGCATTCACGTGCTTACCTACTATCTCAGCTATTTGTTCTGGATGTATGCGCACAATAGTATACGGACCGATGTATTTTGGTTCCAATTTATTACTACGAGCGCTTTTAGCTACCTGTTTGTAAACTTTATCTCCTACTTTAAAGTTTGGATCTTCCGTATTTTTATTACTTTTTTCTATAACTGTTCGCTTATTCTCGGTCATTTTGGTAGTAACCAATTTTTGAACGTTTTCCATTATTTGCTTGTGTTTATTCGCGTATTCCTGGTAAAATTCTTGAGGATAGTGTAATTCTAATGGATTTCTGCTACTTGTGTGGCCAAATAACAACTCAAATGGAGTAAAACCTGTTGCAGTGTGAATAGTGTTGTTATATGCCATTATTGCATATTTCATTAAGTTTGTTGGTTCACTTTTGTCTGTTATCCTTTGGATCCTAATCATTTCTGCTAATGTAGAGTGTAATCTCTCTATAGGCGAGTTTGAGTTTGGGTTGTAGGGTGTAGTAAAGTGAATATGTATGTTATGCATAGCACAAACTTCTGTAATAACTTCATTACTGAATTTGGGATCTGAGTCAGTGGTTATTTTATTTGGAATACCTATTATGGCGAATAAACTAAGTAATGCTTCTGCTATATGAATACTTGTTGCTGCTGTAAGTGGTATCGCTTGTGCATATTTTGAAAAATTATCAATTATCGTGAGAAAAGTCACACCACCACTACTATATAAATCCATAAACATATGCTCCATGGGTTTATGGGGTGTGTCAGTGAATGATAACGGTAATTTGAGAGGGTTTCGTTCGTATTTAGATTTTAGGCATTTGTCACATTTATTAATATATCTTTGTACTGATAAAAGCATGTTAGGCCAATGATAGTTCTTATGTAATTGCTTGTATGTTTCTTGTATACCTCTGTGTATAGTTTTACCTTCATGATACTTTTGTATTAATTGTATTTGTTCATTTGTGTTTTCTACTAATGTAACTCTTGTGGTACACCGTATTAACTTAGGGCCTCGCTCATTAAATATTGTTCTAACAACTTTAGAGAAAATGGGGTATAATTCCTCGTGATGAAAATAACAATGAAATATTCTATCAGGAATGGTGTGCTCCTGAAGAAATTTTATAATTTGTTCTTCTGTATTATTTATAGGAATGAAAACATCTTTAATTACTATTTTACCTTTGGTTCTATCATCTATTCTGTACTCTACTCCGGGAGATCTTCTAATGTGAAATTGTTTTAACTGTCTATCTATTGCATCAGATGTTTCGGGAATTTTGTACGTTTCTTCTTCTTGTTCGTTTGGACCTATTTGAGTTAATTCTGGTGTTTCTATTTGTCTATCAATTGATGGAGGTTCAACAAAGATTGTTGAAGTATCTATTAGCGTTTCAAGATCTATTCCTTCGAGATCGGTATCTACATCGCACGATGTTCCCGGTTGAAGTTCAACTGGTAAAATTTCCTGATTTTCGCTACCTAAAATAAGGTCTATTATTTCATCATCACGTAACGGTTCTGTTTCAACATCATTATTATAGACTATTTGTACGCGAGACAAAGCGTCGGCATTTGTATTTATTTTGCCCTTTTTATATTCTATTTTGTAATCATATTCTGCTAATTTTAAACGCCATCGGGTTAATTTTGAATTTGGATCTTTGAGTGACATTATCCATGTGAGTGGGCGATGGTCTGTGTATATGGTGAATTTCTTCCCATATAAGTATGGACGGAAATATTTAATGGCCCATACTATACCAAGTAACTCTTTTTCAATTGTTGAATATTTTTGTTCTGTAACTGAAAGAGTTCTACTTGCGTAGGCTATAGGTTTATCTGATCCTACTTTACCTTGAGAAAGGACCGCTCCTAAAGCTATTTCCGAAGCGTCCGTTGTTAGGATAAATGGTTTGTCAAAGTCCGGATATTGCAACACTGGTGCATTTGTCAAGACTTCTTTACATTTCTCAAAAGAGTCTATAAACTGAGGTGTTATTTCTACTTTAGCGTTTTTCTTTAAGCACATAGTTAAAGGTTTCGTAAGTTTTGCAAAGTCCTTTATAAACTTTCTATAATAACCGACAAGTCCCAAAAATGACTTGATTTCCTTTTGAGTTTTTGGCAAGGGAAACTTTTGAATTGCAGCTATTTTGTCTGTGTTGGGCTTAAGGCCTTCGTCAGTAAGGGTGTGACCAAGGAATTTCACTTGCTTTTGTAAGAATTCCGATTTATTTAATTGTATTTTCAGGTTATGCAAGCGAAATCTGTCAAACACTTGCCTACACTTCTCTATATGCTCCTGTAAGGAAGTGGAATAAATGATAACATCATCTAAATATGTTAAAACGTCTAAACCTCTTAAAACTGTGTCCATCAGCCTCTGGAATGTACTAGGGGCATTTTTGAGACCAAAGGGCATTCTCAGAAACTCATAATGTCCACGATCTGTACTAAAAGCTGTTTTTTCTATGTCTGCTGGATCCATCTCTACCTGATGATACCCAGATGCTAAATCGATTGTTGTGAAATATTGGGCACGTCCTAATTTATCGAGGATGTCGTTAATATTTGGCAAAGGATATTTATCCTCTATGGTTCTTTCGTTGAGTTTTCGATAATCTATGACTAATCTCCATTTTTGTTTTCCTGTGGCATCTAACTTCTTCGGAACTATGTGAACTGGACATGACCAAGGAGAACTGCTCTCTCTTATTATATTTTGTTGTAATAATTCGTCTATTTGTTTTTGAATCTCCTGTTTTTGTTTAGGTGCCTGTCTATAATTACGCACAAAAATAGGCGTGTCATCTGTTATCCTAAGTTTATGCTTAACTTGATGAGTAAACGTGAGAGGGATGCCCTCACAGTAAAATATATCTCTGTAATTGTAACATAATCGCTCTATTTCTCGCTTTTCTTCGTCATTCATATGGTCAATTCTAAGCCTATTAAGATTTGTTTTGAGAAGTTTGTCTAACTCCGTGTAAGATGTGGTGTTGTTAAGTGATACTACTTTTTGTTGAAATGGCTCTCTATCTAATGGTGTTAATTTTATTTTGTAGTTGTTAGGAATACTAATCCTTTTCTCAGACTTGTTTATGACTGTTGTTGTCATTACTCCTGATTTTACAGAAACTAATGCAGATGGAAATATTAGTCCGTGGTTAGTCACTTGTTCCAACATTTCGTAGTCTCCTGTACTATAATTGCAAAGAATATTAACTACTTGTTCGCACTGTGGTTCTATTGTGGTATAAGATTTCATGTCGCCTCGTATAGGGATCGTGACGAAATCTGTTTTTAACGTCATACTTCTCATGTCAATTTTACATCCTAATGGAACGAGTAAGTCTACTCCGATTAAGCCTATAAAATCCGAGTCAAAGTCAAATAACAAAAACTTATGGACGTAATTACAGTTAAACAGCGCTGGGAGTGGAATGTATGCGACTGTATCGTGTCTAGTTACGTTATGAGCTGTCTTAATGTAATGAGTCTCACGCTCGAGTCGAGTGTTTACATTTAGCAAAGCGTCCGGTGAGATTAAACTTTGCGAAGCTCCGGTATCAATTAATAACCGACCACCTAATTCTTCTACGTAAATATAAGGAAGGCGATTGTGATGGTGAAGATTTAAGTACACTAAGTTAGGAATTCTTCCTCCGCTACCTGATAAAAATTTTGAACGTTATCGTCCAACTCTTCCGAATCGTCACAAGTTTCACCGTTATATTCCTCGTCCGGGCATTCTTCCCGCTGATCCTGGGGATCAGTTTGGTAGTTAACCGGCGCGTAGGGCGCGGGCTTCAATTGTTTGTTTATGTTAAAGTTAGAAGGACCGGGCTGAGGTGCCGATCTAGGGTTACTTAATTGTTGTGGGTTACGATATACTGGTCTATTTATAGGATTCACATTTTGAGAATTGAATCTAGGTGACATTGCTGGTTGACGAATAAACCTATTTGGCAATGCAGGTTTTTGGAACCTGTTGTTTGGAGCTGATGTTTGTTTAGTTTTATTTTCCATAGCTCTTTTATTTTTTAACTTTAAATCCTCTTGTTTAGCAAGGACTATAGTTTGTTCCAATGAACTCGCATTTTGGAGGCGAACGCTTAGCGCCAAAATGGAGTCTAACTGGTCTAAAAATACATTAGTTGCCATTTTTTCATAGTAGTCTTTTTTAGCTTGATCTAAATTTATTAGTGTATAAGTTAATTCTCTTATTTTTTCCGAAAATGAATCTATCGTTAAATTATCTTTTCTTAAATTCATCAATTCCTGAACGACTTGTATTTCGTCTCGGAACTCTCCGAATCTACGTATCAATATTTGTTTTATAGCATCCCAGCTATTGAAATCGGTGCACTCTGACAATGCTTCTATAGCTTTACCTGTTAATTTATTACGTATTAAGCACGCAACACTTGGGTTTTGTCTGTTGTCTATTAAATCCAACGCACTCTCTACGCTTTTGATGTAAAAAGATAAGGTCTTCTTGTTCCCGTCATAACAAGGCAAGAAGAATGATAGCGTTTTGAAATCTATCTCTCTTTGTATGATGGAATCTTCTGATTTAGTCTGTTCTGTCGCCATTTTAGCACGCACAATCTCTTAACAATAATAAAAAAAATATTTAATTTGAAAGTATTTTAAGTAATACCTATACTTATAGGATGAATCAATAACCCATG
Source organism: Oeneis ivallda (assembly GCA_029955525.1). Taxonomy (NCBI): domain Eukaryota; kingdom Metazoa; phylum Arthropoda; class Insecta; order Lepidoptera; family Nymphalidae; genus Oeneis; species Oeneis ivallda. Next base: position 15,571,716 of record JARPMR010000018.1, on the reverse strand, counting down.
CACAGCAAACAGAGTTTAATGTTGTTTGTACAGGGATCTCGAGGGCAACAAAGTTGTATGCTTACCCCACGAGCATGCCGATGTCAGGCTGGTTTTGAGTTCTGCTTCCGGTTTCTTGTCGTCTTGGTCTTCTCACCAGGTCACGCCGAGTAGATGTAAGTTCTTTTCGACCGCGTCGCGATAATAGTGCTTAAGAGTTTGATTAAATCACTATTTTATTTTATTCGACAATCGCGATCGTACCGCTCTGCGCCAATTATGTCGGGAGGCCTGGCGGAAGGGTTTTTAAAAACGAATATAAATGAAAACTGGGACGTCTGTCCACTCGGAAGCTACGTGTAGAACTGAATTTAATTTCAAACCACAGGTGATACCTAATTACAATCGTAAGAAAGGTGGTAACTTAAGAATATGCTTAAACATAAGTTATCCCTATATAACTCGCGCGCGCGCTATTTGTTCGACCACGTTCAACTTTCTCAATAATTGCAAGATGGACACAAAACGAAAAAAAGCAAAAAGATACTGTGCAGTATTTAATTGTTTAAATACGGATGGTGATCGAAATTTAACTTTTTTTTGGTTGCCTAAAGACGCTGACAGGTAAAATCTACTTTGATTGGATTACATTATGTTCCTATTTGAAATGAAATTAATTCAAACTACAAACCATTTCTCCCCTTGTTGAACAAAGTACTATTCCAATACCCTAAAAGTATTTAAAAGTACAATAAAAAGACATTTTAGTCGTTTCACTCGAGTTGCATTATTTTCATTTGTCGTATTCATTTACGAACTTAGACTAAGAGCCCAACGCAAAATATTTACGGTGATACTATAGGTGATAACTATGGAATTCTTTTCAACTTAAAGGAAGTTTGCGAATCCATATTGCGAATTTCTTGCTTGGAAATAAATAAATAAATAATTTTAAAAATAAAATAATATTTTGCAATATTGCAGTAAAACTGTAGGTGCAAGATAAAAAATATTGAGTTAGTTTCGGTGAGCACTATTCACACTCAGCACACATTTAGGTACTAGCTGGTACCAGCTGATACCCGCGGGTTTGCTCGCGCCTTAGTTTTTGATTTTAGAAACTGACTAGTGGACCCGCCCCGGCTTCGCACGGGTAGGCTACAAAACAAACACAATGGTATAATCATCTAGGGCCTGGAGGTTAATGATAAAGTCTATGTCTATGGCTAAAACCCTCATATAAATATGGAATGCCTGTATTCGATCTTTGTCCTTTACGTGAGTGACTTTTGCTGCTACCCGTGAAGCATTATGTCCTCTATCTCCTATAATATTTATCAGATCTTCATCAAAATTAGACAAACTATGCCTGATATTATGCACTTTTAAATAAAGAAAGAATTATTAAAATCGGTTCATATTTGACTGAGTTATGGAGTAAAATCAACAATAAATTTCATCCCCTATCCTGGAGTAACCTTATGTTTTATCGGGATAAGAACTATCCTATATGTTGACCCGAAGTATCAGCTAAAGCTATACTAAATTTCATTTAAATCCGTTCAGTAGTTTTCGCGTGATGCGCGAACAGACAGACAGACAGACAGACAGACAGACAGACAGACAGACAGACAGACAAAAATTAAATAAAAATCTGTTTTGGGTTCAGTATCGATAGTAAAGCATCCCCCAGTTAAAATTTTCAAAATATATTAAATGTACAGAAATCTTCCAGTTACAGTTTTATTATAAGTATAGATATCGGTTTTTAACTGAAGAATAATTTTCATAAATGTAGTAGTTTTCACAAAATTTCAAGATATGCAACCAGCGCCAGTAATGACGTTGTAATTATAATAATATACATATAGTTATAATGCCGAATATCGTTCAAATTCATTCAATATAGTGACTAGACGGACAACAAAATAAAAATTATAAAAAAAATTGTATCGTTCATTTCTTGCCTGTTGCAATTATTTTTTTCGTTAAAGTATTAAATTTTCAGACACAACTAACCTCAAAATTTATTAATGAATCGATTATAAAATGTGCGCTGAGTGGGATTAGTGCTCAACGAAACTAACCCAAAATATCATGATCAATTTCATCTCAATATTATAAAAAAAACAATGTTTTGACTGAATGAAATGTTTTAGGTACCTAGATAACTATTTTACTTCAAATAAATGAAATCGTACTTCTAAATTTATAAATAAATAAATATCATGGGACAATCCACACAGCGCCATCTAGCCCCAAACTAAGCAAAACTTGTACTATGGGTGCTGCTAGACAACTGATATAATACGTAGATACTTTTTTGTATTTTATTCATACATCATTCATACATCCATCCATCCATACATACATACATCCATACATCCATACATACATACATACATACATACATACATACATACATCCATACACACTCACAAACTTTCGCCTTTATAATATTAGTAGGATTATTTCAAAAGAGATCAGTTAAGTAAAAAATTAACAATGATACAATTATTATGTTTCGTCCGAAACAAAAACAATTCCAGATATTTTTACACATACATAACATCTACTATTCTTTTGTCTATTTAAGTATAATGAACAAAATGTGTTTTATTTTATTACTTCATTAAATTAAATCTTTGGCAATAATCGTATAGCATATACAATTATGCAGCTAGCTCTTAGACTGCATGAACGTACTCGGCGCTGCCTGCTGCGCGTTGCCCGCCACAAGTAGGAGTAAACGCTCGTGCTGTGCGCTAGATGGCGTAAGTAGTTTCTCGAAGTAGGCAACCATAGTCCGCGGCTCTTTCAATGCGTATAACCACGTATAGCTTATTAAGAACCGTAGTCCAGTGAGTTAAGGCCCATATTCCCTCAAAAAAAATTTGGTAGGTATATAAATGAACACGTGCTCGACTGGAACGCGAGCTAAATTAAATCATATTGTTTATCAGATTGAGTACATATTTCTTTGAAAACCATTGCGAAGTAAAGCTTCTGTACCGCTAGTTACTAGTTATTATTCTGTGGCACAAGTAAAGGCCTTTCATATGATACCCCATTCGGTATACAGTCTGTTTGGAGAGAGGTTACCATTATATGTAAACAAAACATACCGGACAGGACATTTCAGTTTTGCTAACACTATTTTCACTGTTCACGCTATAAATCACTCACAAACGTTTTATTTCCCGAAGCAAAACATTTTTAAGTTTATATTAAACACAAATGTAATTCAAATTATGCAGTTTACGATATTATTTTAGCATTAATCGAGGCACCATCGGAAAAATAAAACACAGACTAATAGCCTAGTTTGTGTTTGACATATGAAATAGAACAAATCCCTAGTGCTGGAAATAAAACGTGAACCATAGAGTGAATGATAAGAACGAGCTTAGTCGATTGTAAAATCGGAAGTCGTATTTATTACGCTCGTAGATCCGTGTATTAAGGCAAATGGCAACCGGTTAGCGATGCGTGACTGCGAATGATTACTATTCGAATGACTATTCGAATAATTTACAACTACTAATGTACACATTTTCGAATTGAACATTAGTATTATATGCTCTATATAATGCTCATAATCGAATGACGACTACGTATTTTAATAACTCATCATGTTTCGACTGTGTTGTTCAGCGCGACTGGGAATCTTTCGCCAGGTTTCAGGCTAGTCGAAATGCCTACATGCCTACTACATTATTCACGACTCGGTTTCTCGGAAAGGAAGTGGAGACTTTAAGTAATGGTTTCAATTGTACGATTGGAATGTTAACCTGATTCTTTAAGTTTATAAATCTATTTCAAAATTGTCAAGTAGTTTAAAGTAGTTACTAATCACGGTAAATCATTCGATCAGTTCGAATATAATAAGACTGGCATCATTCACAGTCGCAAATCGCTGCAACCAGTCGGAAGCCAGCGCCAAAAATCAAATTGTATTCCGTCATTCGTTTCGCTGCTTCTCTTGATGTTTGACGTTTCGGGTGTTCTCTGGTGTTCTTTAGTTTTTGTTTTCGACGACTTGGCTTTTTTAACGGATTTTTGTTTGCTCTACGATTGGACTGTGACCTTGGACTGACGACTATTTGCTATTCTTCAAGGAATTCGTTTTTGCGCAAGATTTGGATTTTTCTGCATTTTTTTTGTTTAGACAAGGTAAGTAACTTGTTTTATATTATTAGCTTATAATAAAACTTAAATTATTTGCAAAACGTACCATATTTATGTCTATTCATCAAAAAAAAAAATATAAACATTGAGCATATTTCAAGTTGTTAAATAATTTATAGTTAGTAATTTTTTACTTCTCTGTGCTAAATTATTCTTGTAAAATAAAAACATTGTCACTCCCTTTCTTATTATGAAAAAAAAATTATGTTGTGAACACAATAATTTATGAACTGTAAGATGCTTACAATCATAATAGGAGAAGGATTGTAATAACAAATATAATAAAAATAATATAAATAATAATAAAAATAAAATATTGTAAGGAAAAACCATTTATAAATTTAATATGTAATAAATTAAAATTAATTCAAACATAATATTTTATGTAACATTTACAGTTAGCTACAAATTTGAATATTTAAAATTATAGGATCCGTATTGAAAGGTCTTAATAAAATCGTTTCCAACATCACAATTCAGAAGAATATCATATTAAATAGTATTGGTAATCGATTTAAGAATGTATTCATTCAATCAATCGTTCATTCTCAACTTGTCTGCCAATGTTTCGCATCACTAGTACAGTGAAAATATAATCACGTGATCTGACGCCATAATTGTTTACGTATAATGGTAACCTCTCTCCAAACAGACTGTAGTTATTTTACTTTGAAATTTCAAACCCCCGATTTTTCCCCTTTTTTAATAAAACTAAAAATAATTTTCGATTTTTCTTTATTCCAATGATGTCGGGCCACTATTATATTTCTTTGCTTCATCCTTCAATATATTTATTACAAAGGTAGTCACTCCAGTCGCCAGAGATAAGTCCGCGTATTTTACAGTTATACCCTATATTAAAAATAAATCACCTTGGCAGCACCGTCTTAAGTTTGCTCATTACTTTTTCGCGCTAGATAAGGACCGCACGCGCTCGGCGCGCCGCACTTAATAATTTAACCAGAAGTGCAGAAGATCGAGTGATATTGTAGGATAGTGTGATTGCAGTATTGTTCATCGGCTGAAATCATCATCATCATCATCACCGAAGGAAAAAGGTACGAGCTCTTTTCTGTTTTCAAACGATCTCTTGTTTGCGCTTACGTACCGCCACATAGCCTACTAAGTATATTATTGTTTTTGCATTAACATAAAAACGGTACACTTTTCGTATCGAGGTTTACTGTGAGTCTTCATCGATTACGAGGTATCAGAGAAAACGTAAATATTCTGAATTAAATATTACGTTACCTACTCTGCAAATACTTTTTTTTTTTTTATCGCTGGGAAATGCCTTTACGCATCCCGCTTGCCAGGCGGGTATGTGGGACTCGACATGAAAGTAATACCCACTAAAACCCAGCGGCGCCGTCCGCGTCATGAATGGGGCGTCTCAGGATCCCGGGCTCGGACTCGACTGAGAGCTCTGCAAATACTTGCGGAAGTGTTTTATTATGAAAATTAATAACAATTAAAACACAACTATAACGATTATTATGGTAACACTATTGTTACAACTTGTCATCAATCACGATTGAATTAACTTAGTACCTACCCCCCAAGTGTCTCGGATTTATTTAGGTAATTTATCATTATTATTTCTACATGTCATATTATACATTCGAAAAATGTAATAAAATTCACGAATTCAATCAATTATGCTCGTAAAATTCGCTCAACGGGGCTTTAGTAGCTTGCCCAGCCGTTAACTATATTCGAGTACCTACTTGTAAACAAAAATATAATATTATTTATCTGGAGAGACGGTAGTGTCCCTGCCAAGACGAGCCAAGCGAAGCGTAAGGGAACTAACTACCCACCTTTCCTTCGATTTATCTGAAAACACTAATTGTTACGAAACACGTAAAATTAAAAGCAATGGTAGATGAACAAGCAGAGCAAGTAGATGAACAAGCAGAGCAAGTAGCATATTATTAGATATTATAGAAGATATTAAATATTTGGAAGAAATAATGGCCATTTTCCTCGATTTGAAAGTCTTGCTCGTAACTTAAACAACTGTGCAATGTTCGTGCCGACACTACGACGGTAATGAGTTATATTAATTGAAAGAGAGGCATTCAATACCCTCACTTAAATAAGTTAACTAGAACCAGTTGGCATTGGTGTGAACAATGTGAGCTTTGTTTTTTTTTTTTTGCGTCATACGTAAACACCGAAGAAAATCAAGCCGACGCCGAGTCTAGTACAGTTAATCCAGATACTGAATGGTCATTTTGACAAAGGGTTCAAAGTTACTTTATAAAAGGTCGGTCAACTCGAAATTGACTCAAAATTACACTCGGCGCTTGGGAAATCGACGCATGTTTCCCCGAAGTATGGTGAAAATATTCATGCCAACCATATGGCTCTTTATATTAAAAAAGGGGATGCGACAAAGACTACTCGTCCTGAGTATCACGGCCGTTAGTAAAGGAATGGGCCTACTATTAAAAGAGAGTGAAAACCGGGTGCAGGCCATGAAACACCTAAGCAGGAAGATGGCTGCAGGATCCTATGTGATTCAAACTTCGGAATCACTCAAAGCAGCATTAAACTCTTAATGCCTCAACTCAACAAGAAGTGCTATAAGATTCGGAAGGAGACAAAACTTTATTTGGAGTGGCTTTATCCGAGAAACTAAAAAACAACAAATAGGGATTGACTGCGAACCAATTGCAATAACATGATTAACTGCGAGCTAATCATCAGTCATATACTAAAGCCATGACTCCACAAACAAATTGGAATTGGCTGCGAGTCAATTAATAATAATAATAATAATAATCGTTTATTTTTCCCAAAATTACAAATGTTTTTATAACAGATTTGAACGATGATCCCGCAGAAGTATAAACTGTGTTGCGGTGATCATCGCCCTCCTCGTCCATTAAATAAAAGATTTATAATATGTAATTATTACAAGTTAAATTAAATACTTACTCGTGTTAAATAAAATAAAATTTAGAAAATTTAGAAAAAAGACAAATTTTAAAGTGTTAGATTGTGGTTGTAGATTGTTGACAGTGCATGTGCGTGTTTGCAATGTATTGGGTGTCAGGTAATTGGTGTGAGAGGTGAGTGTGTTTGGGTGTGAGTGAGAGTGAGTATGTGTGTGTGTGTGTGTGTGGGTGTGTGTGTATGTGTGTGTGTGGGCGTACGCGCTCGCGCACGTGTGTTTGTGTGTGTGTGTGTGTGTGTGTGAATGTTAGTGGAGTAGTGTAACATTTATTGACTCAGCTTTACAAGGACTTCCGTTTCATCATAAGTGAGAGCTCGAAGCCATTCTGAACACTTGTGTTTGCATTTATCTAGTGTTAACGGATATATATTTAGTATTTTATTTGCTCGATTATATATTAAGCCACCAAAATAAAAATAATGCCGACCGGCAACAGCGGTCCGGCGAGGTCTGTGGGCGCAAACCATATGAGTTCTCCGCTTCATAGTAAATAGGTTAGGATCGTAGGTCAGTTCAGAATGTTTGCGTAGCACCGTATGCAAGATGAACAATTGCCGGACTGTGAGCAGCTGGCAACTAGAATATAGCTCAGCAGTAGGAAAGAGTATGGGCTTACCGAGCATTACTTTTAAAACTGCCCTCTGAGCTCTTTCAATCCGTAGCATAAGCGTTTTTGGTGAACCACCCCAAGCGGTTATACAATATGAAAGGATTGATTGAGCGAGGGCATAGTAAACGGATTTAAGGCATTTGGGGTCAGCTACGTTTCTTATATTCTTAAAAACAAACATTAATTTTCTTGTGCGCGAAGAGACTGATGCAATATGTTGTTTCCAAGATAAGAAGCAATCTACCAAAACACCTAAGTATTTGATACAGGAGGTGCGTTCAAGGGTTTTGCAATTACAGGTAGGATTAGAGCCATTACATCCGTGAGCACGTATTGTGAAGGAGATAGGAGCTTGGGTAAGTGTGTTAGGGGCAAAGGTTATAAACTTAGTTTTAGACAAGTTTAATGTAAGAAGGTTCCAATTTAGCCATTTCATAACAGTTTTAATGGCTAGTTCAGAGTGATTACAGACTTCATTCCAGTTATTACCGCTAACAATTAGAGCTGTATCATCGGCATACGTGATGATTTTGCAGTGTGATAGGCGAAGGGAACACAAGTCATTAACATAAATAAGAAATAATGTAGGTCCAAGCACAGAACCCTGAGGAACTCCGAAATGTACTGATTCCGAGTCACTAGTGTGACTATCTATAATAACACATTGTGACCGCTCGGACAAGTAACTTTTGAAGATATCGAGAGCAATCCCTCGTATGCCAATGCGTTCAAGCTTATTTAATAACAATGAGACAGACACAGTGTCAAAGGCTTTTGAGAGATCCAGAAATATGCCCACAGTTTTAAGCTTATTGTCAAAATTTCTAGCAATGTGATCAGTTAGCGTCACTACAGCATCTTCAGTAGATTTACCCACCCTGAACCCGAATTGATTTTCAGAGAGAATGTCGGTTACAGCCAAGTAATTAACTAATCTTTTGTTCAAGATTTTTTCAAAAATCTTTGATAAGGTAGTGAGGACCGATATGGGCCTATAGTTATCGATACTGCCCCTGTCTCCAGTTTTATAGATAGGGTGCACGAGGGCCTTTTTAAAGGCTCGTGGGAAAACCCCGTGAGTAAGACAAAGATTAAAAATGTAGGTAAGGATAGGAACCAACGTATGGGCGGCAGCTTTAACTATGGAAGAGGGAATGCCATCCCAGCCAACAGCACATTTCTCCTTTAAATTAAATATAATAAGTTCCACTTCCTTGTTGTCTACAGGAAGCAATGACATTGAGTTTAACCGTATCGGGATGGGAGGTAAAACCTCCTTTAATTCATCAATTGGAGGCTGGACTATTTTTTGGGCGAGGGTCTTACCAATCTTTGCAAAAAATTCATTAACTCTATTTACTGAATTCGATGGCTCGGTACACAGTTTCAGCAAGTCAGGAGAGTTGGACTTGAGAGCATTGATATTAGCGATTTTCTTGACTAGTTTCCACGTTTTAGCCGGATTTCTTTCAGCCTTACGGAATTCGTTACGTTCGTATTCGCGTTTTAATTTTTTTAATAAATTGTTACAAAAGTTTCGATATCGAGTAAACGTCTCATTTAGAACCAGATTACTTGGGTCTTTTTTAGATTTTCGAAATAAATTATCTCTATGACGAATACATCTCAGCAGACCAGGAGTTATCCACGGTTTTAAAATCCTCTTTTTGCTAGAAATAATGGCAATGTGAGATTGATTTTTTATGATAGCAGAGATTAGTGTAACAAGAGTATCAGTAGCATATTCTGGGTCGGAGGATGTTAAAATCGAAGAAAAATCAGCCTGCTCCAAATTGGAAACTATAGCTTTAATGTCCATACGAAGAGATGTGCGGTTTACTGATTGCGATTTAACTTTAGCATCACAAAAGAATAAAACTGGTGCATGATCAGTGATATCAACCTCAAGGACTAAAGTAGTCCCGTAATTTGGAGATTTAAATATGACATGGTCCAGACAGTTATTCAACCTGGTAGGAAGAAGGTGACCGGGGAGCAAGCCGTGAGATGCAAGAAGATTTAGGTAAGAATCAGCATTTATATCATTACTATCCGGAAGTAAATTTATATTAATGTCCCCAACCATAATAATATTTTTAAAGACCTTTAAAAGATTAAGAACTTGATCAATACTATTAAGAAAAATGTTAATATTTTTATATGAAGGTGATCGATACAGAGCTATAACTACAACATCGTCGGGAAATTTAAGAATAAGACTATTTGCTTCAGCTATTTTCATAGTTTCCAGTGAGCATTTAAGGTTAGACCTAACATAAACAATAACACCTTCATTTTGATTCGAATATTCAGAGGCAAATGACTGAAAACCGTCCAGGGATGGGATTGTGGGAGACTTACTAAGCCAACATTCCGACAAGACAATAATGTCTAGCTGAAACTGTATTCTTTGTAACAAAACCAGTAGACCCCCAAAGTTACGATTAATACTTCGAATATTTAATTGTAGGATTTTAAAAAACATGTGATCATTTTTTACATAGTTATTAGTTTCTTCTGGAATGCAGATGTACGACTTCGATAGAGAGAACTTTTCTATATCCTTATTAATTGATAAGATGTCATCCATGTTCGAGTATATTAAAAAAGTACAAGTGAGCAAGAACGGTATGAGAACATAAATTTTCTGAAAGAGGTATGTTAGAACCTTCCGAACCACAGTTATAGTGAACCTCATGACAAGTATAGGTACTTATGATGAAATGGGTCAGATCAAAACGCTTGTAAAGCCTACGTATTGTGTTTGAGTTATATTTATATACATATATACGTATTGTATTAGGTAAAAAATAATATGTAAATGAAAGATCGGCTATAAAAGCCAAGCGCAAAAATAAAAATATATGTTTAAATTTCACATAACAATTTTGTTTATTTGTATCATATTTCATATGTGACACAAATAAACATTGCTTTGTAAGTATCAATACGTAGTTAATATACAAGGTATGACGTTGGTGTATATAAATTGACAAGTTCATAATGTTGCTGTAAGTATAAGGTAGTTTGAATAAAAAAGTGTATAGTATAAAGTTATTTGTATAGAAGTGTATTAGAATAAGTATATTTTTTGTATGTGTATGTTTGTATAAATAAGTGTAAAAAAGAGGATTTTGTAGTTTTGAGGCACAAAATAAATATAGCTTAAAAATATTACATAAAATGCAACTATCGTAAGTACAGTTTATCATTAAATTATAACGTTTTGAAGAGGCATCCAGATCGTCAGTTGCTAGTCACACAGAGCCTGCTTTTAACTTAGATAGGTCTTCTTCCGAGTTTATGCGTATTTGCGGAGCACCCTCTTTTTTACGTAGGTATATATGCCCACGGGCGGTCCAGCAGAAAGAATATTCGTGTGTTTTTGCAAAATCACGCGCCAGGAAAAAAATTCTTTTACTCTTTCGGGTTAATAGCTCAGATAGGTATATAGGTCGAGCGGGGCCTGCTATGTCGATATTCGTGGTACTGAATCTCCGGCCGGTGTTTATTTTATTAAACTTTTTAAAGTTCGAAATAAGATTATCTTTCATAAGGGCACTTGTAAATTCTACAACAATCGGCTTGTGCGTCTCTGATTTTGTAAAGGATCTATAAATATCCTTAATGTCTGAGGGTTGTATATTTAAAGAAAGTTTAGATCCCAAAAGTAAGAGTATCTCCTGTAGGTCGTTCTTAGTCTCATTTTGCTTTAATTTTGAAATATTTCGAAGCTCAACACAAGTGTTCACAGATTTCCATTCTAGGTTTTCGATTTTATTCTCAAGAATAGAAATATAAGATAATTGTTCTTTTCGCTCAGTCTCAAACTTGTCCAATCTGATTTTAAACTCATCATATGCCTGTGATAAAAATTCTATATTTTTGAATATTTCCGCATTTTGCGTTCTAATTTCATTTATCGATTCCTGGATTTTGGTTAATTTTTTATCTTGTTCTTTAGTGAAAGTCAAGAACATCATGCGCATCTCCGCCAAAAGAGATCGTGACTCGTGATCATCTTTACCTTCAAACTTGCGCTTCGAACGGGACGTGTTTGCATTTTTGTCGGTAGGCGAGTTTAATGCCGGTTCTGAGTCACTGTGATGCAGCGTACGAGAGACGAGGGACGTAGCGGGGGACGGTGACGGCGCTCGGCTTGCCATGTTCGTAGAAAAAGTACCAGGGTAACAGAAAATAGAAAGATATCGTTGATCCAGACGGTTTGCAGAGCAGATTAGCCCTTATAATGGTAGTATTTTAGAGTAGTTTTTCACTAGGTCGACGGCCGTATACTCACTAAAAGGTTCGAGTACAGCAATTATCACCTCTTACTCACATACGGATAGGGTACACTTTTGCAGGTCCGGAAGTGACGGCGTAAGCGAGTTGACACTTTAACTGCAACTCCTCCAACTATGATGGCGTCGCTGTTACAGCGGGGCCTGCTTTCTATTGGATAGGTCTCCTTAACATTTATGCACTCCTAATATTTTAGATTAATTTTTGTACACAATTTAATTTAGAATTAATGTTGAATAAAAATTTACACTGTCTGCACGTCCACTCGTGACCGAGGTCCGGGAGGAAGGATAAGAGGAATTGCGATAATATAACTAGCTGCGAGCCACTCATGAGTCATATTCTAAAGCTGTGACTCCACAAACAAATCAGGATTGACTGCGAGTCAATTACGATACATAAATAGCTGCGAGCGAGCTACTCATGAGTCAAATCCTAAAGCTGTGACTCCACAAAAAAAAAAAAAAAATCGGGATTGACTGCGAGTCAATTGCGATAACATAACTAGCTGCGAGCTACTTATGGTTCATATCCTAAAGATGTGACTTCCTAGCTGCGAGCTACTCATGAGTCAAATCCTACAGCTGTGACTCCTCAAACAAATCGGGATTGACTGCGAGTCAATTGCGATAACATAACTAGCTGCGAGCTACTTATGGTTCATATCCTAAAGATGTGACTTCTTAGCTGCGAGCTACTCATGAGTCAAATCCTAAAGCTGTAACACCACAATAAAAAGGGATTAACTGCGAATCAATTGCGATAACATAACTTGCTGCGAGCTATTCATAAATCACATACTAAAGCTGTGATTCCTTAAACAAATCGGTATTGACTGCGAGTCGATTGCGATTACATAACTAGCTGCGAGCTACTCATGAGACATATCCTAAAGCTGCTAAAGCTGTGACTCCACAAAAGGAAATTGGTAATTGTGATAACCTTACTAGCTGCGAGCTAGTTAAGAGCCATATCCTTATGACAATTGTGTAGAAAATGTGTAATCGTGAATATATATGTACATTAGCTACAAATTATGGTCTGCGAGACAATATACGTTATGTTCTTACCAAACTATATACGGGTACTCGACCAGCCGGCAACCAGGAAAACTGGCGAGCGCCTCGTCGGTACTCGTCATGAACTGGGGATAACAGCTTACCAACTTAATATGTGGGTTGTTATTAATAATAATTTATTACAAATAGGAGCTATTAGTTCCGAGTTTTATTTTCTTGATGCCTAAACCTTATGTTAGGCTGTTCGTCTTATCAGTGACTCCAGGTGTTTTAATCATGGTCATAAAAGAAGTTATAACCTATTTGAGATACCTAGGCTTAAAGTCCGTTTTTGCTTGAATAACAATACTAATCTTTTAAAGATTTAAAAAATCCGTGCCTTGACAACAAGATCCGGACGCTTTATCTATTAATGCATTTACGCTATGTGGGGCTTTTATATTTTTCTATGATTTTTGTTTCCTCCTTTTTCTTTAATTTTAAAGTGTCTGAGGAAAATCATTGATAACGAGGCAAACGGAATCCTAGTATTTTCAAATTGGTTACCACAAGCGTGGTACTCTCTCCTACAAAGCTTGGTAGTTTCGGATATTACTTAATATTAATCCTCATTAATACTCCATTGCAATCTCATTTCACCATTCCTTGCACAAGTAACTTACCCTGGGTGTCGCGAGACTCTCCGGACTCTCTCTCTCTCTCTCTCCCTTAAAACAAGGTGCCGACCCAGACTCAGCGTCACTAATGTTAACATCATTCTCTGACAGTATTTTAAAACAATATAATACCACACTCAAGTTTCGGTGGCAGTTGTGTAAATTAAATAATAAAAATGTATTTAAACCGTCAAAGACCAGCATTAGGTATCTTCTCTTACAGCGTTTGTTACGGAGTTTGAACCCTTATCGAATTGCAATATAATTTATGCTAAGAAACAGCATTGTTTCTGGAGCGAGCGTAAAACGTCTCCTCAAAGGTGTCTATAAGTTAAGATCAACCAAACCCTATTACTCCCGTACTTGGGTCCCTCAACTTGTTTTAAACTATATTAAAAATTGGTTCCCTTTATAAGTTTTCTTTTCTTATTATAACTTTTCAGTATACTAGCAATTTGCACTGCTCATAGACTACAAACTCTTCCATCAATTAAATTGGAAAGCAATATTACTTTCGAAATCGGGGTTTAAATTAGAATAACGGTAAATTAAAAAAAAAAAAAAAAAACGCTGCGACAGATACCAAGCCTATTCTCTCTCTCTCTTCCTACCTAACTTTCAAGAAAATCTGAGCATCTGCCCTGCTACACCCCTCCACACACTATATTTCCAGAACTAAAAATATAAGATCTGAGGGGACAAATAACCTGCTATTTACCTACAAGAAGCCTTACAAAAAGGCCGTACCTCAATCGATCAGCAGGTGGATCAAGTAAACGGTATCAGGGAGCAGCGTTGACACAAGCGCACAGCGCCTCACGCTCAGGCGAGCGTTGAGGCAATTAGAAAAACGGCAGGCTGGACTAACACATCGAACTCATTCTTTCGCTGCTTAGATGTTAGATCCATGGCGGATGAGGGAGATTATGCCAGACCCTGCCAAGACAGGTCTTAATAATAATTGCGTTAACACATCTAATAGTGAATCAATTTATGAATTATACCTAATCATAAAAATAAATATATTCTAATTTATAGTATTAAATAATATTATAATAATAATATCATAAATAAATTTTAATATTGTTAAAGTGTATGCAAGCAAATTAATTAGTATTTCCGTAAGAAAGTGATTAAAAATACACGATTTACAAAATCTGTATTGCGTACATGTTTATCAAAACTTTTTACTCTAAACAACTACCTTTGTAATAAATATATTGAAGGATGAAGCAAAGAAATATAATAAGTGATCAAACGAACTTACCTGAAGTGAAGTTCGATCATTATTATATGAGTTGCTTCATCCGAAGATATAATTACCCACCCTCCCTGACTGCCCAAATAAAAAAGTTTTGAACCGTATACATCTCTAAAAATAATGAGCAAACTTAAGACGGTGCTGCCAAGGTGATTTATTTTTAATATAGGGTATAACTGTAAAATACGCGGACTTATCTCTGGCGACTGGAGTGACTACCTTTGTAATAAATATATCTTCGGATGAAGCAACTCATATAATAATGATCGAACTTCACTTCAGGTAAGTTCGTTTGATGACTTATTATACACAACTATGCCAAATTTCATGTCGATAGCTTTAATAGTTACTGAAATAATCGACTGTGACAGACGGACAGACAGACGGACGGAGAAAGTCTCACCATAAGGGTACAATTTTTACCATTTTGGTACGGAACCCTAAAAACAATGTATGTTGGTGGTATGGTGCGATAAGTCTTTACAGAAAAGTCCGCGATGGCATAATTATATCTATCTTTTAAGGATAGCTTACTATACCCATTTTAACTTCTAAAAACTGGTCACGTACCATGCGGTAATGGAAATCTGTTTAGACGAATACAGTATGAATCCTTATCAACTTAGTTACCTTATTAATTTCATGCACATTATGGTAATCGTTTACATCATAATATAATTTAAATGAATATCTTAGGATTTGTATATCGCAAAATAAAAACGAACGCGCGCCAAAAAATACACGGGTTTCTACCCGATGGCGATGACGGGCCTCGCTCGCGAGTGATACTTCTTTTATAAGCCTCCGTACTGTTCAATATGCTGTTCAAAGTATAACTTATAGAACATTCCAAGGAGTTTGCAAAGCTTAGACGTAATAATATGCTCTATTACCCGTGCAAAGCCGGGGCGGGTCGCTAGTACAGTATAAACCTTAATATTATGTTACACTAGCGGCACGCTATGATGGCCGGTTTGACACATTACAATAGTGATGTGGAATGTCAATTTATTCTCGAACAAAAAACAATTAAGTTTTGTTTTTGTACCTGATTAAATAGGTTTAATAAAACAAAAATGTATATGTTTATTTAATTTATTTGAACGAACTGAATATTTGAATGAAAATGAATATACATACTTTATATGCACACAAGAAACATATGAATACAAAAGATACCAAAAAAGGTGCCACAAAAGGCCATAATTAATCAGATTCGTCCATACTACTATTTTCACTGTCGTCACTGCTATCATCACCTACATTAATAATTATATGTTCGTTTTCTATAATATTATCTATTTTCACATCTCTTTCATAATCTTCCCTTATTAATTTAACAGTTCTATTCACAACCTTTTCCCAGTCTCCTTTAGTCACATGTTCACAAGCTTCTTCTAATAATTTTAGCATTTTTTTTGTGGTAAATGGGGGTTCTGTATTGTGTCTTGCAGCATATCCCTTAATTTGAGCCCACACCAACTCAATCGCATTATACTCACAATGGTAAGGCGGTAACCGTATAACTCTGTGCCCATGTTCTAATGCTATTTCGTCAATGACGTATCGGATCTTGGTTGGTTTGTTTTCTTTTAAAAGACGTACTAATTCCGCTTTTAACATATTCATGTTTGCATCTACGCCATTTTTACGAAGCCATGCGACGATATCAGCTTTCTTTTGGGATTGGGCAGGTGGCTTGTCAATTTGCATCGAGTGGTATGGGGCGTTGTCCATAATTATAATAGATGGTTCAGGGAGGCTACACAACATTGAGGTAAACCATTCAGTAAACTTTTCTCCATTCATGTCTTCATGATAGTCTCCAGTGGTTTTTGACGCAAAAGCCATGAGAGAACCTTCGACAAACCCGTTGATGGTTCCGGCGTGACAAATTATAAGTCGCGATCCTTTTCCTACAGGAACTTTGGAAGTAGATGCTGCTGTGTCATCGTTCCAAGAACGGCCTACAGTATGGTTAGCATTAAGCCATGTTTCATCCAAGAACACAACATTTTGCCAATTTTTGATTTCTTTCACTTGCCGTAAAAAAGTATACCTTGCCATCGCTATATCAAATCTTTCCATCAATATTTTGCGTTTGTTACATTTTTTGTATCGAAATCCAATGGTCTTCAAAATCTTCGTTAAAGAACTTTCCCCACCGAAGAATAATCCAGCTTCCTTCAGTGAATGCACCAACTTTTTTCTTGTTGGATACTCCTTCTGTAAATAGTAGCCGTAAACATGTCTTCGGATAGCATCGGCATCAAAGCTATCGATGCCTACGACTGGTTTTGCTCGTTTTCTCTTTTTTGGTGTGTGAAGTTTATTTTCTTCTGTGCCAGTCTCGCCATATTTTTTTTTAGTTATCCGTCTAACAGTTCGTTGTCCAATATTAAGCGCATCAGCTACGCGTTCAAGCACTGACGTTATAGGTAAAATTGGCCCTCCATTTTGAGCTTCACGATCGAAATAGTTACGAAGGCGTATTACGAACTCACGTGTCTGACTATTTAGAACAGTTCTCTGCGTACGTTCGGTCATATCGACGAAATCCACAACAAAGGGCTTGAACAGAGTCCAAATTAACGAGCAAGGGTCAACAGTAATGCAGCATCAATATTTGAAATCCAAAGCCAGGTCAAAACTATATCACAATCGCATTGCACTGACAGTTTATACTTTTCGAAGCAACGTCAATTCGAAACTGCTTTGTTTTGCATTGAGCATTGACGCGAGTTTGCCGGAGGTAGTAGTTGTGCTAGCCAGCGATCCTATGTGACGATCGTATTAGATTCCATTTTTAAAAATTTTCAATTTAGAAAACCAAATGCCGAGTTGTGGTATATATCATATAAAAATAAAAATTTTACCTTTTGTATGAAACAGCTGATATTTTTTTGCGATTTCAGAGGTTTGTCCACATAGTGAAAATTGTTCATATTCACAAGTACATTCACCCCTTAAATGGTGCAAACTGATTTTTCTACACTTGTATACATTTTAGAAATCAATTTAATAAATAAATTTTGAGTCCTAAACCTAAAACTACATTCGATAAAATTTATGAATCTCTGCACATCACTATCGTCAATAAAGTAATACAATTATTTCCTTCAAAGTCGTTATCAATTAATACGGAACTTCATGAGCGGACAAACGTCAAACCGGCCATCATAGCGTGCCGCTAGTGTAGGTACATACCTATATCTTAATTGGTAGGTATTTATAAAGTGATTTCTGTAATTACGTACACTGTTATTAAAATTGACTTACGGCGAATCGACGTGATAGGTACCTTTAGCAGGTACTTTCGGTTACTGAGAATGAGCCAGGACGATCAGACGTCCGTTATTTTATAAAAGCTGAAAGTTTTTCTTCGTATTTCCCCAATACAGATAGAACGATCCCCGACTATGAAGTTTGGATCATGTGGCTTTGGGAGATATCAGGTAGCAAAGGTGTGGAAAATTGCACCTCAAATTCTTTATAGTATAAAGCTCAGTTTTTATATATTTTATTTTACAGTCTGGACACCTTTATTAACTGTCTAGTGTTACTTTTTTCTAAGTAAGACTGAGACATACCTACCCATTAAAAATTAAATGATGACTATTAACTAAAGACCACCGTCAAACACGGATTAACACTGTACACAAAGGCGTGAAAAATAGTCATTCTTTTCCAAATAGCAGCACCCCCTTTTGGATGACCCATTGTTACCAGCTATAACAGAATCCAATGGAATTAAAATTTTATCAGATGGTGTGAAGGTTTTGTTTTGACTGTAGAGTTAGAAGAACTTGTTTACTACGTAATTGAATGTATCTAAGTTGGATTAAAGGAATTACAATTTGTTCGCAAATAAAAAATGTTCTTCGCCGAAATAGAATAGGGGTCCGTAATGGGCGTGCAGGTGCAGTGGTGTTAAAAAATATATGGGATTAGGAAAGCTGGATCAAATAGATCCTTGTTTTGGGGCAAACAATTGATTCGACCCACCAGGCGCTCGGAGTGTCCACCCTCATATCATTGACTTCTATAATACTAACAGTAGGTACCTTACGCTAGATTGGCTGTGTGTGCAATAAGCAACATTTGTAATTTTATTTATTTTTACCATTTATTTTATTTCGGAGTATTCAGAGTTCAAATCCCACAGGTGGACTACGACTCAAGTCAAGTCAAGTCCATTCTAAGCAATTAATAAAACTTGTTTTAAAGGTAGGGATCATGAGGAAACCTGCATGCGTAAGAGTTTTCCATAATGTTCTCAAAAGTGTCGCCAATCCCTTTGTTTTGAAAAGAGCAACTGCTGAGTTTCTTGCCGGCTCTTCACAGCAGAATCAGCATTCTGAACCGGTGGTAGAGTCATAACGTATCATAAGAGCCACAAGTTGGCCTACATGAAATAAATGATTTTGAATTTCAATTATTTATTCTGAAAGGAGTCCTGTGCCCAGGAGTGAGCTGGCGATGCAAATGAGTGGAGACTTGAGATGATGATATTTTAGAAGATACAATTTCGTATTTAAATGGATAAAAAAAGTTGCCCTTTGCATCGTACGTAGGTACTTTTTTGTTAGCTGCAATTAGCAGCGCCAAAATTCTGTCTATTTTGTCATACTTTTGGATTAGTTTTGATATTTAGTGCAATCCAATTACTATGAACTGCCTAGACTTTACACTTTTTGATGCCTGTGACTACAGAATTTCTATTTTGGTTTTCTATTTTAGATGAAGAGAAAGGAAAAAGTGAGTATATACTGCACTGTTTAAAATCAAATATTTAGGCATTACATCAAACGATGTTATTCCATCTTTAGGGCGTTATCTCCTTATGCTTAATTTTAGTAAACCAATTTAACTAAGGCACAAAATTGATTTTAAAACACTTACTTGTCCGCTATCGAAATTGAACGCCATTTTTCAGTTTTTCTCGTATTTCACTTGTAAATAGTAAAACTAATTTTAAAATATCACAGTGTTTGATTACAAAATGTGTCAAAAAACTTGTAAATATTTCAAAAAATGAAGCAAACTGCCTATTTACATTTTTGTCTATGGAAGGCTTTAAGCGGCCGGGAAAAATCGGAAAATACTATCGGCCTAACAGTTCGGTAACTATAGAAACTACAATCCCCTAATTTCCCTAAAATACGTTCCCGACTGTAATTTTTTCAGCTATTTGATTATTTTGTCCGGTATTAGCTTAGATTCCTTAAAATTTAGTAAGCACAATATTGATATTTTGCTCAATTTTTTTACAACTTCAAAATGGGAGGTCTCCCGATTTTTCCGGCAAGGGCAATTTATTAGTAAATTACATAGATGATGCCCGTGATTTCGTCCGCGTTAAATTTTTCCGGGATAAAATTTACTCTATGTGCTAATCCTGTGTATGAGCTATCTCCAATCCAAATTTCGTTTGGCGTCATTCGCTGTCGCATTAAAGAGTAACAAACATCCATCCATCCATCCATCCATCCAAACATCCATCTATTATTATATTATACTAGAACTACGTACCGCCACTACTTATAAATGAAAAATTAGTTAAATAAACATTTTCCAGTGGACCAAATTGTGAATCTAAACCATCCTCGAATCCCCTTGAACTCACACAAAAAAATTCATCAAAATTTTTCCAGCCGTCTAGGAGGAGTTCAGTGACATACACGCGCACACAAGAAATATATATATTAAGATTAGTAGGAAGTAGGATAAAAAAACAAGATTGCTTCAAGTCTAGACTGGTTGGAAATTTCAGCCGTTACTATAGTTAAGTACTACCCTACCGGCAAAGCCGTGCCGACAAGCGTGTTAAAGTTCCGGTACGACGCCAAGTATGTTTGTAAAATGGTAAGAGAAAGGGCCAATTAAACTGCCATACACCTTCATAAATTAATCACTATAGCAGAGCTTTCGGGAAGCTTTGAGATGTCTTCTTGTCCAAAACCTTTTGTTCCTGAAGAGCTTATAAGAAAGCTAAGAGTCACTCGCTTGAGATGCTATATGACAACGAGCGGAATATAAAGTTCGAAGAATCGGGATCGCAAGGTGCTGCAATAGCGACCCCTTTGTCCCCTCCTACAAAATGGACAGATGACATCAAACGAGTCGAACGGGAGTCACTGGATACAAACAGCAAAAGCATCTTGTTTGAAGTCTATAGATCCTTATGAACAGAATGTGTCCAGCAATCTGACTTTTGACGACGTTTGCATCGTCGTCAAACGTCAGATTGATGTTTGACGACGATGAAGACGACGAGCCCAAGGCTGGAATCACAACTGTGCGCATCGCACGTGTTAGCGTAATATAAAATATATTGCGTCAGAATATATTCACATACGATTTTGGGGTTCAGAATTCAGTGTTTCACATGTTATATTGATTGGATTATTGTGATTTGCTATTTTGGATCGTGGTGATTTACTGTTAGATCATTGTCATGATAGTAAATCAAGAGGATGTATGTCATCATACAATATGATAAATGAATGTCAATAAACCAACGGTATGATGACGGGATTACGAATATGTTTATTACTGTCATTATACTACGTCAATATACAATGTCAATATACCGATGGTATGATGACAAGATTATGAATATATTTAATTATTATTGTCATTATACTACTGTCATGATAGTCAATATACTGGTCAATATACAATAATGTAAAGAGTCAAATGTATATCTATTTTGTAACAAACCACAGACGTGGCAACACATAAATACCAGTGTATCTTGTCAAAACACACAGTCTTTCCTTGTATTTCAATTCGACAACTGGTGGTGTTCACACGTGACGTGGTTGCAGATGGGCCGCAGGGTGGTCCTGAATTGTGAAAGTTAAGTATTAGTATTTAGTTATATTTTGATTGTTATTAACGTTAGCCAGTGTTTACTTAATATTTGGTTATTTGTTATTATTATGGTTAATTGCTGCTCCCCTATAGCTAATACTTTCTATACCTGTTAAATATGTATTTAAGTTTATATTTTAAAAGATGTGCTGTCGTGGAGTTTCTTTGCCCTTTCTTCTCCACGACTATAGCACCTTGCGAAACGGGTAGTAGAGTCATTTTTATAATAAATGGATCTATACTGAACAACACAATAAAATACAGATAGATCCATCCTACTAAACTAATATTATAAATGCGAAAGTTTGTGAGGATGGATGTATGGATGTTTGGATGGATGGATGTTTGTTACTCTTTGACGCGACAACGAATGAACCGATTTTGCTGAAATTTGGCACAGAAATAGATTATAGTCTGGAATAGCACATAGGCTACTTTTTATCCCGGAAAAGCAAACAGTTCCTGCGGGATAGCAACGCTATTTTTTACGCATTTGTCCTTCAAAATACGCGCAATGGAGTTTTAGATTGACGTGATTATTTTGCACAGGTGAAGTAAAGGGCCTGAAAAATGACAAAGGCTACTTTTTATCCTGGGAAAACAAATGGTTCCTGCGGGATATTAGTATGCTACTTTTCACATATTTTAATTACGCGGCATGTATGTATGTATGTATGTATGTATGTATGTATGTATGTATGTATGTATGTATGTATGTATGTATGTATGTATGTATGTATGTATGTATGTATGTATGTATGTATGTATGTATGTATGTATGTATGTATGTATGTATGTATGTATGTATGTATGTATGTATGTATGTATGTATGTATGTATGTATGTATGTATGTATGTATGTATGTATGTATGTATGTATGTATGTATGTATGTATGTATGTATGTATGTATGTATGTATGTATGTATGTATGTATGTATGTATGTATGTATGTATGTATGTATGTATGTATGTATGTATGTATGTATGTATGTATGTATGTATGTATGTATGTATGTATGTATGTATGTATGTATGTATGTATGTATGTATGTATGTATGTATGTATGTATGTATGTATGTATGTATGTATGTATGTATGTATGTATGTATGTATGTATGTATGTATGTATGTATGTATGTATGTATGTATGTATGTATGTATGTATGTATGTATGTATGTATGTATGTATGTATGTATGTATGTATGTATGTATGTATGTATGTATGTATGTATGTATGTATGTATGTATGTATGTATGTATGTATGTATGTATGTATGTATGTATGTATGTATGTATGTATGTATGTATGTATGTATGTATGTATGTATGTATGTATGTATGTATGTATGTATGTATGTATGTATGTATGTATGTATGTATGTATGTATGTATGTATGTATGTATGTATGTATGTATGTATGTATGTATGTATGTATGTATGTATGTATGTATGTATGTATGTATGTATGTATGTATGTATGTATGTATGTATGTATGTATGTATGTATGTATGTATGTATGTATGTATGTATGTATGTATGTATGTATGTATGTATGTATGTATGTATGTATGTATGTATGTATGTATGTATGTATGTATGTATGTATGTATGTATGTATGTATGTATGTATGTATGTATGTATGTATGTATGTATGTATGTATGTATGTATGTATGTATGTATGTATGTATGTATGTATGTATGTATGTATGTATGTATGTATGTATGTATGTATGTATGTATGTATGTATGTATGTATGTATGTATGTATGTATGTATGTATGTATGTATGTATGTATGTATGTATGTATGTATGTATGTATGTATGTATGTATGTATGTATGTATGTATGTATGTATGTATGTATGTATGTATGTATGTATGTATGTATGTATGTATGTATGTATGTATGTATGTATGTATGTATGTATGTATGTATGTATGTATGTATGTATGTATGTATGTATGTATGTATGTATGTATGTATGTATGTATGTATGTATGTATGTATGTATGTATGTATGTATGTATGTATGTATGTATGTATGTATGTATGTATGTATGTATGTATGTATGTATGTATGTATGTATGTATGTATGTATGTATGTATGTATGTATGTATGTATGTATGTATGTATGTATGTATGTATGTATGTATGTATGTATGTATGTATGTATGTATGTATGTATGTATGTATGTATGTATGTATGTATGTATGTATGTATGTATGTATGTATGTATGTATGTATGTATGTATGTATGTATGTATGTATGTATGTATGTATGTATGTATGTATGTATGTATGTATGTATGTATGTATGTATGTATGTATGTATGTATGTATGTATGTATGTATGTATGTATGTATGTATGTATGTATGTATGTATGTATGTATGTATGTATGTATGTATGTATGTATGTATGTATGTATGTATGTATGTATGTATGTATGTATGTATGTATGTATGTATGTATGTATGTATGTATGTATGTATGTATGTATGTATGTATGTATGTATGTATGTATGTATGTATGTATGTATGTATGTATGTATGTATGTATGTATGTATGTATGTATGTATGTATGTATGTATGTATGTATGTATGTATGTATGTATGTATGTATGTATGTATGTATGTATGTATGTATGTATGTATGTATGTATGTATGTATGTATGTATGTATGTATGTATGTATGTATGTATGTATGTATGTATGTATGTATGTATGTATGTATGTATGTATGTATGTATGTATGTATGTATGTATGTATGTATGTATGTATGTATGTATGTATGTATGTATGTATGTATGTATGTATGTATGTATGTATGTATGTATGTATGTATGTATGTATGTATGTATGTATGTATGTATGTATGTATGTATGTATGTATGTATGTATGTATGTATGTATGTATGTATGTATGTATGTATGTATGTATGTATGTATGTATGTATGTATGTATGTATGTATGTATGTATGTATGTATGTATGTATGTATGTATGTATGTATGTATGTATGTATGTATGTATGTATGTATGTATGTATGTATGTATGTATGTATGTATGTATGTATGTATGTATGTATGTATGTATGTATGTATGTATGTATGTATGTATGTATGTATGTATGTATGTATGTATGTATGTATGTATGTATGTATGTATGTATGTATGTATGTATGTATGTATGTATGTATGTATGTATGTATGTATGTATGTATGTATGTATGTATGTATGTATGTATGTATGTATGTATGTATGTATGTATGTATGTATGTATGTATGTATGTATGTATGTATGTATGTATGTATGTATGTATGTATGTATGTATGTATGTATGTATGTATGTATGTATGTATGTATGTATGTATGTATGTATGTATGTATGTATGTATGTATGTATGTATGTATGTATGTATGTATGTATGTATGTATGTATGTATGTATGTATGTATGTATGTATGTATGTATGTATGTATGTATGTATGTATGTATGTATGTATGTATGTATGTATGTATGTATGTATGTATGTATGTATGTATGTATGTATGTATGTATGTATGTATGTATGTATGTATGTATGTATGTATGTATGTATGTATGTATGTATGTATGTATGTATGTATGTATGTATGTATGTATGTATGTATGTATGTATGTATGTATGTATGTATGTATGTATGTATGTATGTATGTATGTATGTATGTATGTATGTATGTATGTATGTATGTATGTATGTATGTATGTATGTATGTATGTATGTATGTATGTATGTATGTATGTATGTATGTATGTATGTATGTATGTATGTATGTATGTATGTATGTATGTATGTATGTATGTATGTATGTATGTATGTATGTATGTATGTATGTATGTATGTATGTATGTATGTATGTATGTATGTATGTATGTATATTCCTACTACCTATCCTACTTCCTCCTACTTACTTATATTATAAATGCGAAAGTTTGTGAGGATGGATATATGGATGAATGGATGGATGGATGTTTGTTACTCTTTAACGCGGCAACGAATGAACCGATTTTGCTGAAATTTGGCACAGACATAGATTATAGTCTGTAATAGCACATAGGCTACTTTTTATCTCGGAAATATTACTTTATAAATGCGAAAGTTTGTGAGGATGGATGTATGGATGGATGGATGTTTGTTGCTCTTTAACGCGACAAAGAATGAACCGATTTTGCTGAAATTTGGCACAGATATAGATTATAGTCTGGAATAGCACATAGGCTACTTTTTATCCCGGAAAAGCAAACAGTTCCTGCGGGATAGCATCGCTATTTTTTACGCATTTGTCCTTCAAAATACGCGCAATGGAGTTTTAGATTGACGTGATTATTTTGCACAGGTGAAGTAAAGGGCCTAAAAAATGACAAAGGCTACTTTTTATCCCGGGAAAACAAACAGTTCCCGCGGGATATTTGTATGCTACTTTCCACATATTAATCCTTCAATTATGCGCCAACGAAGTTACAGATTGACATGGTTTTTAGGGTTCCGTACCCAAAGGGTACCAACGGGACCCTATTACTAAGCCTACGCTGTCCGTCCGTCCGTCTGTCAGCGGGCTGTATCTCGGTAACCGTAATAGGTAGACAGTTGAAATTTTCACAGATTGTGTATTTCTATTGCCGCTACAACAACAAATAATAAAAATTAAATTAAATTAAAAAAATTAAATAAAATATTTCCATGGGTACATGGAAATATTTTTATGTAAATTTTTTTAACGGAACCCTAAAAGAGCGAGGCCCGACTCGCACTTGGCCGATTTTTTTTGATAGTCATAGTTGAGGACCTGAAAAGTGACAAAGGCTGCTTTATATCCCGGTAAACCAAACAGTTCCTGCGGGATTTCCTCATGCTACTTTACACGTATTTATCTTTTAATTACGCGGCTATTATGTATGTATGTATGCGTGTATGTATGTATGTATGCATGTATGTATGTATGTATGTCGCTATTATTTACGCATTTGTTGAGTTTAGATTGACGTGGTTTTTTACACAGAAAAGTTGAGGACCTGGAAAGTGACAAAGGCTACTTTTTATCCCGGGAAAACAAACAGTTCCTGTGGGATATTGGTATTCTACTTTTCACATATTATACAGTTACCTATTGACGTGATTTTTTGGA
Source organism: Oeneis ivallda (assembly GCA_029955525.1). Lineage (NCBI taxonomy): Eukaryota > Metazoa > Arthropoda > Insecta > Lepidoptera > Nymphalidae > Oeneis > Oeneis ivallda. The sequence goes on along the minus strand of JARPMR010000018.1, from coordinate 15,544,675 downwards.
TAGGCAAAGATGAGGACTTGAAAAGTGAAAAGGCTACCTTCAATCCCGGGAAAACAAACAGTTCCTGCGGGATAATGGGATCCAATTATGCGCCAACGGAGTTACAGATTGACGTGGTTTTTTGGATAGGCAAAGATGAGGACTTGAAAAGTGAAAAAGCTACCTTTAATCCCGGGAAAACAAACAGTTCCTGCGGGATAATGGGATTCAATTATGCGCCAACGGAGTTACAGATTGACGTGGTATTTTTATAGGCATAGTTGAGGACCTGAAAAGTGACTAAAGCTACATTATATCCCGGGAAAACAAACAGTTCCCGCGGGATTTCCGCATGTTACTTTCACGTATTCCTTTTAATTACGCGGCAATTATGTATGTATGTATGTATGTATGTTTGTATGCATCGCTATTTTTTACGCATTTGTTGAGTTTAGATTGACGTGGTTTTTTACAAAGGTAATGTTGAGGACCTGGAGAGTGACAAAGGCTACTTTTGTCTCGGGAACAAACATTTGAAAAGAAATCTATAATAAAAAATTCTATTTTTAAAACCGACTTCAATCGCCCGCGCTAATGCAAAGTATCTAATTTATTGTTATTTCTTAAAAAACCGCTCGACTGATTTCGATAAAATTTAAATGAGACCACCCGGGAAGTATTCCCTTTGAAACAAAAAAGAAGCGTAGCTCTATACCACGTAGTACGGACTAGATACTGGCGTAGTGCAACGAAAAAGCAATTTTTAAAAACTTTTTCCACGCGGACGAAGTCGCGGGCATCAGCTAGTGATGACAATAAAATAAAGTTTGAACATTACCGATTTTTTTATAATAAATAGTTGAATATCGGTATTCCCTGGTTTTACTTCTTTATCCCGTTCGGCTTTACTAGTTTGCCCATATATTTACACTAGCGGCACGCTATGATGGCCGGTTTGACGTTTGTCCGCTCATGAAGTTCCGTATTAATTGATAACGACTTTGAAGGAAATAATTGTATTACTTTATTGACGATAGTGATGTGCAGAGATTCATAAATTTTATCGAATGTAGTTTTAGGTTTAGGACTCAAAATTTATTTATTAAATTGATTTCTAAAATGTATACAAGTGTAGAAAAATCAGTTTGCACCATTTAAGGGGTGAATGTACTTGTGAATATGAACAAACAAACCTCTGAAATCGCAAAAAAATATCAGCTGTTTCATACAAAAGGTAAATTTTTTATTTTTATATGATATATACCACAACTCGGCATTTGGTTTTCTAAATTGAAAATTTTTAAAAATGGAATCTAATACGATCGTCACATAGGATCGCTGGCTAGCACAACTACTACCTCCGGCAAACTCGCGTCAATGCTCAATGCAAAACAAAGCAGTTTCGAATTGACGTTGCTTCGAAAAGTATAAACTGTCAGTGCAATGCGATTGTGATATAGTTTTGACCTGGCTTTGGATTTCAAATATTGATACTGCATTACTGTTGACCCTTGCTCGTTAATTTGGACTCTGTTCAAGCCCTTTGTTGTGGATTTCGTCGATATGACCGAACGTACGCAGAGAACTGTTCTAAATAGTCAGACACGTGAGTTCGTAATACGCCTTCGTAACTATTTCGATCGTGAAGCTCAAAATGGAGGGCCAATTTTACCTATAACGTCAGTGGTTGAACGCGTAGCTGATGCGCTTAATATTGGACAACGAACTGTTAGACGGATAACTAAAAAAAAATATGGCGAGACTGGCACAGAAGAAAATAAACTTCACACACCAAAAAAGAGAAAACGAGCAAAACCAGTCGTAGGCATCGATAGCTTTGATGCCGATGCTATCTGAAGACATGTTTGTTTGTTTGTTTTTTTTTCTTGTGTGCATATAAAGTATGTATATTCATTTTCATTCAAATATTCAGTTCGTTCAAATAAATTAAATAAACATATACATTTTTGTTTTATTAAACCTATTTAATCAGGTACAAAAACAAAACTTAATTGTTTTTTGTTCGAGAATAAATTGACATTCCACATCACTATTGTAATGTGTCAAACCGGCCATCATAGCGTGCCGCTATTATAACGACTATTTCTACCCCACGCCAATATCAGAAGTGGGATTGATCCGGCCCTGACAAAATAGTAATACTTGTTTAAAATGTTTCAGTAACCGTGGATCCTGCTTCTCGTGGACCCAGTGATCAGAGAGAGAGGGATTGTTCGGTGCTAAAGCGGATTTGGTGCTGTGATGTTCTGTATCTATCTGTAAACGCGGACACTCTTACTCCTGGTTCTGAGGATAAAAAGTGATGGTGTTGCAACTTCTACCAACGTTGCTCTTAGCTCTCTGGCGGACAATGGCTCCCAGTATTGATGTGAACTGGATGAGATACTTGTAAGGCACTGGTAAGACACTATTACAATGTTTATTGGTTTAGGTGAACATCTTAGAGATTTTATGATAGAGTTTTTATATTTGTGTGTCGTACTTGACAATGTTTAAAATGGTACAAAATACAATATCAATATGTTCATCTGTTGACGATAAACCAGGGAGTAAAGTCATTAATAGATCTTTACGTTGTTTGCCCAATGTAATTGACTGAAAAAAAGAGCTTAACAAATAATAATAATAATAAACCTTGCTATTTTGGTAAATTATCGTCAGATTGGCCGAGCATTATAAATTACTTTGATATCTTAGTTTCTTCCTTTTGACAATACACATTTAATGGCAAATTAATGAAATACTATAAAACCTTTTAACATTAAAAATTCGATTAATTCTTATTCTGATTATTGATGGAAAGTATCCGTTTCAAATCCGAATACTTGGAGTTATTTTCCTTTCTAGTACCTACTTGTAAATATTCACCTTATAACAAAACAATTTGGATGTCGTTTCTCTGACTTGCTCAATTCTTATCCCGTTGCCAGTCTACCTAGTACCGAACTATTATCATAAGTAAAGTTATTGATCTCTATTCCTTATTTGCTATCATATTAACACAATATTCATACAAACATGATACCCAGTCCTTGGTTTTGCATATTTCACAATTCAATGTTATCTTCAATATAATATTATTAAAGTACCTATTAAATAATAACTGCTGTCCGAAATGATTAAATCAACGAATAAAATTAATTAAAAAAAAAAGTCAGGTGGGTGAAATTAAAATGTTAGTAAAATTTAAAATGTTGATACCTATTTATAAACATGGAAATCCGAATGGATCATGTTATCAAAGTTCATTGAATTAGAAATTCGCGGAAGCTAATATCTTTTTCCCTCTTTGATGGCTGTAGATAGTTCGATATAAAATTATTGATCTACAGTGTGGACTGCTACGATTTATAAAGGGTGAATTACGGCCAAATAAAGTTTTACCAATAATAAAAATAAAAATCACAAAAAAATGTATTCTTTAGGTACATTGTAACAAACAATTTAATCAAAAGCTTACTGATGAATAGTCTCCTTACTTTCATTTTATAAAACATGAATCTAAATACTTATTGATTACATCAGTAATTAAACAAAGGAAAATGAAAATGTTAATTATGTGTGTTGATCCATTATATTTATATTGTATCTTGTGCCATAAACTTGTGTGACAGAGCATGGGAGCGTCTTGAAATAATAGTCGATATTAAAAATACTTTCACTATATTTTCGGGCAGAGTTTCTACCTTCAATATTTTACAAGAATGAACGTCTGTTAATCCAGTACCTTCACTTTTATACATAATTATGATTCAGACAACAGGCTTACAGTACTGCCAACCAAACTATTATTAGTATTAGTGTTCCGAATACTATTTTACAAAACAGAAATAATTATGCTGCACGAAATAATTAAATTACAATTATAATGAACTGAGTAAATTATTTAAATAAGAATTAAATATTCAGGCAACTCAATATCAATCAAATACCTGTGATTTAGTATAATAGTCTAACAATTCTGCCAACAAAGTAATCATAACAGTATCAGTGCTATTTTACAAACTAAAGATAATTCATAGATGTATATATTCGTAAAACATAAAATAATAAATATTACGATATTAACCATTCATAACAAAATAAGATTTACTCATCACTAATTATTATTTCTAATTAAAGTATTTGGTGTATAATCCGGAAGTAGCGTGTATGTAACGGTCCCGCATGGCATAGCTTAGCAAATGGTTTATAACACTCGGCCATCCTGCAACGTGCGTGTCCCACGCGGTGTAGGCAAGATTTTTCATCGTCATCCCCGCTTTATTAGTAACCTGGAAGAAGAAATAAATCGCACAGTAATCTGCATTGGCAATATTTGTCCTATTTATTTATTTATTTATTGTCCTATAAACATTCCATGCTTAATTTTTCTCCAGGAAGTACTAGCTTCCATCAACCACATCGTAGTGATTTTATACTCAGTACATCACACAGATAATGGATGCTGCAAAGACAATAACTAAAATTGGTAACTCAGTCGGTAAGTTCAATAAGCCACGCAGACATCATCTTGTAGAGGTCACACAGACATCATCTTGGAGAGGTCACACAGACATAATTTTGTAGAGGTCACACAGACATTATTTTATAGATGTCACACAGACATTATTTTGTAGAGGTCACACAGACATTATTTTGTAGAGGTCACACAGACATTATTTTGTAGAGGTCACACAGACATTATTTTGTAGTGGTCACACAGACATGACAGACATTATTTTGTAGAGGTCACACAGACATTATTTTGTAGAGGTCACACAGACATAATTTTGTAGAGGTCACACAGACATTATTTTATAGATGTCACACAGACATTATTTTGTAGAGGTCACACAGACATTATTTTGTAGAGGTCACACAGACATTATTTTGTAGTGGTCACACAGACATTATTTTGTAGTGGTCACACAGACATTATTTTGTAGAGGTCACACAGACATTATTTTGTAGAGGTCACACAGACATTATTTTGTAGAGGTCACACAGACATTATTTTGTAGAGGTCACACAGACATTATTTTGTAGAGGTCACACAGACATTATTTTGTAGAGGTCACACAGACATTATTTTGTAGAGATCACACAGACATTATTTTGTAGAAGTCACACAGACATTATTTTGTAGAGGTCACACAGACATTATTTTGTAGTGGTCACACAGACATTATTTTGTAGAAGTCACACAGACATTATTTTGTAGAAGTCACACAGACATTATTTTGTAGTGGTCACACAGACATTATTTTGTAGAGGTCACACAGACATTATTTTGTAGTGGTCACACAGACATTATTTTGTAGTGGTCACACAGACATTATTTTGTAGAGGTCACACAGACATTATTTTGAAGAGGTCACACAGGCATTATTTTGTAGAGGTCACACAGACATTATTTGTAGAGGTCACACAGACATTATTTTGTAGAGGTCACACAGACATTATTTTATTGATGTCACACAGACATTATTTTGTAGATGTCACACAGACATTATCTTGGAGCGGTCACATAGACATTATTTTGGAGATATCACACAGACATAATATTTCGACTATTCCAGTGAGCTTTATTATTTAATGTACTCCGAAAAGAGGCATTATACTGAAAAATTTTGAATTTGTTGTGTATGTGTGTTTGTTGTAGCAAAATAAAGATATTTGTCTTATTTACTTTACTATTTAGTTACTTAGTGTTTTTTTAATATCATATATTAAATATATATTTATTATGTATTCATATAATACATTTTACTTTATTATTATCTTACTGTCTCGTTTTAAGTGTGTAATTTTATATAAATAACATGTTTTTGAAAGTTAAATGCATTCGAGCAAATCTATGGGATCATCCCAATCCACTTCCTTTCATTAGACAAACTATCTACATTGGAAACACTAAGTTTGTAGAATCGACACATTAACCCTGAACCATTTTCTTTTTTAATAGTCAAAGTCCCTTGATGCTACAAATCATGTACAAACTATGTACGGCTCAGCCTTGCATAACTAATTGTAAGGACCTTTCTATGTAACGTGTGCGGTATGAACCGTCAAATAGTTTTTTTTTTCATTACCCCTATGCTCCTGACGATATTCTATTTTGTAACCCTAGTTATTATTATATAGCAAAGTCTTGCATTAGTTGACCTAAAAGGATAAGCTGGCAAGCGGGAATTTTCATGAGTGAATAATAAAATGAATGGGGAAAGTGTGGTAAATAGTGCTACCTTATTCCACATACAGCATCAGGGAGTTTCTCTTATTTTTATTTTACTAGCTAAACCTGGCAGTTGGATTTGGGGCTTGCTGCATTCAATACATATCTTGAGTCGAGTTTCTTTGGCAATCTGTTTAAGATAGCGAATAGTGAAAGCTTTTCCCCTATCATCATTTTACCAATTGAATAGTATTTATTTTAAATTCTAACTGTCTCAAATGAATTGCAATTTCCGACTGCCTTAGCAAACATGAATTTTATAAAATAATCTATAACAACTAATCATGCAACTAACACATAGATGTTCTTATTCCTGAAGGATCCAAGTTGTCAGAGTTTAAAGTGTGTAGGTATGTACCGATGTATGTGTTTTACTTTTTCTATTGTATATTCTTAGTTTCCCTTGTTTCCTACGATACTCAAACTTCCCATAAGTGCACTGTTCTATTCATTATTCTCACGAATACAAATATTACCGAAATAGTTTTTTTTCACATTTCCACAACCGTAGTATGTAGTTTGGGATAACAAAACCGGTCACCATGTACAGTGAAAAATGTTATTTTTACCAATATATTATATAATTATTTATTCAGTCTGGATTTATGGTAATTTTCTGTAAATGCTTTAGTGGTTGCTGAAAATTAGGTGATCTTATAATTTGAGGGTAACCAGTCAGTTTAACTCATTAATTTGAAGAATCGGTTCTGTGAAAGGGTTCCTACTAATTCCTACTAATAGTACACACATGAAAAGTCCATATGCTTTCGCTGTAAATATATAAGTATAATGCGTTACCAACTGATTTCGAAAACTTGACATTAAATGTGTTTAAGGAGCAGATTGAATAAAGTACTTTTAGAAAATTGTTATTATGAGGTTAATAATTTATAACTTTGTTTATTATCATTAGATTTTAAATACTTACTAAAAATTTTGTTTTTGCTTTTTATGTTAATTGTGTTGTATTTCTTTTAATTTATTTGACATTGATTTTTCCTTTGCATTGGTTTATATTTTGAAATTGTTTAATTTGTATCCTAATATTTTCCTTAATACTACCTACCTATGACCTTTCGCACCAAATATTTGCATAGGTAGGTACTATTAAGTTAGTTGAATGTTGTGGACTTAGTATTTTTTGTTACCATCACACTATAATAACATTCTGGCAAATAAATGATTATTATTATTACTAAGCGCATCTACGTGTTGTCGCTGCCCTGACCTGTACTCTTATTTGCAAATCGAAATCCCGAATAGTGAGCCACCACTGAGCAAAACGAGGAATTAGATCCTTTTAAACGAAATTATATTAATGTGAAAACGTTCGAGCTACTTATCGACGGCCTACTCTAGCTAGTCTTAAATTCATATCTGTGATAAGAGATTGATTCGTCTTTAGACATTACTCTGATAAAATATGCCGGGTTTAATTGTACAGTCTGCCGGAGGCTGCTTGAACATGCCATCTAACACTATCTTTCTAGCGTCGGTGTGTAATTGCAAAACAGCTTTACTATTATAATTATCAAGCACTTCCTTTCAATTAATTTAAGTTTCAAATGCACTTTCCTATTCTGAGCCCTAATACCAACTTACATATTTTTTGTGAGGTTAAAGCCCTGTTATCTATGCACAGACTGTAGTCCCCTTATTTCCACTAATATAACTGGATTCGCGTATTCCAACGTAGATTCACGTATTCCTATTATTCCAGCTTCAATCAAGTCCTAAAGCGTTTGCATGACAATTTCATTTTCTATAAGAAACTACCATACGGATGGTTTAAAATATATGTATGTATATACAAAATGGTTGTGTCTTCTGAATGTGCATTTCCATCAGGTCTGTGCAAACCTAGCTCTTTCGAGTCTAACAATATTTTCAACATTTAATAAGCTATTGAATAAAATGCAATGTTTATTTCGCTATATCTATTTCACCTATTCCTGATAATAAAGAAAAACTAGCAGACTAGATAGCTGAATCGAGTCAATATTTTGAACATTTTTAGGGATAATAAATAATAAATTAACGCGCGCAAACAATTATGATCTGGCAAAGAAATTACTATATCACCTACATTTGAATATTTAGGAGTCCTTCGATGCAGTTGACTCTGCCAGCGATAGCATAGCACAATTTATCTAATTGCAAATAAACTGAGTTCGTCAGAAAGTGCAAATTTTCATAGGATTAAACATCAAGACACACTATCGCTATCGCTTTGTAGCGGTTTGCAGACATAACATTTTAAGGAAGACTTGTATTGCATATTAAAGTCTGAATCTACTAATTATACTTAGGCTTCGTCCCCGAGATTAGCTAAACACATTGTAGAGACACTTATCGTGTTGCCTTTGTGCACTGACGGTTGAAAGCCCTAAACTAAAAAGATTTATATTTGTTAGATGAGGGTAGACGATAATTCGTTCGGTATCGTGCACCACTGTATATTCCGTGGTATCGTATTCGATTGCTCAACTTGGAAATAAAATCCGTTATCGGATTACCGATTGCCGATTATACAACGGATAACTGATCGATTAATAATAAAAATACCTACCTCATAGTAATTGTACGCTAGTTGAGGTACCGGCACGCGGCGCTCAATTTGGAAATAAAATCCGTTATCATCAATAGTAATCATCGGCTGCCCAATAATTAGAACTATGTTGGAATTATCGTAATCAGTTTTCTTTACGTTACCACTTACACACACATACACACCCATTATCTATATTTACGTGATTTTCTCATTGATTATAACGTATGAGTACCTCCAAAGCCTCATTGGAACGGACGATGGTAAACATTTTCGCTTTATTTCGTGTTAGTATATTGAATTTACTATCGATATTAATATCATACGCGAAGAGTTTGCAAATGCTCAGAAAATTATTAATAAGAATGTATATCATAGAACTCACCGGGGATGCTTCCTGCCGTACACCAGCTGGTGTAAGATGTATGCCCACTGCGTTGACAGGTTTCAAGTGTAGAAGAGTACCTCAGTCCCGTACCCCGCATACTATCCAGCCGAACGGCAGATTTCTTCACTGGAACTTTACGGCACAATTTCACTCCAGGTTACTGCGACGACGTTGCAGACCCGCCATCACTTACACTTTTCTCCACGTTGACTTTCGCGTCGTAGCTGGCGACGTACTGGCTTATATAATATAGAAGTTATAGTCATCCAAATTGTACCAATGGCGAACGCAGCCACGTAGACAAAGCTGCTGTAAAGACTGCATCAAGTTGATCAATTTTACGTAACCAATCGCTTATGGTACTTGTTTTATCTCTGGGTCCAAATTTGAGAATAACTTCTGCATCATCATGCGTCACTTGGCGTCGTTCTATTGGCAGCGGCGTTGCGTCTTCCGGCAAGGGCGTGGAGTTTTCGGAAGAAGAAAAAAAAATACCGCATTCTTCACTGTTCTGCGCTCTCTTCTTACTTCCGAGACACATCACCACTTCTGAAGTGTGACAGAGCATGGGAGCGTCTTGAAATAATAGTCGATATTAAAAATACTTTCACTATATTTTCGGGCAGAGTTTCTACCTTCAATATTTTACAAGAATGAACGTCTGTTAATCCAGTACCTTCACTTTTATACATAATTATGATTCAGACAACAGGCTTACAGTACTGCCAACCAAACTAATATTATTAGTATTAGTGTTCCGAATACTATTTTACAAAACAGAAATAATTATGCTGCACGAAATAATTAAATTACATTTATAATGAACTGAGTAAATTATTTAAATAAGAATTAAATATTCAGGCAACTCAATATCAATCAAATACCTGTGATTTAGTATAATAGTCTAACAATTCTGCCAACAAAGTAATCATAACAGTATCAGTGCTATTTTACAAACTAAAGATAATTTCGTAAAACATAAAATAATAAATATTACGATATTAACCATTCATAACAAAATAAGATTTACTCATCACTAATTATTATTTCTAATTAAAGTATTTGGTGTATAATCCGGAAGTAGCGTGTATGTAACGGTCCCGCATGGCATAGCTTAGCAAATGGTTTATAACACTTGATAAGAATCCTGGTTAATAAGGTTATTGTAAATTAAGTTGACGGTGCAGTTAATACTGGTATACATATTTAGATTCTGAATATCGATGTTCGATTGTTGCAAATGTGAATACATTCTGAACAGCGTAACTATAGTTGACCTGATCAAAGTGACTCAAATGTTTTTGATATGACGATGATTACTGATCTGACGACTCAATTGTTTTGACGATGACGACGACAACAACGACGATTTTGTGCTCCTTACCGCTGATGATTCAGCTTCGCCAGCTGCTGCTGCGGCAGTTGAGATACACATTTGTGGAGACTGCTGGCACTAATCATTACCAGAACTAATTGTTATTGGTTGGTAATGTTAGACGACTCGTACTAGATTATACTAGTACTGCTACTTGTTGTATGGTGGTTATTCTAGTATATCTAGTTGTACGAGACCCATAGTAATGGGCAGCAGGTGGTTATACATTTTGTTGTGGAGACTGCTGGCACTAATCATTACCAGAACTAATTGTTATTGGTTGGTAATGTTAGACGACTCGTACTAGATTATACTAGTACTGCTACTTGTTATATGGTGGTTAGTCTAGTATATCTAGTTGTACGAGACCCATAGTAATGGGCAGCAGGTGGTTGTACATTTTGTTGTGGAGACTGCTGGCACTAATCATTACCAGAACTAATTGTTATTGGTTGGTAATGTTAGACGACTCGTACTAGATTATACTAGTACTGCTACTTGTTGTATGGTGGTTATTCTAGTATATCTAGTTGTACGAGACCCATAGTAATGGGCAGCAGGTGGTTATACATTTTGTTGTGGAGACTGCTGGCACTAATCATTACCAGAACTAATTGTTATTGGTTGGTAATGTTAGACGACTCGTACTAGATTATACTAGTACTGCTACTTGTTGTATGGTGGTTATTCTAGTATATCTAGTTGTACGAGACCCATAGTAATGGGCAGCAGGTGGTTATACATTTTGTTGTGGAGACTGCTGGCACTAATCATTACCAGAACTAATTGTTATTGGTTGGTAATGTTAGACGACTCGTACTAGATTATACTAGTACTGCTACTTGTTGTATGGTGGTTAGTCTAGTATATCTAGTTGTACGAGACCCATAGTAATGGGCAGCAGGTGGTTATACATTTTGTTGTGGAGACTGCTGGCACTAATCATTACCAGAACTAATTGTTATTGGTTGGTAATGTTAGACGACTCGTACTAGATTATACTAGTACTGCTACTTGTTGTATGGTGGTTATTCTAGTATATCTAGTTGTACGAGACCCATAGTAATGGGCAGCAGGTGGTTATACATTTTGTTGTGGAGACTGCTGGCACTAATCATTACCAGAACTAATTGTTATTGGTTGGTAATGTTAGACGACTCGTACTAGATTATACTAGTACTGCTACTTGTTATATGGTGGTTAGTCTAGTATATCTAGTTGTACGAGACCCATAGTAATGGGCAGCAGGTGGTTGTACATTTTGTTGTGGAGACTGCTGGCACTAATCATTACCAGTACTAATTGTTATTGGTTGGTAATGTTAGACGGCTCGTGCTAGACGATACTAGTACTACTACTTGTCGTATGGTAATTAGTCTAGTATGTCTACTTGTACGAGACCCATTGTCATGGGCAGCAGGTGGCTAAGTTTTGGAGTCCAAAACTGTTGGTACTAATCATTACTAGCACTAATTGGGCATTAGTTAGTAATGTTGGATGGTTTGTACTAGACGATACTAGCACTGCTACGGTGGCTAAAATTTTGAGTCCAGACTGTTGGCACTAATCATTACTAGTACTACACTAGCGGCACGCTATGATGGCCGGTTTGACGTTTGTCCGCTCATGAAGTTCCGTATTAATTGATAACGACTTTGAAGGAAATAATTGTATTACTTTATTGACGATAGTGATGTGCAGAGATTCATAAATTTTATCGAATGTAGTTTTAGGTTTAGGACTCAAAATTTATTTATTAAATTGATTTCTAAAATGTATACAAGTGTAGAAAAAACAGTTTGCACCATTTAAGGGGTGAATGTACTTGTGAATATGAACAATTTTCACTATGTGGACAAACCTCTGAAATCGCAAAAAAATATCAGCTGTTTCATACAAAAGGTAAAATTTTTATTTTTATATGATATATACCACAACTCGGCATTTGGTTTTCTAAATTGAAAATTTTTAAAAATGGAATCTAATACGATCGTCACATAGGATCGCTGGCTAGCACAACTACTACCTCCGGCAAACTCGCGTCAATGCTCAATGCAAAACAAAGCAGTTTCGAATTGACGTTGCTTCGAAAAGTATAAACTGTCAGTGCAATGCGATTGTGATATAGTTTTGACCTGGCTTTGGATTTCAAATATTGATACTGCATTACTGTTGACCCTTGCTCGTTAATTTGGACTCTGTTCAAGCCCTTTGTTGTGGATTTCGTCGATATGACCGAACGTACGCAGAGAACTGTTCTAAATAGTCAGACACGTGAGTTCGTAATACGCCTTCGTAACTATTTCGATCGTGAAGCTCAAAATGGAGGGCCAATTTTACCTATAACGTCAGTGGTTGAACGCGTAGCTGATGCGCTTAATATTGGACAACGAACTGTTAGACGGATAACTAAAAAAAAATATGGCGAGACTGGCACAGAAGAAAATAAACTTCACACACCAAAAAAGAGAAAACGAGCAAAACCAGTCGTAGGCATCGATAGCTTTGATGCCGATGCTATCCGAAGACATGTTTACGGCTACTATTTACAGAAGGAGTATCCAACAAGAAAAAAGTTGGTGCATTCACTGAAGGAAGCTGGATTATTCTTCGGTGGGGAAAGTTCTTTAACGAAGATTTTGAAGAACATTGGATTTCGATACAAAAAATGTAACAAACGCAAAATATTGATGGAAAGATTTGATATAGCGATGGCAAGGTATACTTTTTTACGGCAAGTGAAAGAAATCAAAAATTGGCAAAATGTTGTGTTCTTGGATGAAACATGGCTTAATGCTAACCATACTGTAGGCCGTTCTTGGAACGATGACACAGCAGCATCTACTTCCAAAGTTCCTGTAGGAAAAGGATCGCGACTTATAATTTGTCACGCCGGAACCACCAACGGGTTTGTCGAAGGTTCTCTCATGGCTTTTGCGTCAAAAACCACTGGAGACTATCATGAAGACATGAATGGAGAAAAGTTTACTGAATGGTTTACCTCAATGTTGTGTAGCCTCCCTGAACCATCTATTATAATTATGGACAACGCCCCATACCACTCGATGCAAATTGACAAGCCACCTGCCCAATCCCAAAAGAAAGCTGATATCGTCGCATGGCTTCGTAAAAATGGCGTAGATGCAAACATGAATATGTTAAAAGCGGAATTAGTACGTCTTTTAAAAGAAAACAAACCAACCAAGATCCGATACGTCATTGACGAAATAGCATTAGAACATGGGCACAGAGTTATACGGTTACCGCCTTACCATTGTGAGTATAATGCGATTGAGTTGGTGTGGGCTCAAATTAAGGGATATGCTGCAAGACACAATACAGAACCCCCATTTACCACAAAAAAAATGCTAAAATTATTAGAAGAAGCTTGTGAACATGTGACTAAAGGAGACTGGGAAAAGGTTGTGAATAGAACTGTTAAATTAATAAGGGAAGATTATGAAAGAGATGTGAAAATAGATAATATTATAGAAAACGAACATATAATTATTAATGTAGGTGATGATAGCAGTGACGACAGTGAAAATAGTAGTATGGACGAATCTGATTAATTATGGCCTTTTGTGGCACCTTTTTTGGTATCTTTTGTATTCATATGTTTCTTGTGTGCATATAAAGTATGTATATTCATTTTCATTCAAATATTCAGTTCGTTCAAATAAATTAAATAAACATATACAGTTTTGTTTTATTAAACCTATTTAATCAGGTACAAAAACAAAACTTAATTGTTTTTTGTTCGAGAATAAATTGACATTCCACATCACTATTGTAATGTGTCAAACCGGCCATCATAGCGTGCCGCTAGTTTAATTGAATATTAGTTAGTAATGTTAGATGATTTGTACTAGACGATACTAGCACTGCTACTGTTATAGTAACAGTCTAGTATCTCTATTCGTACAAAACCCATTTTCATGGGCAACAGGTGACTGATGTGTTACAGATTTTACAGTAACGTGGATTACCTTTTGATGTACTTCGAGAGCGAAGTACAAGTCAGTATGGCCGTGTTAGCGTAATATAAAATATATTGCGTCAGAATATATTCACATACGATTTTGGGGTTCAGAATTCAGTGTTTCACATGTTATATTGATTGGATTATTGTGATTTGCTATTTTGGATCGTGGTGATTTACTGTTAGATCATTGTCATGATAGTAAATCAAGAGGATGTATGTCATCATACAATATGATAAATGAATGTCAATAAACCAACGGTATGATGACGGGATTACGAATATGTTTATTACTGTCATTATACTACGTCAATATACAATGTCAATATACCGATGGTATGATGACAAGATTATGAATATATTTAATTATTATTGTCATTATACTACTGTCATGATAGTCAATATACTGGTCAATATACAATAATGTAAAGAGTCAAATGTATATCTATTTTGTAACAAACCACAGACGTGGCAACACATAAATACCAGTGTATCTTGTCAAAACACACAGTCTTTCCTTGTATTTCAATTCGACAACTGGTGGTGTTCACACGTGACGTGGTTGCAGATGGGTCGCAGGGTGGTCCTGAATTGTGAAAGTTAAGTATTAGTATTTAGTTATATTTTGATTGTTATTAACGTTAGCCAGTGTTTACTTAATATATGGTTATTTGTTATTATTATGGTTAATTGCTGCTCCCCTATAGCTAATACTTTCTATACCTGTTAAATATGTATTTAAGTTTATATTTTAAAAGATGTGCTGTCGTGGAGTTTCTTTGCCCTTTCTTCTCCACGACTATAGCACCTTGCGAAACGGGTAGTAGAGTCATTTTTATAATAAATGGATCTATACTGAACAACACAATAAAATACAGATAGATCCATGATGACAATAAAATAAAGTTTGAACATTACCGATTTTTTTATAATAAATAGTTGAATATCGGTATTCCCTGGTTTTACTTCTTTATCCCGTTCGGCTTTACTAGTTTGCCCATATATTTAACGACTATTTTTACCCCACGCCAATACACGCATCAATTCGGCTTGTCGATGTGTATAGGTACGACTCTATGAGAAATCACAGTTTTATATGAACAAAATGCGAATCGATACCAGAGAATGCCAGAGATCGATGCCCCCAGGGTGTCAATTGTCTAGAAGTTATTCCATTGATCGTATTCGATGACATTAGCGTCAAAAATAAATAATCCTTGATTGTATTGGTTTTAGGTCACAAATTCAGTGCAACTGATTTTAACATGGAGCGTTATGGAGCGTACCGTACACACCTAAATGTGTAAGAATGCAAACACGAAATTGAGCTCTAATTCAATGTTTTTATGGTTTATTTTACTTTGATGCTAATGTTATCGAATACAATTACGATCAATGGAATAACTTTAGACGATCGCACCTCATATGTGATTACAGATAAATGTTTGTGTTCCAGCCTAAATTAAACTAGCGGCACGTTATGATGGCCGGTTTGACGTTTGTCCGCTCATGAAGTTCCGTATTAATTGATAACGACTTTGAAGGAAATAATTGTATTACTTTATTGACGATAGTGATGTGCAGAGATTCATAAATTTTATCGAATGTAGTTTTAGGTTTAGGACTCAAAATTTATTTATTAAATTGATTTCTAAAATGTATACAAGTGTAGAAAAATCAGTTTGCACCATTTAAGGGGTGAATGTACTTGTGAATATGAACAATTTTCACTATGTAGACAAACCTCTGAAATCGCAAAAAAATATCAGCTGTTTCATACAAAAGGTAAAATTTTTATTTTTATATGATATATACCACAACTCGGCATTTGGTTTTCTAAATTGAAAATTTTTAAAAATGGAATCTAATACGATCGTCACATAGGATCGCTGGCTAGCACAACTACTACCTCCGGCAAACTCGCGTCAATGCTCAATGCAAAACAAAGCAGTTTCGAATTGACGTTGCTTCGAAAAGTATAAACTGTCAGTGCAATGCGATTGTGATATAGTTTTGACCTGGCTTTGGATTTCAAATATTGATACTGCATTACTGTTGACCCTTGCTCGTTAATTTGGACTCTGTTCAAGCCCTTTGTTGTGGATTTCGTCGATATGACCGAACGTACGCAGAGAACTGTTCTAAATAGTCAGACACGTGAGTTCGTAATACGCCTTCGTAACTATTTCGATCGTGAAGCTCAAAATGGAGGGCCAATTTTACCTATAACGTCAGTGGTTGAACGCGTAGCTGATGCGCTTAATATTGGACAACGAACTGTTAGACGGATAACTAAAAAAAAATATGGCGAGACTGGCACAGAAGAAAATAAACTTCACACACCAAAAAAGAGAAAACGAGCAAAACCAGTCGTAGGCATCGATAGCTTTGATGCCGATGCTATCCGAAGACATGTTTACGGCTACTATTTACAGAAGGAGTATCCAACAAGAAAAAAGTTGGTGCATTCACTGAAGGAAGCTGGATTATTCTTCGGTGGGGAAAGTTCTTTAACGAAGATTTTGAAGACCATTGGATTTCGATACAAAAAATGTAACAAACGCAAAATATTGATGGAAAGATTTGATATAGCGATGGCAAGGTATACTTTTTTACGGCAAGTGAAAGAAATCAAAAATTGGCAAAATGTTGTGTTCTTGGATGAAACATGGCTTAATGCTAACCATACTGTAGGCCGTTCTTGGAACGATGACACAGCAGCATCTACTTCCAAAGTTCCTGTAGGAAAAGGATCGCGACTTATAATTTGTCACGCCGGAACCATCAACGGGTTTGTCGAAGGTTCTCTCATGGCTTTTGCGTCAAAAACCACTGGAGACTATCATGAAGACATGAATGGAGAAAAGTTTACTGAATGGTTTACCTCAATGTTGTGTAGCCTCCCTGAACCATCTATTATAATTATGGACAACGCCCCATACCACTCGATGCAAATTGACAAGCCACCTGCCCAATCCCAAAAGAAAGCTGATATCGTCGCATGGCTTCGTAAAAATGGCGTAGATGCAAACATGAATATGTTAAAAGCGGAATTAGTACGTCTTTTAAAAGAAAACAAACCAACCAAGATCCGATACGTCATTGACGAAATAGCATTAGAACATGGGCACAGAGTTATACGGTTACCGCCTTACCATTGTGAGTATAATGCGATTGAGTTGGTGTGGGCTCAAATTAAGGGATATGCTGCAAGACACAATACAGAACCCCCATTTACCACAAAAAAAATGCTAAAATTATTAGAAGAAGCTTGTGAACATGTGACTAAAGGAGACTGGGAAAAGGTTGTGAATAGAACTGTTAAATTAATAAGGGAAGATTATGAAAGAGATGTGAAAATAGATAATATTATAGAAAACGAACATATAATTATTAATGTAGGTGATGATAGCAGTGACGACAGTGAAAATAGTAGTATGGACGAATCTGATTAATTATGGCCTTTTGTGGCACCTTTTTTGGTATCTTTTGTATTCATATGTTTCTTGTGTGCATATAAAGTATGTATATTCATTTTCATTCAAATATTCAGTTCGTTCAAATAAATTAAATAAACATATACATTTTTGTTTTATTAAACCTATTTAATCAGGTACAAAAACAAAACTTAATTGTTTTTTGTTCGAGAATAAATTGACATTCCACATCACTATTGTAATGTGTCAAACCGGCCATCATAGCGTGCCGCTAGTTTACCTACTGTTTTTGCGCATCTTAGACTTTATGTCACTGATTTTATCTTTGAGTAATAAACCAACACATTTTATACGTCCTTTAGACGTAGGTAGTCGTAATTCCTAGTTCTATGGTCCTTTCAATCATGGGCCAATTTGTCAACGAGAAAAAAAAACCTTCGAACCTTTTGAACTAAATAAATTAATTAAATAAATAACTACGGACTTCTATACGTTACGGCATTAGTTTAAATTGTGGAAGCGCCAATTTTCAAGTCTTAAAACTCTATTGTACCTCAACTTGTAGTTTATCAAAACAACCAAATTCGTGTGCAGAAGTCAACCCAGTTCAGTTTACTATCAAAAGAAAAGTTTATACCATCAATAAAACGTTCCGTCAAGGCAAATTTTCTTTTGTTAACAATCGAATAAATATTAGTCAATAAGCAATTTGAATTTAAATGTCCCGATGATCATGTTAAATTCCAAGTTTACTTCTAGAATTTGTATTATAATTTATGCAAAGAAACATGTACCGGGCGGCGACATCCGCTAATGCTTCGCAATTCAGTAATAATCGGCTATATACAAATACTGCACAGACCTTGAAGGTCATGGCTAAGAAAAGTGTTGGCGAGATATAAATAAAAATCGGGACAGAAGGTCAAATTCGGGATAGAGATCAGAAGAATTAGGTACTGAAAAACTGGTTTTATAGAAACTTTTGGCCAAAGTTAACGTTTTACCTATTTAAGATAGAAAAAACGGCAAGGTTCCAAACTCTACTTTAGTACCTAATTTTATTTAATACCCTATTCGTTTTGTACAAACATTTAAAAAGGAAGCACCTTTATTCAGATGGTACTATTTTTATACGAGTACCTACTGACGTTATACCATTACCGATGACAGATAATATCAAACTCCTCAGCATAATCATCTTATAGTCATCGTCCTGACAACAAATAGATGTGTCCACGTCTACTTTAATTTTTATCTGCTACCATACCAGCAACTCGCTTGAGATATTATCGTCTCTACCGCTGCCATCGTCGTAGGTATACCTAAACATCTTCTCATCAACCGATAGTCCGCTAGTCTTATGCCATCTGCATCCTGCGGCCATTTGCAGCAAGTCTTAGGGTGAGACTCAAAACTGGGTTAAAACGAGACAGATTTATGTCAGTACATATTTGTGTCTCATTTTAACTTTATCATGAGTCTTGAGCAGAGCCAGAGTGCGATCTATAGATCTCAGCCTAAGTCATCAGTCCTCCTAGTCCACCTAGATATCATCCAATATCAATTTTAGACAGTAAGTATATCAAAGGCAAAACAAACTGGTAAGAATCATGGTATCCTCGCATATCCTCGTGTAATCGTATAGTATAAAATCCGTTACATCATGAAGTTCGATCTTACATATGGTATTGCAGATATTCATGGGATGCCTCTACCAAGTACGAGCTTTAGACATGGGATTCCGTGGGTCATCGTGCTAGGAGACTCATCAGTGACGAAGAATTAGTGAATACAGGATTTCAAACTTAGAAATGTCTTTGGAAGTTTGTCTGTCTGTTGTATTTCGATAATATTAAGTAGACAGAGTTACTTCGAGGAGTTTTCTAGAACTAGAACTTATTTCCTCCCTCAACACCCAACCATAAAACTGCGAGGTAACGTAAGGGTTATGCACCAGCCACCGTACTTCAGTCCTATGGAATAATTAGTTTTTTTTTATCATATTCTTATGACTATTGTAATTTTATGCACTTTTATGGCAAGCATGTTCTGTTAACTTTTAAATGATTTTACATACACTGAGCATGATTAAAAATTGTCATAATTATATTCAAGGTTGTAAAACAAAATGAAAAGGCCTTCTTATATTTTCTAATAGTAAATGCTTACACGAAAATCCGAAATGTTCCTCAAACCGAGACTTCGTCTTGGCAAGAGGGTCATCATCTTTTTAGCTGCGGTTTATGATTGGAGAAACTGTAGTCTTTATTATTATTAAAAAAAAATCGGGACATATTTTATGAGTAACACTGTACAACACTAGGCTACGGCGTAATACTAATTTCCCTCATAGTGACATTGAATCATGAGTACGACTAACACGCGATGTTTCTGATTCTTTTTGTGACTGATGAATATTCTTATCTTCAGATATTCCAAAAAAATAGGCCCATCAAAATTATAATTATTATTAAAAACTTCAATAAACTCGATTCATTCCCTAATTTTCCACCCTTACAATTGGAATATTTTCTTCAAAAAATGAAGCTACTCTCGAGATATTATTAGCCTTTTTTATTAAAAAAGAGTCATTCAAACAAAGGTTCTTTCTCAAAGCCGTCTAAACCCTTTTTATTTGAGAGGTACTTGTTCCCAGTAGTGGGTCTGCGATAGGTTGAGATGAATGAATGAATGAAGTTTGATTTCAGTACTTATTTGTTAGACCCACGAGTAACGACGGGACGAATTTAAATAAATCTACACTATCATTGTCGATTCAGAAAATGTATCGATTTTGAATCGTCGCATCTTTATACCCGGGCATCAATTATCCGGTAACACCTGTGTCCCGGGATCGATAGGCGGGGCGGCCTGGGATTGGCGGGATTCAGGGAGGCGGAGCCGGGACCAGATGCTGCAAATTGTAACATTTATCCGTCCTGAAAATACAGGGTGTGGTAACATAGGACGATGAAGAATTTTTGAATTAAATGTTTAGGTTAATCGAAACTTTGACGACGATTCTGAGAAAGGCGAGACATTCTTTTAGCGAGTAGACAAAATTTATGTAGTGTGTATGTAGTGTAGACAAAGTCGATTATGTATATACTAATTATAATCTATTGTAGGAACCTATCTACCACCTCATATAAACTATGCACAAATGCAATATTTATCTTTAAATGAAATAAATAAACTGATTCTGATTCTGTATAAAGGTATAGATATAATTATTTCGCTGTTCCTAACTAATTAGGTATTCATAAATTATTATTATTAGTAAATATATTTTAACTAAGTAAAAATAATTATCTCAATGTACACTGATTTTCATATCGTTTTACGGGCCCCTAAACTGAAAGATTGCTAGGCGCCGCCCTCTCAGAGGGTAGGTCCATCCCTCAGAGGGCATAAAAAGAGAGGGATGCTTTTATCTGGACCAGTATGTTGACGTCACGGCCTCTGATGTTATCTTCTTAAATAGTTTATTATTGTGCAGTGTTGTGGGTGTTAGATAATTACACATGTGCAACTAATTGCATCAGTTCTATACGAAGTAAGTACCTATCGACAACTCTCTAGATTCTAGAAAATATAATAGTACCTAACTCCTAAAGAGTAAGAGATATTATACTGAAAGGTTTAACCCCTGAATTACTGGTAATAATATGATAGCAATCACAATTATCTCAATGTATGAAACAATTTTAAAGAAAGTTTAAAGCCAATTCACTCTCCTTTAGATGGTCTCCTTTTCTGAGATTAAGGGAATATTTTACCAATGCTTTTAAAAGTCATCTACAATTTATCAGCTTTCACAAAAGTATCAATTTATTGGCAAGGGTGTCGTTTGTATGGAACTATTTTTATTAAGTACTTATATAGTACGTAAGTTTATGCGATAGCACGGATAGAAAATACATGCTCCATTCATATACTTAACATGACAAAATGTTACCAGAATTTAACCCAATTTATCTCGAGAAAGAGATAAAAAATTTAGAAAAAAATGCTGTATGAAAAACTAGATGATGCCCGCGACGTAATCCACGTGGATTACGGTTTTTTAATTACCGCGGGAACTCCTTAATTTTCCGGGATAAAATGTAGCATATGTATTAATCCTGGGTATGAGTTATCAGTTATCACTATTCTAAATTTCAGCCAAATCGGTTCATTCGTTGTGGCGTGAAAGAGTAACAAACAATCCATCCTCACAAACTTTCGTATTTATAATATAATATTAAGTAGGTTAGTGGGATACATTAGTTGAAAAGTAAACTCACAGAAGCATTTACTACCTATACCTGAAATCAAATACTAAGATTTTGAAACCCTTTTCGAAAACATTTTTTTCAATTACATGGCAACCTGTCCTTAAATCTAAGCAGTAGTATATTGCTATCATATTCACCATCATCATCATTAGCAACCCATCAACGGCTCACTACTGAGCGAGGTCTCCTCACAGAGAAGGCTTACAGGGAATAGTCCACCACGCTGGCCCAATGCGAATTGGCGGACTTCACACACCTTCAAGAACTATGAAAAACTCTCAGGTGTGCAGGTTTCCTCATGATGTTTTCCTTCACCGTTGAAGCAAGTGATATTTAATTGCTTAAATGCACTTGACTCCGATAAGTCAGAGGTGCGTACCCGAGATCGAACCTGCGACCCCCCGAATAAGAGACCACAGTCACTAGGCTATCACTGCTTCCAATATCAATATAAATCAAATATTGCAATATCGATGAAAATTAACTAATACCTGGTAAAAATGTTACAAAGTTGGCATAGAAATAATGGGAAAGTTCACTATTTTATCACTCTTTGTAAGGGTTTTGAAAAATGTGATGAGTGATTGTTAGGTTTACACGTTTTGAAAAGTTTGGATGATAATGGTCTACCCGCGCTGGCCCTATACCATGCTATACCATGAACCACTACCGACATAGTCATCGAGCTGAAGTGTCAATGGGTAGGAATAGAATAGAATAGAAATATTTTTTATTCAAATAAACTTTTACAAGTGCTTTTGAATAGTCGATGAATCTACCACTGGTTCGGAATGCCTTTCCTGCCGAGAAGAACCAGCAAGAAACTCGGCGGTTGCTCCTTTCAAGACAAAATTACAATACACTAAATACTATGCTATGCGTTTCCAAAATGAGGGAATTTCCAAAAATGCATACCGACTAACTTATATCTTAAGATGGGCAGACATAAAGTAGCCCCATTCCTGCCGGTGGCACCCGTTCACGAGCATGACGCATGACCCAGCCATTGCTTCGCTCAACCATATTTGAGTAGGGTATGTAGTTCAAAGAACAGATAATAACAGGTCATCAGGGTCCAATGGAGCTAGATTGGCGATCTCGCACCGAGAAGCGAGTGTTGGCAGTCCCCACTAGGTGGACGACGACATCAGACGAGGCATTTTAGTCGATCTTGCATGTTAGTCGAGGTGCCAGCCAGCTCTCCGAACATTACATAGCTTAAAGCTATGCATAATTAGAGACAGAGAGTGCCTACTCGTAGACGTAGTACCTACTAACTATTTCGCTATTATTTATCTAATATTATCTACGTCTATTTAATCTAAACACCTACTTACCGTTTTCTCCTTATCTTCCCCTGACTTCTTAACCCGAAGTTAAGGGTCCACGGAATTCGCAATCGATTTGATACGGTGAGCGAACATGATTCGATTACCCCAGGGGTAACAGGGGCGATATAAAAAGAATAAATACGGATTTATTATCCCCAAAAGAGCTCGCTTAGTGCGAGGTGTGAACGCGTGATGTATTATTTACACTCTGCACGGGTAGAGCACCCTGCGGCCAGAAAATTTGATTTGATAGGAATCAAAACAAACTTGCGGTGAAAGGGTTTCTTTTGCTACCCAAGAAGCTTGGGGAAAAGACTCGTAATTTTCTTATTACGGTATTTTGTCTTTCGAATGAAAATAGCCTCTGAGAGCTCTTGAGTAGCTTCATTCATTTCCTATTTCATTCTGCATATTTAGAGACGCGAACGATGAGCGATATTTCGAAAACGCATATCGACGTTTGGTATACCTATACCTACGTATTACGTTAGTTTGAACTGCAAAACTAATTCAAATCAAATGATACATATTATTTGAAATTATGATTAAGTAAAGTATGCCTATAAATATTTTTATAAGTATTTTGTTGTACTCAGATTATTACCTTTATTAGATTATTTTCTAATATTTTATTTAGTAAAATCCTGTGAGAACTCTTTGATTTTACGCGATTAAATTACCATAAGTCGCATTTTAAATCCATTAATCCACTCCACTCCACTTATTCCTGTAGCTCTAAGTTGTTAGTTTGTTCTAATGTTCTATTTTCTTATAAGTTAACATTTATAATATTATAGTTCAGTAGTTAGAGTGGAAATGGGCGCACGGGCGGGGCTCTTAAACATAGTTCGAAGAACGGATGGTCGGATGGTCGTAGAGTCGTTCGTATTTATAACATTTTACTGCTGGACAGTACATACTTTGTTCATTCGATGGAAATACATACCAACCAATATGACAGTTTTCAGACTTTTTCTTGTTGTTCAGATTAATTATGAAGAGCTGGCTGGAGACCGCCAGCAGCATGGAGGACGGCTCGCTGTCGTGCATGCTCGCCGAACCCAGAGAAGCTCTGTTGCCAATTACTGACAGAGAAAATCTGGCACCCAGGAAAAGGTAGACACGGTCTTATACTACGACCTTAGGGTACGTTTATCCCGCAGTCTTAAATTATATTGCCCTCTTCTAATGTAAATATAATATTTACAGGTACAATTTCCGGAGATGTTCTTAAATTTTTATTTAGTATATATTAGACACAAAAGTATTTTTCTGGGGGCCAATTTTTAATTCAATCGATTACCTATTATTGGCTGGGCAGCACATATTATTGAAGCACAATGTTGGCAGACACCCCACTAGGTGGACCGACGACATCAAACGAGTCGCAGGGAGTCCCGACCGAGGTCTGTGGAAGTCCATGCAAGAGATCTTTGTCCAGCGGTGGACGTCTATCGATTGATAGAGAAGTAGAAAAAATAGAGTAGGTACTGACTCGCCTAGTCGGATTTTCCGACGGCTTCTTTCCTTCATGCAATACAGTATAGCAGTTAAATATTTGATTAGATTATACACCAATCGATATTTGATCGATATCATACTAATATTATAATTATGCGAAAGTGTGTTTGTTTGTTGGTTTGTTGGTTTGGCCTTCAATCACGCCGCATCAGAGCTACGGATCGACGTGATTTTTTGCATGGGTACAGTTGAGGACCTGTAGAGTTTTTCTCCCGGAAAATCAAAGTTCCCGAGGGATTTTAAAAATTAAATCCATGTGGACGAAGTCGCGGGCATCACCTAGTTTGATGATAAATAGGTAGGTAATTACTATCTACCTAGCAATCAAATCAGAAGTAAATCACGTGAAATGATAAGACGAATATGTAAACCGATAACTTTGTACATAATAATATGTACATAATATGTATGCGTTTCTTGACTCTTGTACGATTACCTAGCTCGTACAAGAGTCAAGAAATACTTGATTTGTTCTTATAATACGGTATTTCTGTAGGTAACTCTATTGAAACGACCCTATGAATCCCTAGTAATCTTCTTTCTTTCTTTAAATACCACATGCTTTAACGGTGAAGGAAAACATCGTGAGCAAACCTGCACGCCTGAGAGTTCTCCATAATGTTCTCGAAGTTGTGTGAAGTCCGCTAATTCGCATTGGGCCAGCATGGTGAACTATGGCCTATAACCCTTCCCTGAGCGGAGACCTGCGCTGAGTAGTGAGCCGGTGATGGGGTTGATGATGATGATGTGTTTCTTTGTTCACATAGAGACCGAACACTAGAACCGTGCGCGCTATCCGAAGAAGCATACTTATCTAGCGGTCCAGGGTCCCCTTGCGCTGGTCTGTCCAGGGAAGAGAGGAGACGCCGTCGGCGAGCCACGTTGAAGTACCGCACCGCACATGCCACTAGGGAAAGGATACGCGTAGAAGCATTCAACGCGGCCTTCGCATCTCTGAGAAGGCTGCTACCGACCCTCCCTCCAGATAAGAAACTGTCTAAAATCGAAATTCTCCGGCTAGCTATATGCTATATAGCCTATCTTAATCATGTTTTGGATGCATAAAGCTAAGACGCATCACCAACGCGACGCAACGGTGGAAATGCGCTAAGGTACGATAACTTAGTTTTATGTTAATTCAGCAGGCAAGGTTTATGAAGCTAAGTAACTTAGTTATATAATGCGCTTAGGAACAGGATACAGGTGTAAGCTCAAGGACATGCTAAACGATATCGATTCAGTAGGTAATTTTAATTGGGTATTTGACTGCTATTTTTTTTATACTTAAAATAAAGTTTTTAAATATTATTGCGCAATGCCATTTTTCTTTTTTAAATTATACTTACTTATTAACTAGTCTCGGAAATATAGAGCTTTAAAGTTTCCTGTTGGACAGAGAGAGCGCTACTGAAGTGTGACGTCACTAGACAGAAGCATCTCTAGTCTCTAGTCTAAGTCTCTTTCTAGAACAAAATTTTCTATGGAGCGTTTATGGAGCTGCTGAATTGTGACATCACACTTCAGTAGCGCTCTCTCTGTCTAACAGGAATCTTTAAAGTTAAATAACTTATTTGTTTTTGGACCGATTTATTTTCTGTTTTTACCAATGTTACTCTTACATGTTACATTTTCGATTATAAATAATGAATATCAACATTTTGACTACAGTCAAATACCCAATTACTTAATATAATTTACTATGTTCTCGTAATCTATTATGTACATATCAGCTGTAAATACAGGATGTTATTTTGAGTAAGTTTAGTGAGGCGAAAACTTAATCTGTTAGAAATAGGGAAATTCGCCACTATTCCAGGCGCCACTTGTCGCCGAAACTAGCATCGATTTTAACGAAAATAAAACGGCATTTTAACAGCTTTTCAAACAAAATTCTTAAAAATTCAGAAATTAAACCGCACTCTTTCTCAGAACCCTCGTAGATAAGTGATACTTATGATAAATAAATATGTATAATGATGTCAAAAAATAAGAAAAACTTTAGTTCTTATATTTTTTAAAGAATTCTATGTAAAGATATTTTTATGTAGGATTTTTAGGGTTCCGTACCTCAAAAGGTAAAAAAGGAACCCTTATAAGATCACTCTCTTGTCCGTCTGTCGGTGTGTCACCACCGATTTTCTAAGGAACGGGTGCACCTAGCAAGTTGATACCAGATACCTACTGAGGTCTATAGTCCCTATTAGGTGTATAAAAAACCAAGGTCTTGAGGGCTGAGGCAAATTTAGATTTTCGCAAAAACTTGTAAGTACCAAAATTTACCTTAATTTTCAACTTTTTTTATTTTTCGGAATTTTCCGTTTACTTGTGCTCTAAGACCTTGCTTTAAACCAAAATTGGCAATTCTAGGTCAACCGGAAGTACCCTACAGGTTTTGGGTCGAAAACCTATACGGTAGTTCCCGTTGTCCCCTAGAATCACGAAATTTGGCAAAAAGCAAGGTCTTACAGCACAAATTAAACACTCAGGAAACATACAGGAAAAATTCCAAAAAATAAAAAAGTTGAAAATTAAAGGGTGACTCCCCATAAATACATAGTTCACGCCAATTAAGATAGTCCTCTGAGTTTTCTGAGGTCTAGCTTAATTAGCACCAACCTCAAACAAGGTAAAAAAAAATTGCGCTATTTTGTGAAAGAAATTAAAAGAAAATATTTATTTTGATGTTAAAAATAAACCTAAAACAAAAAATATTATAAACTAGTGATCAGACCCGGCTTCGCACGGGTAGTAGAACATTTTACGCCTATGCTTTGCAAACTCCTTGAAATATTCCATAACTTATAGGGGAAGGTCGGGTAAAGTGGCCACCTTAAGTTTTGAATTATTGTTATTACATCGATATTGTTTATGTGTTACATTATTTTGTAAATTCATACACTTAAACTAATATCCTTTTGATATCATGTTGCTATTTTTGCTTAAATCAAGACTTTCAATAGTATTTTTAAATTTAAAATTAAAATGGCCAGACTAGTCCACTTTACCCGTTTCATGAATTTATGAACCGGGTAAAGTTGCGTAGTCAATATAAATGAAATTATTGTTAGTTTAAATCAGTTTATTGAAATTTTAATGAAGTTATTAAAATTAGCACTAGGACGGGTAAAGTGGCCTACTAGATCACTTTACCTACGCACCGAGTTACGCACTTTACCTGAAACGGAACGCGACTAAAATAAAATACTCAAAATGTCAAATGAGGTCATAAAGTCTTTGTTTGTCGTGAAATAAACAGTTCGGTAGAGGGTCTAAGCCATTAGGATATTGAATTATTTTGATTTTATATTGAATAAAGAAATTTATTGCAAAGTTTAAACCACTCACCTTAGATCATAGACCACAAAAACTATCTATTCAATAATAAATTCTTGCCGCGTGAACTAAGCGTGTCCGTGTTTACTGGAGCAATATGGCGTCGGTCAATGGATTATTTTCACTTGGCGGCAACAGATAGCGACTATGTATTGTTTCCTAAAAAGATCACATACCTTAGAAATATCTTTCACTTTACCCGCCTGGGTCACTTTAGCGATCCTTCCCCTACCTTGAACAGCATATTGAACAGTACCTACGTAGGCTTAGGTATAAAAGAAGTATCGCTCGGCTTATATCGCCATCGGGTTGAAACCCGCGGCGCGTGAGTTTAGTTTGGCGCGCGTTCGTTTTTATTTTGCGATAACTCTTAAGACATTCATTTAAATTATAATATGGTGTAAAAGATTATCATAATGTAACTAATGTATTTAAGTTGATAAGAATTAATACTGTATCTGTCTTAATAGGTTTCCAATTACCGCATAATACGTAACCATTTTTTTAGAAGTTAAAATAGGTATGGTAAGCTATCCTTAAAAGATAGAAATATGCCATCGCGGACTTTTCTGTAAAGACTTAGCCCACCATATCATTACCATACATTGATTTGTTACCTATATCTCAAAGGGATTAGGCAGCAGCGTTTTCGTTGAAAGCTCCCAGGCGGCTTGAATTTTTCCGACATCGTCAACAATTATCATCATATTTCAACCAATTTACTCAAAACCTTGTAAAATTATACACCAAAACCTTCCTCATGAATCACCCTATCTATTGGTGAAAACCGCATTAAAATCCGTTCAGTAGTTTCGAGTTTATCGCGAACAGACAGAGAGACAGACAGACAGACAGACAGACGCGGCGGGGACTTTATTTTATAATAATATGTAGTGATAGTGATAAGCAAATTAATATAATATAATATTGTCGTTTTACTGGAATACTTGTACTTCTGGAGTAGGTACGGAACCCTTGGTGCACGAGTTCGGCTCGCACTTGGCCGGTTTATTTTAGAAAGAGCAGTTTTTGTTGTTCAGCGACAAATTTGTAAAACTGTAATTTTTCCGACTAGATTTCGCTACAAATATTTAAAATTCGGTCCACTGACCACTCTTAAATAACAACCTGTATAACGCACAATATACATAAATTAAAATTTTATTAAGTTGTTAAATTGTTCTTTTAAGAAAAAGCTACTTTAAGATATTTGTCTTCCCTTACTTTTTGTAGAAAGTTGTGAATTTCAAGGAGAAATAAAATTATAACCTAATACGTCTCTATTTAATTATGACATTAGTACACATTGCCGCAGGAAAAAAGATAAAAAGGAATTTCGACATTTTGCTGAGAATATCATGAAATTCCAGAAATACACAAATCTCAAGTCATCTTACTGAAAATATTCAGTAAAATGACAAAAAATAATAATTAATAAATGACATTCTTAAAGAAAACAAACACCATTATCATATTTTAACTCAAAAATTAACATTGTAATCACAAAGATAAGGAGATCCTATAACAACAAATTAACAATAAATAATATTATACAATTACGCTAGTCGCTATCTAAATAACTTTAGTGTTTATATATATATAGACTAGCTGACCCAGCGAACTTCGTACCGCCCGCGCCACTACTTATAAATGAAAAATTAGTTAAATAAACATTTTCCAGTGGACCAAATTGTGAATCTAAACCATCCTCGAATCCCCTTGAACTCACACAAAAAATTTCATCAAAATCGGTCCAGCCGTCTAGGAGGAGTTCAGTGACATACACACGCACACAAGAAATATATATATTAAGATTTAAGTATTAAATTTTGTATGACTGTTCTTTTGCATGCTTCTCTGTGGCAGATTGAAGCGCTTAGATAATTGTATAAGATCATATTATGTACTTTTTTTTATTTTTTATTCTTTATTAAAGGGTTTGTTCACTTATGAACATGACACCCTCATAATTCACAATCAACATAAATCAGTTTACATCGATCTGCGCTTAAGAGCTACATGAAACAGTTTTATAGCATCCTGGCCTCTCGTGACAGCGGAGAGGCCGGGAGAGCGGAGAGGAAATCAGAATGCTATAAATAATATAAAAAAAATTAAGAAGGTACTAGAAAGAAGTCTACTAACCTCAAAATGTATAATTATTACCTACATAAAATAAATCGATGGTCTAGACTCTAGAGTCTAGAGTTCTAGACTCTAGACTCTAGAACCTAGATTCTGGAAAATATTTGACGGTAAAATGGCCTAATCCACAAGCTCAGCCAATTTGCACTTAGAATGTACATTGTACATGTCTTCTAGAAGATACAAATATTTGACGGTAAAATGTCCACAAACTCAGCCAATTTTCACTTAGAATGTACATTGTACCTACATGTTTTCTAGAACATACAAATATTTTACAGTGAAATGGCCTTATCCACAAACTCAGCCAATTTTTGCACTTAGAATGTACATTGTACATGTACAACATACAAATATTAATGAATTGGCTGCATTCTGCAAAACACGGTAGTTTGATCTTTTTTCTGTTTATCTGTATTTTAAATTATTCAAATAACTTAACAACACTGGGAAAAATATCATCCCATGTATGCATCCTAAAATAACCAAACTAAAGAGCATTCTGAAGAAAAATACTTCTATGATTTGTGTATACGAAAAGTATAGAACGATTATAGGTATATTAGTTAAAGTTATTCCTGTAATTATAGTGTTTCCCACATTTCTGATGGCATCGCGGACTTTTTCACTCGGTTGGCATACGCTCGTAGCATAAGCATAGGCTATATGACTGCAGAATTCTACCGAAATACCTATGGAAACGATCAAGTTTATACAAGAAACAGGATTTAGTGGTACATTCCACAAATACATCACCCCCATCATTTCAATTATTACCATTATAACAGTGAACACCAAAGCAGCTGTAATTAAAAAATTGAATCCTGTCACTACCAAATTAATAGCAAGAACGCCTAGAAGGCAATATCCAAGAGATACAAAAGTATCGCCCCACATACTTATATACTGTTCGAAAAACACATAGAAAACAGAATACGGAAATACTTCCACATCCAAGTCTGTATGTTTCTGTATAGATGCTGTTATGTCCGCACTGATGTCATAAGCATGTGACAAAGCCGCAGTATAGTCCTGCGAAGTTACCAAATTAGTATGATAGGCCATAAAACTTGTATCATATACTGTAGCTTTGCCCTCTGAGTCGAGTAAAAAGTTAACATTGCTGAAATAACTTGCAAGACCTCCTCTATTGCACATGTCAGTTGGTGTATCCTGCAAGAAGAAAGGAACATATGACTCAAAAGCTGACCCAGCTGGTCTTAGTCCATTTCCCAACTCTGATCTTTCAATTGTACAAAAACTGCATTCTGGCGAGTTATCCATACTAGCACAGAAACTACCGTCAGTGGTGTTGTATTTACAGCATGCATTAGGTAAACTAGCCCAATCAAAGAAGTCATCTATCCACGAATTCGAACTCCTTGCTATATAAGTTTCCTTACTGTGTCGAGATGCCAAGAACACTTGTGTTACCAGTGAATCATCATAACATAGCCGAGTACCACAAATTACGTTTTGATGATCAGGATTTGTAAAGTTCAAACCTGCTTTAAGAACGAAAAAAACTGGAGGTCCAAGTCGCATTAAATGATTTACAGACTGCACATATTTATAAACATACGAATCAGAAGGCAACGCCATTTCTTGATCTAAGCCTACTTCAATTTGTGGAATAACAAGTATACTGCCTGATACCAGAAACATAAATATAATGGCGACAGTTATTTTAACACGCCAATTCAAGATGAATTTAGAATAGGGTGCCATGAGTCTTTTAACGAAACTTTGGTAAGCTTTGCCTTTGTGAAGAGGTTCTTCATCGTTTAAATTCTTTTTAATACAACAGAGCACATCGAATCTATTTCTTTTGACACGCTTGTAGTCAATTGATAATATACCTATTACAGCCGTAATTTGAAAAAGAAACAAGAAAACTAAAGAAAGCGAAGCAAATACAGCAAACGATTTAACAGCTGGTAAGTTGGCTACACTTCCTATTGCAAAACAAGTTATTTGCGTAATCGAGGAGACGAATATAGAAGGACCTATGTTGTTCATCATTTTTCCAAAGATGAAACGTTTCTTTTTCTCAAAACTAAAGGTATCTTTAAAATCATCGAATTTATTTAAATTCGTTTCTACTTCATGTAGTTCATTTATCATTAAAAATACGTTATCTATACCAACAGACAGAATGAAAAATGGTATCACATTAATTCCTAATAACGTTAGAGTAACATTCATATATCCCAATACACCCATAGAACAAAATATAGATATCAGTACAACTATAATGCAACTTATAGCTACTATAACTTTACTATCAATAAGACAAGTTTTAAACCTTCTTATGTTACCCAGCGCAAAAATGACGTATACAAACATAAGTAAATAGCTTATGGCGATAGGTAGTGCTTCTGCTTCGGAAATCCGCTGAACCTCGTCTTCTATAGATCGTTCGGTTCCAAAAGCTACATCGACAAAATCAGATTTACTATTTTTCTCGTAATCATGCATTAAATTTATAAACTTTTTCTCCCACTCCAATACCGGTACCAAGTCTTCAGCTCGTAAAAAGTTTCTAATGGGAAAAGTAATCATTAAGGTATGCGCTTCGAGTATATTGTCACCTTCATATCCGCCTACAGAAATTTCTGGTTCAGCACCTCCTCCCCAATCGGATAAACAGTTCAACGCGAAGTGGTTGTTTAAACAGTTATGTATATTTCTAAGGTATGTGTCATTGTTTACTTTTCTATCTGGAAGA
Source organism: Oeneis ivallda (assembly GCA_029955525.1). Taxonomy (NCBI): domain Eukaryota; kingdom Metazoa; phylum Arthropoda; class Insecta; order Lepidoptera; family Nymphalidae; genus Oeneis; species Oeneis ivallda. The sequence continues at coordinate 15,511,393 of JARPMR010000018.1, read as the reverse complement.
TAAGTCGAAACTGACATATGTACACACTGATCTAATTTAGGTTCATCGCCTGGAAACCGAAGTGGTGCATAACATATATCTTCTAATTTTACCGTATCATCTTTCCTTCCAATATCTAAGATTTCATTTTCAAGAGCCACTAATTCATGTATTGCTTCTACTCTGAATGCAGGTCCATATGTTACATTATTGACAACAAAAGCTTCTAAACCTTTGAAGGTTAAAAATACTTGTGCTGCTCGATAAAATGGCCCAAATCTTGAGTTAAAGTAATTGAATTCCCGTCGAGTCCGAGTTTCTGGTCCAGACCATAATTCCATTGGGTTCGCTGTTAAATTAAGTTGTGCAACACCAAACAACATGATAAAAGCGATCCACGTAGTTATTGCTATAACTAAAACAGGGTTGCTTGCCGAAAATACTCCTATTGTAGAAAAAGTTTTTTGAAATATTTTTGTTACTACGTTAACATTGTTATTGCTTTCAGTATTTTCTGCATTTTTACCCTGGTTTTTCAGTCTTCTGTACTCTAGAAACGTGAGAATTGTAAACACAATTACGCTCAGTGCAAAGAAAATTATTCCGACTGAGAAGCCAATGCAATTAAAAGAAAGCACGGTACATATATCGGGTGGGTCAGGCCTTTCACTTGTTGGACAATTAGCGTGGCAATCTACACAGCTACAAGGTAAATCACCTTCCAATGTTTCATTGCACAGTGAAGCACGAACGCTCATAGAATCTTCTGGTGTAGGCCATTTGAAAAAATTTATTTGAACGGGTGCCATGGGGTTATTTGACGTATCTCCCATAAAACCGAACCAAGCTTCTGGTGTACATTCAGGAGCATTACCACACATAAGATTTATAGCCGGCATTCCAGTTTGCGGAACAATGACTCCGGCGCACGAAGCATGAGCTGTTATCATGAAGTCAGCATGCATCTTGTAGTTTATTTCATTTACAAACGGTGTTCCGTCTGGGGTATACTCCACTTTAACGGTTAAAAATTTTGATTGATTCGGTGAACAAAACATTTCACAGCTTTTCCGAGCAAAGTTCCTCATGCATGTCGGACATCGACCTAGTACACCTTCGGCCATTAAAAAGTTTTGGGCCATGTCCCTTATTTGATCAACATCACAACATGCGATAATATCTGTTACATTTTTTTCTTTCCCATCTTCATCGTACAAGAGCTCGGGACACCTAGACCTTATAATATTTAATGCTTCAACTTTCGTTTCACTTGTAAGTGAATCATCAAACACAGGCGGCGCTTCTTCATCAAAGGGACAATATTTTACAAAACCTTCGACGATAGCACAATTTCCACGCATGACACATTTAGCCATTACATTATTCCACAGGCAAAGAAAGGTACACAGTATCGCGGTGAACTTCATTTTACATTTACTTTACCTATACTCAATTTAAAAGTAACAAAAAACAGTAATAAAAAATGAAAAAGTAAAACTAAATTAAATTAACATATTATGAGTACGTGCGTACCCTTTTGGCCTATGATTGAACTCTAAAAAAGTATAAATAGTAATAATTATTATTGTCTAGCTAAAATTTGATAACCTATCATTGATGAATTAATACAGATCCCAAGCACAATCAGTGCGACAACGCTATATCGCGGCTTTGGCTTCGATAATCTGTAGGTGTAATCTTAGGATTATGAAATTAACGAAGACCCGACGGAATTCTGATTAGTATATTGATCGTTACACTCCGACATTACAGCCCACCTTATGATAAAAAATGCGTGAGTGTCGTGGAACACTCGGTTGGAACGAAGTTCCTTTTAATAATAAATTAATAATAAAAATAAAAAATTTAGGGAAAAATTCCATAGGGAAATTATTTAAAATAAAATAGAAAATAGAAAATAAGGTCTGTTGAGCTGGGATTCAAACCATCGACCTTTATGCGACTGTAGAAACCACAAAGCTACGGAGATCTAATATGTAGTGTGAAAATATTGAACACAATGCCAAATTCACATTCAAAAAAGTGTCGGTTCAATTTAGTCTTAATTTTTTCCGTCTAGCCCCCTTTCGCATCGCGCGATAAGGAACTACGTTCCAATAACTTGTCGCTAGCGACTGCTAGTGACATCTAGTAGCGAAACATCGCACTTTTCAATCTTCTTAGAACAATATTATAGTTCACTTTTTAGGGTTCCGTAGTAAACAAGGAACCCTTATAGTTTCGCCATGTCCGTCCGTCTATCCGTCTGTCCGTCCGTCCGCGGTTTAGCTCAGAGACTATTGGTACTAGAAATCTGTAATTTGGTAAGGGTATAAATATCAATCACGCCGAAAAAGTGGTGAAATAAAATTGTGAAAAATATTTTTTTTAGGGTACCTCCCCTACATGTAAAGTGGGGATGAATTTTTTTTTTCTCGTCTGTCCCATAGTGTGAGGTGTCGTTGAATAGGTCTTTCAAAAATAGTGTGGGTGTGGGAACACCATATTTCAATTCAGGGATCCGTTTGTAAAATATAATATTTTAAAGTGCTAAATTTTATTAGAGTCAAGTGTCCCCCCCCCCCCCTCTGCCAGCTAAATGGTTGTATAAAGAATACAAGAAAAAATTCACAGCAGTAGTATATATAATGAATTTTAAAGGAAAACTATCACGGCTAAGTAGGGTTCATTAGTTAAAGAGTTATAGTATTAGAGTATGCTTTAAGCATGGAACTCAAAATGTATTCAATATTCATAAATAAAATAAAAGCACTATCCTAGGTCAGCAATAATATTTGAGACTAGCTGATGCCCGCGACTTCGTCCGCGTGGATTTAGTTTTTAAAATCCCTCGGGAACACTTTGATTTTCCGGGATAAAAGTAGCCTATGTCACTCTCCAGGTCCTCAATTATACCCATGCAAAAAATCACGTAGATCCGTGGCTCTGTTGCGGCGTGATTGAAGGACAAACCAACAAACAAACACACTTTCGCATTTATAATATTAGTAAGTATGATTAGAATATTAAATTACATAGGAAAACACTGTAATATTACGTCCATACGATGTATTACATCCATACCTACTATGTAGTATGTAGGTATAATGATCGCTTGGCAAACTCTGACGCCTTTGCAGTAGTTTGACTTTGACAAAATAGTATCCACGATGGCTATATACGATAAATTACGAATGCCAACTTAAGATGAGCCGTTCATTCAAAGTATCCTGTAGATTCCGGGGTTCAAGTTATTTGGACCTATACTGAAGATTGTGATGTCTATAATTTCTGAACTACGAAATTGACGATCTTGAAATAATTACAGGGCAATCTCTAAAGAACCTGCTTTCTAACAAAAAAAGAATGGATTAAATCGGAATACGCCTTAATGAATTACAACTAAATACACATTTTGACTTTCATCCCCTGTCCCAAGGGAACCGTGCTGAATTTCGGGATAAAAAGTATCCTATATTATACCTCGTAGTATTAACTTAAATCGTGCCAAGTTTCATTTAAATCCGTCCAGTAGTTTCGGCGTGATGCGCGGCCAAGATACAGACAGACAGACAGACAGACAGACAGACAGACAGACAGACAGACAGACAGACAGACAGACAGACAGACAAAAAATTAAAAAAAAATTGTTTTGGCTTCAGTATCTAATATAGAGTGCCCTCAAACAAAAATTTTCAAAATATCTTCAATGTACAGAATTGGACCTGTTACAGTTTTATTATATTAAATAGATTATATTAATTTTTAGTGTAGGGTTCCGTAGTTGAAAGCAACTACGGAACCCTACACTGCGCGTGGCCCGACACGCACTTGGCCGGTTTTTTAAACCTGACCTGCAAAGAGAAAATTTTGCGTTTTCTCGTGATTTCTCTTCCCTTAGAGATTCACGAGTAACATGTGTAGACAAAACTTTCTCGTGACGCGGATGTTAGCCCTATTGGTGAGTGATCTGACTAACACCATTGTTATTTTTTTAACGGTCAATGAGGTGAAAGTCTTAATAATAATTAAGTATATATAATAAACATTTGGGCTAAGGATTCATTGCAGCGGTTTTAAGAAAAAAGGATTCAAATATTTAAAAAAAATCTCTAATAAAATCCAAAGTAAATCTCTAATAAAAATAGCAGGCTAGTTATATTGGTGGGGGCTGTTCTGAAGCTGGTGAATAAGAACTCCTCTTTGGTGTACTGATTTATTGATGATTATACAAAGTGGTGACTTAATATATAATATAATGATAATACGTCCGTTCGCACCGAAGCAAGGTAAACGAAGGCGGCAATTATTGTATTGTCTCTCGGATTCTCATGTAGTGACGTGAAGCACGTTTTGCTGAGTAAGTGCAGTATGTAACACCTCCCTCATCAGATGAGCAACTATTTGGTGATGAAGGCACCGAATATTGCGGACCACTGTTAAAATTCTGTGTTCGGTCTTCTTTGAGTAATCTTCTTGCAGGAGTATTATAAAATGGTAATTCTTCTTGGTGAATAAGATGACTTCTGCCTATTTGGCTGTTCTGCTCATTCAGAGCTTCCTTGGACAGAGAGATAGGCGTGATTCTTCACGTTTCATCTACCTTCTGTAATATAAATCTATGTAGTATAAATTGTAGTATGCAGACTGGAACAGGATAAACTTGGTGATGATTGATTGGTTAAAAGCTCGATGAAGTCCATTGGTCGGTTGTAAAAATTGTCCTTCGGGCTTTCAGCCGCTATGTACATAAAATCTCAAGAATTGGTTGCGATCGATATAAAATGCATATGGTACTATAACAGTTACAGTATAGGTACTATTACGTTAAGTAGGTATTTTAACGACCTAAGCTAAACTGATTAAAAGCTGAACTATGTAAAAATGTAAGAGGAAATCTTAGGACTGCAATAGCTAGAGTTCTGTAGAGTTGTTAGGATCTAAGTACGCTATTTAACTTTACTCGAAATTTCTAGCATATTTTCGGTTAAAGACCCGAAAATGTACAAAAGTGAGCAATACCTAGTTCTAAAATTGCTCATTATCCTTAATAGTCACACTGTGAAATAAGTAAGAGCCTTTCCTGTCTATGACGATTGACGAATAGGTAACATAGTTTAAATGTAAAAAGTCGTTAATTTTAATTCTAAATGTATAGATATATTAGGTATTTGCAATAAAATTTTAGCTAATTATTCTATAGGCAAGGTGTTATATTATTTCACGTTAAGGCTTTAAGATGCGTGAAATAACCTTGAGAAACGGAGCCAACCTAGACTTATTTCAACGTCACCGCCATCTAGCGGCTACGCTCGGTACTTGCTCGAGAACTCAGCAAGTACATGAGAGTACCTCGAAATATATCAACGATAAAATAAACGTGCAGAGGGAACAGTGTTTTATGTTATCCTACCTAGTATGTTTGGGCCTCACTGAGATTGATGTCACGTGCAGGTGTTAAGAGTCTCCATTGCTTTAGCTTCACTTAATATGCGCCATGTACCATAACGAGCTTGCAAGTAGTTTATAAGTTCGAGGTAATTAATTCTTTTTGTTGTTATTCTTACCTTAATTATTTTTAATAGGTCTTTTAAAATCATTGTATTCTTTGATAGTTTTTAGGGTTTCGTACCCAAAAGGTGCCAACCCTGTTTTATCAAAAATATTTATTTAGGTAATAAACAAAAAATCGGCCAAGTGCGAGTCAGGCCTCGCTCTTTTAGGGTTCCGTACATAATATGACCAAATCACTTTTTTAAAACTAGATACACATTTAGATAACTTAGTTCTGAGTTAGTATTAAATTAGGAAGCAGTGTTAGCCTAGTGGTTAGGACTGTGGTCTCCTATTCGGGGGGGTCGCAGGTTCGATCCCGGGTACGCACCTCCGACTTTTCGGAGTCAAGTGCGTATAAGCAATTAACTATCACTTGCTTCAACGGTGAAGGAAAACATCGTGAGGAAACCTGCACATCTGAGAGTTCTTCATAATGTTCTCGAAGGTGTGTGAAGTCCACCAATTCGCATTGGGCCGGCGTGGTAGACTATGGCCTATAACCCTTCTCTGAGAGGAGACCTGCGCTCAGTAGTGAGCCGTTGATGGGTTGCTAATGATGAAATGATGATGATGATTAAATTAGGATATGGGGAAAGAATGCTCGTTTGTTTTGGTCACAACTTTGAAGGCCCCTATTTCTTCATTTTTGAAGCTTTTCCATGCATGGGAGCCCCCTTTATTTTTTAATATAATTTTATTTTTATTATTTGTTGTTATAGCGGAAATAAAAATACACACTGTGAAAATTTCAACTATGTATTACTATTTACGAGATATTATAGTCCAGTAAAAAGTTAAATGAAACCATGATCAGACCAGTTTTGGCGCAATGAGTAAAAATGTGTTCATTAATACTTAAATAAAGATATTATGAAAGAAATTTTGATTTAAATTTAGGGGAAAGGGATGAAAAAAATAAAAAAGGGGTTGAAAAATGCCTTTTTTTTAAATAACTTAATAACGGTAGGAAATAGAAAAAAAAGTTTCAAGTAAAAGTTGTAGAGAAAAAAATTCTACACAAAAAAGTTCCTTTTCATTTTTTTGTTATCTGCTTTAGTTTAGCTGCAAAAAATAAAAATTAAATTTGCTTTGTAATTAATAATAAAGATGTATAAAGGCGGGAAACATAGTGCCTATCTCAATTAATTAAGCTTTGAATAACGGTAGTACAGTCAAATCAATAAGGTATTTTTTCGAAATAGAAGATACTTCCGAACATTATCCAACAGTTTTCAAAATCGGTCATCGTAGCTATTAAAACTCTAACCTGCGTGATGTCAGATTTCAGATTGAAACTTTTTCGCTTTCTATATTAAAAAGTTAGACTTTAGACTGTTTGACTTTAATTTGTTTTTAACCAATTTAAAAAAAAGAGGAGGTTCTCAATTCGCTCGCTGAGTCTTCTATTGCAAACTTCAAAAATCTAGATACTCTGATACAAAAATATAGGCCAATTATTTATACCTTTCATCCCATTGTTTATGACAATGGAGATTGGGAAATAATTTGTTAGTTAACAATTGAATAACATTTTGAAAAATGGTGGTTAAACTTTTGTTTCTCCAGGGCTCGATTCTTTCAAGTGTTAAGAAGATACTAGAAGATTTTCAAATTTTTAAAATCACATCTTATGTTATAAAAAAAATATTTTTATTGCTGAACTCTCTTTAGCGGGGGCGCGCGCATGCTGTAACAGCCGCGCGGAGCCCTATTTTCAACGTCAAATTAAAATTATAAATAATGGAGATAGAATCCCGGGACTTGGGACTTTTTTATTGGAAATTTCCTCCTCTTAACGAGCTTTTTTCAAAATTGCTTAAATGTCAATATTTTTCGAGTTATTAACAAAAAACGAAATATCATTTTTTTTTATTTTTTTTATTATAACATATTTTTTATTATGACATTTTGACTTTATACAGTATACTACATTAAACCAATTTTTTATTAAATCATTTTTTTTCATCTTATTTTGTTAATAACAATTGCAATTTTTTACCTGCACCAAAATCCTTCAAAAACATTTTTCTAGAGGTGATTCCGACTCGAATGAGCCATCGCTCATATTTTTAGGACCTTTATCTCTATTTTTCACGTTTTTGAACTTGTTGACTAGACTAATACGTAGGTATGTATTTATGAATTCAAATAAATATTGACGAATTTCAAAACATAACATTGACATAACATTTGACGACCTCCCTGGCTCAGTGGTGAGCTGTGTTGTCTTATAACTGGGAGGTCTCGGGTTCGATTCCCGGCGGGGTCAATTTTGGAATTTATAATTTCTGAATTGTCTCTGGTCTGGTCTGGCGGGAGGCTTTGGCCGTGGCTAGTTACCACCCTACTGTCAAAGACGTGCCGCCAAGCGATTTAGCGTTCCGGCACGATGGCGTGTAGAAACCAATTAGGGGTATGGGTTGAATATTCACTGCCATACCCCTTCGAAGTTAGCCCGCTACCATCTTAGACTGCATCGTCACTTACCATCAGGTGAGATCGCAGTCAAGGACTAGCTTATCATCGAATAAAAAAAACACTTCGGCGATGAAACTTGACAACATAATAGTGCTGTCAATAAAGAGAACAATTAGTTCAGTTTCTACACTTTTTTGCCAAGTTGTACGAAATTAAAAATCACATCAGTGTGAATTTGCAGTACGCATGAGGCGTAATATAAAATAAAGAGAACAATTAGTTCAGTTTCTACACTTTTTTGCCAAGTTGTACGAAATTAAAAATCACAGCAGTGTGAATTTGCAGTACGCATGAGGCGTAATATAAAATTCGATCCGTAGTCAACCCAAGTCAGTTGACTTGTAATAGAAAAATACCTGAAAAATACGGAGGTATGACAAAATACGAATTTCATACCATATCAAAATAATTTAAGTATATGAGACGTGTCCATGCTTAAAACTAAGTATACAAAAGTCATGCGTTTCATCAAACTATTGTCAGGTTTTGTGCTGTGCAACTCAATCATATTTTTGTATCAGAGTATCTAGATTTTTGAAGTTTGCAATAGAAGACTCAGCGAGCGAGCCCCACACAAATGAAGTTTGATTCTTATTTGATTATGTTATCGAATTCGGTTTGTATGCTCTGGAAACTAGTATGTTTGTAGTTTTATTTGTAAAGTATAAAGTATAATAAATGGCCAATTGCGTGTCGGGCCACGCGCAGTGTAGGGTTCCGTAGTTGCCAGTCACAATATTATGCGTATAATTTTAGGCCTATATTGTACACACTTCTAAGTAGAAGTGTGTAAAATATAGGCCTAAAATTAGGCCGATCACTGCCGCTATAATCTATACCAAAAAATACTTTTTCAAAAACCGACTTCAGACGCCCGCGCCACTACAAAGTATATAATTTATTGTTGCTATTGTAAAAAGCGCTCGACTGATTTCGATAAAATTTAAATGGGACCACCTGGGAAGTATACCCTTTGAAACAAAAAAAAGAATTTTGCAAATCGGTTCAGGTGTCTTCGAGTAATCGGTGAACATACACAAAAAAAAGGATTCCGACGAATTGAGAACCTCCTCCTTTTTTTAAATTGGTTAAAAACAAATTAAAGTCAAACAGTCTAAAGTCTAACTTTTTAATATAGAAAGCGAAAAAGTTTCAATCTGAAATCTGACATCACGCAGGTTAGAGTTTTAATAGCTACGATGACCGATTTTGAAAACTGTTGGATGATGTTCGGAAGTATCTTCTATTTCGAAAAAATCGGCCAAGTGCGAGTCGGGCCTCGCTCTTTTAGGGTTCCGTTAAAAAAAAATTACATAAAAATATTTCCATGTACCCATGGAAATATTTTATTTAATTTTTTTAATTTAATTTAATTTTTATTATTTGTTGTTGTAGCGGCAATAGAAATACACAATCTGTGAAAATTTCAACTGTCTACCTATTACGGTTACCGAGATACAGCCCGCTGACAGACGGACGGACGGACGGACGGACGGACGGACAGCGTAGGCTTAGTAATAGGGTCCCGTTGGTACTCTTTGGGTACGGAACCCTAAAAATACCTTATTAATTTGACTGTACTACCGTTATTCAAAGCTTAATTAATTGAGATAGGCACTATGTTTCCCGCCTTTATACATCTTTATAATTAATTACAAAGCAAATTTAATTTTTATTTTTTGCAGCTAAACTAAAGCAGATAACAAAAAAAATCGGCCAAGTGCGAGTCGGGCCTCGCTCTTTTAGGGTTCCGTTAAAAAAAAATTAAATAAAAATATTTCCATGTACCCATGGAAATATTTTAATTTAATTTTTTTAATTTAATTTAATTTTTATTATTTGTTGTTATAGCGGCAATAGAAATACATAATATGTGAAAATTTCATCTGTCTATCTATTACGGTTTACGAGATACAGCCCGCTAACAGACGGACGGACGGACGGACGGACGGACAGCGTAGGCTTAGTAATAGGGTCCCGTTGGTACCCTTTGGGTACGGAACCCTAAAAATGAAGTGGAACTTTTTTGTGTAAAATTTTTTTCTCTACTACTTTTAATTGAAACTGTTTTTTCTTTTTCCTACCGTTATTAAGTTATTTAAAAAAAAGGCATTTTTCAACCCTTTTTTTATTTTTTTCATCCCTTTCCCCTAAATTTAAATCAAAATTTCTTTTATAATATCATTATTTAAGTATTAATGAACACATTTTTACTCATTGCGCCAAAGCTGGTCAGATCATGGTTTCATTTAACTTTTTACTGGACTAAATAGCACAATTTTATTTATTTACCTTATTTAAGGTTAGTGCCAATTAAGATAGACCTCTAAATTGTATGAGCGCCCATACAACTCGGAGGACTATCTTAATTGGCACTATTATTTATGTATGGGGACACCCTTTAAAATTCAACTTTTTTATTTTTTGTAATTTTTCCTTTATTTGTGCTGGTAGACCTTGCATTTTGTCAAATTTTGTGATTCTAGGTCAACGAGAACTACCATATAGGTTTTCGACCCAAAACCTATAGAGTAGGTACTTCCGGTTGACCAAGAATTGTCAATTTTGGTTAAAAGCAAGGTAAGACCTATGGTATGGGTATAGTTGAGGACCTGGAGGGTTACATAGGGAGTTCAAAAACTAAATCCACGCGGACGAAGTCGCGGGCATCAGCTAGTTAAATAATAATTATATATATACTTCTAATAATCCATTTAGTGTCAAAGTAATTCATGTCAAGGATTATTTTATCCTTGATTGTATTGATAAAAAGTCACAAATTCAGTAAGTACAACCGATTATGGAGAGTTATGGAGCGTATCATACATAGGTAAATGTATAAGAATGCATACACGAAATTGAGCTCTAATTCAATGCTATTATGGTTTATTTTACTTTGACGCTAATGACATCGAATACGATTACGATCAATCGCTTAACTATAGACAATTGGACCTGTTACAGTTTTATTATAAGTAGGTATAGATAATACTAGTTGATGCCCGCGACTTTGTCCGCGTGGATTTAGTTTTTAAAGTCCCTCGGGAACTCCTTGATTTTCCGGGATAAAAAGTAGCCTAGATGTTGACCCAATTAATAAGTTACCACGGTATAAAATTTTGTAGAAATCTGTGCGGTAGTTTTTACGTGAAAGAAGGACAAACAAACAGACAAAAATTAAATACAAATCTGTTTTGGGCTCAGTATCGATAGTAAAGCATCCCCCAATTAAAATTTTCAAAATATATTAAATGTACAGAAATCTTCCAGTTACAGTTTTATTATATGTATAGATTAATTTATAAAAACTAGTTATTTTATGTTAATAAGAGTGAATTGCGAATGTCAACCCCTATCTATATTAAAAATCTCGAGTCACGAAGTATGTTCGGGATAAACTTGAAAACTACTAAGCCGATTTTGATCAAACTTCGTAACTATCTGTAATTTGGTCCAACTTCTCGATACACACACTCAACAAAACACACACACACAACACACAATTTTAAAGATAAAACTAAACATATTAAATCTATGAATATAAAAATATGTACACATTAGTATAATCCCGGGAATCGAATCCGGGACCTCGTCATCTGTAGTCGAATTTGCTAACCACTAGACCACGTCTTGTATAATACCTATACAACCACTAAATCACAAGATCTACGGTACCTACAGTCGACAGCTGTTCAATGGTACGAGTGAATTGCGAATGTCAACCCTATTGTTATAGGAATAAGGCACGTTGAAAGTCATACTATCAGGCTTGACTTGTTTTGCTGTTATCCACTGTAGGTATCTACCTCAAACTTAGACCATTCAAAAAATATGGTCTAAGACCTCAAGCAATTTTTATCAACATGCATATCATCATCATCATCATCATCATCATCATCATCATCATCATCATCATCATCAGCAACCCATCAACGACTCACTACTGAGCGCAGGTCTCCTTTTAGATAAGGGTTAAATAATAGAATAGAAATGCTTTTTATTCAAATAAACTTTTTTACAAGTATTTTTGAATCGTCGATGATTCTACCGCTGGTTCGAAATGCCCTTCCTGCCGAGAAGAACCAGCAAGAAACTCGGCAGTTGCTCTTTTCAAAACAAGTTTACAATATAATAGATATTATGCTATGTTTGCACTGTTTCCACAATGAGGGGAAGTTCCACAAAAGCATTCCTATAATTCAACACATGTTAAGACGGGCAGACAGAAAGTAGCCCCATTCCCGCCGGTGGCACCCGTTCACGGGCATGACGCATGACCCAGGCATTGCTTCAGGCCATAATCCACCCAATGCGAATTGGTGGATTACACATACCTTCGAGAACATTATAGAGAACTCTCAGGTGTGCAGGAGTGCAGGATTCCTCACGATGATTTTAATTGCTTAAATGCACATTACTCCGAAAAATCAATGGTGCCCGGGATCGAACCTGCGACCTCCCGAATAGGAGACCACAGTTCTAACCGCTAGGCTATCACTGCTTACATTATTATGCCTAGCATAGGTAATAATCGAAAAAATAACATATTACACTAACTAAAAATTGTAGGTAAATATTCACCAATACATTTTTAATTGTCCACCTGTTTGGCATTTTCGAATTCACTATTCTTTGATTATTTAAGAAGTTTATAAAAGTTTATGTATTTACAAAAAAATATTTACAGTTACTGACTTAAAGATTTTATATATATAACTAATAACTAAGTAAATTATATACTATATAACTAAGTAAATCTATTAATATAAATATTTAGAAATTGGTATAAACTCCTTAAAAGCTAAAATTAATTTCAACGAAGTCGCTGCAAAACCGATGCGCGATCTTCCCTCCGCAACGTCCCGGCAGGGACTGTGGATGGGGCTCGCGAGTGTTTATCAGCTCGGATTTAGTTGAATTTCAGGTTAATATTACTATACACGATTGTAATGCGGCGTAAAAATAAAGTTAAATAGCGAAAAGATTCATATTTTTAATACCTTTTTTTGTGTGCAAGAACGAATTAAAAAGCTAGCGCGCTTTTGGAGAAGTTATGCAAATTATGTCAAAAATAGGTACTCTTTGGGGTTTTTTTTACAAGAGGGGGTTGACAAAAATAAACATTTTTAATAGCCAAAACAGTTATTGAATCTTTGTCTTTCATTCTTTATTTTTTATTTACGGCTTAAATCAACAATTATGTTGATATGTTGAATTAAACAACCATGGAATTTAGACATTCACGCTTCTTAAGGCCTGTAATGTAGTCCTATCAGTAAAATGCAATTTGATCGTGGGAATGTCGCGAGCGCTTGGAATAAGTAAATTTACCTATCGAAAGAGTTAATAGGAAAATTACAACTATGATTATTTCATATGTCTTTTTAATCGAGATTTTGTAAAGGGGCTACGAACTTTCTTAGAAGTATATATATGTATGCGTTGGTTAGTAGCAAACTTTCCGTTACAAGCACGGGATATTTCTTGATTTTGGATAGGGCTATCGGGAATTTGGTTTTCTAATTTGGAACGGATAATTTTAGTTAAATTCGACTTTTGCGTCGCACTAGGTAGTTTTCCATCTAAAGCATGAATGGGAGTCGAAGATGAATTCACAGCATAACTGTACGTAGTATTATTTTTGCGCAATAAAAGAGTGTGGTCATATTCTGCTAATTTTAACTTCCACCTCATTATGCGTGGGCTTGGTTCATTTTGACCGGGTAAATTTGGAAGGTTGGAAATAATTCTAACCTTATGACCAAAAATGTAAGGCCTAAAGTATTTTGTGGCCCAGGCTATTGCTAGAAAATCCTTTTCTATCCTGGAATATTTCATTTCGCTGCTGTTTAATGTTCGGGAAGCGTATGCAATAGGATAATCGGCGCCAATAGGGCCCTGCAAAAGTGTTGCACTCAAAGTTGAATCAGAGGCGTATGTGGTCAGGCTAAATTCTTGGTTAAAATTGGGATGTTGTAGGCCGGGAATATTCAAAACCAGAGTTTGACACTGTTTGAAACAATTAATGAACTCGGAGTTTAAATTAACTTTTGCTCCTTTTTTCAAGCACGATGTCAAGGGGTTGGTCACTCTAGCAAAGTCGGGTATGAATCTTCTATAAAACCCAAGGATACCTAAAAAATCTTTGATTTCTTTACGAGTTTTAGGTAGAGGAAAGTTACTGATATCTGAAATGTAATATGGATTTGGCTGGATACCATCCACAGACTGGATATGACACACAGGCGTTTCGCGTTTGAAAAACTCTGATTTATCTATTTTAACTTTTAAATTGGAATATCTTAAACTTTCAAAAAGGGTTCGCAGGTTGACTATATGTTCCTGCAATGATGTAGAAAAAACTAAAACTTTATTTAAATAAGTTATGCAATTTGGAAGACCTTGAAGGAAATTATCAGTAAGGTTTTGGAAATTAGAATTTAAATTAAGATCTAGAGTTGTATAATACAAGCACCTCCCTAATTTATCTAAAACGTCGGTGAAAGTTGAAATCGGAAACTTGTAATTGGGTTTTAATTTTTTAGGGTCATTGATTAAACTGTCTTTTTGTGAATAAAATATGTCTAAGTACTCTTTGGCAAGATTAGTTAAATTAGTTGCCTCTTCTGTATTTAACTGATCTATGGGCAAACTTGTTAATATGAGGTCTTGATTCCGCTTATCGTTAGCGGTGTCAATTTCATATTCACACCTGGCTGGTATGCATTGTTCATTAAAATTGAAATTATTAGATTTGTTAAATGTAATAGGAACATCATTTTTTGAAGTTTCCCATATGGTTCCCACATGCAAGTTTAAATCTACCTGAGAGTAATTTTGAGGATCGAGTTTAGATTGGCATGGAAAATAAGGAGTTGATGGGTGTTGAGGCTCTGAAGGAATGTTATTTTTGGACTTAGGGTATGTTCGTAGTCTCGAAGGGAATCGCACTTTACTATAATAATTTTGGAACGGTTGATATGAACGAGGTCTATGGTTACGACCATTATGCTTAAATCGGAAAATTTGATTTCTTTTCTGCATATATATTACATTTAATTCTTCTTTTGCAAATTCGAGGGCTTTTTCTAAACTGGGGGGTCGCATACACCTTATTCTTGATCCAAGTGGTTCTCTTAAGCCTCTCAAGAAAGTTGTTAATGCCAATTTTTGGTAGAGCGTTCTTTTTGCATCTACTGTAGTTTTGACAGTGTCGTGGATCTCTATAAATGTGATAAGGGTGCACAGTAAATTTTGAACTTTATCGTAAAAAATAGATAGTGTGTCACGACCTTGGTTTAAAAGAGTTAGATCTGTAAGTAAAGCTATTTCATTTCTATGGTCGGCGAAGTTATTTATTAAACTAGATTTAATACTTTTCCAATCATCGGAAATGCCATTGCTGGATAAGGTTCTTCCGGCGGATCCAGTAATTTTATTCAAAATTCCGTTAATTAAAGAAAGGTTTGAAAGCTGATACTCTGGAGCTGGATTTAAAAATGACTTTACTAATTGATCTGACAATTTTAAAAATCTAGTTAATACATAGGAACTTTTTCCGTCCAATTCGGGTAAAAGCTTTAATGCTGCATTTATCCTATCTAATAAATCTACTTGATTAATTGGTTCCGTCATATTTAAAAAATTAAAGTAAGTAAGAAATAAAATCTTTATAAGTAACATAAAATTAATAAAAGTCACCTATATATAAAATACGCGGGCTAGAAAAATCGTATTATAGTACCCTGCACAAAAGTTAATATCACAACCAATAAAAGGATTTCATGTACTCACATAACCAAAGTCGCTGGCGAGCTTCGATCCATCGATTTTCAGTATGACTCGAACTCTTCAGCGGCGGCTTCTTTAGATGACAGCTCCAACTTGTAGGTTCTATCCTCCTGACAAGGAATCCCGCGGCGTTCACCTGATTTTTAGGTGGTGCACCACGATAACCTTGAAGAAACAGGAAGATTCTCGTCGACTGCGCCAGTTATATTGGTGGGGGCTGTTCTGAAGCTGGTGAATAAGAACTCCTCTTTGGTGTACTGATTTATTGATGATTATACAAAGTGGTGACTTAATATATAATATAATGATAATACGTCCGTTCGCACCGAAGCAAGGTAAACGAAGGCGGCAATTATTGTATTGTCTCTCGGATTCTCATGTAGTGACGTGAAGCACGTTTTGCTGAGTAAGTGCAGTATGTAACAGGCTGTATACAAAAATATTAAATAATATTATTATTTAAAATTCAATTGGAAAATTTCTTCGCGTAGGTATACCTAGGCAAAACACTCACGCAAAATCATTGATTGCTAAGTACTGATGAAAAAACTTGAGAGGTGTCAAGGGACACCCGGATGGAACGTAGTTCCTTTCGATTACATTGTGTTCGGTATTTTCGCGGTACAACATTAGTCTCCGTAGCCTAGTGGCTCCGGCAGTCGCCTAACAGTTCAAAGTCGATGGTTTGGAGACTCAATGTTGTATCGCGAAAATACCGAACACAATGCAAAATTCACATTCAACAAAAAAGTGTCGGTTTGAAAATTATGTCGAGTGTCGGTTCCTTAATTTTTTCCGTCTAGCCCCCTTCCGTACCGCGCGATAAGGAACTTACGTTCCAAAAATAAGCGCATTTTAAAATGTGGTCTAAGCATATACTTAGTTTAGCTCTGCGTCTTTCAACTTATCTTTCATATGGTTGGTATTTTGGACTGAAGCAAAGCTTGGTCAGCTTATTTCGGAGTTTGTGTAGATACTTAATTGCGTTATGTGATGTTTATCATGTGTTGAAGTGTCAATGAATATTTTATAAGGTTTTAAATATATTTATAGGATTTCATATGCAAAGTTATGTTCAACTGATGGTAAATGAAGATAAGCCAAAGTAGGCTGTAAAATTGTTACCCAATTATGTTATTTGCTAATCAATCAGATAACGAACTGGTTCTGACGGATCATTTTATCTGGCGACAAATCTATAGTTTATCGTATCGTGAACGGGTGCCACCGGCGGGAATGGGAATACTTTATGTCTGCCCATCTTAAGATAGAAGTTAGTCTGTATGCATTTTTGGAACTTTCCCCATTGTGGAAACACTGCATATATAGCATAGTATTTACTGTATTGTAAATCTGTTTTGAAAAGAGCAACCGCCGAGTTTCTTGCTGGTTCTTCTCGGCAGGAAAGGCATTCCGAACCAGTGGTAGATTCATTGACTATTCAAAAGCACTTGTAAAAGTTTATTTGAATAAAAAATATTTCTTTTCTATTCTATTCTATTCTATCAGTCATTTTATCTTAAAACATCTTGTATTACATGATTTTGATGATCGTTCTACAGATGGTAAAATTAACTGTTTGATTAAACCAGAAGGTCTACCAACTCGCACCTTATGCGAGCGTATTAAACCTGGGCCTATACTACCAACGCTTGAAACAGTATTATTTCAATTTTTATGTTTTATTATCATGACACGATGCACGATATAATTATACATTGTACAACCTTAAAGTAATTATTTTGATGTTGAAATTGTATGACAAGTCAAAACAGTATTGGAATACCTAATACTTTTTAAGGTATAAAACTAGTGGTGTCATCTAGTATTAAATTGATTAACTACGATGAATTATTTTTAGTTTATATCTATTGCACTGTTACAAAACCAGAGTTACTCTGGTGGAGTTACTGATTTTTCACAGATGGCGTTATCCAATTTATACAATAAAAAATTAGGAAAAAATTCCACATTTTATTTCCAAATAAAATTGAAAATAGAAAATTCAGTCTGTCGAGCTGGGATTCGAACCATCGACGTTGAATTTATAGGCGACTCTCCTAACCACTAGTCCATGCAGACGCCGAGTTCTAAGGCGAAAATACCGAATACAATGCAAAATTCACATTCAACAAAAAATGACGGTTTCAAAAATGTGTCGTGTCGGTTCCTTAATTTTTCCGTCTAGCCCCCTTCCGTACCGCGCGATAAGGAACTACGTTCCAATAACATGTGTTCTTAAAAAAGATTATAAGAACAATAAATAGGTATGCAATTTTTTATTACCACAAGATACCGTATGCAGTCTCTGGAGATTTGACTTCCCCTCTACTTCCCTGACATTCCGTATAACCCAACCTACCTACATAAAGTAATAGGTATTATAAGGCAAAGAATGATCAATAAAATCGAATATAACTACAATAATTATCCCTGCTAATGATTTAAGCGCGAAAGTGTGTTTGTTTGTATGGATTATCCTGGACAATCACACAGACAGAACAACGAATCAATGTGATAGTTGCATGGGTATAGGTAAGAACCTGCAGTGACATAGGCTACTTTTTATCCTAGAAAAACAAATAAAATATCACATCATGGCTTTATGCAAGTACCTGTATTCAGGTAAAAAGTTATATCACAAATTACAAAAGGTCTTACCTAACCTACCAAATTACTATTTACATTTTACACAATATTTAAAATGACAAAAGTATAAACCTACAAAGGAGAAATTTACATAATTATTAGTCTTAAGATAATATAAAAATCGTTATAGTTAAGAGATCTTATCATACAAAAGCAATCATAATTTTATTGATTTCAAAATGCAGCCAACTTACGTTACGACGCTAAGTTTTCAGCAAACTCCTGCATCATTTACAAACAATCTAATGAATCATCTAACACTTTTGTTTTATTTATTTGGACTTACGGTCATTTACTCCACAGAATACGTAATAGAGTACTTATAAACTTATTCTAAGCTTGCCAAATGTATATTGACCACTAAAAGTAAACAAAACTACAAGGTAAATCAGAGTTTACAGAGTTGGGCCTTAACGAAACATTCTGTAATCAGTGCGAGCTCTAAATGCACTTATTATGTGCTTATTCACCAAATAAATAGAGTTCTAAAATAAGTTTTGAAGTAGCTGCAATCTACGTGATCCGGGGATTTCATTCTATTTTTGCCTATCTATATTTTAAATCATTCAAGTAACTTAACAAAACTGGGAAAAATAACATCCCATGTATGAAACCTAAAATAACTAAACTGAAGAGCATCCTGAAGAAAAACACTTCAATGATTTGTGTATACGAAAAGTAAAGGACTATAATAGGTATATTAGTCAGAGTGATTCCTGTGATTATAGTGTTTCCTACATTTCTGATGGCGTAGTGGACTTTTTCACTGGGTTGACAAACGCTAGTAGCATAAGCATAGGCCATATGACTGCAGAATTCTACCGAAATACCGATAGAAACGATTAAATTTATGCACGAAACAGGATTCAATGGTATATTCCACAAATACATCACCCCCATCATTTCAATTATTACCATTATAACAGTGAATACTAATGCAGCTGTAATTAAAAAATTGAACCCTGTCACTAACAAATTTATGGCAAGAACACCCACAAGACAATATCCAAGAGATGCAAAAGTATCACCCCACATAGTTAAGTACTGTTCGAAAAATACGTAGAAAACAGCATACGGAAAGACTTCCACGTCCAAGTCGGTGTGCTTCTGAATCGCTGCCGTTATGTCCGCACTAATGTCATAAGCATGTGATAAAGCTGCAGTATAGTCCTGCGAAGTTACCAAAGTAGTATGATAGGTCATGAAATTAGTATCATATACAATAGCTTTGCCCTCTGAGTCAAGTAAAAAGTTAACATTGCTAAAGTAACTAGCAAGGCCTCCTCTATTACACATGTTAGTTGGTGTATCTTGCAAGAAAAAAGGTACATATGACCAGAAAGCTGACCCAGATGGTCTCAGTCCACTTGCAAATTCTGATCTTTCAATTGTACAAAAACTGCATTCTGGTGAGTTATCCATACTAGCACAGAAACCACCGTCAGTAGTATTGTACTTACAGCATGCATTAGGTAAACTAGCCCAATCAAAGAAGTCATCTATCCACGAATTTGAACTCCTTGCTATGTATGTTTCATCACTGTACCGGGAAGCTAAGAATAATTGTGTTACCAGTGAATCATTATTACACAGGCGACTACCACAAATTACGTTTTGATGATCAGGATTAGTAAAGTTTAAACCTGCTTTAAGAACAAAATAAACTGGAGGACCAAGACGCATTAAATAATTTACAGACTGCAAATATTTATAAACATATGAATCAGGAGGCAAAGCCATTTCTTGATCTAAGCCTACTTCAATTTGTGGGATAATCATTATACTGCCTGATACCAGAAACATAAATATAATGGCGACAGTTATTTTAACACGCCAATCCAAAATAAATTTAGAATAGGGTTCCATAAGTCTTTTAGCGATGCTTTGATAAGGTGTATCATCTTGTAGTGGCTCTTCATCGTTTAATATTTTTTTCTGAATACAACATAAAACATCGAATCTATTTCTTTTGACACGCTTGTAGTCAATGGATAATATACCTATTACAGCCGTAATTTGAAATAGAAACAGAAAAACTAATGCAAAAGAAGCAAATATAGCAAATGATTTCACAGCTGGTAAGTTGGTTAGACTTCCTATAGCAAAGCAAGTGATTTGAGTGATTGAAGATACAAACATAGAGGGACCTATATTATTCATCGTTTTACCAAAGATAAAACGTTTCTTTTTCTCAAAACTTAAGTTACCTTTATAATCCTCGTACTTATTTAAATTAGATTCAACCTCATGCAATTCATTTATCATTAAGAAAACGTTATCTATTCCAATGGACAGGATGAAAAATGGTATTACATTAATTGCTAATAACGTTACAGTAACATTCATATATCCCAATACACCCATAGCACAAAATATAGATACAAGTACTACTATGATACAACTTATAGCTACCGTCACTTTGCTGTCAATTAAACAAGTTTTAAACCGTCTTATGTTGCCCAACGCGAAAATCACATACACAAACATAAGTAAATAACTTATGGCGATAGGTACCGCTTCTGCTTCGGACACGCGCTGAATTTCGTCTTCAATAGATCGTTCACTTCCAAAAGCTACATCGACAAAATCTGACTTATATTTGTTTTCATAATCATGCATTAAATTTATGAACTTTTTCTCCCATTCCAAAACCGGAACCAAATCTTCAGCTCGTAAAAAGTTTCTGATAGGGAAATTAATCAGTAAGGTAGTCGCTTCAAGTACGTTATCACCTTCATATCCACCTACAGAAATTTCTGGATCGGCGCCTCCTCCCCAATCGGATAGACAATTCAACCCGAAGTGATTATTTAAACAGTCATGTATACTTCTAAGGTAAGTGTCATTGTTTATTTTTCTTTCGGGTAAATAGGTCGACACTGACATATGTACACACTGGTGTAATTTAGGTTCATCGCCTGGCAAACGAAGGGGTGCATAACATATATCTTCTAATTTCACTGTACCATCTTCTCTTCCAATATTAATAATTGCATTTTCAAGAGCCACTAATTCATGTATTGCTTCTACTCTGAATGCAGATCCATATGTTACATTGTCGACAACAAATGAGTCTAAACCTTTGAAGGTTAAAAAGACTTGTGCAGCTCGATAAAATGGTCCAAATCTTGAGTTAAAATAGTTGAATTCCTGGCGACTCCGAGATTCTGGTCCAGACCACAGCTCCATCGGGTTCGCTGTTAAATTAAGGTGTGCAACACCAAATAGCATTGCAAAAGCGATCCACGAAGTTATCATTATAGTTAAAACAGGGTTACTAGCTGAAAAAACACCTATTGCAGAAAAAACTTTTTGAAATACTTTAGTAAGTACGTTTATATTGTGGCTTTCTTTCTTTTCCTCTGTTCTAACAGATGTTTTCAGTCGTCTATACTCTAATAATGTGAGAACTGTAAACACTATTATACTCAGTGCAAAGAAAATTATTCCCACAGAGAAGCCAATGCAATTAAAAGAAAGCACGGTACAAATGTCAGATGCCTCGGGTCTTTCGCCGATTGGACAATTAGCGTGACAATCTATACAACTGCAAGGTAAATCACCTTCCAAGGTTTCATTACACAGTGGAGCATGAGCGCTCATTGAATCTTCTGGCGTGGGCCATTTGATAAAATTTACTTGTACGGGTGCTAAGGGATTAGTTGACGCATCTCCCGTAAAGCCGAGCCAAGCTTCTGGTGTACAATTAGGGGCATTACCGCACATAAGATTTATAGCCGGCGTTCCAGTCTGCGGGACAATGATTCCGGCGCACGAAGCATGAGCATTTATCATGAAGTCAGCATGAACTGTGTAATTTATTTCATTTACATACGGTATTTCATCTGGGGTATACTCCACTTTGATGGACACAAATGTGGATTGATTCGGTGAACAGTTCATTTCGCAGAATTGTCTGGCAAAGTTTCTCACACATATCGGACATCGCCCGAGTACACCGTCGGCCATCATAAGATTTTGGTTCAGATTTATAAGTTGCGCAGCATCACAACATGCGACAACATCTGTTAAATTTTTTTCTTTCCCTTCTTCATCGTATAAAAGCTCGGGACACCTGGCCTTCACGATATTGAATACTTCAACCCTCGTTTCAGCTGTTAGTGAATCATCAAACAAAAGCGGTGCTTCTCCATCGAAGGGACAAGTTTTCACAAAACCATTGATTGTCACACAATGTTTTCGCATAACACATCTTGCTGTTACATTACACCACAGGCACAGAAACGCACACAGTGTCGCGATGAGTTTCATTTTTTAAATATATATTTAACTAAAACTTTTACACAAAATTAAATTTTCATATTAACAGTAGGTATATGTGCGAGTCCTTTTCGGATATACGATCCTACTTAAATGGGCGATTAAAAATTCTTACAAAGTATAGATAGTTATAATTGTCACGCCGAAATTTGATAACCTATCGTAAAGCAATGCAGGTGTAAGATAACATTTATATGTATGGATTACGAAACTGGTACATGTTATTAAGGTGGTTTTTACATTTATCTAAAGAAAATAACATTAATTTGGTTTACTATTCCGATAGGTATTTTTATTATTATTCTAGCAATTGCAGGAATTAAAGCTTCTTCAAAATTGTAAAATTATTATCAGTAAAAAAAGCAATTTAAAGTTGAAATAGGTGGTTGGTTGGATGTTTTTGATAATTTGTTGAAGTATGCTTACGTCACAGTCTCCAAAAGAAAAACCTTTAGCAAGTCCCTAATGATTCGATAAATAATTCGTAGGCTTTCAGATATTTATACGTGACTTTTCCGGAAGCGTTCACTATTATTCAAAACTTTGTTTTTGTTAAAAAAGATTGATTGATTGATGCAATAGAAAGGTTTGCTTTTCCCGCCATTATTTTTCATTTTGTTAGTGCATAATTTTATCAACGTAATAAAGTTGGTCAATTTAAAATCTAGATGATCTTCTTATCTATCTTTTATTTTTCATCTTGTATATTTTCAGTACTGAAGTAATCAATTGCATGTATAGCACGAGAAATGTTATTTTATTCGTTTGAACCCCTCACTACGGTCAACATTCAAACTTGCAACAAAACCGTTGCTCTCATGTTCCACAAATGCAACAAAATCGTTGCTATCTTGTTCCACAAATAACTATGTACCTATTTTGGGTTTACTGATAAAATAATCATCATCATCTCATCATGTGCAATATAATGAAGAAATTTCAACCGTGCAGCTTTTCCAATTTTCCTTCACCGTTAAAGTGGGTGTTCTAAATTAGAATATAATAATTGCCCAAAGGCCGGGACCCCCCCGAATAGGAGACCGCAATCCTAACTACTATACGAGTACCTATGTATTACTACTCCCACCTTGTGATAATAAAAATACGTGTGGCACTCGGGAACTGCCGCGGTAAAGCTATTGCATAGCATTTTCTAGTCACGCACACCAACACCGTGCCGAAGTCTGCCGAACTGAAACGACGGGGTGTTAGGTTTATTTTCGTTACGGAATTTCTTGATTCGGTCGCCGCGCTCAAAGCCCGCGATAAAAGCTATGCAATAGCTTAATAATGTCCCATTTTCTTTGCAGCTGGCCGCGAATATTTTTAATTATCTGTCAGAAAATAAATCAGCCGAATTAAATTAAGCTAGTGATTTTAAGCTAGCCTTAACCTTAAGCGAAGTATTTCAAAGATAAGAATACATTAACGATAATTATAATTATTATTGTGAACACAGGTGCGTATCCGCAAGTCACTGTCTGGCCTCTCAGGGGACTTGACAAGAACAAAAATAGGGGGACTGTTCTTTCCCGACATTCCGTATCCGTACTTAAATACCTAACAGAGGCCAAATAAAGAAGGTGCTCAATATGGATTTTATTCGGTATTCACCAATGGAAAGCCTTACTTTGTTTAGGTGTACCTAATTTTGAAAGGTTTTTAAAGGTTTCGTTTAAACTATAATGATTGTCGACAATTTTTATCAAACTTTTGAAACTTTTTAAGCTATTGCATAGCTTTTATCGCGGGCTTTGAACTAGGACAAAGAGTTTGAGCGCGGCGACCGAATAAAGAAATTCCGTAACGAAAATAAACCTAACACCGTCGTTCAGTAAGCGTTCAACATTTTAGAGGTTCTTAAACTGTAGCTCTGTTTGGCGCAGTGGGCGAGCGACCGCTTTCTTTTCCGTATGGTGTATGATGTTGCAGGTTCGAATCTCACTCGCGAAGTAGTGACAGTGCGCTTTTCTTGTTTGTTTGTTTTTTTTTGCATAATTTTTATTATGCAAAAAAAAATATTGCATAAATGTTGTAATTGCATAAGTTGATAAAAAATGATATGCAATAGCTTTACCGCGGCAGTCCCCGAGTGCCACTTAATTTTTTTTTAGAAAGTTTTGGTACATGGCTGAGTAATGAGAAATTTCAAGCTGTAAGCGGGTTACAGCTACTTATGAAATTTTAGTGTAGGTACATACATTGATGAAATTAAGTTTATGTAAGTATATATTTTCAGTGTGTAGGTATATATTTTTCTTCCGTGGAGAACTCCAAAAGACTTAATTTTTTTAATCATTAAGTAGTAAAAAAGTAAGAAAAATCTGTAATTTCAATTCCGTGATTCTGGACGAAGCAGTGATAGCCTAGTGGTTAGGACTGTGGACTGTGGTCTCCTATTCGGGGGGTCGCAGGTTCGATCCCGGGTACACTCTGACTTTTCGGAGTCATGTGCGTTTAAGCAATTAAATATCACTTGCTTCAACGGTGAAGGAAAACATCGTGAGGAAACCTGCACAACTGAGAGTTCTCCATAATGCTCTCGAAGGTGTGTGAAGTCCGCCAATTCGCATTGGGCCAGCGTGGTGGACTATGGCCTATAACCCTTCTCTGAGAGGAGACCAGCTGCGCTCAGTAGTGAGCCGTTGATGGGTTGCTAAAAGAAAGAAAGAAAGAAAGATTCTTGACGAACAAAGTGCGTGAGCCAAGTAGCTTAAGAAACTCAGTAGGTACGTACCTACTTGAAAAACTCGCTTTGCTCGAATAATAGTAGCTAGTGCATTTAGTTAATTAATTGATTTAAACTATACTTACGTAAACTATACATATTATTATGTACCTATAACGATTTCAATAATATTAAAGCGATTTTAATCTTTTATGAGTAATTTCTTCACTGAAAAGTATACAAGAATAAAAAAAACATATTTACTTACTTATTAAGTTATTACTATTAACAGTTACTGTAAACGGTATAGGCACATAAGCTTGGAATATTCCTCTGAATGTTGAATTCCTAAAATGTTAAATTCTTCCTAATGTTGAATTTTTCACGTTTAAATTAATAAAAACATTTTTGCACATAGTAAACGTGAAGCCAACGAAATAACTAATTATAATATTAATTCTTATTTGGATTCCGTACCAAAATGGTAAAAATGGAACCCTTATGGTGCGACTTTCTCCGTCCATTTTTAAATTGTAATAAGTACATCAGACAAAAAAAGCAATGCGTTGACAAGACACGTGTTTAAGAGATCGATGGTGCAGAATTGTTACCAAGGGAAATCTATTCGGACGGGGCGCGAATGTCTGGTAATTGATATCGTTAGCACATTCCCACAGAGCGGATAATTACAATTACATTGTAATCAAGTGTTGCGAGGGTGGGCTGATTAGATTTGATGCATAAAATGTGATCGGCGATAGTGTTTAGCCTCCTAAGGTCTGTCGCAGAAATTCGGTGCGAAATTAATTTAATGTAACTAAGCTGAAACACCGTCCGCCAATTCGCATTGGGCCAGCGTGGTGGACTATGGCCTATAAACATTCTCTGAGAGGAGACCTGCGCTCAGTAGGAGCCGTTGATGGGCTGAAACACGTACCTACTTATAAAATATTTTTATTCTGAGAATCTGTTTCTTTTTTCTTCAAAAACAAAATACTACTTAATACAAACTGGGACAAAATTATAAGCCAATTTCGACAGCTCATTGTCCGTGCATAATCATGCATAATCATATTTCCCGGTATCTAAGTATGATTAATGATTATGCACGGACGATTGGACTGCGTGTTCCGTACCAAAAGTGTAAAAATGGAACCCTTCTGGTGCGACTTTCTCCGTCCGTACTCCGCACGTCCGTCCGGACATGGGGCATTTGGAATAGTTGTATATAAAATTATTTTTAGTTTAATTAAAAAGGGGGAAAATCGGGAATTTGAAATTTCAAAGTAAGATAACTATACCGAGTGGTGTGTCCATAATATGAAAGGGCTTTACCTGTACATCCTAAAACAGATTTATTTTTACATTTTTTACACACAATAGTTTTTGATTAATCGTGCAAAATTAATAAAAACAAAAAATATGATTTAGCAAATTAATACAATATACTTAGCCGTTTTACTTGAATACTATTTTACTTCTGGAGTACGGAACCCTCGGTGCGCGAGTCCGACTCGCACTTGGCCGTTTTATTTTTTGTTGTTTTATGTAGTAAAAAATCAGTTTTCTCAGCGAAAATGCTGAAGTTGTACAAGCGAAAAAGACTTTCGCTTTCTACGACACGATCTGTGGACACGATTCTATCTTTCCCATACGATTTAGGCGAGATCCACCACGAAACAAAATAGTATCGTATAATTGATTAGCGTTTCAGTAGGTACAGCAGTGCCGAAATCGCGCCTGAAACGAAAGACGCATAAATAAATCATTTACTTAGTACCAAAAACGAGTGGTTTTTGGTACTACTTTACTACGTACCTATGGGTCTCACCTGGTAGGGCTTGACCGCGAGTGAGCGATAACCTAACTTCCAGAATAGGTGCACTTCGACCGACCCAAAGTCCCTGCCGTATTGACGACAGGCGGAAGATCCCGCATGCAGGGGGCTACGCCCCGAATCATACCTCACCCGCGCCCTTACGGGCGCGAGTGACTACCACGTTATATTATTGCTTTTGTATCCACAGCTCATGCATTCATTCAACAATAATATTGCTTCAACAAATACGTGCATTTAAAAAAAACTGCATGAGTTGCTCTTCAGTGTTTTACTCAATAAATGAATAAATAGATTTTATAATCAAAAAAATGTCAAAAACGTGAATGCATGGTCTTTCAGGCCAAGGGAAAATCCTTGCCCTCAACTGTCCCACCCATAAAATTATACGGTACCCCGTTGAAGAGGGTGTCTCAATTTAAATACCTGGGTCATGTGATTTCCTTTGACCTGAAAGACGATCCCGATATAGAGAGAGAGCGCAGGGCGTTGTGTGTCAGGGCAAACATGATTGTCCGCAGGTTTGCTCGTTGTTCAGTGCCAGTCAAAATCACCCTTTTTAGAGCATACTGTACCTCCTTTTACACGAGCAGCCTGTGGATCAGTTATACGCAGAAGCAGTACAACGCCCTGCGTGTGCAGTATAATAATGCGTTCAGGATGCTGTTGGGACTGCCTCGATTCTGCAGCGCGTCAGTGATGTTCGCCGACGCTCGTGTAGACTGCTTCTACACCACTATGCGAAAGCGGTGCACATCCCTGTTGCGTAGAGTCCGGGCCAGCTCTAATAGCGTCCTGAAGGCATTTGCTGACAGGATCGATTGTCAGTACTTGAGTCTTGAACCACTGTTGCATGGTTCATGTGCTGACAAATCGGTGCCGTCTTAGGTTAAGTTTTAGGTTTTAGTGTTACTAACATAATATAGGTTTAAGTTTATTGTTACTAACACACTATGATCCCAGATGGTCGAAATAAAAAAAATTTATTTTTTATTTATTTTATAATATTTAAATTTTTTTTTTTGGCACAGAGTACAAAAGTATTTTTTTTAATTTGGTTTTGACTTAAGAAAATTTCATATATACAATACTATATCTTATATATATAAAAGAAAGTCGTGTTAGTTACACTATTTATAACTCAAGAACGGCTGAACCGATTTGGCTGAAAATTGGTGGGGAGGTAGCTTAGAACCAAGAGACGGACATAGGATACTTTTTAATGTTATAAATGCGAAAGTGTGTTTGTATGTTGGTTTGTTTTTCAATCAAGTAGCAAAAAAGCTACGGATCGACGTGATTTTTTGCATGGGTATAGTTGAGAACCTGGAGGGTGACAAAGGCTAAGTTTTATCCGGGAAAATCAAAGAGTTCCCGCGGGATTTTAAAAATGAAATCCACGCGGACGAAGTCGCGGGCATCAGCTAGTTAAACCTAAATTTAATTCTAAAATTAAAACTAAAATAAAAACTAATTAAAATCTAAAACCCCATCCAAGCCACCGCAGTGTGGCATAGTACCCAAGATGCTGGCAGCATTACCTCTTTGGATGGCCAAGCTAATCCTTTGGCCAAGGTAGCTGCCAGCTCTTGGATCCCCGGTAGACTTGATCACTCTTTTTGATATCTCTAAAAAAAGTGCGCGGGCCTCCGGGCCCCACGGCCCCAGGGTCTCTACACCAAAAGGCGCAAATATGAAACCACTGTCAAGTTTTTCATATTTGCGCCTCTTAGCCTGTTCGGCGTTAGTAGCCGCTGCACCCGCCACAGAGGAGGTCGCATGGATGTGGGAAGCAGCTAGAGTATCTACACAGGTGGCATCCCACACAAGCGACCTCCCTGTCCTCCAAGGAACAAGCGTCATACCATCAGGTCTCTTGCCATCACTACGTGCCAAACCAATAGGTTCTAATACAGCTGGCACGTGAGCAGTAGCAAGAGACCTGCGGATGATGTCGTTGAGGGCATTGTGGCGGGAGAAACGACCAGCGCTCTTCGAACAGGAGAGCCCGTGATGACCGTAAGTGTCGACGCGGTCACCGCAGTGGCAACGGTGAGGCTGGGTTATTTTGGCGCCAAGTCTAAGACCAACTACCACTGCAAGAGTGGCGTGGTCTAAAAGAGTGCCCAGATTAGCAGAAGGGATAGCATGGAGCCAGTGTCCGGATTCTTTCGCAGAGACAGCGAGAAGACGAGCACGGTCTTTAGAATTTGCTTGCATTAACATTGCGTCGAAAGTTTTTTTACAAATAATGTCATCCCACTGTCTCTGGGAAGGAAGAGAAACCGGCAATTGATTTGGGCTAATCGCTGACCATCCATTTCTTGCCTCTGCCAAGTACGACACCTCAATTGATCCCAAAGGCTGGGATATAATTTTTTCAAAGAGAGTGTGTGTACTATAAGCAGAGGAAAGAAAAGCTGGCGGAGATACACTAGAAATTTTGCGGATTCCCAGACCTCCATACCTGATCGGAAGAGAAGCCTGGGTCCATACTTGATCATCTATCGGACAATTTAAGATGTCAGATAGAATATTTTGTATAAGATTATCCAAATTTTCCAATAAATTATTAAATTTCCAAAGAGGTGAACATCTAACGAAATAAGTAAATTTTGGAACAAATAAGCAGAATCGAATGATGGTCATTGCCATATGAGGATTAATATCGAACAGATGATGGGAAGTGTTTTTGAATTTAGAAATTAAGTCAGTAAAAAATTGAGGAACTGAGGCCTCTAGAACAGGTGCTCCTAAGAGGCGAAGTGACTCATCGTTTAAAATTTTAATACCCGGAGCTAAAATATTGAATTTATTTAATATGTGCAGTTTGGATTCGGCCGAAAAAGAATTTGGAATATAAATTTCACATTTATCAAAGTTAAGTTCCAAGCGAATAGTTTTAAATTTTGATATAATTATTTCCAAATCCTCCAAAACCGAACTCACTTCGCCGCCCAAATATTAATATTAATATTTATATAAATTATTTATCTACTTATTTATTCAATTTTTATTTTTTAAATATTTCCTGGGTAAAAAGGTAGCCAAAGTAACTCCTTGTATAATCCTACCTTACCCACCCATCCCATCAAAATCGGTTAAGCTATTATTATTTTCGAAATCACTGACCTGTATACTTAATTTTTATAAGATTCTGACTTCCTAATTTTTAATTATTATAATTATTATGAACAAATGAGTAAAGCTCCATCTCTGAATACTTTCAGAAACGAAATAGCTAGCTAGCTTATGTTAGCGCTCTCTAGGAAAATACTCGCAAACTACTTTAAAGCTCAAATTCTAAAACAGCTACTCACCCATAGATGGAGCTACGTGTAAAATAAAAAAAAAAAACAAGATGTTACTCGTCAACAGATGGCGCTAGTTGTTTTTATTTTACGATTTTCAGATGAACTCAAGTTCCACATTATTCGTTTCAGTAATTTTACAATTTATTACACTCTCATGTAACGTTTCTATACATGCAACGATGCCTTATCATACTAACCTACAGTAATAGGTATGTGGAAACTGGAAAACAATTTAGTTCTCGAACATAATTTACCGGCTCTGAACTTGTACTTACCTAAGTAATTTATCACAACCATATTTACTAGGTATACCTACCTGTAACAAATTGATATGTACATAAATCTACAGTAGCTAGTGGAACCTACTATATAATAGAGACGCCATAACACTGATATTGAGTGACCTTAACCCCCAAATTATGCTTAGGAAACACTCGTGACTGTGAACCCAGCACGAATTCATGGCCAAGAATCGGGATAAACAAGATCGAAGCGGAGCCAAGTGCCAAGTTTCGCAGTTACCGCACTCCGCAGGCATTGACGTCATACGTTACTATATTTAAAGAGATGTTTGTGTCTTTACCCCCAACGATTGACATGGTGTTAAATGGTAATGAGGAAATATTTCTTTTCAAACTAGGTTAACTAATTAAGTACCTACTCACTTAAATTTTTGTAGGTTCACAAGATAGGTAGATACTAGCTATGATACAGCTGGATGCAGGCGGCGCAAGACCAAGGCCTGAAGGCCATGCAGGAGGACTTCCACAGGCTTCGGTCTTGCGCCGCTTGAATCAAGCGGCTCCCTGCGACTCGTTATACCGAGCATAGCTCTCTCCACCGCTCGCTGAGTGACTCTGAGCCTTCTTATGGGGGTCATAGTTAGCGACCATGCCTAGCGACAAACAGAATACCTCAGTGTTAACAATATAGTGAACTCTTACTTGAACGCGGTAGGCCTCGGCTGGGCCTCCCTCAGGGTCTTCCCCGGTAGGGCTGGTCCGCAACAGTAATGAGTCCACTATTCTACTCCTCATATAGGCCCATTTCGGCCGACCAAAGGACCCTGGCGTAGTACGGCTGCACCCACATGCAGGGGGCTACTCCCCGAAAATGTTACACCCGCGCCCTTAGGCCTCTGCCTCGAATTTTGCGGTCGCCGCTTGTATGGAGTGCACCGCTCGTTCCCGCCGCCGCGCCGCTCCGCTGTTTTCGAGAGAATTCATTTGATTTTACGCATTAGATCCTGATTCCTGCCGCTCCCGCGCCGCCGCCGCCGCCCCGCTGCCCGCAAGGTACGAGGCAGAGGCCTTACGGGCGCGAGTGCACTTTACACGACGAGTAATCGGTGAACTTGTACCTATAAAAAAAACCGACGAATTGAGAACCTCCCCCTTTTTTGATCAATCATCAATCATTGGTACAGTCTCAATTGTGGTGATTGGCCTAATGTATCGCGTTCTTTCTGCAACAATGCATTGCAGCCAATAGAGAGTGAGTATCGACAATCAGGATCAGAGAGAATTGCAATCGTCACCCTACAACAATCATTTTTATTCAAGAATCGCACTCTGGTCTCAGAGGATCAACTACAAAGTATATAATTATTTATTGTTGATTTTTTTAAAACCGCTCGACCGATTTCGATAAAATTTAAATGGGACCACCTGGGAAGTTTCAAACAAAAAAGAATTTTCCAAATCGGTTCAGTGTCTAAAGTTATTCCATTCATCGTAATCGTATTCGATGACATTAGCGTCAAAGTAAAAAAAAACATAACAGCATTGAATTAGAGCTCAATTTCGTGTATGCATTCTTATACGTTTATTTATTGCGAGCTACACACTGATGTACTTGATCATTTTTAGACAATCCCACAGCAGAATAATAAAATGCGATATTTCGTCGATTTAACAGTAAAATTATAACAGCTACAGTCCTAGTAACGCTATCTAGGGTAGGTAATTTGATTTATACAAAGTACTAGTGGTTCGCCCCGAACTGAGACCTCGCGGTAACGGTATCCCATGATTATTCATTCAATCGATACATGACGACCAAAACTGACATTATTATTATTATGCCCGTTTTCACCAAACATACCTAAATCATCCCCTATGTAGGAGTCTCTTTACGTAGGTAGCTCAAAAACACAATCCTAAGTCCTAACATCCGTCCCAATGTCCTTTTAGGTGTCCCGTACAGGATCGTGATAAAGAAGTTGACAGTAATCATCACCTAACTTATCATAGGTAGCCCGTAAAGGTAAGGGAACGTCAGTGAAAACATTGAATTATTATGTAGGTAGGTATACTAACGAGTGAAAACGGGTTAGGGGCATCTGTACAAATCGTCATCTATCGACGCGAATAGAAAATATACAAAATGCAGCAATTAATTTGGCCCAAATTAATTGCTTAATAAATTGGGCCCAACTTAGCTTAACGTAACTTAACTTGGTAACAGCAGTCGGACGACACGAAATCGTACCGAACCTCAAGTTTTTATTTAAATCCTTTATAATCACATAATTTAATGAACCCGAAATCTCAAATTATTGAAGTTTGATATTTAACTAAAGAATAATTTTAATTGAATAATATGATATTATGTACCTAAATAATAGTAGTCGACGCAAAACAGTTTTTGGGATTATCGTAGTCGTAACTCCTAGTAGTCCTAGTTCCATGGAATAGTTATGTGTGTATGGAGTGTGCCATCTATTAGCATTATTGTGAAGCTATGTGAAATTTACTGATGCTCATTAAAAATTAAATAATCTCGTTTCTTTATAATATTCATATAATTTTAGTATTTGTTGTTCAAGTACAGGATACAAGTGAAGTAAGAAAATAAGTAGAACTTGAAAATATATAGAAAATTTTCCCAGAGAGCGTCTTCAAGCGAGCGTATTAAATCGCCACTTTGGAAGCCCCCCATTTCGTCAATTTTAGGAAAAAAGTTAAAAAAAAAATACGGTTGTACTCTGTTCCAAATTGTCTTTAAAATGATACACAGAAAACCTATGAATCGCAAATAAAAAAAAATTTCTTCGCATTCGCTTCTATGAGAGCCCCCCTGAAATAAAGATTTTTATAACTTTTTAAGCCATTTTCGGCTGGAGGCCATCGGTTTACATATTATATCTAAATTTGAAGTAATTACGTTCAGTAATTCAAAAGTTATAAGGCTCTGACAGACGGACGGACGGACGGACGGACAGACGGACGGACGGACAAGTGCAAATCGCTCTAGTAAACTCAGAGACCTCGCTTCGCTCGGTCAATTAAATAGCAATCTAATTTATACTTCTTACTAATCTCTTCTAATAATCTCTCTAATCTATATCTATATCTATATCTATATCTATATCTATATCTATTCTATACTTATAATAAAACTGTAACTGGACGATTTCTGTACATTTAATCTATTTTGAAAATTTTAACCGGGGATGCTTTATTATCAATACTGATCCCAAAACAAATTTTTATTTAAGATCCTTTATTAAATTATATTTAGTCTGTCTGTCTGTCCGTCTGTCCGTCTGTCTGTCTGTCTGTCCGGGTATCAAGCAAAAACTACTGAACGGAATTGTATGAAATTTGGTATAGTAGTAGGTGATACTCCGGGTCAATATATAGGATAGTTTTTATCCTGATAAACAATAAGGTTCCTCCAGGATATGGGGATGAAAGTTTTTATCGGTTTTACTTCATAACTCCGTCAAATTTGAACCGATTTTAATCATTCTTTTTTTTTTAAAAGTGTATAATATCAGGCATAGTTTGTCTAATTTTGATGAAGATCTGATAAATATTATAGGAGATAGAGGACATAATGCTTCTCGGGTAGCAGCAAAAGTCACTCACATAAAGGACAACGATCGAATACAGGCATTCCATATTTATATGAGGGTTTTAGCCATAGACATAGACTTAATCATTAACCTCCAGACCCTAGATGATTATACCATTGTGTTTGTTTTGTAGCCTACCCGTCCACTAGTCTAAATATATAAAAAGCAAAGGTGACTGACTGACTGACTGATCTATCAACGCACAGCTCTAATCACTGGACGGATCGGGCTGAAATTTTGCGCACAGATGGTTATTATGACCTAGACGTCCGCTAAGAAAGGATTTTTGAAAATTCCAAGCCCAAGAGGGTTAAATGGGGGATGAAAGTTTGTATAAAAGTCCGTCATTTATCAAATTATTTTTCATGTCATATCCATGAAACTTTGATTTTTGGGCTTTCGATAAAAGAATAAGAAATACGAGTTTCGCAAATTTTGAAAATTCCACCCCCAAAGACTTCAAATAGGGGATGAAAATTTGTATAAAAGTCCAGATTTTTTAGTTAATTCAAGTAATATCCATCTTTGGTATTTTGGCTTTCAATTGAACATAAAGAAGTACGCGTTTGACAGTTTTTAAATGTTCAACTCCCAATGGAGTTAAATTAGGGGGTGAATGATTGTTATTAAGTCTGTGGTTTTTCAACTTAGGTATAACCATGAAACTTGGTATGTTGGCTTTTTACGGAGATACGAATCGCGTTAAGTTGGATTTTAACCATATACCAATAAAAATCGAACTTTACGTGAGCTTACCAACCGCTAAGAAACCAATTTTGAAAATTGGTTTCGAAACGTGAGCGAAGCCGCGGGCAAAAGCTAGTCTTCTAATAAAATCTCTTCTAATATCGTGATGAAACCTGCACAACTGAGAGTTCTCCATAATACTCTCGAATGACCCTTCTCTGAGAGGAGACCTGCGCTCAGTAGTGAGCGGTTGATAATTGATGATGATGAAAATATGATGTTGACCAATCTCTTGAAAGTCTATGAAAGTACTATTTTAAAAATGACTTACTCTTTCATGTGTTGGAAATGCGTCATAGGAGGCAGATTCATGTCGTTAATTTTATACCTCGTCCCGTCGACGCCTGTGACGCTGTCGCGAATGTTTTTGACGGACGTGTTCCTAAACAAAGCAATCACTCAAATTAGAACTGACACTTTTATAGCAAGGCCAAGACGCAGATTTTTTTCTATAGACATGCCCTACGTGACTTTTTTTTATTCGATGACTGACCTTGACTGCGATCTCACCTGACGGTAAGTGACGATACACTCTAAGATGGTAGCGGACAACCCATAACCCTAATCTGTTTTTCGCCACCCTATTATAAAAACTAGGTAGGTAATTAGACTATGATACGAAGCACTAGGTACTATACTTACTACAGTCCAACCTGCTTAAGGTCAAACCTTATGGGAAGGAGCGGAAAAATCCAACCTAACGAAATCGTAAGGTAGGTACACGGAAAATACCTAGTTATAGAAGTTATAAGATTGTGGAAAAAATATAAGTTTACAAGTAATCAAGTATAGCTTACCTAGCAGGTAATCGACCGAGCGAAGCGAAGGTCTTTGAGTCTACTTGAGTGAATTTGCACTTGTCCGTCCGTCCGTCCGTCCGTCCGTCCGTCCGTCTGTCAGAGCCTTATAACTTCTGAATTACTGAACGTAATTACTTCAATTTTAGATATAATATGTAAACCGATGGCCTCCAGCCGAAAATGGCTTAAAAAGTTATAAAAATCTTTATTTCAGGGGGGCTCTCATAGAAGCGAATGCGAAGAAAAAAAAAATTTTCTGCGTTTCATATAGTTACAGTACCTTATTTTAAAGATAATTTGGAACAGAGTACAAAAGTATTTTTTTTTTATTTTTTTCCTAAAATTGACGAAATGGGGGACTTTCAAAGTGGAGATTATATTTGACCTCACAACGGAATAACCATTGAAAGCTGGGGCTTGAAAGTTTTCGACCGAGCGAAGCGAAGGTCTTTGAGTCTACTTGAGTGAATTTGCACTTGTCCGTCCGTCCGTCCGTCCGTCCGTCCGTCCGTCTGTCAGAGCCTTATAACTTCTGAATTACTGAACGTAATTACTTCAATTTTAGATATAATATGTAAACCGATGGCCTCCAGCCGAAAATGGCTTAAAAAGTTATAAAAATCTTTATTTCTCGGGGGGGCTCTCATAGAAGCGAATGCGAAGAAAAAAAAAAATTTCTGCGTTTCATATAGTTACAGTACCTTATTTTAAAGATAATTTGGAACAGAGTACAAAAGTATTTTTTTTTTATTTTTTTCCTAAAATTGACGAAATGGGGGACTTTCAAAGTGGAGATTATATTTGACCTCACAACGGAATAACCATTGAAAGCTGGGGCTTGAAAGTTTTATAATTTTAGCGTAATATCATGTACTTGAACAACAAATACTAAAATTAGATAAATGTAATAAGGAAACTAAATTATTTAACTTTTAATGAGCAGCAACAACAGAACTTCACAATGATGTCAATAGATGGCGCTCTCATCTCATATAGCAAATGCAGCTATATGTAACATATTATTCAATTAAAATTATTATTTAGTCATTTAGCAAACATCAATAAAACTTCACGTTGCAGTTTGTTTTTACATGTTTTCTGATCGTGTCGATAGTTGACGCTGTGTACAAGTAATTTAATTTGAATGTTCCAAAAAACTATACCTAAGTTTGATTGAGGCCTTGAGGATTTCACTATAACAGTTCCCTAACCTTTACGGGCTACCTATGTTAAGTTAGTTGACACTTTCTGTCAACTTTGTTATTACGAACCTCTACGGGACAACTAAAGGTGAAAATGACATTGGGATGTTAGGATTGTATTTAGGGGCTACCTACGTAAAGAGACTTCTACAAAGGGGATGATTTAGGTATGGTTGGTGAAAACGGGCATAATAATAATGTCAATTTTGATCGTCATGTATCTATTGAATGAATAAGTAATTATGGGAAACCGTTACCGCGAGGTCTCAGTTCGGGGCGAACCACTAGTATAATTTTAGCGTAATATCATGTACTTGAACAACAAATACTAAAATTAGATAAATGTAATAAGGAAACTAAATTATTTAACTTTTAATGAGCAGCAACAACAGAACTTCACAATGATGTCAATAGATGGCGCTCTCATCTCATATAGCAAATGCAGCTATATGTAACATATTATTCAATTAAAATTATTATTTAGTCATTTAGCAAACATCAATAAAACTTCACGTTGCAGTTTGTTTTTACATGTTTTCTGATCGTGTCGATAGTTGACGCTGTGTACAAGTAATTTAATTTGAATGTTCCAAAAAACTATACCTAAGTTTGATTGAGGCCTTGAGGATTTCACTATAACAGTTCCCTAACCTTTACGGGCTACCTATGTTAAGTTAGTTGACACTTTCTGTCAACTTTGTTATTACGAACCTCTACGGGACAACTAAAGGTGAAAATGACATTGGGATGTTAGGATTGTATTTAGGGGCTACCTACGTAAAGAGACTTCTACAAAGGGGATGATTTAGGTATGGTTGGTGAAAACGGGCATAATAATAATGTCAATTTTGATCGTCATGTATCTATTGAATGAATAAGTAATTATGGGAAACCGTTACCGCGAGGTCTCAGTTCGGGGCGAACCACTAGTTATAAGTATGTATCTATAATTATTATATTTAAGGCACGTCATATACCTATGACGATGCTCACGTTTACCCGTGGATTGGTAGGTACGATTATTTATCATTGTAGGAAAAAACCAACTGCGAGAAATCCTACATTAAATATTGCATTAGATTGCATTACCTAATTAGAATTTATTATGCCTAAACGCTTGAATGTAATTATTCTTTCTATTATAAGTACGAGTGAGTGGTATGCTATTATGTCCACGTAATTTTCCATTAAGGTGGATTATACGAGTCTGGCCGCGAAATTCAAATTTAATTTGGTTTTTCCCATTTTGTAAACTAATACTACAAAGTAGGCTTATGGCGTTCTAATTGCGCCAGTAGAATTATCATCTTCACAGGTTTACATAAAAATCTTTACTTGAAAGTGACCAGTTTAAGAAATTAATCAAAATACCGAGTTAGACGTGAGTTACTAACAAATTAGTCAGTATTTTGATTAACCGGTCACTTGCAAGTAAAGATTTTTATGTAAACCTGTGAAGATGATAATTCTATTGGCGCAACTAGAATGCCAATAGCCTACTTTGTCGTATTAGTTAACAACTTGTTAACAAATTGCGAAAAACCAAATTAAATTTGGATTTCGCGGGCAGACCCGTGTCTTCCACCTTAATGTGAAAGCTGAAGTTTCTTTAGAATTAGTAGCTTTAACCTAATTCCCAATTTGCTTCCGTCGGGAATTGCACCCAAGACCTCGTTCACCACTGCGCCAGGAAGGTCGTCGTACTGATTTTTTTTTATAATTTTGCTCGACGCAGGTCTTAAGCCCAGCACCTTTACCTATCCGCACCAAAGTAAAAACCTGTAAGCTACCGGAAGCTTTCAGAAGAAAGTAAAGGCATTACCTACTAAAAGTCGTGGTGCCGCGGCCGTGTGGTGACGGCAGATCAGAATACAATTGTCACCACCCCTCCTCTTCTTGCGGGTGTCTTACGAGGCGACTAGGGAATATAACGGAGAACGGGCAGCAGCGTCCTCTGTGCTACTACTACCATCTACTGCGATCACCAACCCGTCTGCCCCGCGTGGTGATTATGGGCAAACCCTCCCGCTGGGAGAGACCTTTTGTCCAGCAGTGGACTGTTATAGGCTATTGATGAAGATTAAGAGTCGTGGAATTTTTCTTCCATTGCAAACATATTGCAAATCAAAGAGCAACCTATCACTGAGTTTTGAATGAGACTTATAATGGGGAAGTTTATAAACATACCACTAAATATTTACCCAGCTCAAATACTGTGTACAACACTAACAAATTTTAGCCATAACTGTTTTTAAATAGAGTCTAAATTCCATCAGCATACCTAAATAATATTGACTCATATGGATTTAACGGTTTTTTATTGAAGTAGATATTCGTGTCAATTGTACAAAGTTTGTCATATTAAGATGATCGATGAAGAAGACCATTTAATTTTAATGAATCACAAGGTTACAGGCAGCTGTTATTTTCGTAAATGCATTTCTAGAAACCTCTACAAACTGTGAACAATTGTCTTTCTTTCATAAAAACCTTGATGTTAAAGGTCGATTCGATTGTTAATTTGTTACCTATATCTACCTTATAATATTTTCGTTCGACCTACTACTACCGTAGTACTATTATATATTCTGTGCTACTACCTACAATTTAAGTGGTTACTATACTTTACTTATACTTATTAAGTAGAAGAAGAGTTAAGTAGTAATAGATAAGTAAGTACCTACCTACTTATTAATTTTCTAATACGTCCTTTTTTATTGCGTTTTTGAAACGATTTTCAACAGTAGGTATAAGCCTCATAAAAGTCTTGAAAAATTGTCTTACCCACTGATATAAATATAGTACCTTTACTGTTTTCTAAATAATATCTAGATCTAAAAAAATTTGAATGCAAAGTTTAACTTTTTAGAATTTAATAACTTTGCAAATTGCAATTTTACTAAATTAATTTTTATGGCCGATTTCACCAACGTCGGCTGACGTTTTACTGAGGAATAAATTGGGCGTTCTGACAGTTTGTGCATTGAAAATACTGTCAAAATATCAATTTTACGCTCGCGATTTTACGTTGGTGAAATCGGCCCTTATAAGATTAGGCCCTAACCTGTTACGGTATCGATATCGATATTCCCAATAAATGTAATAGTTTACAACGTACTTAATACATAGTTTATTCTACAGGGTGGGCCAGACCAGGTCGATATAAAATTTTTTTTAGATTGTTGACATGGGGTCTACCAGAACCCGCAAGGAAAAATATCGGTTCCCAACCGATTACGAGAAAAAAAAAATTATTTACAATTTTGGATTATTAACGCCTTGACGAACATTTAATTTTTTTTTAATTTTTCCAGTTACAATTTCCGCAATTTTTTTATGGAATATCTTTACCTAATAACTGTGCTCTCTTAGGAAAAAATTCCAGTCTGATTAGCTGGTTTTAAGAGCATTAAATTTTAAATTATTCAAAGAAAATTAAGTTCATCCAAAATCTACAGAAAATTTTAAAATTCCATTAAAAATAAAAGAAGAGGTTCATAGCACTGGTGATTTTTTAAAAACTGTAACAACTTATGCTCTTTTGATTTCCAAAAGAAAAATTGTATGTCAATGTGCCGGATAAAAAGTTATGATTTTTCAAAAGTCTTCGTTCCTCATTCGTGTAAATAACGACATTATTGAAAAAAATGTTAATTGTTTGTGGAGACTGCAGTATACTTTAATTTTAACTGCCTCATTGGTCTCGTGTTCGACTGCGGCCGACGAGGTCCCTGGTTCGAGTCCCGGGTCGGACCATATCAAGTATTGGGGTATTCCGTAAAAAATTCTCAGTACTAGCCCGGAGTTAGGAAGTTGGCGTTGTTTCACCCCCGTGCCTTGGAGAGCACGTAAAGCCGTTGGTCCTGCGCCTAATCTCTCTCCGCCTGCGCCTAATCTCTCTCCGATCGTGTGGAATTTTCCTTCCTATCGGGCTATGAGAGTAAAGAAACAGAGAGTGCACCTGTGTTCGCGCACACACTTGTGCACTTTAATATCTATCGCACAGATGGCTAATCTTTCTGAAGATAGGTCGCCGCCGTGGCCGAAATTCGGAAAAATAAAACATTGTTTTATTTTTCTTTCTCTTAAAAATGTAGATACCGTCAGTCATCATTAAAGGATTAATGTCCTCCCGACCAAATTTCGGCCACGACGGCGGCCTATCTTCAGAAAGATTAGCCATCTGTGCGAGAGATATTAAAGTGCACAAGTGTGTGCGCGAACACAGGTGCACTCTCTGTTTCTTTAATCTCATAGCCCGATAGGAAGGAAAATTCGACACGACCGGAGAGAGATTAGGCGTAGGACCAACGGCTTTACGTGCTCTCCAAGGCACGGGGTGAAACAACGCCAACTTCCTAACTCCGGGCTAGTACTGAGAATTTCTTATCGGAAAACCCCAATACTTGGTATGGCCCGACCCGGGACTCGAACCCGGGACCTCGTCGGCCGCAATCGAACACGCTTACCACTAGACCTACGAGGCAGTTAAAATTAAAGGACATACTGCAGTCTCCACAAACAATTAACATTTTTTTCAATAAGGTCGTTATTTACACGAATGAGGAACGAAGACTTTTGAAAAATCATAACTTTTTATCCGGCACATTGACATACAATTTTTCTTTTGGAAATCGAAAGAGCATAAGTTGTTACAGTTTTTAAAAATCACCAGTGCTATGAACCTCTTCTTTTATTTTTAATGGAATTTTAAAATTTTCTGTAGATTTTGGATGAACTTAATTTTCTTGGAATAATTTAAAATTTAATGCTCTTAAAACCAGCTAATCAGACTGGAATTTTTTCTTAAGAGAGCACAATTATTAGGTAAACATATTCCATAAAAAAATTGCGGAAATTGTCACTAGAAAAATTAAAAAAAAATTAAATGTTCGTCAAGGCGTTAATATTCCCAAATTGTAAATAAAAAAATTTTTCTCGTAATCGGTTGGGAACCGATTTTTTTCCTTGCGGGTCCTGGTAGACCCCCATGTCAACAATCTAAAAAAAAATTTATATCCACCTGGTCTGGCCCACCCTGTATTTTACCTATTTATTACTAGCTGACCCGACAGACGAGGACGTTGTCCTGTCTTAGATATGACTATTCAATCCACGGAAGTAGGAAGATTATTAGAAGTAGTCGTGATTTCTAGTTCCATGATTCAATCCGAAATAGAATTTATTCTAATTATTATAATCTAATTAGTATAACTAATCTGTCAATTTTTAAAAAAATCATAGACAATTATTTTGTTACAAAAAATAAAACAGCTGGTTTGCTAAATTCACATTCATGAAACTCGCGAAGTTAAGTTTTCTGAAATTATCCAATTTTCTGCGCAATTTTCTTAACTTTTCAGAATATTATTTTTTATTTTATTTATTTCTATTAAGTATTAATTTAATATTAGAAGGAACTTCATTCCAACCGAGAGTTCCATGACCATTCCATGACACTCAACTTATTATTTTTATCAGTATTATTACTTAGATACAATTATTAGCTGTTGTCACTATCTCGTAATATCTGCTTATCACTTGGAAGACATAATCAAGGCTTTTGCCTTTAAAAAAAATATTTTAAGATTAAATCTAAATATTGTAAGATTTTACAATAAAAGATAGGTACGTTTTTTTACATCATCTCTCTCCAAAACGTCTTCCTGATCTCAGATTTTTTCATCTAAGAACTATACCGATGCTAAGAACTACTTAGGTTCCTACCGAAATCCTTTTTTATGGACTTGTTGCATCGATTTGGTAGGTTGTACCTATGATTTTTTTATTTTAAATTTATTACCTTACCATTGCCAGATGCTACTCTATCAAAATTAAACTCCTTCACAATAGTTTATATTTTAATAGAAACTGTTGTGAAGGATCCCCAATAATTAATGGGGATATTAACTTAAATATTGTATCTGGTAGCAAACTTATTTGTTGTTATAACGATATTTGTTGTTATAGCGGCAATAAAAATACACACTCTGTGAAAATTTGAACTGTCTACCCATGTGTCTACCTATTACGGTTTACGAATTACGAGATACAGCCCGCTGATGGAAGGACGGACGGACGGACAAACGGACAGCGGAGGCTTAGTAATAGCACGTCATAGGTCCCGTTGGCACCCTATGGGTACGGAACCCTAAAAAGACTTAAATCCATATCTTAGACCATGATATCGCATTGCTATCCAACAACATAGGCATATTATAAGGTCTGTGACATAGGTAAGTACCTATATAATATGATGCGTACTATCTTGATTCTTGACTCAAATGACCATTACCTTTACCATTACCAACTTATCTACACACTTACTCTATCTACACTACTCGGAAAGCTTAGGTTCATCACTAGTATAGTATGTAAGTAGTACATCATGATCAGACTAGCTAAGAAAGAGCATCAAAATCATCAGAAAATATCGAATTTTTCAGTGATTTAATAGAAAAATAACTTAAGTTAAAAGCACATGGTAGTCATGTGCTAGTTGTTTATTTATATTCATTGTTATCACTATAATCAGACGTTAACCTTTGGGAGCACGTGGTTTTGTATCGTATATTGTTGGATTTGAAGCTGTAGCTCTGCACCAAGAAACAAATTTTGCCCCATTCAAGCTCTAGAGAAAGACAGCGAGCAAAAATCATTTAGCCGACGACCGAGAAGTATACATAGCACAAAGCTATTCGTAAAATAGAACGTTTTCGAAAGAGAGAGGTATATACAGAAATACAAACGCATGAACAGTATAGATAGATTAGGTCACAGCGTCTGCGTTGATTTGGTGCGAAAAGGATGCAGTTACGTCAAAATGCAAGTGTTGGAGCAGTGTAGGAGAAGGTTACATACTTGTGCGTGGAAATTTCCACAGCCGACAATGAAACATAACCGCGTGGGATGTGCTCTTACACTGCATTTCATGCTATCGATATTTTTTTCATTTTTAAGAGCTTTGCTTTTGATTTCAAAAACATTCAACAACAGTAAAAAATATTTTGGGACTTGAAAATTAAAAAAAAATGTTAGAAAATAATGGACTGGAAATATTTCCGGTATTAATACCGGTATTGAAAAAATCCGGTATTCGAAAGCCCTATTATCTATCTATCTATCCTTATGTTAGAAACTATTTTCACGAAAAATGGAAAAAGGAAGGAAAATACGTAGGTGATTAAAGTTTCTAGATTAATAATTACTGACCTGGTAATAACCTGCGTCAGGTTACATACTTGTGCGTGGAAATTTCC
The DNA here is from genome assembly GCA_029955525.1 of Oeneis ivallda. Classification (NCBI taxonomy): domain Eukaryota; kingdom Metazoa; phylum Arthropoda; class Insecta; order Lepidoptera; family Nymphalidae; genus Oeneis; species Oeneis ivallda. The sequence continues at coordinate 15,466,973 of JARPMR010000018.1, read as the reverse complement.
ACAGCCGACAATTAAACATAACCGCGTGGGATGTGCTCTTACCCTGCATTTCATGCTATCGATATTTTTTTCATTTTAAAGAGCTTTGCTTTTGATTTCAAAAACATTCAACAACAGTAAAAAAATATTTTAAGACTTGAAAATAAAAAAAAATGTTAGAAAATAATGGTGGACTGAATAAATTTTATAAACACATATCAAAAATTCCGAAGCCAGCGGGATTCGAACCCACATCTCTTGGGAATCGCGCCCGAGTGTGTTAGCCACTTACACTACAGCCACGGTCGAACTACCCGTCAGCATCGAAATTAGTGATATGTATCTACTTTTTTCAGTTTAAGCAACTGCTAGCGACATCTAGTAGCAACACGTTACAGTTATTGATCTACTTTCCAAGACCCCATATTACAATGGAGCTCGTTAGGAACTAGAGATGCCACATTGCTTTTTACTATTTATTTTTATTAAAGTGTTAACCTACACTTAAGGAAATATCAGAATAAATTTTACGTGTTGCTACTAGATGTCGCTAGCAGTTGCTTAAACTGAAAAAAGTAGATACATATCACTAATTTCGATGCTGACGGGTAGTTCGACCGTGGCTGTAGTGTAAGTGGCTAACACACTCGGGCGCGATTCCCAAGGGATGTGGGTTCGAATCCCGCTGGCTTCGGAATTTTTGATATGTGTTTATAAAATTTATTCTGATATTTCCTTAAGTGTAGGTTAACACTTTAATAAAAATAAATAGTAAAAAGCAATGTGGCATCTCTAGTTCCTAACGAGCTCCATTGTAATATGGGGTCTTGGAAAGTAGATCAATAACTGTAACGTGTTGCTACTAGATGTCGCTAGCAGTTGCTTAAACTGAAAAAAGTAGATACATATCACTAATTTCGATGCTGACGGGTAGTTCGACCGTGGCTGTAGTGTAAGTGGCTAACACACTCGGGCGCGATTCCCAAGAGATGTGGGTTCGAATCCCGCTGGCTTCGGAATTTTTGATATGTGTTTATAAAATTTATTCTGATATTTCCTTAAGTGTAGGTTAACACTTTAATAAAAATAAATAGTAAAAAGCAATGTGGCATCTCTAGTTCCTAACGAGCTCCATTGTAATATGGGGTCTTGGAAAGTAGATCAATAACTGTAACGTGTTGCTACTAGATGTCGCTAGCAGTTGCTTAAACTGAAAAAGTAGATACATATCACTAATTTCGATGCTGACGGGTAGTTCGACCGTGGCTGTAGTGTAAGTGGCTAACACACTCGGGCGCGATTCCCAAGAGATGTGGGTTCGAATCCCGCTGGCTTCGGAATTTTTTATATGTGTTTATAAAATTTATTCTGATATTTCCATGTGTAGGTTAACACTTTAATAAAAATAAATAATGGTGGACTGATGAAATCATACAAATCGAAGAGATAAAGACTGGATAAATCTGGGAAAGGGCAGAAAATTTAAGAGATTTGGTAGGTAAGGACTTTATTCAAGGAAGGGCCAATAATAATTCGTAACAAAATGTGAATTGACTAGTTTTTAGTGCATTAAATGTAGAATTTTTAGTGCATTACTTGTATAGTTAGTAAAATGTTTTTTGTTTAATATAATTTCCACTAGCTATCGTCAGTAGTGGGCCGGGTAGTGAGGTGAATGAGTGGAATAATTTACAAAATCTCACTTAAAACATCATACACCCTTGCTAACTACTCCTGCACTGATCGTCCATCCATCCATCCATCAGCCTGTATTCGTCCACTGCTGGACATAGGTCTTTCCGAGAGCGCACCACCAAACACGGTCCTCACGCCTTCCTCATCCAACCGCTTCCCGCCACCTTCTTAAGGTCATCGGTCCAGCGAGATAGAGGTCGTCCTACACTGCGCTTGCCGGTACGCGGTCTCCACTCCAGAACACGTCTACCCCATCGGCCATCGGTTCTGCGACAGATATGACCTGCCCACTGCCACTTCAGCTTGCTAATCCTCAGAGCTATGTCGGTCACTTTTGTTCTTCTACGAATTTCCTCGTTCCGGATTTTATCCCTGAGAGAGATTCCCAACATAGCTCGCTCCATAGCGCGCTGAGCGACTTTTAATTTGTGAACGAGGCCCACCGTCAGTGTCCACGTTTCCGCTCCATACGTCATTACCGGTAGGACACATTGAACGTATTTGTTGTAAATAAAAAAAAATGGTAGAAAATACGTTGTACGGTTAACCAAAACAACCAGCAACTCAAAGTATCTTAATCACCAACAGCCTGTTTCATCCTAATCCCATTGACTTCCTACGATCATTACGTTGACTAACTTATCTGTATGTAATTATCTTCCATCTTCCAGTTATAGTATTACTCTAGTAATTGATATTATACCGTGTCTCTTTCAGTTGTCAATCTCCTTGATTAATTATTTAAGTGCACATCGCACTTAAATAATTAATCAAGGAGATACACATAAGAAAATAAATTAGAATATTTAAAAAACTTCTAGCCTCTAGGCATCTCATCAATCTCAGCACAGTTATCCACTCGTGGATATATTATTTATCATCGGTTCATGGTGTTGATGTCTATATGCAAACCCCGTTAACAACGCACTGGACGCTGTGCCGTAACGGTTCTCCTGAATACCGGCAGAATTGAGTTGAATGAGTATGTTGATTTGTCAAATAAAATTAAATACATAACTAAAACTATCGATAACGTCGACATTTCCAATGACCTCGAGGGCGCATCACTAGCGGGAGCCCCTGTAGACGCGGAGTGCGGCTGGTCGTCCGTCGGCACGCAACTCGCACCGAAGCTTGCATAATTACCGCTAACGGTTATACAGACGCGGTGTTTCACTGACGTTTTATAAATAGAAGAGAAAGGAAATTAAAAACTACTGAAACATTTCACTGATGCAAATAAGTCTAAGAATAGAACAATCTAGATTTTTAACTTTATTCCTTTTTATCATTGCAGCGGCGTTATTATTAGAGTGTAGATGAAGGGTACATCAAGTAGGGTAAACTTAATGTGCCTTCAGCCTTGTGGAAACTGCCCATAGGGTTTTACCCTTAGTTTTACCCATAGAATTATAACGCGTAGAAAGACAGTAGCCGTGCGCGGAATGTAACACTTTCATGGAGGCCGTCAAAGGCTCTCTTTTATTCAAATTCAAAAATATTTATTTCACGTAGGCCAACCTTATGACACATCATGACTCTGCCAGCGGTTCGGAAAGCGGATTCTGCTGAGAAGATCCGGCAAGGAACTCAGCAGTTGCTCTTTTCAAAATAATCATTTTACAATATTAATAAGTAGCTATTACATTTAATAAGTTTTTTATACTATCTTGTGGGCAGCTGGATGCCAAGCCGATTTAACCGATGCAACTTAGAATAGAATAGAATAGAATATTTCCACAATGACTGTAAACTAAAAAAGCGTACTTATGCAAAACGGAACCAACCCACAAGATGACAGTTTTGAGAAAAAGCCGTTTTTGTCAAAATTTTGGGTACATCAAAATAATTTGAATAAAGTTTAAGTATTTACAATCTTGTACGAAATAACTCATTCTATGTACACAACAATTCATGTTAAGACGGGCAGATAGATAGTAGGCTGGAAGTAGGCTGGAAGCTGGTCTCGTTGTATAGAACTATCGGTCTATGCGTTATTATTCTAAGGTTTTACCCATTGAAGTATTATGTACGTTTTACCTATGTTTGGTTAGAAGTTAGAATGATCATTCGTAAAATTCAAAGCAGAGATCTAGCCAAGTACCTACCTACTTATCTTACCTAGCTCTTGATTGCCATCTCATTTACTGGCAAGTCACGAATCACGATGCAATCTAAGACGTTAGAACTTAGATGGTAGCGGCCATTTAGCGGGCAAAATCTAAAAATTGTATTCAATAAATTCGAAGTTCTTACGTATGTGGCTATACTTACATCTTTATTGAGCATATCCAAGTTAAGATGTCTAGGAATGTCGTAGTGTATCGTAAATCGTAATTTAGAAAAATAAAAATGTGTAGCCTATTATGGATATTATGATAAGAAACCTAGGTAAGTATATGGTATTCATTGCTGCGCAAAAAAGTTATGTAACTACGGTATAATATTATTATAAAGTTTGGTACCTACATAATATGGAAAATTTTCTGCATAGATAGGTACGAACATTCCTGCGACCAAGAAATACCTCCTTATTTCACTATTTATGTATACAGCCTCAAGGTGCGAACCGAAAACTTCAAGGTTTCAGGAGTCAGGTTCGATCCTCACCCTTTGCACAATAATTGTCGTACTTACTCCGTTTTCTGTTTATTTTGACGAGAGAAGAGGATACGAGTCAAGTCCACCTTGGCTAATATTCTTTAAAAAAAATAGTTATCACAATAAGATGGCAAAAGCATCATACGAGTATATTATGCATAGCGCACCTACTATATCATGCAGCTTTGATATCTAGGCAGTCCCGCTAATATAACTCGCGTAAAGATAGGTCAGGAACATAATATTACGTAGATATGAATACATCGTAATAAATAATAATGCATTCTACACAATAATATAGCTTCATAGTCTATACTCCTTATATGACACGAGCATCATATAACTACCGTCTTAACATGTGTTGAATTATAATCATCATTCATTTTTCATCATTAGCAACCCATCAACGGCTCACTACTGAGCGCAGGTCTCCTCTCAGAGAAGGGTTATAGGCCATAGTCCACCACGCTTGCCCTATGCGAATTGGCGGACTTCACACACCTTCAAGAACATTATGAAGAACTCTCAGGTGTGCATATTTCCTCACGATGTTTTCCTTCACCGTTGAAGCAAGTGATATTTAATTGCTAAAATACACTTGACTCCGAAAAGTCAGAGGTGCATACCCGGGATCGAACCTGCGACCCCCCCTAATAGGAGACCACAGTCCTAACCACTAGGCTATCACTGCTGCTTGAATTAGGTATGCTTATGAAACACTGCATACATAGCATAGTATCTATTGAATTGTAAACCTGTTTTGAAAAGAGCAACCGCCGAGTTTCTTGCTGGTTCTTCTCGGCAGGAAGGGGATTCCGAACCAGTGCAGTGGTAGACTCATGGACGATTCAAAAGCACTTGTAAAAAGTTTATTTGAATAAAAACATTTCTATTCTATTCTATTCCATTCCATTCCATTTCATTATATTCTATTATATTCTATTCTATTCTACTCTAATCATAGAAATATTACAATAATACATTGTATTGTAAATGTTATGTACCTACGTCAATAGTTTTCTATGACGACTCTACTGTCGTTACAAATTACAATGTTGTTCTTGTTAACATTGTAACCTTATTAATTGAGGAACGACGTGTTTTATGTACTTACGTTATTATCAATTAGACTAGGAATTCAAACTATAAAGACGTTGATTGTCTGAATAATAGCTCAACAACACTTTACAACGCTACTACCTACTTATTTTAATCTGAATTGCATCCTCCCTCAGAGTAACTATTAGTAGGTATAGAGTGCTAATATCGCACTGTTCGCCCAATACGCAGTGTGGACAGGTGAACTATAGTTACCTATATTGATAGATACGTGTCGAATAGGGATGGGTAATAATGCGCCGCAAGCGCAATTGTCGATGAATACAGCTGAATGGCACAATACTTACCTTACTTATGATCTGTTTTTTTTAGTAAATCAATATTGTTTTTTAATTTGAAAGTATGAATGTGCTTGGATTTGTATATTATATAAAAAGAAAGTTAAAAATAAAACGAGCTATTTTATCTTCATATTTATTTTTGAGTTATTATTGACCCATAACCGCCGACTTATCATATTAAGCGACATTTTTACCTAAATTGAGCTTTTATTACAAAATTTACGCTTACGTTTACGTACGTAACGTAACGTTTAGTAATTTCTTCCAATCGAATAATTTTTTTTTTAGTTTTCGTTTTCTCGGAGTGTCAGTAATATTAGGGATATATACATTCGAAGACTTTGGCGAATCACTCTGTTTGTCAGCTGTCAGACTGTGCTGTAGTGGCAATGAAGTTGCCACGTCGTTGATTAGACTCAAATTTGAAGTCGCTGCCACATCCAACTGATGGTCCGAAGATGAAAATTCATGTAAAAAAAGTGAAGGCACAGCGTCTTTTACTAATCTACGAAGTCCGTTTTTGGTTTCATACATGCTTGAATCCGGAAAGTGGAGTGAACAGATTTTACTCCAAATGTTTGGTTCCCAATTTATATTCCTTACAGCGTCAATCCATTTCTTCGTCAAATCCTGATCTTTTGGAAACCTAAAAATGACGGAAGTAGATATATTGTAAGGTGACTCGTACTATAACCTGCATGACTGTAGGTTCCATACTTTCATCATCAATCGTTACGTTCCTTCAAATATGATTGAGCAAAGCACCGGCTGGGTCACGCGTCATGCTCGTGAACGGGTGCCGCCAGCGGGAATGGGACTACTCTCTGTCTGCCCATCTTAACATGTATTGAATTGTAAGTAGGTAGGTATGCATTATTTGAACTTCCCCTCATTGTGGAAACAAACACTGAATATATTGCATACATAGCATTGTACCTATTTTAAACTATTTTGAAAAGAGCAACCGCCGAGTTTCTTGCTGGTTCTTCTCGGCAGGAAGGGCATTTCGAACCATCGGTAGATTCATTAATGTTTCAAAAGCACTTTTAAAAGTTTATTTGAATAAAAAATATTTCTATCTGATTCTATTCTAATCATTCACACAATAGGTAATTTTATTTTATTTATTAAATTTTATTTTATTTTTACTGAACTTCAATTCTTTTTCTGGTGGCAGGCTGGTCGTGGCTTATACCATCATAAGGCCACAGCTGCACTGGTAAGGCGACTGGCGATGCGACGCGACGCGATAAACCGTGTGTCACATCGCAGCGGCGATAAACTAGCGTACTAAATAATATAATGTATATCTTATACTATTGAAAATTACGCTCGACATAAGCAAATAAATTTCGCGCATCGATTATCTGATGCGGCCGTCCCCATTTGCTTATAAGAGTTTGTTTCAATGAAATCGCCGTCGCGTTGCAGTCGTCTTACTAGAGCGGCCTTACTTCTCGGACGTGCCGCTTAGCGATTAAGGCCGCGGCCCCACTGAGTACAGCCAGTCATTACGCGATGAAAGCAAATTGTAACATGTAAGAATTAAATTTGTAAAAACAGAAAATAAATCGGCCAAAAAACAAATAAGTTATAAGCGTTTTTATTATAACTACTAAATCTATCTCTTTCTAAAATGAAATTTTCTATAGAGCGTGTATGAAGCTGCTGACATGTGACATCACACTTCTATAGCACTTTATCTGTCTAACAGGAAACTTTAGAGGTTTATATTTCCGAGACTAGTTAAGATATTTAAAAAAAACGGCATAGTGTTATAATATTTAAAAACATTATTTTAAAGAAATAAGAAAATATCAGTCAAATACAAAATTCGCTAGTTTATCGTCACTGTAATGTTAGACACACGGTTTATCGCGTCGCGACGCGTCGCCAGTCACCTTACCAGTGCGGCCGCGGCCTAAGCGTTCCGACTTGATAATATGAAAAAAAGATTAGGAGTATGGGCTTAATTAAAAACTGCCTTAGCTTCTCTTCCAAGTTAGACTGCATAGTCGATCGCAATCAAGGATTTACTTGTATTGTAACTTGATAACAAATAAAAATAAAATCGCAAGTTTAAGAGTGCTGCGGTGTATAACTTTATTGCTCGCAGTACCAACGATAAATAATCAACCGGCCGGCAGTCGGCATCGAACGCGTCACATCACTATCCGAGTTTGCAATCGAAGCGGGGTTGCGGGGCAGTGCGGGCGGTGCGTGTCGCCTCCCGTCCCACGTCTCTTTCAACCCCGCGAAGCGTAATTTCTATTTTACTTAAAATTATAAAAACTTGACCAACCGGTGAAATGTGATGCTGGAATTTTGTTTAGTTGTTTTTCTTGTATCATTCTTACAAGTTTTTAAGGCACATTTAACCATTTTTTAAATTTAATTCTGCTAAAAGCTCGCAACAGTCATTTACACCGCTAGTACTCGTATGACTACCAGCGCTTGCGAACGGACCGATCCAATGTTCTCACCGGTGTCTACAGTTCCCAGTTAGAAACGAGCGCTCTATACCTACTAATACTTACTCTGAGCATCCTCCGTTTTTTTTTTCGTAAAGAAAGAGACCCTTTTTACAGCCTTTGGTTAAATAACCGATGCGCAAGCTCCTAACATTTTTTTTCGATAAGTACTAAACAATATCGACAACATATTTTAAGGCGCATCACTACGACTGTCAACTTTCTCACTTTTGAATTGTTTATTGGTTGTAAGTGTCTCGAAATAATAACTACTACCACAGGGTAAGGATAGGTTCATAACCGAGTACCGATACCTGATAACTAATGAGGCACCAAAAGTTCTAGATCTTTCTACAGAATCTGCATTCTGAACCGGTGGTAGAGTCGCAACTCGCAACGTGTCTTATGAGCCACAGCCCACAGGTTGATTTGAATTTGAATTAAAAGAAAAATTATTATTAAGTAGGTACTTATCTACTTTTTTTTAGGTAGAAGAGAAAATTGATCTTGATCTTCTAATACAGTAAATTATTTCCTAGATATAAAATACTTACCTAGGTAAGGTAGGTATCTACAGTAGGTAGGTATATGTACCAACCTACATACGTATCTACCTATATATACTTAGATTAAAGATCAAATTAATAATTATAAATAAGTTACATATTCCGTTTTTTATTCATGGTGTTTTTAGTTTTAATAGTAGGTAGGTAGGTATCTACAGGTTGTTGGATTTACAAGTTGGAATTTTTTAAAACCATTCCATCAAAATAAAATATACCTACTTAGCTTGTTCATTGACCTAACTTGCCTACTATTTGTATATTTCTGTATTTATATCCCTGCTTTATTATTGAACTAGCTGATGCCCGCGACTTCATCCGCGTGGATTTAGTTTCTAAAATCCCTCGGGAACTCTTTGATTTTCCGGGATAAAAAGTGGCCTATGTCACTTTCCAGGTACTCAACTATACCCATGGAAAAAATCACGTCAATCCGTATCCCTGTTGCTGCGTAATTAAAAGACAAACCAACAAACCAATAAACAAACACACTTTCGCATTTATAATATTAGTAAGGATTATGAAATACCAAGTAAATTCATAGCTTATTAATATTATTAGAGACTAGTTAATATTATATCGATGGAAGTTTAATTAAATTATTAATTTTATAGACGGAAGATCCAAAACGGGTAGGTAGGTAGGTAGGTACCTAACGGGGTAGGTATTTTTCAAAAAAATACCTCAGAGGTATACTCTTACCCTATGCTTACCCTATTTTATCTTTTAATAGTCGTGCCTTATCGAAAAATCTAGAAGTTTAGTGCTATATTATACCGATCGAATGAGTAAGCTTGTGGCTTGTGGATTCCACAGAAACTCCGTTGAAAGTTCGTTGACCCACTAGATGACTAGAATGGCTTTCTATTTCGTATGCGCCTCGAGCGTAGGTCGACAAGCACAAACTTTATAGCGTCTCTTGCAAAAATAATTTTTCAAAAAGTTTTTCAACGAGTTTTTAAGCTATTGCATAGCTTTTATCGCAGGCTTTGAACTAGGACAAACAGTTTGAGCGCGGCGACCGAATCCAGAAATTCCGTAACGAAAATAAACCTAACACCGTCGTTCAGTAAGCGTTCAACATTTTAGAGGTTCACAAGTAGCTCTGTTCGGCGCAGTGGGCGAGCGGCCGCTTTCTTTTCCGTATGGTGTAGGTATGATGTCGCAGGTTCGAATCTCACTCGCGAAGTAGTGACAGTGCATTTTTCTTGTTTGTTTGTTTTTTAATTATTTTTTGCATAATTTTTATTTTGCAAAAAAAATATTGCATAAATATTATAATTGCATAAGTTGATAAAAAATGCTATGCAATAGCTTTACCGCGGCAGTCCCCGAGTGCCACTTAATTTTTTGATTGTGTGGATGCTTTATCAAGGAGATGTGCCATGTGGATTCGACATAAACATATAGTAAGTATTATCAGAGAACGGATATTTATCTAAGTATCTCTCCTTACCAACTTATATAATTGCTTACCCACTACCTTAGGTAAGGTTCGCATTTTGACCAGAAACCTCTTAGATGTCCAACGCTGGACATCTTGCAATGGAAGAATCTTCACAGAACACGATTTTATGCCGCTTTTGCTTATGCCCAGGCAGCGGCTTCCAGCCGGTCGTATAATTTAAGAAAAGGACTAAAATAAGTGAGACTTTCGTGGGAAATTAAAGCCCTCATTTGAGCCCTCATCTATGCTCATGCAAAAATCACGTGGAACCGTTTCCTTCAATGCTGCATGATTGAAACACAAACCAACAAACAAACACATAATATTCGCTCAGTACAATAATTGTGTGAAATATACCTATACTAGGTACCTATTTAACGTGCTTAGGAACGGAAAACGCCCAAATCTCAAAACCTTCCGTCGGCAAAGTGGTCTACGTTGACCGCGAGCACGTGGAAGACAAGGCCGAAAGGGGATGCCGACGCTTAACGTTACAAATTCTACATTTTGTTTCACAAATTTGAACGTTAATTCTACACAATAAAGTTTCAAATCACTTGAAAGTACAATATTTGTACAACTATTGGGTGACAGTGCGTAAGTAGTTATGCAAATTGTATGGGGTTTGTCCACTATTCACGTGAATTGAATTGGCGCAATTATCGTCTTTATATTCAAATTGTTACTAGGTATGTACCTATATTATCTACCTATCCTACCTAGAAACTATTTCTAATTACTAACCCTGGTAATAACTTATGTCGGAAAGTTGACTAAAAGAAAATACCTACCTAACCCTGAGGCAACATACATTCCGAACGAGAGACAAAGTTGTAAAAGTTCATTTCAATGAAAAACATTTTCTTTTCCAAGACTTAAATTATAATTTATAAAATTTAAAAATAGTGACTAATTTTATTAATTTAAGAACATATAAGTAAGAACATGTTTATTTCTGAATGTCACCCTAAACTTTTGTTTATCGGGAAAATGGTGCTGGAGTGGCGACCCCGCACCGGAAAGTGCAGTGTTGGCAGAACCCTCACGACATCAAAAGAGTCAAAGGATTCAAGCGGCGCAAGACCGACGCATGTGGCCCATGCAAGAGACGTTTGTCCGGCAGTGGATGTATATCGGTTGATAAAGAAGAAGAAGGAATAATGTATAATATCTAGCATAATATCATATTATAGAGAAGTCGGTTAGCTAGATGCAACCTTGTTTCTAACTAAGTGATTCTTGGGAGGACCATAAAAGGGGCATACAAACTTACGATAATGTTCGATTTGACATTGGTTTTTGACAATATTCAAATTAAACGCGCATTGAACATTCAAGGTCATTGGATCATGAACTCCATGAATGGGCTTTGCAATTTGTATTCTTCGATTCGATTGCTTTCTATAATAAATGTAGCTACTAGGTAGTCCACCTTATATTTTGATATTTTTACGAACTTATTTTATTTTCTGAATATTCCAAAAGTAGAACTTACCGCATCAGTGCAATTTCTTCGAAAACCTATAGAAGTTAAATAGTAAATTATTCAATCAATAGTATATATGATGTAATCGATGGCTTACGTTACGGTCGCCGAATAAAACGGTTGAAAATCCTTGGTACATAATGTTAATAAAATAATAATAATATTAGTCTTATCATTCTAATATAAATGATACTAAAATGTAATTTAGTACTTGAGGAAACATACTTAGGTATAGCTTGTATGCGCACTGACCTTATCGCTTATGTATATTAACATAATACCTATTAGGCAGTAGGCATGCCTATTACCTACGTCTATCCATTATTATGTATTCACCTTGCTCTTGCAGGCATGCAATAATCAAATATGCAACAATAAAATAATGCGTAATTTCCTACGTATTTTTATTGGATAAACTGTCCTCTTCTTCTTTATAAACCGATAGACGTCCACTGTTGAGCAAGTCTCTTGTATGGACTTCCACAGGTCTTGGTATTGCGCCGCCTGTAGCCAGCGGCTCCCCGCGACTCGTGTGATGTTAATGATGTTATCGGTCCACTAGAGGGGGAGGGGGGGGGGGGGGGTCTGCCAAGTGCCAACACTGTGCTTCCCGGCAATGAGTCGTCACTCCTCCAGCACCATTTCCGTACCATCAGTTTTTGCGCCTCGCTGAACTATGTCGGTCAGTATAGTATATTATGTCGAACCACCTGAATATTACCCTATGCGATGCCATATTTACGTCCGTTACTTCACGCAAAGAATATACCTACTTACTTAATATGACGTCAAGAAAGACGATTCGCCTTTATGAACGGACAGTGTTTCAATGGTTTCAATTGACGTATGTTGATCTAAATATAATACGTAATCATTTTCTTGAATGTATAATGCATTTGAATTTCCTAGTTTTACACAGCAATGTACCTAGATATATTACCAACCTGAACATTCTCTGCATACATAATAAAGGTACACGCATTCATACGGCGGCAACACACAAACACACACACACACACACACACACACACACACACACACACACACACACACACACACACGCACACGCACACACACTAATAGTGATAATAATTGTGATAACTAGTGAATTGTAGTCTCGGAGGTAGCGGTGGCATCTGCAACACAGTTTTTACTAAAGCAGTGCTACCCCTGCCTTTTTACTGTAACTATATTATTTATGTGAACATTTAGATATTTGTTATTGTATTTAGTACTGTAAAAAAGCACTTTGTAAAGTACTGAATAAAAATTTATGATTATGATTATGAACAAAATAATAAATACTTACCAATACCAACCTAAACAAAATATTATCTATATACTTACCAAACAAAGGTTTTAAATTTTTCCAGTAAATTGTTATAACTGTGCGTTTATCGCTCATTTGATGCAACATTATTTTATCCCAAAAATCCAAAGTTACAAATGTGGTCAAATCTGTGTTTAATTTTTCGACTTACCTATGTATGGGGTTGACATGCCAAAACCCCAAAAAATATAGATTAAAAAAAACTTACCTACTTATGTATTTTTAGCGCATGAAACGGTGATTTTTTTCTACATTCTAGTTAAAATCGAGTAGTTATCTCTTTGGAGGTATAAAATTGTTGCAGAGCACAAGAGCGCTATTATGAATGGCGCTACAAATAATTGATGTCATTTTTCTATGGACAGCAAGTCCAGTGGTACTCATAGATTATAGAGGTCATAAATTATAGAGGTCAGGGGCGTGCCGTCATCAAAATAAACAGTAGCAGATCCAATATCCGACCACAAACGAATCAATGCATACTTACAATGCCTGACATGAGCCAGTTTAACTCGGAATGAAAACACAATGATGATGTTTATGTTCACCGAATAATTGTAAGAACTGCAAGTTTATAAATAAGTAAAAAAATCGGCCAAGTGCGAGTTGGGCCTCGCTCTTTTAGGGTTCCGTACATATGACCAAATCACTTTTCTAGTCTAACTAGATATTTAAATATCTTAGTTCTTAGATAGTACTAAATTAGCATACGGGGAAAAATGAAAAATGACGGACAACGGCGGCTTAGTAATAGGGTCCCGTTGGCACCCTTTGGGTACGGAGCCCAAAAAAACTAGTGAAATTGTGAACGGACTCTAAAATTATTAGGTAAAAACTTTGGATCATCATCATCATCATCAGCAACACATCCTATAGCCTGCGCTGGCCCAATACAAAAAATAGGCAGTCTTCACACACCTTTGGGAACATTATGCAGGTTACCTCGATGTTTTCCTTCATAGCTCCGAAAAGTCAGATCGGGAAGTCAGTCCGGGATCGAACCCGCGGCGATCCCCCGAATATGAGACATTTATTTATATCTAGCACAGAACAAATTCAAGCTTTTGCCACAGAATTATAATTAATAATCTTGTGAATTATTTTTCACAAGATTATAATTTTTTATTTTCTACTAACTTTTACCCACGAGTTTGTCCGCTTGGACCGAATTAGGTCCTTAAAGTCTCTGGTCTTCCGGGATAAAGGCCTACATTATGTCACGCTCCAAGCCCTCTCTACCCATGCAAAAAATCATGTCGATCCGTTGTCTCGTTGCTGAATTATTGAAGGACAAATCAACAAACAAACAGACTATTATACATTTTACATTTTAATATTTTACATTTTACATATTAAGCCTGAGCAGTACAACAGTACAGGCTAACGTTTACACTGTGTATTTATTAACCCCGACGCAAAAAGAGGGGTGTTATAAGTTTAACTTGTGTATGTGTGTATGTGTATGAGTCTATCTGTATGTCTGTCTGTTCCCTCGTAGCAGCCTCCCCGAAGGGGACCTATATTGATGCGGTTTTTTCTGTTTGAAAGCTAATGTAGTCCAGGTGGTTCGTAGCAATAATTTATGAAGATCTGCTCAGGTGTTTGAAGATCATCAGCTCATTTCCCATAATTCCTTCCATGATTAAAGGGTCTTACAAACTTTCACGGGTGCGATTGGGTGCGATTGATTTGAAATTTGGTGTACTGTTACTTCTGATTATTTCCAAGGCATGGCAACCTTGAGCTGATGCTGTAGCATCAAGAACCTACACTGCCGGATACCCAACTCCTCAGCAACTGACAGCAGATATATCTGCTGTATACTATAGTATAGGCTCATTACAATGGTCTCAATAAGTAGATAGATGATGGTCGAGGATCGAGGTGGAGGATCTGATTTTAGAGCAGAAAACTGGGTAACAGGATGTCAGTTGATCGTATATGATCGTACATAGTCCGGCCATAGATTCACATGTCCGGGGTATTTTAAATTTTAAATGTAGGTACACTTGTACATGTTAAGTAGGTATATATACTTAGTATATTTTAACGCGACCAGCATTCGTGAAAGACTCGCAGATTTTATTACACAGGAATGTACTTATCTAATTTTATAACATGAATGTATGTGACTCAGGAACGGGAACGGATAATTCTTGTTCCTCATACTTTAGGTACTTACGTTAAGCTATTTTGAACAGTTCATAAATTATGAATGTTTATTTAGCCGTCGGCTTTTATGTAGGTGGTACATGAAAATAGTGAAAAATCAATTTACAATAATGAACAACTAATTTTGTATCATCAACCCATTATCAAGCAGTGATAGCCTAGTGGTTACGACTGTGGTCTCCTATTCGGGGGGTCGCAGGTTCGATCCCGGGTACGCACTTCTGGCTTTTCTAAGTTACCTGCGTTTAAGAAATTAAATATCACATGCTTTAACGGTGAAGGAAAACATCGTGAGGAAACCTGCACACCTGAGAGTTCTCCATAATGTCCTCGAAGGTGTTTGACGTCCACCAATTCGCATTGGGCCAGCGTGGTGGACTGTGGCCTATACTTAACCCTTCTCTGAGAGGAGACCTGTGCTCAGTATTGAGACGATGATGGGTTGTAATGAACCCATTTTCGCCTCACTAATGAGCGCGGGTCTCCTCTCAGAGAAGGGTTACAGGCTGTAGTCCACCACTCTTGCCTATTGCGCTATTGCGAATTGGTAGAGAACATTATTTATGGAGAACTCTCAGGTATGCAGGTTTACTCACGAATCACGATGTTTTCCTTCACCGTTGAAGCATGTGATATAAAAGCTTAAAAGCACATAACTCCGAAAAACCAGAGATGCGTACGCGGGATCGAACTTGCGACCACCGAAGAGGATACCATAGTTCTAACCACTAGACTATCACTGATTTTTTTAGACTGTTATACCTACTTTAGGAGTGAGTACAATAATAGATGGGGATTGAATCATCCACCTATCAGTTTTCAGTCCGCACCTTTAATACCTATTATGATAGAATACTTTATAAAGTAGGAAGAAAAACATTCAGGAAGAATATTCTGACTGCCTTTATATCGGAACACACCTACCTATATGCAATTATTAAATTACGATTCTTATATATGTTTATCTTCTACCTTACCTTACCTATTTAATATAAATAACCTTGAAGGAAGCCTTATACGAAAATACGCATCAAATACATAAACACTGACATTCAAAGTCGAATTAATAATCAGTTATTACACTTAGATAAGAATTGCTTATAATTACAACTTGCAATAACTGATATTTTCTAGGTTTCAGTATCAGACGTACCTACCTATCTAATATGTTGAGACGCGTAATTATTATGATTGTAATTAATTGCATTTTAAGCGGTTGTCTTTAGATAAAACAAAAGTGGCCTAGTTTGAGTATGTAGGTATGTGTGGATTTCGAAGTTATGTGCGTTTAGGCAATTAAATATCACATCACATGCTTCAACGGTAAAGGACAACATCGTGAGGAAACTTGCACACCTGAGGTTGTCCATAATGTTCTCGAAGGTGTGTGAAGTCCGCCAATTCGCATTGGGCCAGCGTGGTGGACTAAGGGTACGTTTATGCACACGCGGCGTGTGGTGCGTCGAGCGGTGCGTCGCGTCGCGCGCTAAACTCAAACATATGGCCAAGTTTGAGAGCGTTCACGCGGCCGCCGCGGAACCCGCGTGAACGCTCTCATACTTGGCCATAATATGTTTGATTTAAATAACGCTCGACGCGACGCACCACGCGCCGCGTGTGCATAAACGTACCCTTAGGACCTATCCTTCTCTGAGTTGAGACCTGCATTCAGTAGTGAGCCGTTGATGGGTTGCTACTTGCTGATGATGATTATGATGGTGGTGGATTTCCCTCTTGATTCTACCACTGCACTGTTGTGTATGATTTTACTTATAAGTACGTATTTTAATTTCAACTCTTTAGAAAGTTAAAATCTACTTATTTATAGCTTTTGTGTTTTTGGATGATTATTAGGTATTTTTTTTTTACTTTTGTGTTGCCTTATAATTAGATAGAACTTCTTCTTCTTCTTCTTTATCAACCTATAGACGTCCACTGCTGGACAAAGGTCCCCCAGTGACCATCAGATAGACCTACCTATTTTTATTTAAATCCACAAAACAAAATTAAAGAACTTCCAATTTATACTTATTAGGTTTTTCTTTTCCTTGGTATGTTTATGTTCATGCCTAAGAAAATTGTAATTTGTTTTTATTGTTGCTCTTCAGAATTTATTCCTGGCTGCGGTTGTAACCTCGTACTTATTTTTGTATTAAATTTCCTAGCAGGTATTTTCTACAATAAAAGGTAAATGAAACATCATTCGTCATTACCTACCTACTTGTAATCGAGAAACCTCTTCATACACGTGCTCGATCAAAGATTACAGTAGTAGGATCACTCACATTAAGAGTAAGATCCCAGTGCCGCCAGACCTAAGTTATTTTCTCAGCAATTATTTGTGTACGATAGAGTACTGTTCGAATGTCCTTTCAGTATATGCGTACCAGTTAGATTGTGCCGACGGCCAATTTCCAGATACCAGGTGCTAAAGGTAGGTAAAAACTAGAATAACTTATCTTAAATTCTCAGGGCTGATTTTCATATATGTTTTAAAGAATATTGTAAAAATTAATAAATTAATACTGCCAGACGCTTACCGCCGGCGGTTACTTTAGTCAGACGCTTTGAAGCTCCCAAAAAAATATATAATTTAAGTTAACTTATATTCTCAGTTCTGATTTTTATACATGATACTCAGGGAACTATTGCGATATTATCTGTAAGCTGCCAGACCTATTGGAAGGGTCAAACATCCCCCCAGACACACATTATGCGTCCCCATATGTATGAGCGCTAGAACATGATTCACTTGTTTAAGTGTGTGAGAGATAATATCATCATACTATAATATTATAAATGCGAAAGTGTGTTTGTTGGTTTATCCTTCAATCACTCTGCAACAGAGCTACGGATCGACATGATTTTTTGCCTGGGTATAGCTTGCAGAAGATATTGCAATAGTTCTCTCTCTCTAGATCCTAAGCTATACCCAGACAAAAAATCACGTCGATCCATAGCTCTGTTGCAGAGTGATTGAAGGACAAACCAACAAACACACTTTCGCATTTATAATATTATAGTATGATGATATTATCTCTCACACACTTAAACAAGTGAATCATGTTCTAGCGCTCATACATATGGGGACGCATAATGTGTGTCTGGGGGGATGTTTGACCCTACCAATAGGTCTGGCAGCTTACAGATAATATCGCAATAGTTCCCTGAGTTCTAGTTTTTACCTACCTTTAGCACCTGGTATCTGGAAATTGGCCGTCGGCACAATCTAACTGGTACGCATATACTGAACGGACATTCGAACAGTACTCTATCGTACACAAATAATTGCTGAGAAAATAACTTAGGTCTGGCGGCACTGGGATCTTGGACCAATTTGACATCTGTCTGTCTGCTTCATATTGAGGTGACCTAAAATTGCCTTCTTTGGTCATTATTATGAATAAAATAAAATGAATAAATGTGTAAATAAAAAGTAAAAAAGCCTTTTATTTCTCATCACAATTAGATAAGTACATGCAATAAACACATTAAGGCTACATAAATTTAAAAAAATAAAATCAAAAATTAATATAATACATTTTTAGTTGTACAATTATTAATCCTTAGGATATTTTTTGGGATGAGAACCCCCTTCGGGTATAGCTTTCCAGTTTCCTCTATGTAGGGCTATTTTGGGCCAGTCGTTTCTATTTATGAATAAATAAAACTTTGAAAAAATAAATAATCATAATATTGTGTAGGGCACACACATTTTGCACACCATTACAACTTTAAAAGGTTACGTAAGTTACGTTACGTTGTTGAATTTTAATGACGTGTCAAATGTGATCTATTAAATCAGTCCTACTTTTAGCTCTGATAGTTATTAATGTTTATTATGCTTATAGCATGCTTACAGCAGACCTTGCCGGACAATGTAGTTTCAGTACCACCTACCAATTAAGATTACCTACATTGAGAAAATAATTGCGCACATTTATCGTTTAAACTCTTGCTAAACAGAATCAAACAAAAATTAGCAAGACCGAATTAGCGCTGGCGAATTCCTCGACTGCGCGGCGCTATATTCCCATGCCAGAACTGCCAGCACTGCGTATATTATGAGTTACAAAAATAAATACAGTAAAACATGCAAAATTGTATCTCATTCAGTTTTTAAATAAGGTATAGATTACTCTACACGTCTTGTGCTCGTTAACCAAATCGGGTGTGAACTGAGGACGAGCTAGCAGTTGACGGAAAGGTACAGCACCTTATAAGTAGGTATCTATATCCTTGTCCATCTTTGAGTATTAAACCAACTTTAATACTCAAAGTTGTCCATACTCCATACTATTATTATAAATGCGAATGTGTGTTTGTTTGATGGTTTGTCCATCAATTGCAAATGCAACGGTGCAACAACTCGACGTGATTTTTTACATACTTACCTATAGGGTTGTGGTTTTTTATCCTGGAAAAACATAGGGTCCTCGTGGGATTTATAAAAGTCTAAAGTCGCGGGCAAAAGCTACATCGTTATTTTATATTTTAATCTTGATGCCTGCGAATTGAATTTGACTTTTTAATGTATCGAGTTTATTTGTGGTTTATTTTATAACCCCGCGGGAATTGTTTGTTAATTTGTAATTAATTTAACTGTAATTGTTTGTTTGTTGTTTCCTTGATAAAAAGCAGCCTTAAAATCACATCGATAGATGTGATAGATAGATAGATTGGAAGACAAACTATTAGCCAACAAAATAGGCTTGTTCTTGCTCGGTCACTAAAAGGAGCGCTCCGTACTTGTACATTCACAAGACTGTACTAGTTCGGACTTCTAGTACTATTAGTACAGTGGTTCCGAGCCAAACGACAGAATCACAGACCAAAGAGGTCTCACAAGGATCAAAGTACTTAATAAACAATCTACTACTATAAAGCCCAATTTAGACGGTGCCTCGTTCATCGTTCATTTATGCGAACATTTTTGCGAAAATGAAAAATGCGTCTTAATTAGCCCTAAGGGCGAATTTAGACGGTTAATTTTTCGAGATTTTTTGCTTTCATTTTCGAAGCTTCATCGATGAGCCATCGAAAACGAGCCGTCTAAATTTGCCTTTAGGGCAAAGGGCCTTTGGGTTCATTTCCGGAAAAATGTTCGCAAAAATGAACGATGAACGAGGCACCGTCTAAATTGGGCTTTAGTTGAATGTATAAAAGCGGCATCTTCACCGGCATTACGATACGCGATTCGCCTATGCGAAAACGTCGCCTTTCCAAAGGCACCGTCTAATTTGGCCCTAAGATCGCTATGACCTTTATATTACCTCGTACCACCGATGCACACGTCATACAAAGTGCATCCGGACTTATGCTGGGTGCATCTACGGTTGACTTTCTCGTGGTGCAGACTGCAGATGTGCTAACAGCCTATAGAAGCACGAGTACATCACCGCTACATCACGCACGGATGTACACAATGGCTAGTCTATTTTTATCTAATCAATATCACTCCTAGGTACTCTAGGAAGGTAGCCTGTGCCAATTGAATATAAAAGAGAAACGGGGTGTAATTTTGGTATACATATACTTTATTGTCGCTACACATACACACACTAGAAACTAGGATACAAGCTTCGGGACTTAGGTCTACAATTTCGCATGCAAAGGCGGTATGCCACAGAATTGCGGATGCATACATACATTTTTACATACAATAATTATTATACATCTATTGATACATTGATACATAAAAAGTAGTCCCTACCCTCTGCGCTAGGAAAACCTGTGTTGCAGAAGGTAGTTCCTTCCAGCAATAATATATAATTATGAAAAACATATATATATATATATATATATAAATATAAGCTTTAATATATATATATATATATATATATATATATATATATATATATATAAGTTTTATATATATATATATATAGGCTTTAAGAACACACTTATCTTGAAAAAAATTGCCACCGAAAGGTTTGAGAGATGGACATAGACTACGTTGTATCCAGGTAACACAGAGTTCCCACGGGATTTTCGAAAACCTAATTTCCCGAGGACGAAGTCGCGGTCTTCAGCTGGTATAACATACACCTAATGCCCTTGGCCGCAATACCTCATTTAACAGGACGCCTTGGCATATCAATTTACGGGGACGACACATATAACCATCTTCCACCCTAAACAGACATGGCAGGGGGAAAATCGATAAAACTGATTTTTTAGCTTTTTAGGCTACACTCTGTGCGGTGTAGCATAGAGCGCCATAGACAATGATGGCAGTGATTATTTATTTTACTTCGATCACAGAAAAAAATTTACGACCGTGATATTTAGGGTGCAACTGCAAATATGAAGTCTATTTGTACCTATATCGCGGCAATGGACAAGAGTGACAAGGAATGGTTCGTCTAATTTCGCCTATAATAGCTATACCGCACCATAGTACACCGCACAGAGTGTAGGTACTTATCTACTAAAGTAGAATCAATAATTCAGTAGAGAGAATTGGCATTTACAGTGTACATTTCTAACGAAAATAAAATAGTGTTGTGACAGGATCCACATCAATCACTTACTCATTATGTCGTGTACTTTTTACTAACTAAGAAAATTCTCAAATTGTGTTTATTTTAATTGATACAAAAATATTTTCAATAGCATGATCTTATGGAAAATCTGATCTCTTCTTTGTCGGCCTATACTGAGGAAATAAACAACTTTTAGTACTAAAAATTGATCTTAAATATTTCTATTCGTGCTTTCTATTATTACAGCTTTAAAAAGGTGACCTTTAATACTATTTCTATTACATATTATGTGATCTTATGAGATTCATAAAATGAAATGTAAAAGTACAGTACTACAGCTATCACTACTTACTGAACTAAAACATCACTATTACAATAAATATGGCAATATTATTTTACAAAGTGACATTAGCAACTGTCATTTCACTCTACTGAATTATTGATTCTACTTTACAGATCTACTTCGCTCCAGCAATACGTGAGACGGCAACAATATTCGATTATATTGTTTATTACCAAGAGCAATTAATGCTGAGTTTCTTGCTGGTTTTTTTCGGTTGGAAGATCATTCCGAACCTGTAGTACTTGACTTAACTTGTTCGAAATTCAAAATTATTTATTTCACGTAGGCCAACTTGTGGCTCTTAAGACACGTCATGACTCTACCACACCACCGGTTCGGAAAGCGGATTCTTCGAAGAGCCTAGCCGGCAAGATCTTCAAATACTGTAAGTAAAAGTTTATTTAAAAATAAAAACAAAATCTATTTTTATACTTACGAATATTCTTTAAACTATCTGGAGTAGAGCTGCCGCCGGCTGCGCAGTGCGCGTTGCGTCACTGGCTATGTGTGAACAGGGCTTAAATCTATTATGAACTAGCTGATGCCCGCGACTTCGTCCGCATGGATTTAGTTTTTAAAACTCCCGCGGGAACTCTTTCATTATCCGAGATAAAAAGTAGCTCTCCCGGTCTGAGGAACAACTATTACATCCATTACTATACCCATGCAAAAAATCGCATCAATCCGCTGTTCTGTTTTTTTTTTAAAAGTATCCTATGTCCGTCTCCTGGTTCTAAGCTACCTCTCCACCAATTTTCAGCCAAATCGGTTCAGCCGTTCTTGAGTTATAAATAGTGTAACTAACACCACTTTCTTTTATATATATAGATTAAATATTTATACCTACAAAGGAATGGATATAGATTATAGATACATTATTTTCTTTGTATATCTACACATCCATCCACAATGGTACCAGCGGAAAATGTGCAAGTTTCCTTGACATAATGACCCGAATAAGGAACAATGTGGAAAATCGATAAGATTGTATTCGTGCTTGTATGATGTCGACTGTCGTATCGCTATACGTACCTATCTATATATATAAAAGAAAGTGGTGTTAGTTACACTATTTATAACTCAAGAACGGATGAACCGATTTGGCTGAAAATTGGTGGAGAGGTAGCTTAGAACCAGGAGACGGACAAAGGATACTTTTTATCCCGTTCGACCGGGTTTCCGTCAAGTCACTATAAAACGTGGTATAACAAAAACGCATCTGACATGGAATAACAAAACGCAAATGACAGTGGAATAACAAAGCGTAAATGACAGCTAAACGTAATTTTGTCTTTGGTTAAGTATGGTAAAAAATTTGACAATTATAAAAAGTGTTATAATAAAGCATTACTGATATTATAAATGCGAAAGTGTGTTTGTTTGTTGGTTTGTTCTTCAATCACGTCGCAACAGAACAGTGGATTGATGCGATTTTTTGCATGGGTATAGTAATGGAACTAGTAGTGGTTCGTCAGACCGGATGGAACATAGTTCCTTTCGATTACATTGTGTTCGGTATTTTCGCGGTACAACATTGGGTCTCCATAGCCTAGTG
Organism: Oeneis ivallda; assembly: GCA_029955525.1. Classification (NCBI taxonomy): domain Eukaryota; kingdom Metazoa; phylum Arthropoda; class Insecta; order Lepidoptera; family Nymphalidae; genus Oeneis; species Oeneis ivallda. The sequence goes on along the minus strand of JARPMR010000018.1, from coordinate 15,443,446 downwards.
GCTCCGGCAGTCGCTTAACAGTTCAAAGTCGATGGTTCGAATCCCAGCTCGACAGACTGAAGTTTCTATTTTCAATTTTATTTTAAATAATTTCTACATGTGGAAGTGGGAAAATTCCACATGTAGAAATTATTTAAAATAAAATTGAAATAGAAAATTCAGTCTGTCGAGCTGGGATTCGAACCATCGACTTTGGCTACGGAGACCCAATGTTGTACCGCGAAAATACCGAACACAATGCAAAATTCACATTCAACAAAAAAGTATCGGTTTCAAAAAAGTGTCGTGTCGGTTCCTTAATTTTTTCCGTCTAGCCCCCTTCCGCATCACGCGATAAGGACCTACGTTTCAAAAAAAGTAAAAAATAAAAAAAATACGCGTCGTATTGAGAACCTCCTCTTTTTGTTTTTTTATGTCGGTTAAAAATAGAATATAGATGTGCAACACGTTCATAGTTCAAGCGGGATGATACAAGTACAGTGCTGCCAACTTGAGATTATTTCGTGTATCCGTCGCTCGTCGGGTTGGCGAACTTGGACAACAAATTATATAGATTGTAAATTTTTTGTAGTTAAGTTTTTATTGAAAATTAAAGATAGGTATAGTTGACTGTTGAAGTAATAGTTTAGAACATGTTTGAAATAAATAAATAAGCAAATTAATTACTGATGATTTTTCCTAAATATTCTAATTTCGTACGGTATTTCATATATCGAATAAAATATATCGATATTATATATTGAGTTCAATTCAATCATTCAATAATATCGAATTTATCGATATTTTATCACGTATCGAGCACTCCTAGGCATCGCGTCCGGCGCCTATTTGACCCTAAAGTGACGTTAGCGAAACGTCATCTTTACGACCAATATGGTACGTCCAGATGCTGACCCTAAAGTGACGTTAGCGAAACGTCCTCTTTACGACCAATATGGTACGTCCAAGTGCTGACCCTAAAGTGACGTTAGCCAAACGTCCTCTTTACTTGCAGCTTGACATTGTCATAAATAACTTAGAAACAGACCATATCATTATCGGAGGGGACTGCAATGCTAAAAGTCCGTGGTGGGGCCACGATGATGAGGATGACCGGGGTACATTGTATACACAATTTATAGCTGAGCGCGGACTGGAAGTACTAAATGAAGGCTCTGTTTCAACTTTTTACACAATCCGTAGAAATATACCATGCCAAAGCATCGTGGACGTCACTGTGTGTTCTTTATCTTTACTAGATAGAATCCAGAATTGGAAGGTTGACATTAATTTTGTGACTACTTCTGACCACAGAGCAGTAACCTTTGATCTCGTCGTTGGCAAACAAGAACATCAAACGCAATCAAGGAATTCTACTAGAAAATTTAATACAAAGAAAGCTGACTGGAAGGCCTTTAAACAGGAACTCGCGATATTATTAGAACAGAATAAATTCACAGATATGGCAATAAAGGAAGCAAAGTCTGCTACTGAAATTAATGACCTTGTCTACATCTACACGAATTGTATAAAGGAAGCGTGTAATAAAACTATTCCCATTCTGGGCCCATATATAACTAAGAAAATCAATTGGTGGACTAACGAATTGAAAGATTTAAAAACTAAAGCCATCCGCATTAGACGGAAATTCAAAAAGCAAATTCTAGGAGGAGACCTTTTGTTATTGAGGACTACTTGAGCGCGCTAGGAGAATATAAAGTGGCTATACTGACCACACGTACTCAAAGTTGGAAAGATTTTTGCACTACTCAAGACAAGGAGTCTATGTGGGACAAAATATATAGAGTTATAAGACATTCCGGAAAAAGTGGTAATGATATAATGTTGAAAATTGGTAATACTGAATTGAATCCACAAGAATCAGCTAATTTACTTGCGGAAACATTCTATCCCTCTGACGACCCAAACAGCGATGAAGATTACCATAAAATGATTAGAAATACGTCCAAAGAACAAATAGAAGAACTTAATACAACTTCTCGAAATGCCGATCAAATAATACCATTTCAGCTTTATGAAATCACCCAAGTACTAAATAGCATAAGTGCAACAAAAGCTCCAGGCGACGATGGTTTTACGGCTGATATCTGCAAAGAAGCATTCTACGTGAAACCGCAATTACTGTTAGATCTAATGAATAAGTGTTTGTCAATAGGATACTTCCCAAAACAATGGAAGAAAGCAACGATAAAAGTTCTAAAGAAACCTGGGAAAGATGACTATACTAAACCGAAAGCATATAGACCAATTGGCCTCCTTCCTTTACATGGCAAAATACTCGAGAAAATGTTTTGCAACCGCTTATTATGGACACTGGGCGCTGAAGACAAACTATCAGTCAGACAGTATGGATTCATGCCACAGAGAAGTACGGAGGATGCTTTATATGATGCTTTAACTATTATAAGAACTGAATTGAAAAATAAAAAGTTAATTGCAGTGGTCTCTCTGGATATAGAAGGTGCATTTGACAATGCATGGTGGCCAAAAATTATTGAACAGTTGGTGGATAAAAAATGTGATGCACATATTTTAAAACTTATTGCAAGTTATCTTAGTGAAAGAACTGTGAATCTACAATACGCTGGTTGTACCGTAGAAAAAGAAACGAATAAAGGCTGCACATCCAAGGTTCGACAGGAGGCCCACTGATATGGAATCTACAACTAGACCCCCTGCTACGCAAAGCAACGAAACTGGATGCACATGTACAAGCGTTTGCTGATGACATTCTAGTCATAGCAGCCGACTACAATGCAAGTGAATTAAGCAAAAAAGTTAATGGAGCCTTAAAATTAATAGAAGAATGGGGATTTCAGAACAAAATGCGATTTGCAGCGCACAAAACCCAGGTTGTACTTATAACGAAGAAAATCAAATATGATGAACCGATATTCAAGTTAAACAACATTCCCTTAGAAATAACATCTTCTCTCACTTTACTTGGATTGACAATTGATCCACTTCTTAACTTCAGAAAACACCTTGACAGAATATATACCAAAACAACTAATATCTACAAAGCTGTCTCCAGATCAGCTAAGGCAACCTGGGGTCTGAATCCTGAAATAATACGCACAATATATGTGACTGTAATTGAACCTACGGTTTTGTACGCAGCGAGCGTATGGGCACCAATCGTTCACAAGCAATATGCAAGAACACAACTGCTTAAATTAACTCGTCTTTTTGCCATAAAAATATGCAATGCACGCAGGACAGTCTCAGCAAATGTATGTATACATAGTATCTGCTTGAGTGGAATATTACCGTTAAATATGCGAGTGGAAGAAGCTGCTATGCTTTACGAAACCAAGAGAGGTAAACCGCTGTCGGCTTTTCCGGAGTGTAATATTGAAAAGAAAGTTAGCCCTTTTCAACTGCCACACCCAGCTGACAGAGTTTTAATTTCGTATGATATAGTAAATACTCCAGATGAAGTGGATGCTATTTCAAATGACGGTCCAAAATTGTTCACGGATGGAAGCAAAATTGATGGAAAAGTTGGAGCAGCAGTTACCTGGTGGGAAAACGGACGTGAGATTAAATATTTCTCAATGAAACTGGAAAGTTATTGTTCAGTGTTCCAAGCGGAGCTGTTTGCAATTCTCCGTGCTTTAAGGGCACTGACGACTAAGAAAACACCACCTAAGATTACAAATATACTCAGTGATTCTAGATCAGCCCTACAATGTATTGAAGATCCAGATAATCAGCATCCCATTGTTTTCGAAATTCGCACAATTATGGAAGAACTGAAAGAAGCTGGGGGACTTGTCAAAATGTTCTGGATAAAGGCACATGCTGGCATACCAGGTAATGAACGAGCCGACGAAATTGCCAAAAAAGCAGATCTGACGAAAAGATCTGCCCCTGTGTATGATGCACTCCCGGTCTCCTCAGCAAAGTGGATTCTGCGACAAGAGACACTGGACAAATGGCAGAGAAAATACACCACTGAACCGCAAGGCGCAGTGACAAAAAAATTCTTCCCTGATATTCGTCAAAGCTATCCAATAATCAAGAAATTAAAAATGAATAATCAACTTGCACAACTATTAACTGGACATGGTGGCTTCGGCGAATATCTCCATAAATATAAATTAAAAGGTGATCCTTACTGCAACTGTGACGGGTTGAGCCCAGAATCCGTATCACATGTCATATGTTACTGTACCAGGTTTGCTTACGACAGAGCAAAAACGGAAGTAATGATAGGTTTTGACATAATAGAAGAAAATTTTCCTAATATTATTGTTAATAATAACTGTAGAGATGTATTTCTAAAATTTGCACTCAAAATAATTCGCTATGTTAATAAAAATAATAATAGTACTTCTATACAAAATTAAATTGTGTGAAAATGTAACGATAGAGGACAGCAGGCAGGGCACACTAAATCATAATTTTATGAAGGACTTTTTTAGAATAAGATAATTAAGATTACATTATAAAATATAATTAGTATTAAGGATGTTGCAAAATAAATAGCAACAGCATAAATGTATTTAATAATAATAAAAAAAAGTCCTCTTTACGACCAATATGGTACGTCCAGATACTGACCCTATAGTGACGTTAGCGAAACATCCTCTTTACGACCAATATGGTACGTCCAGATGCTGACCCTAAAGTGACGTTAGTAAAAAGTCCTCTTTACGACCAATATGGTACGTCCAAATGCTAACCCTAAAGTGACTTTAGCCAAACGTCCTCTTTACGACCAATATGGTACGTCCAGATGCTGACCCTAAAGTGACGTTAGCGAAACGACCTCTTTACGACCAATATGGTACGTCCAAATGCTGACCCTAAAGTGACGTTAGCCAAACGTCCTCTTTACGACCAATATGGTACGTCCAGATGCTGACCCTATAGTGACGTTAGCGAAACGTCCTCTTTACGACCAATATGGTACGTCCAGATGCTGACCCTAAAGTGACGTTAGCGAAATGTCCTCTTTACGACCAATATGGTACGTCCAAATACTGACCCTAAAGTGACGTTAGCCAAACGTCCTCTTTACGACCAATATGGTACGTCCAGATGCTGACCCTAAAGTGACGTTAGCGAAACGTCCTCTTTACGACCAATATGGTACGTCCAAATGCTGACCCTAAAGTGACGTTAGCCAAACGTCACTTTTGATATCAAACAACTCGTTTGATATCACTGGTCCACCTAATGAGGGGTCTTCTACATTGGTGATTATTTACTTAGTTAAAAAATTCATTAGGGTTCCATACCAAAATGGTAAAAATGGAACCCTTATGGTGAGACTTTCTCCGTCCGTCTGTCCGTCCGTCTGTCCGTCCGTCTGTCACAGTCGATTATTTCAGTAACTATTAAAGCTATCGACATGAAATTTGGCATAGTTGTGTATAATAGTGGCCCAAAATCATTGGAATAAAGAAAAATCGAAAATTATTTTTAGTTTTAATAAAAAAAGGGGGAAAATCGGGGGTTTGAAATTACAAAGTTACAAAGAAAATAACTATATCGAGTGGGGTATCACATGAAAGGCCTTTACCTGTGCATTCTAAAACAGTTTTTTATTTATTTCTATATATAATAGTTTTTGATTAATCGGCCAAAATGTCGAAAAAAATACCGTTCCCCCCCCCCCCCCCCCCCTTATCTCCGAAGTTTACCAATCGAAAAATCTGAAATAATCACGTTCAATAGAGGTTTATGTATGTTTTACAGGAAAAATAAAAGCAACGCGAAAATTATTTTAGTTTGATTAAAAAAGGGGGAAAATCGGGGGTTTGAAATTTAAAAGTAAGATAACTATACCGAGTGGGGTATCATATGAAAGGCCTTTACTTTTGCATTCTAAAACAGTTTTTTATTTATTTCTATATATTATAGTTTTTGAGTAATCGGCCAAAATGTCGAAAAAAATACCGTTCCCCCCCCCCCCCGCCCCTTATCTCCGAAGTTTACCAATCGAAAAATCTGAAATAATTATGGTCAACAGATGTTTATGCATATTTTACAGGAAAAATAAAAGCAATGCGAAAATTATTTTAGTTTGATTAAAAAAGGGGGAAAATCGGGGGTTTGAAATTTCAAAGTAAGATAACTATACCGAGTGGGGTACCATATGAAAGGCCTTTACTTGTGCATTCTAAAACTGATTTTTATTTATTTCTAGATATAATAGTTTCTGATTAATCGGCCAAAATGTCGAAAAAAATACCGTCCCCCCCCCCCCTTATCTCCGAAGTTTACCAATCGAAAATTCTGAAATAATTATGGTCAATAGAAGTTTATGTATATTTTACAGGAAAAATAAAACCAACGCTCTAACTAGCATAGTTTTTTTTTATATTAACAATAAACCTCTACAAACAAAGTTAACGATAAATAAGCAAATTAATATAATATTATCGTTTTACTTTTACTTTTGGAGTATGGAACCCTCGGTGCGCGAGTCCGACTCGCACTTGGCCAGCTTTTTTTTTAGTTTAGATAGGACGCAAAAATTACAATCAATCAATCATAATAAATTGATAATACATAGTAGTAGTAATATTGTTTATCATTGTTTTATCAACTACTAGCTGATGCCCGCGACTTCGTCCGCGTGAATTTAGTTTTTGTTTTTTTTGTATTAAAACCTTCCGTGGAACTTAAGGAACATACAAAAAATAAATTAACCGAATTGGTCAATCCATTCTTGAGTTATGCGCTTACCAACATTTCATTTTTATTTATATAGATTATTAGTACTTGTTAATCGTAGTTGTTTTTCTTGTCTGAAAATATTCAAAAAAAATAAAATTCAAAATCATTTATTTCATGTACCTACTTAGGCTTCATCATCATCATCATCATTAGCAACCCATTAGCGGCTCACTACTGAGCGCAGGTCTCCTCTCAGAGAAGGGTTATAGGCCATAGTCCACGTGGCCGCTGGCTGGCCTAATGCGAATTGGCGGAATTCACACACCTTCAAGAACATTATAGAAAACTCACGATGTTTTCCTTCACCATTGAAGCAAGTGATATTTAATTGCTTAAACGCATTTGACTCCGAAAAGTCAGAGGTGCGTACCCGGGATCGAACCTGTAAACCCCCAAATAGGAGACCACAGTCCTAATCACTAGGCTATCACTGCTTATAAAGGCTAAATTTTAGTAATTATGAAAAGTCGTCGTTGTGGACCGGGAGCCACCACGTTTCAGACCTTCGTTATTTTATAAAAGCTGAAAATTCCTCTGCGTTTGGCCCCAATAGAGATATAAGTACGATCCCCAACTATGAAGTTCGGATCTTGGTGGCTTTGGGAGATATCAGGTAGTAAAGGTGCATAAATTCTGAGGATACTTTCGTCATAGTATAAAAGCTGAGTTTTACATATGTTACTTGGGGACCTATCAGATGATGTTTCCTCAGCAGTCAGACACTTCCGATAGTTCCTCCCCGTGTCAGACACCCTCAAACTATAGTAAATTATGAGTATACTTTCGTCATAGTATAAAAGCTGAGTTTTATATATGTTACTTGGGGACCTATCAGAAGATGTTTCCTCAGCAGTCAGACACTTCTGATAGTTCCTACGCCCTGTCAGACGCTTTAAAAATCTTCCGTAGGTAGGTAGGTAGAGGACCTTTGATGAAACCATCGACTTTTACGGGATATAAAGTAGCCTGCGTATTAATCCAGGCTATAATCTATCTTTATTCCAAATTTCAGCCAAATCGGTTCATTAGTTGTGGCGTGAAGACGCATTACGTGAATTTCGAGCTTTCAAAATATTTCGGGAACCATGAATTTTTTCGAGATAAAAAGGAGCCTATAAGTTAATGCAGAGTATAGACTATCTTAGTTTCAAATTTCAGCGAAATCAGTTCATTAGTTGTGGCGTGAAGCAATAGGTGAATTTCAGTTTTTCAAAATCCAGCGGGAACCATGGACTTTTTATGAAATAAATAGTAGTATATGTATCAATCCAGCGTATAGCCGATCTACATTCCAAATTTCAGCCAAATAGGTTCATTAGTTGTGGCATGAAGATGTAATGCGTGAATTGCAGGTTTTCAAAATATTTCTGGAACCATGAACTTTTACGGTATAACAAGTAACCTATAAGTTGAAACAAAGTATAGTTTATCTTCGCTCCAAATTTCAGCTAAATCAGACCATTAGTTATGGTGTGAAGAAGCACTACGTGAATTCCAGTTTTACAAAATCCTGTGAGAACCATGGATTTTTATGAGATAAATAGTAGTTTATGTGTTAATCCAGGGTATAGCCGATCTTCGTTCCAAATTTCAGCTAAATCAGACCATTAGTTGTGGCGTGAAGAAGCACTACGTGTAATTCAATTTTACAAAATCCTGCGAGAACCATGGATTCTTATGAGATAAATAGTTGTATATGTGTTAATCCAGGGTATAGCCGATCTTCGTTCCAAATTTCAGCTAAATCAGACCATAATAGTTGTGGCGTGAAGAAGTAATGCGTGAATTTCAGGTTTCTAAAATATTTCTGGAACCATGAATTTTTACGGTATAAAAAGGAACCTCTATGTTGATGCAAAGTATAGTCTATCTTCGTTCCAAATTTCAGCTAAATCAGACCATCAGCTGTGGCGTGAAGAAATAATAGCTGAATTTCAGGTTTTCAAAATTCTGCAGGAACCATGAACTTTTACGGAATTAAAAGAAGCCTATATATAAGTTTATACCTTGGATTAACACATATGCTACTATTTATCTCATAAAAATCCATAGTTCTCGCAGGATTTTGTAAAACTGAAATTCACGTAGTGCTTCTTCACGCCTCAACTAATGGTCTGATTTAGCTGAAATTTGGAAAGAAGATAGACTATTTTTTGCATCAACATAGTGAATACTTTTTATATCGTAAACATTCATGGTTCTAGAAATATTTTGAAAACCTGAAATTCAGCTATTATTTCTTCACACCACAACTAATGAACCTATTTGGCTGAAATTTGGAATGTAGATCGGCTATACCCTGGATTAACACATATACTACTATTTATTTCATAAAAAGTCCATGGTTCCCGCTGGATTTTGAAAAACTGAAATTCTAGGTGAATTGCTTCTTCACGCCACAACTAATGAACTGATTTCGCTGAAATTTGAAACTAAGATAGACTATACTCTGCATTAACTTATAGGCTCCTTTTTATCTCGAAAAAATTCATGGTTCTCGAAATATTTTGAAAGCCCGAAATTCAAGTAATGCGTCTTCACGCCACCACTAATGAACCGATTTGGCTGAAATTTGGAATAAAGATAGATTATAGCCTGGATTAACACGCAGGCTACTTTATATCCCTTAAAAGTCGATGGTTTCATCAAAGTTCCTCTACCTACCTACCTACGGCAGATTTTTAAAGCGTCTGACAGGGCGTAGGAACTATCAGAAGTGTCTGACTGCTGAGGAAACATCTTCTGATAGGTCCCCAAGTAACATATATAAAACTCAGCTTTTATACTATGACGAAAGTATACTCATAATTTACTATAGTTTGAGGGTGTCTGACACAGGGAGGAACTATCTGAAGTGTCTCACTACTGAGGAAACATCTTCTGATAGGTCCCCAAGTAACATATTATGTAAAACTCAGCTTAAATACTATGACGAAAGTATCCTCAGAATTTATGCACCTTTACTACCTGATATCTCCTAAAGCCACCAAGATCCGAACTTCATAGTCGGGGATCGTTCTTATCTCTATAGGGGCCATACGCAGAGGAATTTTCAGCTTTTATAAAATAACGAAGGTCTGAAACGTGCTGGCTCCCTCTCTATTGTTTTGATGTCATCCAAATGTCATCACTACACATCAACTCTACACATCAACATCACTAGGCACACATCATTCATTACTTACCTTGGTACTTATTCCTTTCTTCCATTAATTATTATTTATTTGTCCAGTTAAATATTGAGTTATGGCCCTAATCAAGTGTTATATAAGGCTAATCTGGCATCTGCATAGAATTTGCGGAGCATTACGCATTCAACTTCATATTTTGAAGGGTAGGGTATGAAAAAATTAAAAGTAGTTGGTTATTCGCCGGTTCTCCCCCAGTGGCCAACCAGCCCTACGATTGTCTAAGGTTATTCCTATTCCATTGATCGTTATCGTATTTGATGACATTATCGTCAATGTAAAATAAACCATAACAACATTGAATAAGGGCTCACTTCGTGTTTGCATTCTTATACGTTTACGTATGTCCGATACGCTCCATAACGCTCCATATTAAAGTCGGTTGTACTGAATTTGTGACTTTAAATCAATACATTCAAGGATTATTTTACTTCGACACTAATATCATCGAATGCGACTACGATCAATGGAATAACTTTTAAACAATCGGGGGAGGGGTGAGGGGGGGGGAGGTTAACCGAGGAGAAGCGACGAATAGCCCCGCGCAGTCTCCAGGGCAAAAAAAGGCTCGTTCCTTTTATGTATTGGTTTCGGTTTCAAAGGAAACTATACTATGTACAATGGCTATAATTTATTTTCTTTCAAATGCTGACTTAAATAAACTATACAACAACATATTACATACTATTCTCTAGTGTATTACTATTAAATAAATCTAAAAATCACAACTTGTGTAACCTGCAAGCATAAAATACAAATACATTATACAATATTTCCCACAAACTGAGGTGTAATCATTTTGTACTCTTCTTGTATTGAAATACCACATTCTTGTATTTCTTTCCAGGAACTGATTATAATTGTTTTTAATCAATAATAATTCTCCAATCAGATATATTATAATTTTTTTAGAGAGCACAATAAATACAAGCGTCGATATGTTGGTTCCATAAGCCAAAGAGAGAGAGAGGTGACAGGGTAAAGGGTTGCCACTTTACATTTCACAGATCATAGACAATATTTTTATGAACAATAATATTTACTTGGCGGTCGTCCATATGAAACAAAATATTGTCCAATACCATTTATATCTATATGTATACAAGCTTACCCAATGAGACCCTGGCTTATGGTCTAGGTCTAATACAATACAATACAATACAATACAATACAATACAATACAATACAATACAATACAATACAATACAATACAATACAATACAATACAATACAATACAATACAATACAATATAATACAATACAATACAATACAATACAACATAATATATTCTTTTTTTTTTATTTATTTCAAATACTTAATTACAATAAAAACTCCTTATTGTATCTATTAATAAAACAATATTTTGATTTTTGTTAAGTATTTAAAGGAGTTAGGACACTCGTTAGTTGCTTTGTTAGATAAGCACTTACCTATAACCTATACCTAAGCATAAGATAAGTACTAACCTAGTATACATATAATGTACCTAATACTTACTAACCCATCACTGTACCTATAGAATAATATTTACATACTTATAATTACTGAACTTTAGCCCCTAATCATATACATTAGTAAATATCTAAGCCTATTTTTAGAATGTAAATAAACCAAGTCTCACCCTTCGTCCTAACAACTACTCATTATCCCCTCCACTATCATCACATAAATACCCCAGATATCCCAAAAATCCATACATTCTATTTCCAACTCCTTTCTATATCGTTACTCTGTTTCTCTAGTGTTAACTCTTTTATTTTAATTATTATTCAATTATTTTTATATTTTTTGTGTTTAACAAATAGTATAGTTTTTAAAAAGACAATTTATTTCCACGCCACGTAACAATTTTGGCGCAGTCTTGTGGATAATTGTTAAAATAAGACGACCGTAACGTGCGTCGAGACAAAAATCGCTCAAGAAGACAGCACGGTAGCCGCGGGCTTTTGAAGGAGTCGCCGAACAATGCTCCCACTCATCGTGTTATTGTGGTAAGTGGCTAAAATTGTGTGCTCAATTCCCATTTTCCTTGTGTAACTATTTTATATCTATTTATTCTATTTCCACATGCCCAAAACTATTAAAACCGAATCATCATATAATTTTTTATACCCTAACATAAATCAGTCTCATACAACACCGATATACGACACAAACACTGTCTCTAGATATCAATACATTACTCAAACTCATCCCGACATTTGACATCGCAGACACACAACAAGTATACAGATTTGTCCGTTCCTGTGATTCTACATTTTATTTAGCAGACACAGAAAAGGCACAAATCTTACTCGTCTATGCACTAAACAACATTACAGGCACAAGCGCTTCCGACATACATTGTAAACAATATACATCATGGGACGAACTTAAGTCTTACCTCATCGAAAAATTCTCCAACGTTAAGACGATTTCACATCTTAATTTGGAGCTGCAATCAATGTTTCAAAAGACGACCGAAAGCATAACCGATTTCTTACACAGAGTAGATTTATGTCGCAGTAAAATAATAGAAAAATTAAACACCGAAATAAAAGACGGTACATTATTGGGTAGGTTGGCAACCACAGAAGAAACCGATTTAAGCGTCTTAATTAACGGCCTCAGCTCCGAGATAGTACAATGTTAAGAACGCGAGTTTTTTATTGCATGCATAAGCATAATCGTAATTTTGTATGTTCTAGTTAAGTGAATGTTAATATTTATATATGATATAATTTATTTTATATTGATATTCTACTTTTATTGTTATAGAATAAATGAAACTCTATTAACAGTCAAGAAAATAATACATACGAACAATATTACTTTCCTGCGAGTGATTGATGATTCACCGGATTCGTCTGATACTGAAAAAATAGCTCAACAGTAGCTCTTGAAGCCAACAAAGATGGTGGTACATCTTATATTTCCACAAACTCTGACGATAGTGCGACAGCCTCTCATGTTATAAAAATAGAGGTATATGATAAAAAAAAACCTCTCTCTCAACAATGGAAACATGCTAACATAAAGATTAAATATAACACTTCTAATACAAGTAGAATACTTGTTAATACTAATAAAGTAATTTACAATATTACAAAAGAAATTGCAGAAACTTGTTGTTTGGAGCTTGTTGAAGCTTTGGAGCATTATGATTCACCGGATTCGTCTGATATTGATTCGGCGCAATTGATTTCCGTTTAATTTATATTAATTATTTAAAAGTATTGTTTTGACTTCCGTTTCCTTTTATTTATTAAAATTAATTTAATCAAATTGACATTTGACTATGACAGCGCGGGTACGCCATTTTGCGCGCCATCTTGAAATATTAGTATAAAAGGGCTGTTTCGACGATACGAATTCAGTCTCGGCCCAGAGACTCATCCGACTAGTAGATGCTTTCGCGTCTAGGTCATTCTATTTGATTGAGGGTTTGCGATAGCAATCGCTCCCTTATCGAATAAATATTGTCTGTACGCTTAGATTAGCTTAAATGATAAATTAATTCTTTGATATTTTTGATAGTTACCCTCACGTTCAGATGGTGGTTTGTCTGTCGTGCTGTGGTTATTAGCTGAGTGGAAAGGGGCCGTTATTGGGGATGGTGGAGACGACTTTAGGTAGGGTTTCAGCGTTTTAAGAGACGCGTTCTCTTAAAGCCTGATTAGTTTTGAGTAATAATTCCCGCTTCTTGACCATGACTAATAAAAGTAAAAGAGGGCTTTTGAGGGTACTTTGTTCGAACAATAAACATCCTAATTCCTAATCAATGAAGTTATCTTTCCACGCTACCTTTCTTCGTTGCGCAACAAACGTGTCGGACTTTGTTGCCGACGAGGATACCTGCTCCGACATATAATATTTGTGAAACAACTGAGTCAATCATGTAAGTACTTCTAATTAAATATTTATTATTATTTTTAATCGACTATGGCAAAGCTAAAAGGAAGTTTATGATTTTTAGCAGTATATGTATGTATGTGTAATATTTGGATATTTTTTATATAATTTTGTAGCTGAATGTACATTTTAGGATACGTGACTAACAAGATGTTTTTGTGACCGAATGTACTTTAATGAGATGATAAACGTTTAGAATCATTTGGAAACTACCAGCAATTATTAACGAGTGCAGAGTTCACAGAGCTGTTTGTTTACCTTTCCCAAATGTGTATACATAGTATCGGTTTATAACGTCCTCCACCCGAAATGTTAGTTAGTTCTAAGCACAAGTTCCAAGAGTTCTACAGTTGTATACAGTAGTAGTCAGTCCTTCGCAGTGTAATATCGCAAGTAAGAACTTTATAATTTAATATTATTATTATTGTGTATAAATAAACGTCTACAACGTCACGCTGCTGCTGTTTCCCTTCAAGACCCCTTCTGACCGCCGAACATTACATTTTGGTGTCAGAAGTGGGATGTTAAGAAGGCTCTTGAAATATTAGAGTCCTTTGTTCCTGACAAGTACTTGGACGGCGAATATCCGGTTTTAAGACGTTTAGAAAAAACATACTGGGGATACAAACAAACGAAAGAGTCTGAAGAAACACCGAGGCATCGACAAACAGTCGGCAATCCTCGACAGCAACGAAGTTGAAGACGATAATCGGCGATTAGATCAGCTGAGCACGACTTGGTTGTGGTTCTTCACTGGTGCAAGCCAGTACCTCAGCATTCGGGCCAGTTGACCTTCGGCAGCGTTCGCGCTACCACGTACACCGCTACGCAACGACGTGACAAGCAGAACGGCAAGGAACTCCGCAGTATACCAACTACTAACTCAAGTGAGTAGTATAATTGTTGTTATATTGTGTATTATTTTATTTTATTTTGTGTGTGTAATAGGGAATAATAGAATTTTATACAGAATTTATAGACATTTTTATAGGAATTTATAAAGAAATTGAGAGGTTATAGGATTTTATACGATTATTTCGAATTATTAATTATTATTTTTTGTATATCAAGCAAATAATTATTTAAAATGTATAGTTCAGAGGATAAAGTTTCTGGTGGATTTATAGATATTAGCCTAGCTGAAAGAATGATTAATAAATATGATGGCGATAAGGCAAATTTACATGTGTTCATAGATAATTGCAATAATGCATACACTCTACTAAATCCAGTTTATAAATTAGCATTCGTGTCAGTAGTTTTATCTAAAATTGAAGGAAATATTAGGTCAACATTATTGAATAGGTCATTTTCATCATGGGAAAGTTTAAAAGAACATTTATTAGAAAATTATTCGGAAAAGCGAACATTTGCTCAATGGCAACTCGAATTAAACTCTTGTAGACAGGGTCAAAATGAAACAATTTCAAAATACTCCAGCAGAGTAGAAAATTGCTATATTAAATTAATTAAATCTTTAGATCCAAAATTATCAAAAGAAGCTCGCGAAGCAAACATACAATTATTAAAAAATCAGGCTTTAAACATTTTTATTAGTGTTCTTCTACCACAACTCCATATTTTGTTAAAATCACAAAAACCGTCAAACTTTGAGGACGCAGTATCTATAGCAATTTCGGAGGAACAAGAAATAAAATCTAGACAAGAAATGAATGTAAAACAAAATTTTAATTCAGGTATTAAAAGATGTACAAATTGTAACAAATTAAACATTTAGCTCGTCAGTGTAGATACCCACCGATGATTAGACATATACAACCGAATCAGTCAAATAATAATAAACCTACTTGTTTCTTTTGTCATAAACGAGGTCATGTAGCCAAGTCATGTTGGAATAATCAAAACGCGACTAATCGTAATAATAATCACACTAACAATCGTAATAATAACCAACCCTCTCAAAATAATAATCATTTTAATCGTCCGAATAATAGTTGGAATAATCGCAATAATAGACAAACGAATAATAGGAGCAACGAAAATAAGCATTTAAACTCCAACGGTCCGAGGCCCGCGGCCAACCTGAGGACCACCAATTTGATCCAGGCCGAATAAGGTTTATAGATACACGTATTTCGTCTTACGTACACTTAGAGTCGGATAGCATATTAGAGAATAAAAATAGATTTTTAATCGATACAGGGCCAGAGGTCACATTAATAAAAATAGCGTCGTTAGAAGGACAAACACTAATATATGAAGATAAGAAAATCAAACTAAAGGGAATCGATAAGGACGCTAGTCCAACCGAAACGATCGGTTGTACCTATTTAACATTCAATATAGGAGATAAAAGAGTTTATCAGACACTTCACGTGGTACCTGATAACTTTCCTATTAAATGTAATGGCGTGATAGGTAGCGATTTCTTGTCGAAAACGGACTCAATAATAAGTTATAAAGAGAATAAAATCAAAATATGTGGTACAGAGTTTAAAATCGAGCTTGATTAAATAAAAATTTCGAGTGAAAATATGAGAGAAAATATGACCGAGAGTAAGTTGAAAGGTAATATGTGTGATGAGAAGAATAAAAGAGATATATGTTATGATGATTTGGAAAGTAATATGTTTGAAAGTGAATGTGAGGTTTATCCACAATATATGTTGAAAAAAGAGATGAGTAATGAGAGAAATATGTATGAAAAGTTTATCTGTGAGCTGTGAAGTTTATCCACAGGAATTAAAAGTAAAGAAAAGTTGTGAAAATAATAGTTCTCAAAGAAATTGTGAAGTTAATCCACAAAAACTGAATGAAAGTATGAATAATAAAAAAAAAGTTTGTGTAGTAGAACCAAGATGTGAAAAGGTTATCTCTATTGGGATAGAGAACCCTAATTTGAAAGAAGGAATTATATCAGAACCAATTAAGTTATCAGATGGTGTTTATTTGTGTCCAAGCATTGTTAAAGTTGAGAATAACAAGGCATTAACAGTATGTTTAAACACAACAGATAAGGAAGTCAAAATAAATAAATTGTTTGTGAAGTTAGAACCGCTAGATAATGAGCTTCGAGAAACGGACGAGATAATTAGCGTAAACAAAGCTAATAATGACACGGCGTACCAAGAAAATCGTTTGAGTAAATTAGAACAAACATTAAGAACCGACCATTTAAACAAAGAAGAGAAAGATTCACTAGTAGATTTGTGTAAACAATATAACCATATATTTCATTTAGAAGGCGATAAATTAACGTCAACAGATACGGTGATGCACGAAATAAAAACAAATAATAATGTTCCGTCTCGTCCAAAATCCCTCAGTGCCTGAAGACTCAAGTCTTTGAACAGTGCGTGTTGCCAGTGATGACTTACGGATCTGAGACATGGTCGCTAACTATGGGCCTCATAAGAAGGCTCAGGGTCACCCAGCGAGCGATGGAGAGAGCAATGCTCGGTATATCTCTGCGAGATCAAATCAGAAATGAGGAGATTCGTAGGAGAACCAAAGTCACCGACATAGCTCAGCGTGTCGCGAAACTGAAGTGGAAATGGGCGGGGCACATAGTTCGAAGAACTGATGGTCGTTGGGGTCCCAAGGTGTTGGAGTGGCGACCCCGCACCGGGAAACGCAGTGTTGGCAGACCCCCCACCAGGTGGACCGATGACATCAAACGAGTCGCAGGGAGCCGCTGGATTCAAGCGGCGCAAGACAGAAGCCTGTGGAAGTCCATGCAGGAGACCTTTGTCCAGCAGTGGACGTCTATAGGTTGATAAAGAAGAAGAAGAAGAATAATGTTCTGATAAATACAAAGATTTGCCGATGACATAGTAGTCATGGCAGAGACTCTGAGAGACCTCAATACAATGCTCAATGATCTCAGCAGGGTTTCTCAACAGGTGGGCCTGAAAATGAACATGAGCAAGACGAAAATCATGTCCAATGCTCATGCACCGCTCCACCCAGTAATTGTTGAGAACTCTGCACTCGAAATTGTCGACGAGTATATTTACCTGGGACACACAGTCCAGCTAGGTAGGTCCAATTTCGAGAAAGAGATCAACCGCCGAATCCAACTCGGCTGGGCAGCGTTCGGGAAGCTCCGAGATGTCTTCTCGTCCAAAATTCCTCAGTGCCTGAAGACTAAAGTCTTCGAACAGTGCGTGTTGCCAGTGATGACTTACGGATCCGAGACATGGTCGCTAACTAAGGGCCTCATAAGTAGGCTCAGGACCGCTCAGCGGGCGATGGAGAGAGCTATGCTCGGAGTGTCCCTGCGGGATCGAATCAGAAATGAGGAGATCCGTAGGAGAACCAGAGTCACCGACATAGCTAAGCGAGTCGCGATACTGAAGTGGAAATGGGCGGGGCACATAGTTCGAAGAGCTGATGGTCGTTGGGGTCCCAAGGTGCTGGAGTGGCGACCCCGCACCGGGAAGCGCAGTGTTGGCAGACCCCCCACCAGGTGGACCGACGACATCAAACGAGTCGCAGGGAGCCGCTGGATTCAGGCGGCGCAAGACCGAGGCCTGTGGAAGTCCATGCAAGAGACCTTTGTCCAGCAGTGGACGTCTATCGGTTGATAAAGAAGAAGAAGAAGAAGAAATACAAAGTCTTATGGGTATCCAGAAGCACTTAAGCAAGAATTAAACGAACAAATAGGAAAATTATTAAAGGATGGAATTATTCAACCATCGAATAGTCCTTGGAACTCACCCGTATGGGTGGTACCTAAAAAATTGGATGCATCTAGCAAAAAGAAATGGCGACTTGTAATCGATTTTGGGAAATTAAATGAAATAAGTATAGGAGATGTCTATCCACTACCTCAAATAAATGATATACTAGATCAATTAGGTCATAGTAAGTACTTCACAACCTTAAACTTAGCGTCAGGTTTTCATAAAATAAAAATGAGTCCTAAAGATCAGGCCAAAACAGCTTTTAGTGTACCATTAGGACATTACGAATATACGAGAATGCCCTTTGGATTAAAAAACGCTCCAGCAACCTTTCAAAGACTGATGAATAATGTTTTAGTCGGATTACAAGGAATTAAATGTTTTGTTTATCTTGATGACATTGTAATATATGGCAGTTCGTTGCAAGACCATAATATGAAATTAAAAGAAGTTTTTGATAGACTGTCACAACATAATTTGAAACTCCAACCACACAAATGTGAATTCTTAAAAACCGAAGTTATGTATTTAGGACATTTAATTACTCAGGACGGCGTTAAGCCCGATCCAAAAAGGATAGAAGCTGTAAAAAATTATCCGATACCAAAAAATCCAAAAGATATTAAAGCGTTCTTAGGTTTAGCCGGTTACAAGTAAGTTACTAGTAAGACTTATTGAAAATTTTAGCAAACTTAGCCAACCTTTAACTAAACCTTTAAAGAAAGATGAACCTTTTATTTGGACAAGTTTACAACAAGTTTCATTTGAAACATTAAAAGCAAAATTATGTGAAGAACCTATTTTACAATATCCAAATTTCTCTGAAACTTTTAATTTAACCACGGACGCTAGTAATTACGCAATAGGAAGTGTTTTATCTCAAGGCTCAGGATCTGAAGAGCTACCTATAGCTTATGCGAGTAGAATCTTGAATAAGAGTGAAATTAATTATTCTACTACTGAAAAAGAATTATTGGCAATAGTTTGGTCTGTAAAACATTTTAGACCATATCTGTATGGACGTAAATTTAGAATAATAACGGACCACAAACCTTTAACCTGGCTAATGAATGTTAAAGATCCCGATCCCGAAAGAAAGATGAAATTTCGACTATTATAAATGCAATTTTATTCGCGAAGAATAATGCCATTCATCCAGTTATCATTACTCCAGAACAATACGGAGCCGAGTTAATGAAAACATTATCACATTTGCCATCACAAACGAAATATCCTCTAGAGCTAAACGAGAAAGATATTCCAGAATTATTATCATTAGCAAACTTAGTGTCATATGTAACAGATGAAAAACTTGTGTTTGTAATTAAGACGCCTTTAATCACTCAAGTTAGTTACGATTTATATCATGTTCTACCAGTACCAATCAAAAGTAGCAACAATACATTTATATTCGTTTTACCTAATTTTAAATATTTTTTAATATCAAATAATAAGATTCATTATACTAGTTTAGATAATTTAAATCAATGTAAAATTCTGAAGAATAATGATAGATACATTTGTAAGTTAGAAACCGCCTTATATTCAGTACATACGAGCAAAACATGTGAAACCGAATTGTTGTACAGCAGTACAAAATTGCCTACTGAATGTGATACAACAGTAGGGTATACACAATCAGAACAATGGTATAAATTACACCATCATAATAATTGGTTATTTGTAATGCCTAGAAAAACTATAAGTACGTTGAATTGTAAAAATAAAGAACCTGTTGATATTGAATTAATAAATACTGGTATAATTAAAATTTCAGATAGTTGTAAATTATATACTACTAATATCATGTTACAAACCCAAACAATAGGTTTAGAAAGTAATTATAATTCAATTTTACCACAAATAGATCAAGTATCAGATGAATGTTGTAAAAAGTTGAAAAATAAGAATATTACTAAAATTAATTTTGTACCAATGAAAATTCACGAGAAATTAGATTTAGAAGGTATGAATTTAGCAAGTCACAAAATAGATAAGATTAATGATATAATCGATCAAATGGAAAATGAAACAATGTTTGATAAAGTTGTTAATAATGTTTATTTCGCTTATATATTCTTTTCTATTTTAAAAATGATTTCGATTTATATACTTTATCGTCTAGCAGCTAGACTCTAGCTAAATATTTATGGAGAAGATTTCTTTTGTAATAGAAATGATAGATTATTAGCATTAGAAGATACTAGAACTTGTTGTACAAGAATTACAAATTGTATAACTTTCAAAGTTAACAATGATAATAGAGACAGAGATATTGAACTTGAAGAAATGCCTTCTACATCAGAAAACTCTGATATACCTTTAAGACGTAGTGCGAGAATTGGTCAATTAAAGGTAAATTAATTAAGAATATTAATAAATAAGTTTAAGATTTTGTATACTTTGATATTTTATTAATATAATGTTTGATATAGAATAAATATATAATTATTATTATAAAGTTACGAAAATGTTCTTTTGATGACAATTGTAATTATGTTAAAAGTTATATCGAAATGTTTTAGAATAACTTTGTTCAATTTTAATATTGTTTTAAAATAAACTGTGTTTATTTTCTTAAAGGGGGAGGATTGTAATATTTGGATATTTTTTGTATAGTTTTGTAGCTGAATGTACATTTTAGGATACGTGACTAACAAGATGTTTTTGTGACCGAATGTACTTTAATGAGATGATAAAGGTTTAGAATCATTTGGAAACTACCAGCAATTATTAACGAGTGCAGAGTTCACAGAGCTGTTTGTTTACCTTTCCCAAATGTGTTTACATAGTATCGGTTTATAACGTCCTCCACCCGAAAAGTTAGTTAGTTCTAAGCACAAGTTCCAAGAGTTCTACAGTTGTCTACAGTAGTAGTCAGTCCTTCGCAGTGTAATATCGGAAGTAAGAACTTTATAATTTAATATTATAATTGTGTATAAATAAACGTCTACAACGTCACGCTGCTGCTGTTTCCCTTCAAGACCCCTTCTGACCGCCGAACATTACATATGTGACTATTTGCGAATGTTTCACCGTAGCGATTAAACTACTGAGTCCGTTTTTATCAATTGTGCGGACAAAATTCAAGATGACGGATGTTATATCCAATTTTCTGTAGGTTACAGTTGTTAAACTTTTACCTTTGTTAGAATTGTTTAGATGTATTTTTAATGTTTTTATTTTCTATTTCTAGGCCATCTGAACAAACACTGCAAACTGGTGAAGCTTTAAGCGAATCAATGACTACGCAGAGAGTAACTCCGTAAAAAGAGTGAAATATAATGAAAGAGCGTCTACTTCGTTTGTAGAACAACCAAATGATAACTCCACTTCATTAACTGAATATCCAAAAGTTAATACAACAAAGATGGTGGTACATCTTATATTTCTACAAACTCTGATGATGGTGCAACAGCCTCTCATCTTATGAAAATAGAGGTATGATTTAAAAAAGAATATCTCCCACTCAACAATGGAAACATGCTAACATTAAGATTAAATGTTATACTTCTAATACAAGTAGAATACTTGTTAATACTAATGAAATAATTTATAATATTACAAAAGAAATTGCAGAAAATCATGTCTGTAAAAAGTACTCATTTAGTAATTAATAAAACAAGATTTGTTTATAGAACACGAAAGCAGAAAATATAGACATGATTTTCGAATTATCACCAAAAAGTAAAAAAAAAATAGCTCAACAGTAGCACTTGAAGCCAACAAAGATGGTGGTACATCTTATATTTCCACAAACTCTGATGATAGTGCGACAGCCTCTCATGTTATAAAAATAGAGGTATATGATAAAAAAAAAACCTCTCTCTCAACAATGGAAACATGCTAACATAAAGATTAAATATAATACTTCTAATACAAGTAAAATACTTGTTAATACTAATAAAGTAATTTACAATATTACAAAAGAAATTGCAGAAACGTTGTTTGGAGCTTGTTGAAGCTTTGGAGCATTATGATTCACCGGATTCGTCTGATACTGAATTGTATAATATTTGTGAAACAATTGAGTCAACAAAAAAACTGAAAAGACCAGCAGAAAATATAGACATGGTTTTCGAATTACCACCAAAAAGTAAAAAAAAAAAAAATAGCTCAGCAGTAGCTCAAGCCAACAAAGATAGTGGTACATCTTATATTTCTACAAACCCTGATGATGGTGCGACAGCCTCTCATCTTATGAAAATAGAGGTGTATGATTGACAAAAAATAGACAAAATACCTCCCTCTCAACAATGGAAATATGCTAACATAAAGATTAAATATTATAATTCTAATACAAGTAGAATATGTACTTGTTAATACTAATGAAGTAATTTATAATATTACAAAAGAAATTGCAGAAAATCATGTCTGTAAAAAGTACTCATTTAGTAATTAATAAAACAAGATTTGTTTAAAGAACATGAAATGTCAACAAAGAAACTGAAAAGAACAGCAGAAAATATAGACATGTTTATCGAATTATCATCAAAAATTAAAAAATAAAAATAGCTCAACAGTAGCTCTTGAAGCCAACAAAGATGGTGGTACATCTTATATTTCCACAAACTCTCATAATAGTGCGACAGCCTCTCATGTTATAAAAATAGAGGTATATGATAAAAAAACCTCTCTCTCAACAATGGAAACATGCTAACATAAAGATTAAATATAACACTTCTAATTCAAGAAGAATACTTGTTAATACTAATAGAGTAATTTACAATATTACAAAAGAAATTGCAGAAACTTGTTGTTTGGAGCTTGTTGAAGCTTTGGAGCACTATGATTCACCGGATTCGTCTGATACTGAATTGCATAATATTTGTGAAACAACTGAGTCAATCATGTAAGTACTTCTAATTAAATATTATTATTTTTAACCGACTATGGCAAAGCTAAAAGGAAGTTTATGATTTTTAGCAGTATATGTATGTATGTGACTATTTGCGAATGTTCCACCGTAGCGATTAAACTACTGAGTCGGTTTTTATCGATTGTGCGGACAAAAATCAAGATGACGGATGTTATATTCAATTTTCTGTAGGTTACAGTTGTTAAACTTTTACCTTTGTTAGAATTGTTTAGATGTATTTTTAATGTTTTTATTTTTTATTTCTAGGCCATCTGAATAAACACTGCAAACTGGTGAAGCTTTAAGCGAATCAATGACTACGCAGAGAGTAACTCCGTAAAAAGAGTGAAATATAATGAAAGAGCGTCTACTTCGTTTGCAGAACAACCAAACGATAACTCCACTTCATTAACTGAATATCCAAAAGTTAATACAACAAAGATGGTGGTACATCTTATATTTCCACAAACTCTGATGATAGTGCGACAGCCTCTCATGTTATAAAAATAGAGGTTTATGATTTAAAAAAAAAAACCTCCCTCTCGACAATGGAAACATGCTAACATAAAGATTAAATATTACACTTCTAATACAAGAAGAATACTTGTTAATACGAATGCAGTAATTTAAAATATAACAAAAAACATTGCAGAAACTTGTTGTTTGGAACTTGTTGAAGCTTTGGAGCATTATGATTCAACGGATTCGTCTGATACTGAATTGTATAGTATTTGTGAAACAATTGGAGTCAACAAAAAAACTGAAAAGACCAGCAGAAAATATAGACATGGTTTTCGAATTACCACCAAAAAGTAAAAAAAAACAGCTCAGCAGTAGCTCAAGCCAACAAAGATAGTGGTACATCTTATATTTCTACAAACCCTGATGATGGTGCGACAGCCTCTCATCTTTTCGACCGAGCGAAGCCAAGGTCTCTGAGTTTACTAGAGCGATTTGCACTTGTCCGTCCGTCCGTCTGTCACAGCCTTATAACTTCTGAATTACTGAACGTAATTACTTCAATTTTAGATATGATATGTAAACCGATGGCCTCCAGCCGAAAATGGCTTATAAAGTTATAAAAATCTTTATTTCAGGGGGGCTCCCATACGAAATGGGGGGCTTTCAAAGTGGAGATTGTATTCGAGGCTAGATTTCTAAAACCACTTTGTTTTAAAACTTTAAACTTACACATAATTTGAGTTATATTCTGTACTTGAACAACAAATACTAAGATTAGATAAATATTATAAAGAAACGAAATTATTTGAGTTTTAATGGGCATCAATGTTTTTAACAAAACTTCACTATACTGTTACTAGATGGCGCTGTCTTTAATATTGTAAATATGCATCCCATCCACGAAAGCAGATGACGATTGACGTCATCAGATTCGGCGCGTTTTAATTACAATATAATATAGTTAAAACTACCTTATGGGAATTATGGGATACCGCGAGGTCTCAGTTCGGGGCGAACCACTAGTGAATATAGAGGTGTATGATTGAAAAAAAATAAACAAAATACCTCCCTCTCAACAATGGAAATATGCTAACATAAAGATTAAATATTATAATTCTAATACAAGTAGAACTTGTTAATACTAATGAAGTAATTTATAATATTACAAAAGAAATTGCAGAAAATCATGTCTGTAAAAAGTACTCATTTAGTAATTAATAAAACAAGATTTGTTTATAGAACATGAAATGCAAACAAAGAAACTGAAAAGAACAGCAGAAAATATAGACATGTTTTTCGAATTATCACCAAAAAGTAAAAAAGAAAAATAGCTCAACAGTAGCTCTTGAAGCCAACAAAGATGGTGGTACATCTTATGTTTCTACGAACTCTGATAATAGTGCGACAGCCTCTCATGTCATAAAAATAAAGGTATATGATAAAAAAAACCTCTCTCTCAACAATGGAAACCTGCTAACATAAAGATTAAATATAATACTTCTAATACAAGTAAAATACTTGTTAATACTAATAAAGTAATTTACAATATTACAAAAGAAATTGCAGAAACGTTGTTTGGAGCTTGTTGAAGCTTTGGAGCATTATGATTCACCGGATTCGTCTGATACTGAATTGTATAATATTTGTGAAACAACTGAGTCAATCATGTAAGTACTTCTAATTAAATATTATTATTTTTAACCGACTATGGCAAAACTAAAAGGAAGTTTATGATTTTTAGCAGTATATGTATGTATGTGACTATTTGCGAATGTTCCACCGTAGCGATTAAACTACTGAGTCGGTTTTTATCGATTGTGCGGACAAAAATCAAGATGACGGATGTTATATTCAATTTTCTGTAGGTTACAGTTGTTAAACTTTTACCTTTGTTAGAATTGTTTAGATGTATTTTTAATGTTTTTGTTTTTTATTTCTAGGCCATCTGAATAAACACTGCAAACTGGTGAAGCTTTAAGCGAATCAATGACTACGCAGAGAGTAACTCCGTAAAAAGAGTGAAATATAATGAAAGAGCGTCTACTTCGTTTGCAGAACAACCAAACGATAACTCCACTTCATTAACTGAATATCCAAAAGTTAATACAACAAAGATGGTGGTACATCTTATATTTCCACAATTTCTGATGATAGTGCGACAGCCTCTCATGTTATAAAAATAGAGGTTTATGATTTAAAAAAAAAACCTCCCTCTCGACAATGGAAACATGCTAACATAAAGATTAAATATTACACTTCTAATACAAGAAGAATACTTGTTAATACGAATCATCATCATCAATAGCCTATAACAGTCCACTGCTGGACTAAAGGCCTCTCCCAAGGGGAGGGGTTGCCCATAATCACCACGCGGGGCAGACGGGTTGGTGATCGCAGTAGATGGTAGTAGTAGCACAGAGGACGCTGCTGCCCGTTCTCCGTTATATTCCCTTAGTCGCCTCGTACGACACCCGCGGGAAGAGGAGGGGTGGTGACAACTGTATTCTGATCTGCCGTCACCACACGGCAAACACGGTTAATACGAATGCAGTAATTTAAAATATAACAAAAAACATTGCAGAAACTTGTTGTTTGGAACTTGTTAAAGCTTTGGAGCATTATGATTCACCGGATTCGTCTGATACTGAATTGTATAATATTTGTGAAACAACTGAGTCAATCATATAAGCACTTCTAATTAAATATTATTATTTTTAACCGACTATGGCAAAGCTAAAAGGAAGTTTATGATTTTTAGCAGTATATGAATGTATATGACTATTTGCGAATGTTCCACCGTAGCGATTAAACTACTGAGTCGGTTTTTATCGATTGTGCGGACAAAAATCAAGATGACGGATGTTATATCCAATTTTCTGTAGGTTACAGTTGTTAAACTTTTACCTTTGTTAGAATTGTTTAGATGTATTTTTAATGTTTTTATTTTTTATTTCTAGGCCATCTGAACAAACACTGCAAACTGGTGAAGCTTTAAGCGCATCAATGACTACGCAGAGAGTAACTCCGTTAAAAGAGTGAAATATAATGAAAGAGCGTCTACTTCGTTTGCAGAATAACCAAATGATAACTCCACTTCATTTACTGAATATCCAAAAGTTAATAAAGTTAGATGTGATATTTGTAAAATTTTTGTGAGCAGAAGGTATTTTACTAATCATTTAAAAAGTAATTTGCATAAAAATAATCATCTAAAGTCACATCCATCGTTGTCAAATGTTTCAATAACTGATTCAGCTTTTGGACAAAGAATATAACTGATATAATAAATAATGAAAATGATGATTTATCGATTTTTAAGACCCCTGAATCATTCTTGAATTCAATAAGAAATGATATTTTATTCCTTAACCAAGAGTCGATTAATGAACATACTGTTTTCAAGGAGAACTTCGTTTAACACGAAGATTTCATTCAACAAAGTAAAGAAATAAAAAACTCGTTTGAATTTCAAACATCAAACTATATAGTTTTCCGTGGAGACGATCTTAATATTTTCCTAATATCATTATGTGATAGGTACTTTTAGAGAAAAGATGAGAGTGGTTGGAGCTTAACAAACATAAAGTACTTACATAATATGAATGTAAAAAAATTTAATCCACTTCGTGGTGCATCATATATTGATTTATCTCGAGATATTAGAGCAAAAAAAGCAGCGATTAATGTTTAAAATGCTGATCATATGTTTTTTAAATGGGCATTATTTTCTGCTCTGTATCCTCCTGCTAATAATAAAACAGATAGAGTTTCGTAATACTCTGTACATTCTGATAAAAAATTTGATGGTGTTTAAATTAACTGATATACCTAAAGTGGAAAAGCAAAAAATTTAAAATATTAATGTCCTTGGCTTAGAATATAACAAAGAAAAGAAAAGTCACTGTGTTATAGGTTCCCTTTACTTTACAAAATCTCGGAGTAGTACCCACATTAATTTATTATTAATCTCAAATAAAACAAATTCCCACTACAATTGCTGTATTAAAAATATATCTCGCTTAGTAAGCAAGCAAATTTCAAATCAAGAGCATGCCATTTACATAGTGATAGCTGTCTACTACATTTTCCTACAATTGAGACATTAGGAATCCACCAACATGATGATTGCATTCATATCATTACGGAATTACCGAACAATGAACTAATTAAAAAAAATTGGTTAGGACAACCATCATCAAACCATAAAATAAAATTTGATAAATTCAATAAAAAGTTGAGAATGCCATCTGTAATATATACCGATTTAGAAGCCCTTTTGAAACCGATAAACTCATGCTCAAATGATCCCTCTAAACCTTTTACTGAGAATATTCAGAAACATGAAGTATATAGTTTCGGATATTTATATTAAATGCTCATATGATGACAGCCTTTCAAAATATGAAACGTACACCGGTCCAGATTGTACTAAAGTATTCATGGAACGACTCTATAAGGACATGAAAATAATATGTAAAAAAATTGTTTTTAAAAATGCCCAAACCCTGCTGCAAAAGCTGATGAAATTAATATTGCGAATTCGAATAATTGTCGTATAAATGATGCGAATCAAGTTTGAATGGTGAATCCATTCTGGGCTTTGACTTGCATATAGGAAATCTTAGAGGTGTGGCACATGAGTCATATACAGAAAAATATCGTGATCCTCATCATATACCTGTATTTTTACATAATCTTAGTAATTATGATGCACATTTTATTGCTCATTCATTGAATTCTATGAAAGGTGAAATCAAAGTATTACCTCAAAATAAAGAACTGATATATTTCGTTTTCAAAAAAACTAAATGTCAATAACCGAAAACAAGTTTGAGATTCATAGATTCTTTTAAGTTTTGCCATGCAGTCTTGATCAACTCTCAAAAAATGTCAATGATAATCAATTAAAATCATTGAAAAAAATTCCTAATAAAGATAACTTTAGTCTTTTAAGAAGAAAAGGAATTTATCCCTATGAAATATGAAAATCCCTTCTTATTATTGTTTAAAATCAACTTCACTTCCATCTCAACCTCAATTTTACAATTCTCTGACTAATTCCAATGTTTCAGATGATGACTATAATCATGCAAAAGTTGTTTGGACTCATTTTTCTTGTCAAAACATGTTGGATTATTCCTATCTCTATTTAAAAACGGATGTATTGCTATTAACGGATATAGTTGAAAATTTTCGTGATATTTGTATCCAAACGTATGGGTTATATCCGGCTCATTATTATACAGCTCCTGGTTTAACTTGGGATGCAATGCTTAAGTATACACAAATTGAGTTGAGTTATTAACAGACGACAAATTAGCATTTATTAAGGCTGGAATAAGAGGCGGCATATCTAAATTTAGCAATCGTTATGCAAAGGCTAATAATCAATTTATGGAAGATATGGTGATAAGGAAAAACCCAAATTATACCTAACATATTTAGATGCTAATAACCTTTATGGCTGGGCCATGTCCCAATATCTTCCAACAGGACGATTTTAAATGGGGAAAACACGGAAACAAACTTTAAAGTATCCGACACATCTGAGTGAGCTTTATTCTTGAAGTTGATTTGGAGTATCCCAACAGACGGAAGTCTCAAGTCAGAATGCAAATTCATGATTTTCATTCCAACTTACCTTTATGACCTGAAAATGTCATAATTGGGGATTCTAAAGATATCCGTAATATCTACATATTTTTGTATCTGATTGTGTACAGTCGGTCACAAAATATTATGATGTATTATAAAATGTATTTGACCGACTGTACTTCAAAGTTAAATTGAAGATAAACAACATTTGGAAATTAAAATTACCAATAACTGTTAACGAGTGCAGAGTCCAGAGTTGTTTGTTTGCTTTTCTCATAGCATTGTTTAAGTACATTGTCCTAATTTATAATGGTCCCTATAAGTCTGCAGTAATAAATATACTAAATACAAAGCCGTCACGCTGCTGGTTGTCATTTAAAATCCCTTCTGACCACCCGAACATTACATATCAAGTTAGAAGCTAATCTTAATAATAAAACGAAATATAAAATTCATTATAGAAATCTGAAACAATGTCTTAGTATGGGTATAAAGCTAACAAAAATCCATCGAATATTAAAATTTCATCAAAAACCTTGGTTGAAAAGATTTATAGACATTATATAAATATGCGAACTTTAGCTTCATCAGACTTCGAAAAAGATATATAAGTATAAATTAATGAAAAATTCCGTTTTCGGTAAGACTGTAAAACATTGAAAATAGGGTCATGTTAAAATGTTAACACATTGGAAGAATCGTGGTAAAGTCTTAGGAGCACAAGACTTGATTGCTACCTGAGTTCCATAGTTTGTTAGTTTTTAACAAAGAAGATGGAAACCAAGGCCATACAGTTGCGGAGAACCAAATTAACTTCTAAGAAACCGATATATTTAGGTTTTGTATTTTGTACTGCAATCTTAGCTGCTCCAAGTGATTGTGGTAAATCAAATTTTGTGACTTTGTAATAATTGCATATTTTATAGAATTTTGTATTCGAATGTACATATTAAAATGTATCTATATCACTTTTGTAAACGAATGTACTTTTAAAGATGTTGTCTACGCTTAACGACTATTAGAAATGATTACTAATTACCATTTACAGCTAAAGACAGCAAAGTCCAGAGTTGTTTGTTTACTTTTCCCAAGCGATATTTTTATCTTACTAGTATATTATGTCCTCACCCTAAAATGTTAGTTAGTTCCTGTTCAGTTCCTAATCTGAGTTTAATACACGGTGCAAACAAGTAAGTTCTAACTTGTAATAAATAATATTATAATCTTTGCCGCTGCTGTGTCATTTCAAGACCCCTTCTGACCGACCATCCGAACATTACATTTTTGGTGTCAGAAGTGGGATTGTGACAAAGGCTATTGAAATGTTATAGTCCTTTGAGTCCTGACAAGGGCGGTCCTCCAGTGTTGTAACGTACTAGAGAAGTCTCAAGGTGTCTGAAGATATAACAAGGCATCGAGGCACAAGCAGTCCTCGATAGCGGCAAAGTCAACAAGTCAATCAAGCAGTCAGCGAGCACATCACAGTGTCTTCAACGAGGTGGTTCTTCACTGGTACACGCCAGTACCACACCGACGG
Source organism: Oeneis ivallda (assembly GCA_029955525.1). Classification (NCBI taxonomy): domain Eukaryota; kingdom Metazoa; phylum Arthropoda; class Insecta; order Lepidoptera; family Nymphalidae; genus Oeneis; species Oeneis ivallda. Next base: position 15,412,578 of record JARPMR010000018.1, on the reverse strand, counting down.
GCCAGTTGATCTCCGGCAGCGTACGCGCTACCACGTGCACCGCTACGACGCGAAAAGAGGAGGCATCAGGCAGACAGAACTCCGCAGTATACCAACTACGTACCCATGTGAGTCGTGTATTTGTTGATAACTGTGTATTTTTATGTTTTATTTTGTGTTTAATAGGGATTTTTTTATGTGTTTAATAGGGAATACTAGGATTTTATAGAACGTTTATAGATATTTTATACAAATTATAAGGAATTTTTACAGAAATTTATGGGGAATTTATAGTGAATTTTATAAGAATTTATTTACTTTTGTCAACTCGAGTTCATATAAATAATCAAAATGATTAATTCAGAGGATAAAGGAGGAGGATAAAGTTTCTGGTGGATTTATAGATATTAGCTTAGCAGAAAGAATGATAAATAAATATGATGGCAATAAGGCTAATTTACACGTTTTCATAGACAATTGTAATAACGCGTTTGCATTATTAAATCCCGTATACAAAATAGCATTCGTATCAGTAGGCCTCTCTAAAATAGAAGGAAATATAAGATCAACATTATTAAATAGGTCATTTTCGTCATGGGAGATTCTAAAAGAACATTTACTTGAAAATTATTCGGAAAAGAAAACTTTTGCACAGTGGCAACTTGAACTCATAGTGAAGGCAAGGTCATAATGAATGTATTTCAAAATATTCTAGTAGGGTCGAAAACTGTTACATAAAATTAATTAATCACTTGACCCAAAATTAACGAAAGAAGCTCGAGAAGCTAACGTAGAACTATTAAAAAACAGGCACTAAATATTTTTATAAGTGGTTGATAACTGTAACCACAATTCCATGTTTTGTTAAAGTCTCAAAAACCTTTAACTTTTGTAGACGCAGTCTCGATAGCGATTTCCGAAGAACAGGAAATAAAATCCAGACAGGAAATGCATTCTAGACATAACAATTTCGATTCATGTAATAAATTAAATCACTTAGCACATCAATGTAGGTACCCGGTAACTTTTAGACAAATGCAAACAAATAATAATATACTTACTTGTTTTTATTGCCAAAAAAAAGGGCATATTTCTAAAGATTGCTGGAATAATCCGAATAATAATAATAGGGGGTCGGCACCTCAGAATAATCGTTTTAATCGTTCGAACAATAATTATAATCGTAATAGTAGGCAAACGAATAATAGGAGCAATGAAAATAAGCCTTTAAACTCCAACGGTCCAAGGCTCGCGGCCAACCCGAAGACCACAAGTTAGATTCAGGCCGAATAAGATTTATTGACACGCGTATTTCGTCATATGTTAGATAGTTAGATTTACATAGATAAGTTAGATTCCTCAAGGATATTAGAAAACAAAAATAAATTCCTTATAGATACAGGAGCAGAAGTAACGTTGATAAAAGTAACATCGTTAGAAGGGCAAACATTGATATATGAGGATAGGAAAATTAAATTAAAAGGGATTGACAAAGACGCTCGTCCGACTAATACAATCGGATGTGTCCATTTGACATTTGATATAGGAGACAAAAGAGTTTATCATACACTTCACGTGGTACCTGATAACTTTCCTATTCAATGCAATGGAGTCATAGGTAGCGCATTTCTTGGTGTTAGCTCTTTTGTTTTAATAATTTATTATTCAATTATTTTTATATTTTCGTGTTTATTAAATAATATAGTTTTTAAAAAGACAGTTTAATTCCACGCCACATAACAATTTTGGCGCAGACAGTAGGATAATTGTGCAAATAAGACGACCATAACGTGCGTCGGGAGACAGACATCGCACAAAAGATAGCACAGTAGCCACAGGTTTTAAAAGTTTCGCTAAACAGGTACTGTTCATTGTGTTACTAACAGCAGACAGAGCAGCAGAGCAGACAATTTAGTACCTACCAAGGTACTAAATTGTCTGCTCAATTCTCATTATATTTTTCCATTTCTACATGCCTAAAACTATAAAAAACGAACCATCATATAATTCTCTACATAATTCAGTCTCATACAACATTGATACACAACACAAATTTAATACCTCTAGAAATTAACACTATTAAAACTCATCCCAATATTCGACACCGTGGACACACAACAATTAAGTATACATATTTGTCCTGTCCTGTGATTCTGCATTTTATCTAGGAGACACAGAATAGAAACAAATCCTACTCGTTTATGCACTCAATAATATCACAGGTACAAGCGCTTCCGATATCCATTGTAGGCAATATACTTCCTAAGACTTTAAGACCTTAAGTACTACCTTATCGAAAAAAAAATCTCTAACGTAAAGACAATTTCGCATCTCAATTTGGAACTACAGTCGATGTTCCAAAAACCAACTGTTAGCGTAACTTAATTTTTCCACAGAGTCGATTTATGCCGAAGTAAAGTAATCGAAAAATTGAATACCGAAATTAAAGACAGTAGTACGTTATTGGGTCGGATAGCAACCAGAAGAAATCCCTGAAATCTTGAAAACATTCCATGACGATCCTTTATCAGAACATAGAAGAATAATTGAAATAGGACGTGAAATCAGGTTCGAATACTTTTGGAAAGGTTTGACTGATACCATAAAATACTACGTTAATAAATGTATGACATGCCAACGTAATAAGATACGAAGGAAAACATACAAAGCTCCCATGTTTATAACAACCTCTTCTACAGAACCATTTGAAAGTGTAACTATCGACTTAGTTTCTTACTCTGACATTACAGGTGACTCTTATAAATACATATTAACTCTACAAGACGATTTAACTAGATTTGTCTAGTCTAAGCCTATCCTATTCCCGACAAACAAGCAGTCACTATCGCAAAATCTCTTTTGACCTTCTGTTAACATTATGGCATTCCAAAATGATTCCATCCCAATCAGGGCGGTAAATGAAACAAGTCAATACCAGCTTTTGACTAAATGCATATGAAAGTATATTCGGTACTTATAGCTTCTAGCAAGAAATCCAAAAGATATTAAAAGCTTTTTAGGAATAGCAGGTTATCATCGAAGATTTATTGCGTAAACTTAGTCAACCTTTAACAAAACTTTTAAATAAAGTTGAACCTTTTATTTGGACAAGCTTGCAACAACATTCTTTTGAAACATTAAAAGCAAAGTTATGTGAAGAACTAATTTTGCAATACCCAGATTTTTCTCAAACTTTTAATTTAACAACAGATGCTAGTAGTAATTAATAGTACTAGTATTTTGTCACAGGGGTCAGGATTCGATGATCTTCCAATTGCATACGCGAGTAGAATATTGAATATAAGTGAAATAAACTATTCAACAACAGAAAAGAATTATTGGCAATTGTATGGTCTGTAAAACACTTTATAGGCCTTATTTGAATGGACGAAAGTTCAGAATTATAACTTATCATAAACCTTCAACTTGGTTAATGAATGTTAAAGACCCTGGGTCTAGATTAATCAGATGGAGACTTTTGGTAGAAGAATATGATTACGAAATAGTCTATAAACAGGGGAAATTAAATCAAAATGCTGATTCATTAAGTAGGAATAAACCGGAAAACACATTAAGTGATGATGTTAAGAAAATAAATAGTATAACTCAAAATGGAGAAAGTTACACTTCGTTTTTGGAAGAAATGGAAAGAAACCCGATTTTATTCAATAAGCTTGAAGATCATAACGACAAGCTTCCAAATAATGTAAACATGGTAGTTTTTACATCGGTCGATTTAGACGTCAAGAATGATAAGACGCTATTAGAATATGAACCTGGTTCGTGTTTTGATATTCCTGACATTGATACTGTATATAATAAGTAACGATAAGTTATATACTATAAGTAAGTCATTTTGATAGCAAATGGAATTTGATGACATATTTAGATATAGCAGGTTTTCATAGAAAATAAGTTTAATTCATGATGACTATATTAGCACCAAATATCTTTGCAATCATGAAACTTTTACAAAATTTTCCTTATGTCAGACATCACTTGTAATCTTGGAACAAATAATTCCTCAATTAACTATTCAAAAAAACATTCTTAAAGAATTAACCGGTTTTCATAACTATAGAGTGTAACGATCATTTGTTTGGAACTCTAGATGCCGAAGATGTGAAAATGTATAACGATGCAATTGAAAATTTAGATAAAAATGAACACGAAGTTTTGAACTTACTGAAAACTCAATCTAATATAGTTAAGTCAAGAATTTCTAATTTTAATAGTACAATTACTGATTTAAAGATTTATGAGAAAATATATAACGAAAATTTGAACTTACTTAGTTACCAACCTCTTAATTTTGTGATATTTGTTTAGTAATTATATTTCTTTGATAAATATAGAGCTCAGATCAAAGTGTACTTCAGAGTGTACCTACAAGTCTTAACAAGTGCATTACCGAATAGGTTAATAGCTATAAGTACTTTGTAAACCTCTCCTCGGTATTTTCTTCATATAATAAATGCTAAGTCTGTAACATCGTGTTTACCTCGTCATCGACTGAGACATACTACATTTTAGCACAGTCGGCGGGATCGTTCTAGAAGTAAGAAGAAGCTTAACGAATCCAGAACCACGGTGAGGAAACGCTGTACGAGCTACTGCCGTTTTCCTTCGGAGGTCTACGAGGAGTACACCGGCAGCCCCACATCGTGCTCACCATAAGGTCAAAGCAGCCACAAGTAAGCATTGTTTTATATGTACAACTTGGCTTTTTTGTTTGAAGAAGAAATGGCTCCTATAATCAGCCTAAAAATGAGCATGCGCTCATAAAATTCGACGGAAACAAATACGAGTTTTTGGACAATTATGATAAGGCGATGAGTCTCGTCAACCCACAATACAAAGAAATATTATTTAAATTAATCGAAGCGAAACCAAGATCACGGATAATGCGCGTGCCGTCGTACGAAACCGAGAATTCCCACCCTGGGACGCCCTCAAAACGCATCTTCTGGACGCGTACTCAGAAACAAGGACCATAGGAAAGTGGCAGCTGGAACTAAATGTGTGTAAGCAAGATTACAAGGAATCTGTTATGAGCTTCGCAAACAGAGTCGAAAGTTGATATATTAAAGTCATTAACTCATTAGACAACAGTTTAGATAAAATTAGTAGGGAGGCTTGTGTTAACCTGATAAAAAATGAAGCTCTGAACGTTTTTCTGAATGGGCTAAACAAAGATTTAACAATTTTAGTCAAGTCACAAAGGCCTGACACCTTAGAATAGAATAGAATAGAAATGCTTTTTATTAAAATAAACTTTTTCACCAATGCTTTTGAATCGTCGATGAGTCTACCACTGGTTCGGAATACCCTTAGGAATGCCTTAGAAAGATCAGTTGCTGTTACACTCAACGAGGAGCAACAATTAAAAAGCATATTCGAAATGCAACGTTTTCATAGTAATCAAAACCAAATTACAGTCAAAATAAAATATTTCACACAGTATCTCACCAATTTTGTAAGTATTGCAAGAAAACTAATCACACTATCGATAAATGTTTTAAATTAAAAAATCGAAATCCTAATAATAACAACACTAACCATTATAATTATCGAAGTAATTACCAGAAAAATTATCACAACAAACATACGAGTAATTATCGTCAAAATAACAGTCAATTTTTATAAATTAACTTTAAAAAGTTATATCTTACTTACCGACAAATACCAAAATTCCAGTCGATCTAACTAGAAATGAAGTCTATAAGAAATAAAGTCTGTAAAATAGAATCAGTATTGCAACTAAATTTATTTTTATATAATAATAGACTAATATTTGTTATCTCAGTTCCATTAATATTTAATGAAAAGTTCAATGCATATAAACTTATAAGTTTACCCATTCACAGAAACGACGATCTTTATTATTTTATGTTACCTGATGAATAATCAATACTTGTCAATTTCAGAAAACAGAATGTATTATGTAGCTCTTAAGGATTTGTCAGAATGTAAATTATTATCTGATGATTTAAGAATTTGTTATAAGGTACCTATGTATTCAACTCACTCTAGGCCTAGTTGTGAAAGTGAAATTTTGTTAAATAATGTATAGAATCCTGACAACATAAGAATCACAAAACTTTCTCACAACCTATTTTACAAGCTGAATAAATTAAATCAATGGTTATATATCGCACCAAAGCCAATTGTTGCTACTGAAAAATGCGAAATAATGCAACCTAAAGATAATATCTTAGAAGAAAAAGGAATTTTAAGTTCTAGAAAGAATTGTAAGATTTTCACTACTAATTCTGTGTTAACTACTTTTAGTACTCATAATGAAAATTCAGTAGATATAAGGATTTTTCCCACTTTTCATATTAACGATTGTGTAAAGATAAATAAGTTTAATTTTACAAAACTAGATTTAATAATTCCATTACAATCTCATACATTAGATCATGATTCAATTAAATTAACGAGTCATAAAGTAGATAAAATTGAACAACTAACTGAAGAATATGAAAACGATAATTACTCTCTATTTAATCAAGTGACAAGAAAATAGTTTTCTTCCTCATGTGCTCCCAATTATTCTTTTAACCGTATATGCTGTTTATAGATTCTTCAAATTTTTGGATTCGATTATGATTATGGTTATTGTACAAATATGGACCAGAAGAATATCGACATACCTTGTTGTAGAAAAAGGAATTCTCCAAATTCCCCAATGTACTCTACTCCTACAATATGCTCCTACAGCACCTATAGAAGATCTGGAAATGCAGAATTTAATGGAAAACACTCATATAGTTATTAATTGTAATAATGAAACACCACTACGAAGGAGCGCTAGATTATCTAAGTTAAAAACTTAATCATTGTTATTACTTTTCTTTTAATCTTAATATTTTGTATTTTACTAAAGATTTATTATGAATTAAGTCGAAAAGATTTTCAATCATTTCTTTTTCTTAGGGGGAAGGTGTAATGTACCTAGCCATTATTTATACCATAATTAGACTAACTACGTGATGTAATCATAGTTTATCGAAACATTCCAAATTGTCTCTTTATCGAATTACCATTAATATCATATTAGCGGTCACATTCTATGTTATCAAGTTTGGATAGTTACCAAGTACCTCTTAATTTTGTAATGTTTGTTTATTAATTATATTTCTTTGATATATATTGAGCTCAGATCAAAGTGTACTTGAGAGTGTACCTACAAGTCTTAACACTTGTTAATTACCGAACCGAATAATTTAAATAGCTATAAGTACTTTGTAAACCTCTCCTCGGTATTTTCTTCATAATATAATAAATGCTAAGTTTGTAACATCGTGTTTACCTTGTCATCGGCTGACCCGTTACACGTAAAGTCACTATTGTCAGTTCAGTTCGCAATACAAGTCCGTTACATTAGTCCGTAGACCGTAACTAATAGTAGTGAGCCCTAGCAGTCCCTATAGTCTGCAGCAATAAATATAATTCATTAAAACGTCACGGTGCTGGTTGTCATTTAAAACCCCTTCTGACAACCCGAACATTACACATTCATGCATGTGCATTCCATAATGCATTGACTTAATAAAATTATTAATTACTTTACTGTTGTCACTTAATAGACGTTTACCGAAAACAACCCCGAAACGTCCTCATTCATCATTATCCAATCGTTTCTTGCTACTCTCACCTTAGATTCAGCAAAGTAGAGATCCTCACTACTTTTTCAGATACGTTGTTTGAAGATACAAAGAGAGACCTGTGGTTTGCCATAAAAATTGAAGATGAAGTAAACAAGGCGGTACGATTCAACCTAACAACTATAACATTCAAGACCCATTCTCAAGATAAGAAACTCTAAGAAGTCACGAGTTTTAAATGGATTTTTAAACAAAAAAGCCATATCGTAGATCCAAAGAAAACAGTTTTTGTCATCATCTTTTGAGTATTAAGTCTGCATTCAATATCTATAAACTTAAAATAATTTCCTGTATGATAAGCGAGGTCAACTTATGGAAACACCCATTCAAACGTAAATATGGTGATGATCATAAAAGACTAATCAGATAGGTTTACTAACTAAAGTCTTATCAGTTATCATTCTCACTCAGTTATCTTTGCAGCTTCCGATGTTTTCAATGCAAATACGTATTCTACCGTATGAATCACTGCAAACTAACTGAGAAATAGTATAACTGTATATTAGATAAATAATCAAGACATATTTACACACATTTCATTTTTACTCGTCAGTTCCTTATTTTTATATGTGTTCAAATAATTTAATATAAAAAAATATTTTAAACAACCGACTTCAAACTCCCGCTTTACTACATTACACACACACTATACAAAGTATTTAATTTATTGTTGATATTTTAAAAACCGCTTGACCGATTTCGATAAAATTTATATGGGACCACCCTTTCAAACAAAAAAAGAATTTTCCAAATCGGTTCAAGCGTCTTGGAGTAATCGGTGGACTAACATAAAAAATGATAACCTCCAGATAAAAGATTCCGACAAATTGATAACCTGCTCCTTTTTTGAAGTCGGTTAAAAATTAATTAGCTTTAGACATTTTAATTACTCATGCAAAGATTGGCGCAGTCAAGTAGATAAGCTTCGCATAAGAGAACAAAAATACACATTTTTGTTTGCACTTTGCACACGCAAAGAAGAGAGAACATAGCTCAGAATAACAGGTAAGTATTCCGAAAACTCCACAATAAGATAAACGTTGATGGAAGGCCACAATTCACAACAGCTATTGACAAATTATCATCCTTTAAGGTTAAGACTCATTCTAACAATTGACAATAAAAGACTTGCTTCACTAAAGTTCAAAAGACAATAATAATAAAACTAAATAACTCAATATAGCAATAAAAATAAAAAGTAAACAAGCACGTTTTAACTCAGCCATAAATTACTTCATCATTAACGTCGGTATCTTGTTTTTCTTCAAGCTATAGAGGTAATTAGTTTCAAATGTTCGAGTTGTAGACGTTGTAATATCAAACATTGCTAAGTTCGAGATGCAGAGGTCAAATTTGGTCAAATATGTGCCGAAATGGCTTGTATGACTCCCTAATTGTTTCGATTTATAGAGGGTTGAGATTTTGAGTAATGGAGGTTTATTTCCTTTAAGGGAAGGGAACAAAACTTTTTTCGAGTTTTGGAAGTTTTCGACTTATCGAGGTTCGACTTAACGAGGTTCTACTACTACTATAATTGGAAGACTGACTCCATGCACCAGCACTGTCAAGAAACAAGCCCTTAAAATATATGCGTATTTATGGCAACTTATTTGTATAAGAGAAATACGTTATTATATATTCATATAACATCATTTATGTGTCTTGGTAATAAAGCTAGTTTGTAGTGTAATTGGATTTGGCTGTAGTACTGCATATTTTATTGCACTTCACATATAGAAACGTTTGCACGTTCTGACTCAATGTAAGTAGGTACTTATTTTAAGCGCAGGTTAGACTACGCTATAATATTTTGCAATTTATTGATTTATTTATTGAGAATTTATTTTAGTTTTGGGATGCTGGACCTAGGATGCTGGGTTTAGGTAGGATTAGGAAAGCCTAATCTTACCTACCCAATCTCTTTTTGGGTCTTTTTTCTAAATTCGCTTTGTTATAGAAAAATAGCTAAAAACAATTTTCTCTAAAAAAACGTTTTCAAAACACTTCTCCAAAACATTACTTTTTTGTCATTTTAATCGGTAATTAAATTTTTTCAAATTTTTCTTCATTTGTGAAGATAAATTATAATTTTGAATCTCGTCATGATTTTTTGGAATTTATGTATTTTTTTGCTCATTTCGCGGCCAATTTGTATGTAATTTGATCGTTGTAGACCCAGCGTTCGAACATAGCATTTTATGATAAAATCAATAAAATTGATATACATAGAGATTAGATAAACTGCAATCAGATAATAACCATTTATCTTATCATGTCATGATAAGATTAATGGTTATCACACCGCTACGTTTTAGTTTTCGAAAAAATATTAATGACGCATGTTTCTTGATGACCAATATTAATAATATGTGCTATGAACATGTGATAAACTTTTTATCAATATAGACTTGGCTATTCTATATAAATAAAGATAGGTAATTGTTGTGAAAGATAGCCATACACAATGTACCATAACAATACCAAAACACAACAGGTCAAAAAGTAGTTCAGACGTAATTTTGTCATCACTTTTGCTGGAAAACTCATGGCTAAGAAAATGAAAAATTAGTCACCGTTTAGTAAGTTAATTAAACAAAATGACGAAACAAAATAGAATTATATAACAAATACATTGGATTTTTTGCAGGTGTCTGTCACAAATGTTGTAGGTAGTGAAAAGTTAAGCACACCTCAATAATAATAATTTATCCTCATAATGTTACACAACCTTAGTAAGTATGATGCACATATCGATGCGCATGCCATGCATTAACTTTTTCAAAGGGTTAAAATTGAAAATCTTAAAATAAAGAACCGATACTAAAATAGAACTAGAACAATTAATATTTGGCAAAAAAATGGAGAGCATCGTTGTTCTTTTGATTTTATGGCTTTTGACATGCCAACACGGCACAATTTACTTAGCCAATTTCACGTAGCTTGAAATAAACATGCAGGAGATGCTCGATTTTAACTCGATGAGGCAGATCGATATTTTTCGGATTTTATTCGAGGTACAATAGAAGGCTTGAAAAGTTAACACATCCTATAACAACACAATAACAAATTATACAAATTAAGAATATTATAATATATTACATGTTAAAATAACATTACATATTATTTTAACTTTATTTTGTTAAGCATAATATATTTATAACCCTTCTCTGAGAGACTGCGCTCAGTAGTGAGCCGTTGATGAGTTGCTAATGATGATGATGAATATATTAACATAGGAATTTAAAGTAAGGAAACGCAAACATAAGGAGGCATTCAACACTTATGGGACGGGGGATCTTAGGAGAGAGAACATCATAAAGTTTATGGAGAAGTTTGGGACAGGAGAAGAGAATATGAGAAGTTGACCCCTCATAAAAGCATTCACACAAACAGTGATCTTTAATTTTTAATTTGTCCAGGTGGACTGGAGTACAACGTGGAAAAACAACAAAGTGGAGCTTGACCAATACGCAACCAGGTGATTGTTGAAGCAACTCATCGAACTATATTTTGATGAAAAAAAAAAACCATGGCCGTCGAGGGATTTCAGGCTGCATAGAAGCATAGTATTTGCCTTTGACCAATTTTGGGAAGATAGTTAAACAGACGACATCAAACGAGTCGCAAGACGCGGATCAAAACTCAAACATATACCACAGACAAAGACCACAGAGTCAGGGCAGTAATAATACCTTTTACTGTGCCTTTAGGTCCAGCAATGGGATTCTATCGGTCGATGACAATACAACATGATAAAAAGTAGTAAAAAGTACATAAAAAGTAGACAAGTAAGGTAGTCGGTAAATAAAGTGATGACACTGATGACTTGAGTAATCGCCGCCGGTCTCATAAAAGATTTAAAAGCGGTGTATCATCGTCTAATAAATTACAGATAACGTAAATGTTTATATCAGGTACTTCATGACTTTAATCTATGGCTTATTAAGATTAACTTACTGCCGAATAAATAATAAGTACTTAATATACTTATTATTTATTCGTAGCGCCATGCAGTTATATTCGGATTGGATTTGTTACCATTATTTTAAGCTTTAAAAAATAAGAATTTTGATTTTGTTACGGCAACATTGATGATGTTACATTTGGCTCATGCTCATTTGTCATTAGTCTTTGCATATCTATAACCATGTATTTATCTTCTAGGTACTTACACAATTTATTAGAAAGATTTGAGTCTTGATTTGTAATAAGAGCCCAATTAAGAGCGATAACTTCACTGCAAGAAATAATAATCTGAAGATTTTTTGCCTTGCATCATGCAACTGCCACTGTTTGTAACATATAAGTATATTTCAATTAATTAATTAATACTTAATTTTTAAATTATTTCATTTCACTAGCTTCAAAGATACCAAATAAAAAATATCTACCACAACCAGATTATTAAAAATTAAACGTTTTGGTGAAGTTCTGGACCTAAAACATAAATCCAAAACCTCGATAAGATGTCGACATGACATTTATTTTGGAATTCGTCGATCTTTGGTGTAAAAAGTTAAATTTTTCATTTCCATCAATAAATTACGCTTTTCTATTGATATTATGGCGAAGTCCGACAGTTTACCCTCTTTTGGCGTACCTCATACAAAAGTGTGAATTCGATTTAAAGCTGAACATGAACGCTCCGCGGATGAGACATGGTGTTACATAAGCACTTACCTATAACCTATACCAAAGCATAAGATAAGTACTAACCTAGTATAATTGTACCTAATACCTACTAACCCATCACTGTACCTATAGATTAATATTTACATACTTATAATCACTGAACTTTAGCCCCTAATCACATACTTTAGTAAATAAGCCTATTTTTAGAATGTAAATAAACCAAGTCTCACCCTTCGTCCTAAAAACTACTCATTATCCCCTCCACTATCATCACAAAATACCCCAGATATCCCGAAATCCACACATTCTATTTCCAACTCCTTTCTAGATCGTTACTCTGTTTCTCTAGCGTTAACTCTTATGTTTAATTATTATTCAATTATTTTTATATTTTTGTGTTTAATAAATATAGTTTAGTTTTTAAAAAGACAATTTATTTTCACGCCACGTAACAATGGGACATGATATTGGGAGTCAGAAATAAACTGCACAATTTTAAAACTTGTGGAAATGCTTAATGTAACCTGCAAATTTAGTTTATAAACCTTGAGATTATTTAATCATGCAGACGTGTATAAGACAGAAAATAAGTTAATCCCTAAGGCTAATCCGAATAAAGTTCCACCACAGAACAAACTTTCTCATCAGGGAATGATTGTAGGTACTGTGCGATATTAATGTATTTCAATTTATTAGGTAATCAAATCAGATTAATTAGATTAATTACCGCTTACCGATTAGACCACTGAGCTGGCCCGGGAGCGAGCCGATCCGGCTCGGAGACGTGGACGTCGGAGTGGTAGAGAGCACCGCCCCGAGCCGTCCGTCTAATAGCCCCTGGGGAAGGGACCTCAGGGTACCAAGTACGGTTAGAGTGGGCTCTAAAACTTGACAATCTGACCCTGGGAAAGTGGCAGCTTGATGTGGCCAACAAGCAGCCATACCTTGTTAGAGGTTTGAGTAAAGAGGGGACTTCTCCAGTGTCCGGGATGAGCAATTGGCGTCCAATAAGGGGGGCACCGATGCGTTCGTAAGAGATCTCGGAGCCTTCCAACATGTGCTAGGTCGGCCACCGGGGGGGTTTTAGTAGGTAAAAATCCTACATTACCCGATTTTCCCCCCAAAATCGGGTATCTCAAGGAGATTTCCCCCCGTCAACAAAAAAAAAGGTAATCAAATCAAGGAAAACAACAACGAATGATCTGTATTTGTGACTGATTTGTGATTTAATGTGGCCACTAATATTTGTACAAATTCGCTTATAATTTAGGTATATACATCCGAGTTCAATCTGCGCCTTATTATTATGGCCTGCAAGTGGCCTGCCTTATTAGCAATGGTTCACATATTTCTTGAATAATGTCGTAAATTGAATCGAATTTTTCTTTTATGAGTTTATTACATTATCCTGAATTTAGTCTTCCTAAATGATTTAATTCCTAAATTTAGACAAGTGTAATCGCATTTAGAAGGGGTTATTACACCTTCCTAAATTTACTTGCTTGCTTTACAGGGCACTTATCGAAAGTTTCGATCTCACGTTTGGCAACTTCCAACTTGCTTACTTTGTAATAAAGCGATAAGAACGTCGGATTTTTCCAAACTTTCGGAGAATAATTTGCATTATAAAACAGAATTGCATGTCTTTCAATTCGAAGACGAGGTAATCAGTCATCGACAGTGATTCTCTGTCCCAGGACTCTGGCGAATTTATGAGTGAATTAAATGTTTCAATTATTTCAATCCTACTTACCTGGGAATTAGAAATACGCAACAACTTATTAAACCTACAAAACAAAAATAACCTACGCCGAGTAAATATTCTTAGCCTACGCCATTGTTTTGGAACCAGGATGATGAAATCTAATTTATATTCTGTTTCATTCCACTAATTTGATTTTTTTTTATTTTGGTCCCAAGAATTCCATCAACACAGTATTATACTGGAATACAATTGGTTTGTTATCTTATAAAATACTAAATAGTAAATAGACTCTAGTGAATAATATTTTTTTAAACTACTAAACAAAAAACCAGCGACAGCCATATTTTTTCAACTAAAATAATTAATAAATATAATAATTAATTAAAATAAAAAAATAATAATTTAGTGTCATTAAATTCACCTCATACACGGCTTCATTTCACTAGCTCTATTATTTTAGAAGACATTTGTTTTTTATCGAACAAGCGATTAGTGTTTCATTTTGTTTTTTTTTTTCAAGTCAGGCTATGAAATTAGTTTTCTATAATAATGCGAGGCAAAGACGGCAACAACAACTTTTTACGTGACTGATATAACGTCTTATAAATCGGTGAACACCGGCTGCACGCACGAAAAAGTGTCACGTTCCGCCTGAGCCTGCGTGTCCAAGCGAGAGCGCGGAACAAACGATAGAGAGGCACGATCGGCCCAAACGTTGGCTTGTGACTGTGGTTAGCGGATGTGTCGCGAGCTAGTTCTAGTTTCTTTATGACGTTATCAGACGTAAAACTATCGTCTGTAAAACGAGTTTAGAGACAACCAATTCTTTTATTTTGAACTAGTGTAATGAAATCCAGTTTTTTAAAGTGATTCATTCCACTTGCTCTATTATTATTTTGGGAACAAGAACAATGGACAACTTCAAAAAGACTAGAAGACATTCGTTTTTTTGTGTCAAAACAAAAACAAACAAACAACAACCTTTTATTTTGAACTAGTGCTAATGTAACGAAAACTATTTTTGTAAGATTTTTATATACTGTTTCATTCCACCAGCTTTATTACTATTTAGGTTACAGAAACATATTATCAAAGACCTCAAAAATTTCTAAAAGGCATTTCTTTTGGCGAACTAGCGAATCTGAAGAGGTAATTTTTTTTTTTCTTGAGAAGTGTTTTTATTCTTGACTCACAATTTCAAAAAGTAAACAAGAACGACCAGCAAGACAATGTTTGATGTTTGAACTAGTGCAATGAAATATTATTTAATTAGACTATTTATTTCATTCCACTAGCTTTATTATTTTGTTAGCTAGTGAACTCTATTATTTTAGAAGACCTTTGTTTTTTATCGTACAAGCGAATAGTGTCTCATTTTGTTCTTTTGTTTCTAGTCAGGCTATGAAATTAGTTTTCTATAATAATGCGAGTCAAAGACGGCAAACAACAACTTTTTATTTTGAACTAGTGTAATAAAATCCAGTTTTTTTAAGTGATTCATTTCGCTCGCTTTATTATTATTTTGGTTACAAGAACAATGGGCAACCTCAAAAAGACTAGAAGACATTCGTTTTTTTGTGTCAAACCAAAAACGACCAACAACAACCTTTTATTTTGAACTAGTGCTAATGTAACGGAAACTATTGACGTGACAACGTCTTATAAATTGGTTTGCCGGGTGACACTTCAAGAAACTGCGTTACGCTCCGCTCACGTTATGCGCTCACAATGAGAGCGAGTGAGAGGCATGGTTAGCCCGCCTAAGAGCGAGAGAGACAGACATAAAAAGTGAAAGGCACGCGTCCCTTCCACTCGAGCACAGTTAGCCCGCCTAAGAGCGAGAGAGACAGAGCGAGAGAGAGAGAGTGAGAGAGATAGGCATACACACCGGTTCATGTCTTGCGCTTCTATTTCGGTTGTCACGTAAAACTTTCGCCCGTATACCGACTTTACAGGCAACCAATTTTTTTAATAGATTTTTTATACTGTTTAATTCCACCAGCTTTATTATTATTTATGTTATAGAAACATATCAAAGACCTCAAAAATTTCTAAAAGGCATGTTTTTGGCGAACTAGGGAATCTGAATAGGTGATTGTTTTTCTTGGGAAGTGTTTTTATTCTTTACTCATTTTTTCAAAAAGAAAACAAGAACGACCAGCAAGACAATGTTTGATTTTTGAACTAGTGCAATGAAACATTATTTAATTAGTCTAGTTATTTCATTCCACTAGCTTTATTATTTTGTTCCTTAAAGTCCATCATCATAGTATTTTCAAGAGAACTGAAAGACAATTATTATTGTATCGATAAGTTTTAATGACACTAGCAAATAGAACCTTGCATATCTCTTTAACCTAGACATACAAAAACAACCAGCGACAACCATATTTTTGAACTAGTGTAATGAAATTCACACTATAGGCGGGTTCATTTCACTAGCTCTATTATTTTAGAAGACCTTTGTTTTTTATCGTACAAGCGAATAGTGTCTCATTTTGTTTTTTTTGTTTCTAGTCAGGCTATGAAATTAGTTTTCTATAATAATGGGAGTCAAAGACGGCAACAACAACTTTTTATTTTGAACTAGTGTAATAAAATCCAGTTTTTTTAAGTGATTCATTCCACTCGCTCTGTTATTATTTTGGTTACAAGAACGATTGACAACCTCAAAATGACTAGAAGACATTCGTTTTTTTGTGTCAAACCAAAAACGACTAACAACAACCTTTCATTTTGAACAAGTGCTAATGTAACGAAATCTATATTTTTATAAACTGTTTCATTCCACCAGCTTTATTACTATTTAGGTTATAGAATCTAATCAAAGACCTCAAAAATTTCTAAAAGGCGTTTTTTGGCCAACTAGCGAATCTGAAGAAATCTCTGAAGAATCTGTATTTTTTTCTTGAGAAGTGTCAAGAAAAAAGAAAGTTTTATTCTTTACTAACAATTCAAAAAGAAAACCAGAACGGCCAGAAAGACAATGTTTGATGTTTGAACTAGTGCAATGAAATATTATTTAATTAGAGTATTTATTTCATTCCACTAGCTTTATTATTTTGTTCCTTAAAGTTCATCATCATAGTCTTTACAAGACAACTGGAAGACAATATTTATTGTATCGTTAAGTTTTCATGACACTAGCAAATAGAACCTTTTTTTTAATATTCTTTATTGCACAAAAAAAAGTACAATAGGCGGACTTAATGCTAAAGCATTATCTACCAGTCAACCTTGAGATGTGAGACAACACTTGTAGGTGTGCAAAAGAGTAGGGTAAAAAGGGTATAATATATAAATACATAATATATAAATATAACCTAGCATATCTTTTTAACCACGAAAAACAAGAACAACCAGCGAAACCATATTTTTTGAACTAGTGTAATGAAATTCATCTTATGCAGGGCTTCACAAACACGAACAAGCGAATAGTGTTTCATTTTTTTTTTTTTTTCAAGTCAGGCTATGAAATTAGTTTTCTATAATAATGCGAGTCAAAGACGACAAACAACAACTTTTTATTTTGAACTAGTGTAATAAAATCCAGTTTTTTTTAAGTAATTCATTCCACTCGCTTTATTATTATTTTGGTTACAAGAACAATGGGCAACCTCAAAAAGACTAGAAGACATTCGTTTTTTTGTGTCAAACCAAAAACGACCAACAACAACCTTTTATTTTGAACTAGTGCTAATGTAACGGAAACTATTTTTATTAGATTTTTTTATACTGTTTAATTCCACCAGCTTTATTATTATTTAGGTTACAGAAACATATCAAAGACCTCAAAAATTTCTAAAAGGCATTTCTTTTGGCGAACTAGCGAATCTGAAGAGGTATTTTTTTTTTCTTGAGAAGTGTTTTTATTCTTGACTCACAATTTCAAAAAGTAAACAAGAACGACCAGCAAGACAATGTTTGATTTTTGAACTAGTGCAATGAAACATTAATTAATAAGACTAGTTATTTCATTCCACCAGCTTTATTATTTTGTTCCTTAAAGTCCATCATCATAGTATTTTCAAGAGAACTGGAAGACAATTATTATTGTATCGATTAGTTTTCATGACACTAGCAAATAGAACCTTGCATATCTTTTTAACCTAGACATACAAAAACAACCAGCGACAATTTTTGAACTAGTGTAATGAAATTCACACTATAGGCGGGTTCATTTTACTAGCTCTATTATTTTAGAAGACCTTTGTTTTTTATCGTACAAGCGAATAGTGTCTCATTTTGTTTCTTTGTTTTTAGTCAGGCTATGAAATTAGTTTTCTATAATAATGCGAGTCAAAGACGGCTAACAACAACTTTTTATTTTGAACTAGTGTAATAAAATCCAGTTTTTTTAAGTGATTAATTCCACTCGCTTTATTATTATTTTGGTTACAAAAACAATGGGCAACCTCAAAAAGACTAGAAGACATTCGTTTTTTTGTGTCAAACCAAAAACGACCAACAACAACCTTTTATTTTGAACTAGTGCTAATGTAACGGAAACTATTTTTAATAGATTTTTTTATACTGGTTAATTCCACCAGCTTTATAATTATTTAGGTTATAGAAACATATCAAAGACCTCAAAAATTTCTAAAAGGCATGTTTTTGGCGAACTAGAGAATCTGAATAGGTGATTGTTTTTCTTGAGAAATGTTTTTATTCTTTACTCATTTTTTCAAAAAGAAAACAAGAACGACCAGCAAGACAATGTTTGATTTTTGAACTAGTGCAATAAAATATTATTTAATTAGACTATTTATTTCATTCCACTAGCTTTATTATTTTGTTCCTTAAAGTCCATCATCATAGTCTTTTCAAGAGAACTGGAAGACAATTATTATTATATCGATAACTTTTCATGACACTAGCAAATAGAACCTTGCATATCTTTTTAACCTAGACATACAAAAACAACCAGCGACAATTTTTGAACTAGTGTAATGAAATTCACACTATAGGCGGGTTCATTTTACTAGCTCTATTATTTTAGAAGACCTTTGTTTTTTATCGTACAAGCGAATAGTGTCTCATTTTGTTTTTTTGTTTTTAGTCAGGCTATGAAATTAGTTTTCTATAATAATGCGAGTCAAAGACGGCAAAGAACAACTTTTTATTTTGAACTAGTGTAATAAAATCCATTTTTTTTTAAGTGATTCATTCCACTCGCTTTATTATTATTTTGGTTACAAGAACAATGGGCAACCTCAAAAAGACTAGAAGACATTCGTTTTTTTGTGTCAAACCAAAAACGACCAACAACAACCTTTTATTTTGAACTAGTGCTAATGTAACGGAAACTATTTTTATTAGATTTTTTTATACTGTTTAATTCCACCAGCTTTATTATTATTTAGGTTACAGAAACATATCAAAGACCTCAAAAATTTCTAAAAGGCATTTCTTTTGGCGAACTAGCGAATCTGAAGAGGTATTTTTTTTTTCTTGAGAAGTGTTTTTATTCTTGACTCACAATTTCAAAAAGTAAACAAGAACGACCAGCAAGACAATGTTTGATTTTTGAACTAGTGCAATGAAACATTAATTAATAAGACTAGTTATTTCATTCCACCAGCTTTATTATTTTGTTCCTTAAAGTCCATCATCATAGTATTTTCAAGAGAACTGGAAGACAATTATTATTGTATCGATAAGTTTTCATGACACTAGCAAATAGAACCTTGCATATCTTTTTAACCTAGACATACAAAAACAACCAGCGACAATTTTTGAACTAGTGTAATGAAATTCACACTATAGGCGGGTTCATTTTACTAGCTCTATTATTTTAGAAGACCTTTGTTTTTTATCGTACAAGCGAATAGTGTCTCATTTTGTTTCTTTGTTTTTAGTCAGGCTATGAAATTAGTTTTCTATAATAATGCGAGTCAAAGACGGCTAACAACAACTTTTTATTTTGAACTAGTGTAATAAAATCCAGTTTTTTTAAGTGATTAATTCCACTCGCTTTATTATTATTTTGGTTACAAAAACAATGGGCAACCTCAAAAAGACTAGAAGACATTCGTTTTTTTGTGTCAAACCAAAAACGACCAACAACAACCTTTTATTTTGAACTAGTGCTAATGTAACGGAAACTATTTTTAATAGATTTTTTTATACTGGTTAATTCCACCAGCTTTATAATTATTTAGGTTATAGAAACATATCAAAGACCTCAAAAATTTCTAAAAGGCATGTTTTTGGCGAACTAGAGAATCTGAATAGGTGATTGTTTTTCTTGAGAAGTGTTTTTATTCTTTACTCATTTTTTCAAAAAGAAAACAAGAACGACCAGCAAGACAATGTTTGATTTTTGAACTAGTGCAATAAAATATTATTTAATTAGACTATTTATTTCATTCCACTAGCTTTATTATTTTGTTCCTTAAAGTCCATCATCATAGTCTTTTCAAGAGAACTGGAAGACAATTATTATTATATCGATAACTTTTCATGTAACTAGCAAATAGAACCTTGCATATCTTTTTAACCTAGACATACAAAAACAACCAGCGACAATTTTTGAACTAGTGTAATGAAATTCACACTATAGGCGGGTTCATTTTACTAGCTCTATTATTTTAGAAGACCTTTGTTTTTTATCGTACAAGCGAATAGTGTCTCATTTTGTTTTTTTTGTTTTTAGTCAGGCTATGAAATTAGTTTTCTATAATAATGCGAGTCAAAGACGGCAAAGAACAACTTTTTATTTTGAACTAGTGTAATAAAATCCATTTTTTTTTTAAGTGATTCATTCCACTCGCTTTATTATTATTTTGGTTACAAGAACAATGGGCAACCTCAAAAAGACTAGAAAACATTCGTTTTTTTGTGTCAAACCAAAAACGACCAACAACAACCTTTTATTTTGAACTAGTGCTAATGTAACGGAAACTATTTTTAATAGATTTTTTTATACTGTTTAATTCCACCAGCTTTATAATTATTTAGGTTATAAAAACATATCAAAGACCTCAAAAATTTCTAAAAGGCATGTTTTTGGCGAACTAGAGAATCTGAATAGGTGATTGTTTTTCTTGAGAAGTGTTTTTATTCTTTACTCATTTTTTCAAAAAGAAAACAAGAACGACCAGCAAGACAATGTTTGATTTTTGAAGTAGTGCAATAAGATATTATTTAATTAGACTATTTATTTCATTCCACTAGCTTTATTATTTTGATCCTTAAAGTCCATCATCATAGTCTTTTCAAGAGAACTGGAAGACAATTATTATTGTATCGATAACTTTTCATGACACTAGCAAATAGAACCTTGCATATCTTTTTAACCTAGAAATACAAAAACAACCAGCAACAACCATATTTTTGAACTAGTGTAATGAAATTCACACTATAGGCGGGTTCATTTCACTAGCTCTATTATTTTAGAAGACCTTTGTTTTTTATCGAACAAGCGAATATAGGCTCATTTTGTTTTTTGCTTCAAGTCAGGCTATGAAATTAGTTTTCTATAATAATGCGAGTCAAAGACGGCAAACAATAGCTTTTTATTTTGAACTAGTGTAATAAAATCCAGTTTTTTTAAGTGATTCATTCCACTCGCTATATTATTATTTTGGTTACAAGAACAATGGACAACTTCAAAAAGACTAGAAGACATTCGTTTTTTTTTTGTGTCAAAACAAAAACGACCAATCATCATCATCATCATCAATAGCCTATAACAGTCCACTGCTGGACTAAAGGCCTCTCCCAAGGGGAGGGTTTGCCCATAATCACCACACGGGGCAGACGTGTTGGTGATCGCAGTAGATGGCAGTAGTAGCACAGAGGACGCTGCTGCCCGTTCTCCGTTATACTCCCTTAGTCGCCTCGTACGACACCCGCGGGAAGAGGAGGGGTGGTGACAACTGTATTCTGATCTGCCGTCACCACACGGCAAACGACCAATAAAAACCTTTTATTTTGAACTAGTGCTAATGTAACGAAATCTATATTTTTATAAACTGTTTCATTCCACCAGCGATTTTTGCGAACTAGCGAATCTGAAGAAGTGTTTTTTTTCTTGAGGAGTGTTTTTATACTTTACTAACGATTCAAAAAGAAAACGAGAACGACCAGCAAGACAATGTTTGATGTTTGAACTAGTGCAATGAAATATTATTTAATTAGACTATTTATTTCATTCCACTACCTCTATTTTTTTTGTTCCTTAAAATTCATCATCATAGTCTTTACAAGAGAACTGGAAGACAATATTTATTGTATCGTTAAGTTTTCATGACACTAGCAAATAGAACCTTTTTTTTTAATATTTTTATTGCACAAAAAAAAGTGCAATAGGCGGACTTAATGCTAAAGCATTTTCTACCAGTCAACCTTGAGATGTGAGACAACACTTGTAGGTGTGCAAAAGAGTAGAGTAAAAAGAGTATAATATATAAATACATAACACATAAATATAACCTTGCATATCTTTTAAACCACGAAAAATAAGAACAACCAGCGACACCATATTTTTTGAACTAGTGTAATGAAATTCATCTTATGCAGGGCTTGTTCGTGTATACGAACAAGCAAGTAGTGTTTCATTTTGTTTTTCTTTTCAAGTCAGGCTATGAAATTAGTTTTCTATAATAATGCGAAACAAAGACGGCAAACAAGAACTTTTTATTTTAAACTAGTGTAATGAAATTCAGTTTTTTTAAATGATTCATTCCATTCGCTGTATTATTATTATTTTGGTTACAAGAACAATGGACAACCTCAAAATGACTAGAAGACATTCGTTTTTTTGTGTCAAAACAAAATCGACCAACAACAACCTTTTATTTTGAACTAGTGCTAATGTAACGGAAACTATTTTTATAAGATTTTTTTATGCTATTTAATTCCACCAGCTTTATTATTATTTAGGTTATAGAAACAAATCTCTTCTCAAAAACTTCTAACAGGTATTTTTTTGGCGAACTAGCGAATCTCATGAGGCGATTTTTTCTTGTGTTTTTATTCTTTACACACAATTTCAAAAAGAAAAGAAGGACTACCAGCTGGACAATGTTTGATTTCTGAACTAGTGCAATGAAATATTATTTAATTATACTGTTTATTTCATTCCACTAGCTTAATTATTTTGTTCCTTAAAGCCCATCATCATAGTCTTTTCAAGAGAACTGGAAGACAATTATTATTGTACCGATAACTTTTCATGACACTAGCAAATAGAACCTTGCATATCTTTTTAACCTTGAAATACAAAAACAACCAGCGACAACCATATTTTTGAACCAGTGTAATGAAATTCACACTATAGGCGGGTTCATTTCACTAGCTCTATTATTTTAGAAGACCTTTATTTTTTATCGAACAAGCGAATATAGCCTCATTTTGTTTTTTACTTCAAGTCAGGCTATGAAATTAGTTTTCTATAATAATGCGAGTCAAAGACGGCAAACAACAACTTTTTATTTTGAACTAGTGTAATAAAATCCAGTTTTTTAAGTGATTCATTCCACTCGCTCTATTATTATTTTGGTTACAAGAACAATGGACAACTTCAAAAACACTAGAAGACATTCGTTTTTTTGTGTCAAACCAATAACAACCAACAACAACCTTTTATTTTGAACTAGTGCTAATGTAACGGAAACTATTTTTATTCGATTTTTTTATACTGTTTAATTCCACCAGCTTTATTATTATTTAGGTTATAGAATCTAATCAAAGACCTCAAAAATTTCTAAAAGGCGTTTTTTGGCGAACTAGCGAATCTGAAGAAGTGTTTTTTTTTTCTTGAGAAGTGTTTTTATTCTTTACTCACAATTCAAAAAGAAAACGAGAACGACCAGCAAGACAATGTTTGATGTTTGAACTAGTACAATGAAATATTATTTAATTAGACTATTTATTTCATTCCACAAGCTTTATTATTTTGTTCCTTAAAGTTCATCATCATAGTCTTTTCAAGAGAACTGGAAGACAATATTTATTTTATCGTTAGGTTTTCATGACACTAGCAAATAGAACCTTTTTTTTAATATTCTTTATTGCAATAAAAAAAAGTACAATAGGCGGACTTAATGCTAAAGCATTTTCTACCAGTCAACCTTGAGATGTGAGACAACACTTGTAGGTGTGCAAAAGAGTAGGGTAAAAAGAGTATAATATATAAATACATAATACATAAATATAACCTTGCATATCTTTTTAACCACGAAAAACAAGAACAACCAGCGACACCATATTTTTGAACTAGTGTAATGAAATTCATCTTATGCAGGGCTTCACATACACGAACAAGCGAATAGTGTTTCATTTTGTTTCAATTCAGGCATTCAGGTTTTTTTTTTTCAAGTCAGGCTGTAAAATTAGTTTTCTATAATAATGCGAGTCAAAGACGGCAAACAACAACTTTTTATTTTGAACTAGTGTAATAAAATCCAGTTTTTTTAAGTGATTCATTCCACTCGCTTTATTATTATTTTGGTTACAAGAACAATGGGCAACTTCAAAAAGACTAGAAGACATTCGTTTTTTTGTGTCAAACCAAAAACGACCAACAACAACCTTTTATTTTGAACTAGTGCTAATGTATTGGAAACTATTTTTATTAGATTTTTTATACTGTTTAATTCCACCAGCTTTATTATTATTTAGGTTACAGAAACATATCAAAGACCTCAAAAATTTCTAAAAGGCATTTCTTTTGGCGAACTAGCGAATCTGAAGAGGTATTTTTTTTTCTTGAGAAGTGTTGTTATTCTTGACTCACAATTTCAAAAGTAAACAAGAACGACCAGCAAGACAATGTTTGATTTTTGAACTAGTGCAATGAATCATTAATTAGACTAGTTATTTCATTCCACTAGCTTTATTATTTTGTTCCTTAAAGTCCATCATCATAGTATTTTCAAGAGAACTGGAACACAATTATTATTGTATCGATAAGTTTTCATGACACTGGCAAATAGAACCTTGCATATCTTTTTAACCTAGAAATGCAAAAACAACCAGCGACAACCATATTTTTGAACTAGTGTAATGAAATTCACACTATAGGCGGGTTCATTTCACTAGCTCTATTATTTTAGAAGACCTTTGTTTTTTATCGGACAAGCGAATAGTGTCTCATTTTGTTTTTTTGTTTTTAGTCAGGCTATGAAATTAGTTTTCTAGAATAATGCGAGTCAAAGATGGCAAACAACATTTTTTTATTTTGAACTAGTGTAATAAAATCCAGTTTTTTTTAAGTGATTCATTCCACTCGCTTTATTATTATTTTGGTTACAAGAACAATGGGCAACCTCAAAAAGACTAGAAGACATTCGTTTTTTTGTGTCAAACCAAAAACGACCAACAATAACCTTTTATTTTGAACTAGTGCTAATGTAACGGAAACTATTTTTAATAGATTTTTTTATACTGGTTAATTACACCAGCTTTATTATTATTTAGGTTATAGAAACATATCAAAGACCTCAAAAATTTCTAAAAGGCATGTTTTTGGCGAACTAGAGAATCTGAATAGGTGATTGTTTTTCTTGAGAATTGTTTTTATTCTTTACTCATTTTTTCAAAAAGAAAACAAGAACGACCAGCAAGACAATGTTTGATTTTTGAACTAGTGCAATAAAATATTATTTAATTAGACTATTTATTTCATTCCACTAGCTTTATTATTTTGTTCCTTAAAGTCCATCATCATAGTCTTTTCAAGAGAACTGGAAGACAATTATTATTGTATCGATAACTTTTCATGACACTAGCAAATAGAACCTTGCATATCTTTTTAACCTAGAAATACAAAAACAACCAGCGACAACCATATTTTTGAACAAGTGTAATGAAATTCACACTATAGGCGGGTAAATTTCACTAGCTCTATTATTTTAGAAGACCTTTGTTTTTTATCGAACAAGCGAATATAGTCTCATTCTGTTTTTTGCTTCAAGTCAGGCTATGAAATTAGTTTTCTATAATAATGCAAGTCAAAAACGGCAAACAACAACTTTTTATTTTGAACTAGTGTAATAAAATCCAGTTTTTTTAAGTGATTCATTCCACTCACTCTATTATTATTTTGGTTACAAGAACAATGGGCAACTTCAAAAAGACTAGAAGACATTCGTTTTTTTGTGTCAAACCAATAACGACCAACAACAACCTTTTATTTTAAACTAGTGCTAATGTAACGAAATCTTTATTTTTATAAACTGTTTCATTCCACCAGCTTTATTACTATTTAGGTTATAGAATCTAATCAAAGACCTCAAAAATTTCTAAAAGGCGTTTTTTGGCGAACTAGCGAATCTGAAGAAGTGTTTTTTTTTCTTGAGAAGTGTTTTTATCCTTTACTAACAATTCAAAAAGAAAACGAGAACGACCAGCAAGACAATGTTTGATGTTTGAACTAGTGCAATGAAATATTATTTAATTAGACTATTTATTTCATTCCACTAGCTTTATTGCTTTGTTCCTTAAAGTTCATCATCATAGTCTTTACAAGAGAACTGGAAGACAATATTTATTGTATCGTTAAGTTTTCATGACACTAGCAAATAGAACCTTTTTTTTATAATTTTTATTGCACAAAAAAAAGTACAATAGGCGGACTTAATATTAAAGCATTTTCTACCAGTCAACCTTGAGATGTGAGACAACACTTGTAGGTGTGCAAAAGAGTAGGGTAAAAAGGGTATAATATATAAATACATAATACATAAATATAACCTTGCATATCTTTTTAACCACGAAAAACAAGAACAACCAGCGAAACCATATTTTTTGAACTAGTGTAATGAAATTCATCTTATGCAGGGCTTCACATACACGAACAAGCGAATAGTGTTTCATTTTGTTTTTTTTTTTTTCAAGTCAGGCTATGAAATTAGTTTTCTATAATAATGCGAGTCAAAGACGGCAAACAACAACTTTTTATTTTGAACTAGTGTAATAAAATCCAGTTTTTTTTTAAGTGATTCATTCCACTCGCTTTATTATTATTTTGGTTACAAGAAAAATTGGCAACCTCAAAAAGACTAGAAGACATTCGTTTTTTTGTGTCAAACCAAAAACGACCAACAACAACCTTTTATTTTGAACTAGTGCTAATGTAACGGAAACTATTTTTATTAGATTTTTTATACTGTTTAATTCCACCAGCTTTATTATTATTTAGGTTACAGAAACATATCAAAGACCTCAAAAATTTTTAAAAGGCATTTCTTTTGGCGAACTAGCGAATCTGAAGAGGTAATTTTTTTTTTCTTGAGAAGTATTTTTATTCTTGACTCACAATTTCAAAAAGTAAACAAGAACGACCAGCAAGACAATGTTTGATTTTTGAACTAGTGCAATGAAACATTATTTAATTAGACTAGTTATTTCATTCCACTAGCTTTATTATTTTGTTCCTTAACAACAACAACAACAACATATACACAAAGAACAAGCGAATATTGTCTCATTTTGTTTTTTGCTTTAAGTCAGGCTATGAAATTAGTTTTCTATAATAATGCGAGTCAAAGTCGGCAAACAACAACTTTTTATTTTGAACTAGTGTAATAAAATCCAGTTTTTTTAAGTGATTAATTCCACTCGCTATATTATTTTGGTTACAAGAACAATGGACAACTTCAAAAAGACTAGAAGACATTCGTTTTTTTTGTGTCAAAACAAAAACGACCAATAAAAACCTTTTATTTTGAACTAGTGCTAATGTAACGAAATCTATATTTTTATAAACTGTTTCATTCCACCAGCGTTTTTTTGCGAACTAGCGAATCTTGAGAAGTATTTTTATTCTTGACTCACAATTTCAAAAAGTAAACAAGAACGACCAGCAAGACAATGTTTGATTTTTGAACTAGTGCAATGAAACATTATTTAATTAGACTAGTTATTTCATTCCACTAGCTTTATTATTTTGTTCCTTAACAACAACAACAACAACATATACACAAAGAACAAGCGAATATAGTCTCATTTTGTTTTTTGCTTCAAGTCAGGCTATGAAATTAGTTTTCTATAATAATGCGAGTCAAAGACGGCAAACAACAACTTTTTATTTTGAACTAGTGTAATAAAATCCAGTTTTTTAAGTGATTCATTCCACTCGCTCTATTATTATTTTGGTTACAAGAACAATGGACAACTTCAAAAACATTAGAAGACATTCGTTTTTTTGTGTCAAACCAATAACAACCAACAACAACCTTTTATTTTGAACTAGTGCTAATGTAACGGAAACTATTTTTATTCGATTTTTTTATACTGTTTAATTCCACCAGCTTTATTATTATTTAGGTTATAGAATCTAATCAAAGACCTTATTATTTCATTCCGAAAAACAAAATCGACCAACAACAACCTTTTATTTTGAACTGGTGCTAATGTAACGGAAACTATTTTTATAAGATTTTTTATGCTATTTAATTCCACCAGCTTTATTATTATTTAGGTTATAGAAACAAATCTCTTCTCAAAAACTTCTAAAAGGCATTTTTTTGGCGAACTAGCGAATCTGATGAGGCGATTTTTTCTTGTGTTTTTATTCTTTACACACAATTTCAAAAAGAAAAGAAGGACTACCAGCTGGACAATGTTTGATTTCTGAACTAGTGCAATGAAATATTATTTAATTATACTGTTTATTTCATTCCACTAGCTTTATTATTTTGTTCCTTAAAGCCCATCATCATAGTCTTTTCAAGAGAACTGCAAGACAATTATTATTGTACCGATAACTTTTCATGACACTAGCAAATAGAACCTTGCATATCTTTTTAACCTAGAAATACAAAAACAGCCAGCGACAACCATATACACGGCTTCATTTGACTAGGGGTATGTTTCACCACCTTCTGATAGGTGTCGGATAGCCTAGGCGTAAGTTTTATCACTTTCTTACTTTATGACAATATACAAAGACAATATATACGAATAAGTTATCCGACACTTATCAGAAGGTGGTGAACCAGGCCCTTAATCTATTATTTCAGAAGACATTTGTTTTTTATCGAACAAGCGAATAGTGTTTCTTTTAGTTTTTTTTTTCAAGTCAGGCTATGAAATTAGTTTTCTATAATAAAGCGAGACAAAGAAGGCAAACAACAACTTTTTATTTTGAACTAGTGTAATGAAATCCAGTTTTTTTAAGTGATTCATTCAACTCGCTCTATTATTATTATTTTGAATGACTAGAAGACATTCGTTTTTTTGTGTCAAAACAAATACAACCAACGACAACCTTTTATTTTGAACTAGGGCTAGTGTAATGAAATCATATTAAAATACCTACCTATTTATGCAACTGCATCGTAATGAGGGTCATTTTAATTCGAGTGCTGTTTTTTGATACGAGGCTTGCCGAGTATCAAAATAGGATAGTACGAGAATTAAAATGACTAATTACGTTCAGTTGCATACAAGATTTTATCTACGACAAGGAAAATAAAATCATTAACAAAATACGCCGTAGGCTCAATAAAGTAACAAAAAGTAACTCCGTAAGCCGCCACCAGCCGCCTGTGACGCCTCTGTCGTATGAACGGTACAAAAGTGCCAGAACTCAGAGCCTTAGCTTTAGGTATCCTATTTTAAGAAGATAACCATTTCGATACAGCTCCCATACAACGAGCTGCATCGAAATGAGAAGCAAAACCGAAAGAGGGTTCATTTCGATTCAGCTGTCAAATTCGAAATTGGAACTTTCGATGCTGGAGTAGATAAAAAAAATTATATACTGTTTCACTGCACTAGCTCTATTATTATTTTGGTTATAGAAACAATCAAAGACCTCAAAAATTTCTAATAGATATTTTTTTTGGCGAACTAGCGAATCTGAAGAGGTGTTTTTTTTTTCTTGAGAAGTATTTTTATTCTTGATTCACAATTTCAAAAAGAGAAGAACGACCAGCATGTCAATGTTTGATTATTTAATTGGACTACATAATATGAAGTATTTCACATTCAATTTTTCTAGAGCTTTTTCTCTGATGTTTACTTATTCCTATTATACTTATTTGTTTTTACAAACAGACGATAGAATATAGATATTTTAAATTTAGGAAAGTACCAATCACTGGATTATTTATATTTCTTGAGTATAACTATTAATTTTAAGCTCAATGTTTTAATTTCCACTCACCTTCCCCAATGATCAACTTAGTAAGGACATCACTTATTTGGCACTACAATTAATGAAGATCTTGCACGGATAATAAAAAAATGTATTCGTATTGCACACAACCTGGAGAGCTTGGACCCATAATAAACGATTAAACGCTATAGGTGACCCTACAAAGCTTATATTACTAATCACGAGAAGTAAAAGTGGGGATATCACTTTAAACGATAAAACTATTAAGTATATTTAAACATTTTAACGAGCTCTTTGGAAATCAACAGGGTATAATTAGGTAATTACAATAATAATTTATCTAATTACTTAGGTAGTTATGGTCCGACACAAAAGATATTTACGGTAAATCGGGCTTGTAATTAATAATACAATGCTTGTAGCATAAAATAAGTAGGTACATTAAGGTGATTTTGATGTTTTAATTTTTTTTATTTCTTCATGAATTTGATGTTTTAAATTTTTTTATTTCTTGTCCTGAATACTAAAAAAATTGCTTGTTATTTAGTTGAAACTGCTGTATAATATCATTTTGTACAGACAGCAAGATCTAGGTATATATACGAATAAAAATGAAATACTGTGATTTAGAAATAACTCTATGGTTAGTAATTTGAATAACTCTATGATTAGTAGTACATAACTATTATTGAGTAATTTGAACGACGACGCGGAATAAGAAAAAAATTGTGTCGGGAACACAAGGTCCCATCAAAATCGGTTTAGTCATTCCGAACCTTATACAATTATACATACCTACCGAGTTAACACCGCGAACGGGCCGGGCGGCTAGTAGGAGCAAGTGGGAATCTATGAACCGGCTAACCTCATAAGCCATAACCTCCCCTTTACAGTTGGGTAAAAACTGAAACAATAGAAATTAGAATCTTTTCTGTTTCCATTACAAATAGGTATTACCTATGCATTCAAGTTATGATTGTTAAGATCACGTACGTTTCTATTTACAATCGTAGTTAGGTACTCAACACCCGGTAATAACCGATTGTCGATAACGGTTACTTAGATTATTATAAAACATGCGCATGACTTCGTCCACTAGATTTGGATCTAGTTTTTTGAAATTTGCATCGGAACTATTTTGATTTCCCGGGATGAAAAAAATAAAAATCTAGCTTAAATATGTAGTATGTCCGTCTCCGGTTGCCAAACTATCGCTGTACTTTTAATCAAAATCGTTTCAGCTGTTGGGCTGTGAAAATAAATTAACCACCATGTTGTCCCTAATAATCACAGTATAAAGGTTCTAATATCCTGTCTCTAGCCAAGGTCTTGTCCTGTTTAATCCTCTACCTGCCTGTGAAAGTCCCATCAAAATCGGTTAAAGCGTTTCGAAGATTAGCCCGCAAAAACCCGTGTCGGGGTTACGTTAGGCCGAAATTAGACGGTGCGCCGTTCATGTTTCATTTTTGCGAACATTTTTTGCGAAAATGTATGCCCTTTGCCCCAATTAATTTAGACGGTTCATTTTCGACGACTCTCGGTGAAGCCTCGAAAATGAAAGCAAAAATCTCGAAAGCTAAATTCGCCCTTAGGGCGAATTAAGGCGGTTCATTTTCGTAAAAAATTTCGCAACGATGAACGAGGCACCGTCTAATTTGGGCCATAATATCGTTCAAATAGGTACATAATCATTGATCACATCATGATTGACTTGCTTTATAAAGTGACTACCTGATACCCGCGACTTTGTCCGCGTGGGAAATTGCGAGTTGGGTCCTAGATTATGTAGTCTTTGCTTGGTACCTACAACAACAATGCATAATAGACAGTTAATAAATCACTACAGTTTAGGTGGGCAGTAGTGCAGTACCCCTACGTCATCAAAATTGAGGAGATAGAATGCGAAGTTTTTATCGATTGCAAAAAGATTCACCCAAATCTGTAAAGAAATAACGGAGATATCGATACATAGGTAGAAAAATACAACTCCTTTTTTGAAAGTCTATTAAAAAAGTAGCATAAGTTACTCCTTATAAAATCAGCTATCTATCAGTGAAAGTCCCGTCAAAATCATTTTAGCCGTTCAAACGGACAGACAGATGGGCAAAAATTAAAAAAATATTTTTTTTAAGTCGGTACCGAATAATATACTTTCATAATTATGCATTTAGTAAAAAGCTGTTATTTTGACCATATACCACTAACACACACTTCAATTTTATTTTTACAGACAACGACGAAGGACAGACATACAATAATTCAACTTGATTTCTTTGTAAGTATAAGTAGATAAATCGAGGTAGGTATTACTTATTCTTTTGTGAAACATTTTCTTAGTTCAAAGATTCTATTCTCGGAGCAGTGCTTCCTACCTACCTACTTTACCTTATCTTAATGCTGTTAAGAACTTCACTTGAAAAGTTTACTTGCTTACAAATTCTAAACCTTAGAATAGACGTTTTGACGACCTCCCTGGCTCAGTGGTGAGCGCTGTTGCCTTATAACTGGGCGGTCTCGGGTTCGATTCCCGGCGGGGTCAATTTGGGAATTTATAATTTCTGAATTGTTTCTGGTCTGGTCTGGTGGGAGGCTTTGGCCGCGGCTAGTTACCACCCTACCGTCAAAGACGTGCCGCCAAGCGATTTAGCGTTCCGGCACGGTGGCGTGTAGAAACCAATTAGGGGTATGGGTTGAATGTTCACTGCCATACTCCTTCCAAGTTAGCCCGCTACCATCTTAGACTGCATCGTCACTTACCATCAGGTGAGATCGCAGTCAAGGACTAGCTTGTCATCGAATAAAAAAAAACGTGATTATTCTAAGAACTTACCAAAGTTTGATCACAACACTAGCTAAAACTAACCTAAAACAATTTTCCGCCATATTCAGATTATCAAAAACATATTATAATTTAATCAGCAATGAAATAGACATATTCAACGATCCTTTGCCGAGATTTTAAAAACAAGCATTGTTTTTGGTTCTTTTTTTTTGATTTTTATTCACAGAGTAGGTAGATTGTTTTTATTTTTTTCACAGTGTAAACTTTTAGTTTTTTTATTTAGGTATATTAATCTTTTTTTTTTTTAACTTCTGTGTATAATGTTAGACTTAGGTAAGTTATCCTTAGGTAAGTAAGACATTTAATGTGTGTGTTTGTATAGTTTATAAGTAATGTATAATGTATAACTTTTGGAGTCCTAATAAATAAATCCCAATCTGATCAATAGTTTCGGAACGCATAGAGGACAAACAAACAAACATTGATTTTTATTTATTAGCTACTAGCTGATGCCCGCGACTTCGTCCGCGTGAATTTAGTTTTTTTTTATTAAAACCTTCCGTGGAACTTAAGGAACATACAAAAAATAAATTAACCGAATTGGTCCATCCATTCTTGAGTTATGCGCTTACCAACATTCATTTTTATTTATATAGATTTAGTATTACCAATTTTTTTTGTTTCTAGATAGTAATGCACCTAATGGAGAGTTCCAAGAAAACTGTCCTAGATGGACGGCAACATAATAATATTATAACTAGAATAATTGCAAGTCATAATTTTTACGCGAGCGCTAAAATGTTAGGAATAATACTAATAATTCGTGGTTTAAAAAAATTTCGTTCTCACTTCGCTCGCTATATTATTCAGTATCTGCGTACATTTCTAGTCTGTAATTATACTATTTTTGTAAAATCAGGCATAAAATATCTGTGCCATACAATGTTTAGGTACATACATACCTACCTCTGTAATCGGACATAAGCCGCGCCTCATTCTTTAGAAATGGCCTGATTAATGCAATAACTATGTCATCATGAAAGGCGACTGAATAATGCTAATCACCTGTCCACTTGTGTGGTGGTCGTGCACCCACGAGCGTGTGACGTAGGAGTCGCGAGTCACGGATGTTTGACATCACATAGTATGATACCACGTAAGGCATTACATGATGCAACAAATGTACTTTAAAATTACTATCATACAATACGCATTCAATATATACATAGAACTTGTGAATGTGATCTCAGACAATGAAATGAAAATAATGTGATATATTTACCTACTATAAATACTTCATAGTACACCATAGCCCAACAAAAAGTGTAAATTGAAAATTTTAAACACCCTGACATGTGAATCTATGGCCAGACTATGTACGATATAGGTACCTGACATCCATGTTACCCAGTTTTCTGCTCCATCATCAGATCCTCCTCCTTGAACCTCGATCATCGTCTATATAACTACTCATTGAGACAATTATAATGAACCTAAAAGCGGATGTCGAAACGGTTAAAGAATTTCAAACTATTGTCAAGTACATTAAAGATGGTTGGCCAACAAAAAATACGATGTCGATCCGTGCGTGCGGCAGGTATGGTCGTACAGGGAATGTTTCGAATACATAGATGGTTAATTTAAAAGACAATTTGGTCTACATACCTCGAGGCCTGCGTCCAGAAATAATAAACAGAATTCATGAGGGTCACATGGGCATCGACCGCTGCAAGCGGCGCGCCCGCGACTTGATGTTCTGGCCGGGCATGTCCGCGCCCGCCGCGCGAACCCATGATACCGCACGAGATCTCGAGCCTCCCGTGGTCGAAGGTGGGTCGGATATGGATATGGGACAAATAAAGTTAGTTCTCGGCAAGAGCTCGTTGCATTCACAACAGTAACGTTGAGCTGATGCTGTAGCATCAAGTAGCCTGCGAATACCCAACTCCTCAGCAACTTACAGCAGATATAGTGTTTACCTTTTCACTGCTAAATCCGTAATATTTCCGTGAGGGTCGGTGTCATATTTCCGGGTAGTGCGCGCGACGTACCGCTCGGTTTAGCGGCCGCGGATCGAGTTCGAGACACACTCGAATACTAGGTACCTACCGTTTTTCTTAGCTACTACTACTATCGCGTTCACCCATACCGTAGGATGCGATACCTTCCTTATAACACCCATATCTTCCATACGTTTCAATTCTACTTGCAACTTATCACGAACACCGATAGGAATTTTTCTGACCGGACAGACCGGCGGTTGTACCGCTGGATCGATAATGATCTTGTACTCCCCAGGTAACCTACCTATTCCTCGAAACAATTCAGAATACCTATCTATATCTATAGTGAACATCCGTTTCACAATACCTAATTCCTCACAGGCATATTTACCCAACACATTTTTACAAATACAAAAATTAAGGTTTTATACAATGTTCTAATAAATCCAAGTACAGTAGGTACCCAATATAGCAATGTTATTACCACAAAAGGATTGGGCCCTAATATTACTTATTTTGATAACTCAAACGGCACGACATAAATTATGACATCCTAGTTGTTTAAACATTTCAAAAGACGATCCGATCCGGTATCGAGCTTAAATCTTTCTGTTTTAACACTATTATATAATTGTAAAGTTTCATACCGTCTCTTGACGTCCTTACACTGTGAGTCACCGTAAATCGTCGAGATATATACTCGTAAATCTTCATCCGAATCACTGTTTTCAACTATTTGATACACATTTTTTCGTGAATGTAATGCACAGCCGTTATCCTAGGGCAGTTATATCCACTAGTTCGGCAGTAGGCAGGTTGCAAGGTTAGTCTTAGTTCTTCCGACCGCAATAGTCTGTCTGGGACTGCTGTTTGAGACCCCGCACACGATGGATCCCGAATACGCCCTTCCTCTAGGATCTAGGTGCTCGAATTCACAATGCTCTGACAAAATTTTCAAGGCCGTCACGTATTCGTCAATTAATTCGCGGGATTCTTGATGC
The DNA here is from genome assembly GCA_029955525.1 of Oeneis ivallda. Lineage (NCBI taxonomy): Eukaryota > Metazoa > Arthropoda > Insecta > Lepidoptera > Nymphalidae > Oeneis > Oeneis ivallda. The sequence continues at coordinate 15,376,737 of JARPMR010000018.1, read as the reverse complement.
CGAGTAAAAAATTTGAAACGAACCATCGATTGTGGTGTTTTGCTTCGTGCCAAAATGTTTGTCAAATTTTTTCACCAATGTATCGATATCTTCGCGATTTTCATCTTTCGCATATTTGAAAGTTGTATAGATATCATAACCCTCCGGTCCTATTAGATTCACCAACAAACTAGCTTAGACATCCGTAGATTCTTTGTGCACGCCGGCCGCCTTTAAAAATACAAAAACTGTTGCCGCCATTTTCGCCACGCGGTCGCGCGATGCGCCGGCCCTCCTTCTAGGCTTAACTCCAACGGTGGTCTTGCGTGTTCCATTATTATTTATTAACACATACACACACTTAATCCAAAAAACATCAACTTCGCTATCTAACTTTCCTTTTTCCGTATATTTATTGTCCACCGCTGTCACCAAGGAACATACTACTCTCTTCCGAGACGCTGTCACGATGTTGTGAATGAAACGAGAACTTGCCGAGAACTGACTTTATTTGTAGGTACCGACATAATATTTTAATAATTTTAATAAAACATCACAACAGTTTCCATGCCTTGGAAATAATCTGAAGTAACAGTAGGTACACCAAACAAATCAATGCACCAGTGAAAGCTTGTAAGACCTAAAGGGACCTAAGTAATCAAGTAGGAAATGGAGTCGATGATCTTTAAACGTCTGAGCAGACCTTCATAAATTATACGTAAAATCCACCTCGATTACGTTGGCTTTCAAACACAAAAAACCGCATCAAAATCGGTCCATTGGGTAGGCTGCTACGACGGAACTGACAGACACACAGATACACAAGTAAAGCTTATAACAGCCCTTTTTTTGTCGGGGTTAACAAATAACATAGGTCTTATCGCAAAGAAGCGATCTCGTCCAGGAAACCTTATAGAAAATGGTTAGGTATATGGTTTATTTTACTTTGACGCTAATGTCATCGAATACGATTACGATCAATGGAATAACTTTAGACAAATGAAAATCGCACCTCTGAATTTTAGGATTGTTAGGGCCTGTTTCGACACCTGATAAGTGTCGGATAGTTTATTTGAATATTTTGCCTTTGTCACTTGACATAAAGTAAGAAAGTGACAAAATTTACGACTATCCGACACTTATCAGAAGGTGGTGAAACAGGGCCTAAGGCTGAAATTAGACGGAGCCTCGTTCATCGTTCATCGTTACGAAAATGTTTACGAAAATGAACCATCTTAATTTGCAGTAAGGGTGAATTTTCTACGGTAAATTTTTCGAGATTTTTGCTTTCATCATCGAAGGTCATCGGTGAGCCATCCGTCTAAATTCGCCCTTAGGGCTAAGGACCTTAGGGTTCATTTTCGCAAAAAATATTCGCAAAAATGAACGATGAACGAGGCATCGTCTAATTTCAGCCTTAGGCAGTGTTTCACATTTTACTTTGACGCTAATGTCATCGAATACGAATACGATTAATGGAATTACTTGAGACAATTGGTACCGAGATGGTTGTTATTAGTAGGACTCCGTACCTCATAACGGAAAACGGATTACAGAACCCTTACAAGATTACCTACTTTCGTATCTGGTAGTGTGAAGAGGATTGTCGTCTCAGAAAGGGCTTGAACTATCGTCGAAAATTTATTTATACCTATCTACTTATATTTGAAAACAAAACCTTTACATATTTTATACTAGCTGATGCCCGCGACTTCGTCCGCGTGGATTTAGTTTTTAAAATCCCTCTGAAACTCTTTGATTTTCCGGGATAAAAAGTAGCCTATGTCACTCTCCAGGTCCTCAACTATACCCATGCAAAAAAATCTGGTGGATCCGTAGTCCTGTTGCGTCTTGATTGAAGGACAAACCAATAAACCAACAAACAAACACACTTTCGCATTTATAATATTAGTAAGGATGATGGGTTTCATTAATTATTGTTTTCAAAGAAAAAGTAATGATGCTTTGCTATATAATAGTAAATAGGTACACTTTTTAACACTCGATGTACGTTTCGCTCCGATACCGGAGCATCATCAGGAGATGTTGACTCCATAATGCAGAATTGCAAATTATTGTTTTATCAAAATTACCTAAGCAATGTTTATTTCTTGCTTCCTCAGCGTTCCCTATTTCTTTCCTTAGATACTAATTAATTACATTATGGAGCTGTATTTTAATGTTCTAAAAATAAATATTCCGGAGTTAACTTGATACTGATTCTAAAAGACTAACTGCCGCACTCAGAGTCGCTAATCGTTACTTAACGACTTAATCTTGGATTTTAAAAAGATTCATTCTCAGAAGTTAACGCTTCGTTTGTACATTAATGACAATTCAGTACCTAATAGATTTAATGATAATTAATTAATTAATCATTAAATAATATAATTTAATACATGCGGCTGAGTGCGGCAGTTAATCAGAAGTCAATGATTCAACATCATCATCATTAGCAACCCATCAACGGCTCACTTCTCCTCTCAGAGAAGGGTTATAGGCCATAGTCCACCACGCTCGCCCAATGCGAATTGGTAGACTTCACACACCTTCGAGAACATTATGAAGAACTCTCCGATGTGCAGGTTTCCTCACGATGTTTTCCTTCACCGTTGAAGCAAGTGATATTTAATTGCTTAAACGCATCGATTTAAACGCACTTGACTCCGAAAAGTCAGAGGTGCGGACCCGGGATCGAACCTGCGACCTCCCGAATAGGAGACAACAGTCCTAACCACTATATCACTGCTGTCAATGATTAATTAACCATAATTTAATTAATGACTCTAAGTGCGGCAGTTTATTATTAAGTTTAAACCCGTTTCCACTGGCAAGAGCGGACTCGGGCAGTACCAACTAACAAGATCAGCATCAATTCGATTATAACCCCGCGCTGTAGTTGGAATGAAACCTCATAAAATTATACAGTGGGATATTTTGCGCTTTATTATCTACTCTACTTTTCAGGGTCGAGTTTCAAGTGCATAGGTTAAAAATTAAAAAAAAAAACTGTTTTTATTTGGCCAGACCAAAACCATCACAACACAACACCACAATGATTCATAATCACATTTCAAATTCGGTGATCAATGATTATAAAATCACCAAACTTTAGATGGGCGAATATGAAATATGTATGAACCACTGTATGAAGAATGATTCATCTGAAGCGTCGACCTTCAGGCTCTCAGTCCGCATCTTAACTGTTGCGCTATTGCACCTATATTTACATACCTAAGGGCTGATTTCACCAACGTAAAAGTAGTGTCATCCGAGCGTGATATTTTGGCAGATTTTCAATACAAAAACTGTCAACCCACCCAATTTATTTCTCGGTTAAACGTCACTCGACGTTGGTGAAATTAGCACTAAGTATTCAAAGAATTCGAATGAAAGAGTAACGATTTACTAGGTACATGTGGCAAGAAGGAACCTAATGATCACGGAAAGTTCCCACCTTATCGATTTACCGCGACATATTTTAGGTAATGTTACTTCGTGCCTACCTTCTGACTGAAACAATGACTCACGGCAAGTTACGGCAATTTAATCGAGTGCGCTTGAACTTATGTACCTACTTAAGTATGTTCATATTAACAACATTCAAATTTTCCACTACCTATCTCTACACAACGTTTATTATAAATGCGAAAGTTAGTTTTTTTTTTTTAATTTATTTACTCAATCAATTAATGCATGTAACATTAATAAAATAAAGTTCATCCGTAGTAGTCCTAAAAATTCTTTATTTATTAAACTAGCAGATGCCCGCGACTTTGTCCGCGTGGATTTAGTTTTTAAAATCCCTCGGGAACTCCTTGATTTTCCGGGATAAAAAGTAGCCTAGATGTTGACCCGAGTAATAAGCTACCACGGTATAAAATTTTGTAGAAATCTGTGCAGTAGTTTTTACGTGAAAGAAGGACAAACAAACAGACAAACAGACAAAAATTAAATAAAAATCTGTTTTGGGCTCAGTATCGATAGTAAAGCATCCCCCAATTAAAATTTTCAAAATATATTAAATGTAGGTACAGAAATCTTCCAGTTACAGTTATATTATATGTAAGTATGTATAGATTATCCGACATGTGCCACCCTCCAGGTCCTCAGATATTTTTATTGCAAAAAGTCGTTTATCCGCAGCTCTGTTGCCACCTGATTGATGGACTAAACAACAAACAAACACACTTTCACAACTATAATATTGCAGGGATTACGAGTAGATACGATAAGTTGCAAAAAATGGTTCTATTCAAATACGCCTCAGACCGCACCCTTTTGTATCGGCGCAGTCCCTTCCCTTCCTGTCAAAGACGTCTAGAATGTTCCCGAGTGAATGTGTGCGAACTGCGATGCGATGGAACGCTGTTATGAGTTATATGAGCCTAAATAGCTCTTAATATTCTATACTTGGCAGTTGGCACGCGAAAGTGCATGCCTTAACATAATATAAAAATGTTGCCAATTGCCGACTATTACCTACTACAAATTATAACATAACCTACGACGATTCTGAAGCAAAATTATGAAAATTAGGTAATTAAAATTATAAAAATTGTAAATTACACATATATTTTAGTGGAAATTCATATGAATGGAGCAATAAAATTGTTTTGACGGTGAAGGAAAATATCGATATCAACCACCTGCATGCTTGAGACTTCTCCATATGTTCGCCCTTGCAGGCCATCGTGGTGGACTATGGCCTAAACCTATAGTCTATAAGTACTCTACTAATCTGTGGCCTAAACCCTTCTCATTCGAGCCGAGACGCATGCCCTACTGAATGATATTATGCATGGAAAGAATATTATGAATTGGGATCATTGAGACGTAGGTACATAATAATTCAATGATTGGGATGAATGATGTAGAATTGATCAACGTTAGTGACTCTACCCTCTAAATACCTACCTACCTAGTCACTAAAAATTGTTCTGGTTTTTTAAATAATTCAACAAGGATTATTTAAAAATTGTTCGCCCTTGTTTATTGTTCGCCCTTGCAGGCCATCGTGGTGGACTATGGCCTAAACCTATAGTCTATAAGTACTCTACTAATCTGTGGCCTAAACCCTTCTCATTCGAGCCGAGACCCTGAATGATATTATGCATGGAAAGAATATTATGAATCGGGATCATTGAGACGTACATAATAATGCAATTATTGGGATGAATGATGTAGAATTGATCAACGACTCTACACTCTAAATACCTACCTAGAGTCACTAAAAATTGTTCTGGTTTTTTAAATAATTCAACAAGGATTAATCAGTTAGGTGGTTAAATTAAAACTTGGTTATCAAAAACAAGATAAGTACCTACGTCTTTTGAACAACAAATGCTCAATTCGTTGTTTACTTTTGTCTGCAGGTCCGCATGTTTAAGATTATTAAAAGTTAAGGGAGAACTAGTATCTTATGACTTATGCAACCTAAAGGCCCAAATTCACTTAACTTTTACGGTAATTTTACCCACCTGATGGCCAAGATCAAGGTAGGTGCCTACCATGTGTCTACCTAATAACATTTACAAACCTTCTGGAAATCATTACCCAGCAAACACGTTTAATATTTTAACAGAATATATTTCCAGAGTTAAATACCTATATAAATATTATTATGATTCTTTTCCAGGGTTAAATTAACCAAAGTGATAATATGCAAAAGTATATTATAGAAATACATAGATTTAGAATAGCAACAAATCCTAAATCTGTGTAGACATGTATTTCTATAGGCAAATACAGGGGTAGGGCGAAGGGCATTGCACAGTGACCTACAGGCTACGCAGTACGCACTACGCAGTAGCAGGAATCGCGCCCCTTTATAATGAAAAAGGTCTAGAAACTTCTACGGTCAATAAAATACATACTTGCATAGCATACGTACGCAGCTCGGCACATATATTACGGCAGCGAGAGTGAAACGTATTGCAAGCGAGTTTACCGCACCAATGTCGCGTCGCTCGTACCGTTGAAAAATGATAAGAGTTTGTACTATGCAAGTATTAGTAGGTATATGTATATTATAAGTACTTTTACGTGAGAAAATAAAGGAGGTACTCCTTTTAGAGAAAATAAAGGAGGTAAGAATCAAAATTTAAAACAGGTTGGCGCAACAATTCATACATAAGTAGGTATGCAGCGATGGCTACAGAAATTCTGAATTCTTCACAACTGATCTTAAACAAGGCTTTCAAGGTAAAAATATGATGGAAATTTTGGTAAGTACGCATACTATTAAGTTATTAACAGAACAGATTAATTATTACAGAACATTTGAGGTGCAACAAATGACGCTCAACATGTTTCAGGCACAACCTGACGCAGCGTGTCATACGCGTCCATGGTACTATAAACAGAATTCTGGCGTCAACGCTCACTGTTATTAATCATTTTTAGACAACTAAGTTGCACGGGATTTGTCACCTAGTTAGTACAAGGTTTAAATTAATCTACAATTAAGTCGCTGCAAAATAAGCAACCAAGCGCAACTGATACTGTAATGTTTTTTAGAAATGTTGTACGACATTTGTTGCCTAGTGAATACAAGGTTCTAACCGATGCGCTACCTGATGTAACATATTGCAAGAATGACGATAATTCAAACCCTACAATACAATAATTACAACGTAATGGTTGACAACCAATAAGTTTGCGGGTAGCTGTGAAACTTATTACAACTGATAATTTTCTGATAAAACGGACCTTTATTGTAGAATTATGGCAGTTCTGTAATTTTAAGGAAAACATAGATCTAGGATTGGTTTAAAGACTGGTAGTCGCTTCGCACTCTAGGTACACTAAGCTACCAATTATCCTAAATCTTTTGAAAGGAACTTGCAGAAAAATCCTTATCTAGATTAGATGCATTTTTCAAAATACATAGATTTAGAATAGCAACAAATCCTAAATCTGTGTAGACATGTATTTCTATAGGCAAATACAGGGGTAGGGCGAAGGGCATTGCACAGTGACCTACAGGCTACGCAGTACGCACTACGCAGTAGCAGGAATCGCGCCCCTTTATAATGAAAAAGGTCTAGAAACTTCTACGGTCAATAAAATACATACTTGCATAGCATACGTACGCAGCTCGGCACATATATTACGGCAGCGAGAGTGAAACGTATTGCAAGCGAGTTTACCGCACCAATGTCGCGTCGCTCGTACCGTTGAAAAATGATAAGAGTTTGTACTATGCAAGTATTAGTAGGTATATGTATATTATAAGTACTTTTACGTGAGAAAATAAAGGAGGTACTCCTCTATTTTCTCACATAAAAGTACATCCTCCGATTTACATTTTAACTTAGCGCCTAGAACCAAGAAAATATTGGAGTGGGATTTTAATAGTAATTAAGTAGGTAATGACATGGGTTTTTCTGTCAAATATATTCCCAGATGCAGCCCGGACTCCGGAATTGGGAAGTTGTTTGTGGAAGTGCTTTTAGAGAGAGAGAGTACCTTCTTCAGATCGTATATTCGTGTCGGATTGCCGTCCCATCAAACTACGAGATAGAGTGAGGGAATGGAGAATGCGCTTATGTTTGCGCGCACTTATACACTACAATGTCTCCTGAGTAGTTGGCTAGTCTGCATCAAGATTGACTATTATTATCTAGTGATATATTTTATTAAATTGATACTATTTATCATGATTCATCGTCTTATACTGAAAATGATTTAGATCTTTAGATAAACCATCTAATTGCGCCTTACCTTTATTACCGCCTCGGCGGGTGTACCCTGTGAGATAAATAAAGGTATACCTATTATAAAATAAGCCCTTTTATTGATATAATAATAATTAACCTATTTTATAATCTTGGCGCTGTCGATTTGAACGATGAAATTACTGTACCAAGATAAAACTGCCTGCTAAAACCAACGGTGAAACACATGCAAAGTGTTTCATATTACCTATATTGGAATTCATGATCTTTTTAGGTATATACTCGAATTCTTTGGAATGAGTAGAGGTAAAAAACCGGCCAAGTGCGAGTCGGACCACACGAAGGGTCCCGTACCATCGCATAAGATTTAATACACGCAGGCCGATTGTGTAAACGCTGCATCCATCATTGGTGCAGTCTCAATTGTGGTGATTGGCCTAATTTATCGCGTTCTTTCTGCAACAATGCGTTGTAGCCAATAGTGAGTGAGTATCGACAATCAGAGGCGATTGCAATCGTCACACTGTAGCAATCATTTTAAGAATCGCACAGCAGCCATTAAACAAGCTTATTGTATTGAACCTCTCTTTAATTTTTAACTTAGTTTGTTTTTTTAAGTATTTTTTTTATTTTTAGCGTCAATAGCCGATTACTAGGCAGTAGCACAGAATATATAATAATACTACGTAGTAGTAGGTATAGTACGCAGACAATCTTTCTTTGATTTCCGAACCGGTGGTAGAGTCCTGACTTGTCATTCTTTAAGAACTACAGGTTGGCCTACATGAAATATTTTGATTTGAACCACGTACTTCCGAAACACACTAGCTACATAGTTGGAATGGCAACTTTAAAATAAAGTTCACTTAGTTCTTTTGTAATTATTTGATATCAATGAAGAGGTGAATGGGATTTTTTTTAAATAAATATCAAAATTGCAGAACCGGCGGGATTCGGCGGTAATTACTCGTAATGTGTCTGATTTACAGGCTATATGATTTATGCGTGAAAACAGGAAAATATTATTTAATAATTAATATATTTCTTGGTGCTTATTCTATGGAAGTAAAGCGTTACATGGATTAGATGGGGGAAGGCAATGAAACATAAAATAATAGGGTATAAGCAATATAATATTTCGAAAATAATCAGATTCGACAAAATACAGAATACATGCAATATTATATTACTATACAAGTAACTATTTAAGAATCAAAATTTAAAACAGGTTGGCGCAACAATTCATACATAAGTAGGTATGCAGCGATGGCTACAGAAATTCTGAATTCTTCACAACTGATCTTAAACAAGGCTTTCAAGGTAAAAATATGATGGAAATTTTGGTAAGTACGCATACTATTAAGTTATTAACAGAACAGATTAATTATTACAGAACATTTGAGGTGCAACAAATGACGCTCAACATGTTTCAGGCACAACCTGACGCAGCGTGTCATACGCGTCCATGGTACTATAAACAGAATTCTGGCGTCAACGCTCACTGTTATTAATCATTTTTAGACAATTAAGTTGCACGGGATTTGTCACCTAGTTAGTACAAGGTTTAAATTAATCTACAATTAAGTCGCTGCAAAATAAGCAACCAAGCGCAACTGATACTGTAATGTTTTTTAGAAATGTTGTACGACATTTGTTGCCTAGTGAATACAAGGTTCTAACCGATGCGCTACCTGATGTAACATATTGCAAGAATGACGATAATTCAAACCCTACAATACAATAATTACAACGTAATGGTTGACAACCAATAAGTTTGCGGGTAGCTGTGAAACTTATTACAACTGATAATTTTCTGATAAAACGGACCTTTATTGTAGAATTATGGCAGTTCTGTAATTTTAAGGAAAACATAGATCTAGGATTGGTTTAAAGACTGGTAGTCGCTTCGCACTCTAGGTACACTAAGCTACCAATTATCCTAAATCTTTTGAAAGGAACTTGCAGAAAAATCCTTATCTAGATTAGATGCATTTTTCAAATACTTCGACGCTTAAAATAGACCTTACACTTACAATAGGTACAATCACTTTACGTCAATAGCTCAGTTATACTGAAAATATGTTACCTACCTAATTTTAATAAAGCTGGTCCATTTACACAGTCAAAGTTAACATCACATAAAATCAAATATTATGTAACAAAATTAAGGCCTATTTCACTAATAATAGTGTAATTTATGATAGTCACGTTTTATTTATACTAACTGCTTAGGTGAACATTTACTAGTATTTTTAAAAAATATATTTCTACTAGTAAACAAAGTTACTTAATACTTTTTTGGATCTGTTCATTATACTATAGAAATGGCTAACTTAAAATATTTAATGCTCTTTTAATATGCTACTTTTCGATCTCTCATTTTCATTTCGATGACAAGATAGCCCTGGACTGCGATCTCACCTGATGGTAAGTGACGATGCAGTATCTCAGCTGGTGGCGGGCTAACTTGGAAGAGCTATGGCAGTTTATATTAAACCCATGCCTCTAACTCATTTCCTAAAGTTCCTGTAATTAAGGCGGCGTGTGTAATAGCTACAAATAATATAAATTAAATAAAGGTAGGTACTTCATTATATTATAGAATAAATAACACTGTAACTGACACGCAACGAATCACAGATCGATCGAACCACAACTAAACTAAACCACCGAAGGAGTAGGTAGAGCTTCTGAAGAAGCTCTTCCCCAACCCTGGCAACCTAACTTAACCCTTAAAGTAAACGCAGTCTTATACATTCAACATAGTAAACATACAGTCCATTTACAACCCAGCTTTCAACCTTGCCTAAAATACAAATATGTAAACATGCAACCGTTACAAGCGGACCAAATGGATGATTTCATTTTTAATACATAACATCATACAAAACAGTGGCGTGCACTTCATACTTTTGTATACATAGATAGAAAAGCGTTGGTGCTTTTCAGAAAAAGAAAGAATAATATCCACTGGATCCCTGCAGGGCCCAGTGCACGCCACTGGTACAAAAGGGCTCCATCATCGATGATAACAACACATGGACAGTTCTACTCAACCGGTGCTCTCTACCGCGTACATATCACAGACGGAGTGGCTGCGGGCGCGCGGGCGCGCGGGCGCGCGGGCGGCGTGCGGCGGCGTGCGGCGGCGTGCGGCGGCGTCGCGCGCGTCACAGGTAGGGCATGCAGGCGCCGCAGCGCGAGCGGCGCTCGGGGGAGCCGGCCCGCGCCCTGCACACAAGCACGCGCGGTTAACTCACGAGCTCCTCTCGTCGTTGCGAGACTCCGAGCGACCGAACGCTCGCCGCAACTTCTCCACCAACCTGCTGTGAAACTTGTCCGAGTCCTTGGCGACGCTGGGCGGGCTAGCCGAGCCCTTTTGGTTTTCGTATGCTCGCAAGGAGACGCGGCTCGGCGGCGCGCGGCAGTAGGACAGCGAGCGCATGGCCGGCGCGCTGCGGTGCGGGCTGAGCGCGCCGCTGCCGCGCGGCGACAGCGCGGGCCCCTCGGAGCGCGACTCGGACACCTTGCGCACCCGCCCGCCGGGCCCCGCCTTGTCCGCCGACTCCGAGCTCCGCCGCGGCCGTTGCGAGTTGTAGATGTCCCAATCGTTCTTCATTACTGGCATCATGAACGCCATCTCGGCGGCGGTGACGGTGATTCTTGAGTCTTAACGTTTTTGATGAGAAAAATAGCTGGCGCCGCTCAAACTGCAGCAGTAGCAGTCGCTTAGCGCTGGTAGAAATTGTACGCCAATCGATAGCCGTAACGAGCAGCTTAGGTGCACTGTTTTCAATTTCCTTGCAAATATTTCAGTACTCGATGAAAATTTTTGATATTTCCTTTTATTACAGTTCTAAATGTTGTAGATATGACGGTGTACAGGAAGGAATCACAAAAGCTTTCACTTCAATGTCACTCGCGATGGAACCATTAAAGTCGGATGTTCACCTTAAGACGAATTGCAGTTGAATGAAGTATTCGTGAAAACACACCCTGAATTTATGGAAAATAACGGCGCCACCGTCGCGCGGACGATGTTGAAAACTCTATTACAATAAAATTTTCATTTGCCAACTATTTCAAATACTCTACGTACCGTACTATTTTATGATACTAGTTTTAAACATGCCACGTAATATAGCAGTTTGTCTTATTAATTTAATAATTCATTGCTAATCGCCAAATACAATAAAATTAGCTTCAACTACTCAACACTAGATGGCAGGAAAATAAGTTACTCGACCATAGATGGCGCAACGCAACGCTTCGTAGAAGTGTGAACGCGAGAAACAGGAAACTCCGTTCGTATCGAAAGACTTTCCGGCGGACCTACGAATAATATCAAGGCAAAAAAAAATTGAAATATGAAACAAATTATTTTTATTACTTAGCTACAATTTGTATTCGACAATCGATATTTTATTATCCGTAAGAAAAGCGTAGTTTTCCACACGGTCGCGTAAACAGCGCCATCTAGTTGAGGTACATTTTATGATAAAATGTTAAAAAATGCACTCATTTTGCATTCACGGTCTCTACTCTCAGGGCCAAGGCCTGTGACAGACGGACGGAAAAGTCGCACCATAAGGATTCCATTTTTACCATTTTGGTACGGAACCCTAAAAAATGAGATTCATTTCAAGTGAATGGGAATATTCGATCTTACGCCTGGTTCCTATGTTAAATACATGTCTAATCAGTAATCAGTCGATAATTTACCATGGCATGGCATGGCAGTTCGACCTCGTTTCCATGGGGTAGAGGGTTCGAATCCCAACCACAAACCTCTACCTCCAACTTTTAAAAAGTTGCAATTAATAATTAATTAAAACTAGTTATGAAATATTTAAAGTTTATTTTGAAATATTGGAATAAACATAATAAAATATTAATAATAACTGAGTTTTGATCCTTATGTCCACTAAAAATAACATTAAGTATAGCTTTTTAATAAGTTCACAAAATACACTAATTAATAAATAACAAATAGGAAGCAAATAAATCCTTGCATTATTTTTTGCCAGGCATCCATAAAAACGATAGGTTTAAAAAGAATTATAAATTCAAAATTAGGTAGACAAGAGATTCACATCAGATTAAAAATCGACTCTATCACAAGATAGTTAGTCTTAGCTTACTTTAGGGAGTAACTTTCCTGTAAATGTGACGGACACAGAAAGGGATAAATGCCGTTATGGAAAAGGACCGTGTTTGGAGAAACCGTGATAGATCCAATATTAATATGATATTAAAATTAATAAATAATATACAAAATTCTTGGCTGTGAATGACGGATAACCTTTTTTATACGAATAAGATTAATCAGGTTTGTATAAAAAAAATCTAGTACATTCGCAGCTGCAGCAGTCGTGATTGACGGAAATTACATAATTATAATGTTTTATACGAGTACGTACCTACCACGATAATTATTACTCGTATAAAACATTATAATTACGTCATTAAACCACGAAATAAGTATAAAATCTTTACGGAAATGACTAATATACGCCTAGTTCACATGTAAATGTCTGTCTGTCAATAGGTCAAAATAAGAAAACTACTTTTTCTGGAAATTCACCAAAACACTCATATCAATGTGCTTTAAGCGATTGGTTACTTGAGTTAGAAACAGATTTTTCCATAGGAGAATATATAGCTTTTGTAATATAGTAAATTTTTCGAAAATACGACTCATGGTTTTTGTACTTCTATTTCATTGGACTTTTAGTTACTTAAATTAAAGGCTAAGTAAGGTAAGCTAAAGAGTATGAATTGTCTAAAGATTAAGAAAACGTCAAGCCAACATTGGGCCTGTCTAGAGTTTATTTTGTACAATATAATAATTATTTTTATTGTACTCTCAGACAAGCTAAACCTTGCAGAAACTTAATTTATTAAGGCCCGCTTGCAGAGACGCCGAGTAAGTTAACTCAGGAATAAATTTGTAATTTGAAAGAAGCTGTATACAAAATCTGTCCTTTTAACCCAGAGTTAGCTGCTAACTCTGGGTTAAAACGTTTCTGCAAGCGCGCCTTAGTTATTATAATATTAATATTTTAATATTTATATGGTATGTAACATGATCAACAAAACTTTACAATGAAACTATGATAGTAGCGATCAGTATTGTGAACTGTGGCGAAACCATTCACGTCCATTGCCCACCTTCAAGAATAAGTAGGTACAGGTACTGACATAAAAACCAATTAAGTATACAAAATAGATTACAAGTGCTGACAAAATTAAAATTACTGACGCAGATTACAAATACTGATAAAAAGTACTGACAACTGGCTTGCTGTTTAGATAGCGCAAGTGCCTTGTCAGAAGTGACTTCTGCAATTTATTGCTAGTACACACTACTTCCACAAATAGCAATAAAACTTACATAAAAGTTTGAACATAATTTTTTTATTATTTAACAAGCAACCATAACTATTATTTATTGCATAGTAACAATAAACATTTATATTAATATTGGTGGGCAAAATATCACAATTTACACGGAGTACGAGTACATATTACTAAAGCAAACATAAGGTTTTTAATAATTATTAAAATATTATTATACTCTAATCTCTAGATTATGTATATAATAACATATAGAAAAAACATTAACAAATTAACTAATTACTGAGATTAATTTTAATTTCTCTTAATCGATCTTAAAAAAATATATTTTAAACTATACTATGCTTTTTTAATTTAGAAAATATAGAGAGGTTCCGAAATGTATCCTTATGGTACTGAAAGCATTAAAAATTGTCTATGCATATTTTTTAATGACAAAAATCTAGCACTTAAACAACAGAGTACAGAGTACAATAATATCCGATATGTTTAGATTCCATCATGTTGTGACACCTTTAAAAGGAACTTTAAAAGGCATTACATTTAGGGCCGTATTAGATACACAACAAACATCTCGATATGTCTCGAATTCAGACAAGATATCCAACACAAAATACTCAATATTTATCACTAAAATTAACATTTATCGTCACACTCCTTCGCCGTCGTGACACTTTTGTCGCACGCTACGCTTTTCAACCATGATGTTATATAATTTCACCAGTGACATTGTAATTTGTCCAGCTTTTATTTAGCTTGACCAGTTTATTTATTTGTTTGTTTGTTTGGGTCAAATCTTGCAAGATGAATTAGAGCCACTTCCCGGTTTCTGATCGAGCTGAAATTTTGCATTTATGTGTAAATCGGATGACAATGCAATATTATTGTGACATGGAGCTGATCTGATGATGGAGACGGAAGATGGCTATCGGAACTCTGTAATAAAACGACGTAACCCCTTCGAGTTTGGGCTCGTTTGATTCGTCATAACAAGTACTCTGATCCTAGATGATATCCAGTCTAATGATGTAGCTAATAAAAGCTTGCATTTAAAAATAATTTTTTTAATATACACTTGTTTGACAATCGGCTGCGGAACTGTCTAAAACTGTCTAAGACTGACTGCTACAGTATAACGATCGCAATCATCTCTGATACTCATTCGTTATTATATATACCTACCTATACCTTTTTGAAATAATTGAGTAAAAAGAACTAATTTTATGAATTCGCTGAGTTTATGGAGTTCTAGCTGCATCAATGCATTTTAAACAATAGTGGGAGAGTACCAGCCAATCAGAGGCCATTTCGATTGTTATAAATTTATAATGATGCCATCATATTAACCGACTTAAAACGACTTTCTACGACTAAAATGCATTGTTCGTCATCAAATAAGCCGTTACGTTCCCTCAAATATGGCTGAGCGAAGCAACGGCTGGGTCATGCGTGATGCTCGTGAACGGGTTCCACCGGCGGGAATGGGGCTACTTTCTGTCTGCCCGTCTTAACATGTATTGAATTGTAATTAGGTACGCTTGTGTGGAACTTCCCCTCATTGTGGAAACACTGCATACATAGCATAGTATCTATTGTATTGTAAACTTGTTTTGAAAAGAGCAACCGCCGAGTTTCTTGCTGGTTCTTCTCGGCAGGAAGGGCATTCCGAACCGACTGACGAGTTTTATTCAGTCGAATATAACCTATTAAAGAAATCCAAACACGCCCAAGCAAGTTATCTTGCAATAGCCCACCACATATTAAATTGTTGTTGATGGCATCCCAAACATCGTGATACCTATTTATTGAATATATCCACCTAACTTTTGTACCTTCACGTAGACTGAATACTCAGATTGGTATCCTCTTTGTACTTATCCGGATCGTAATACCCATTAAGGTTCACCATAGTCAACAGTTCCACCAAGTGCCTCTGATACCCGCACTCCATCAGTTTTGTGATCACCTTGTGTAGATACTTCGCCAGCTTCTCAAACAAATGGTACAACTCCTCGAGTTGAATGAAACTCGTGTGAGTGAAGCTACCGTTGGGTTCCTTTTGTTGCCATTCGCTAGAAAATATAGTTGATTAATAATTAAAAATGGTCTTTCGACAGAAGTGATTTTAATGCATTTTTGTTTCAAATATTTCTCGTTCATTACTTACAGTACCAAAACACATTAATAAAGGGGGACTAATTAAAAATAATAATTGATGTTGTGTAAAATGGCAAATCTAAAAATTATATCGGTATAATGTTATCAAAGAGTTCCTACCTATATGTATAGCGCAGACGACTTACGTGTTACTAATTTATGATGGTTTATAGTACATACGTAAATTGATTATGTGTAACACCTGTTTGGTTAAAAGATCGTATTTTATCTATCTTTAAGCCTCTACTTTGGTAAAATTGGAACAGTAAAACTCAGGAAAAAAAATAAAAATAAAAAAATTGTGTGTATTTTATAATTCTGTATATATTTAACCTTAATTAATTAATCTAATTTATATGGGCTAATCTATCTATCTATCTATCTAATACCTTTAAACGAGCAATTCTTGAATATATATATAATCTGAATCTCGGAAACGGCTCTAACGATTTTCATGAAATTTAGTATGCAGGGGGTTTCGGGGGCGATCTAGCTAGGTTTCATTTTTATAGAAAAGGTCGTTGTATCCGTGTTTTCAGGCAGTGAAAAACCCCTTACAATATCATTAGAATACGAAGGTAAATTTCGCCATCATCTATAAAGTTCCAAAAGCTCAGGAAATCGGGCGGTCCCGAAACCAGAAGACCCCGGTTCGAGTCCAGACGATTATATTTTCCCCTATGAATTTTATTATTATTATTAAACTACTTGACCGTCACTGGAAGCTTTAAATTGAGAGTAGCATTTCCGTTTCCGTCGATTTCTGGTCAGTTTTCGTACTTTTATTGACGTCACATCCGCTATGTGGCGCCACCTGGCGGCGTCGTGCTCACAAAGTTTTCGTTAAATGTTGAGCTCGGCCCTTGGTTCATTGGCGTTTTGTTTTCCGTCGAAGCAACAGCTTGCAAGCAGTCTATACGTAACATTGCAAAGCTTATATATTAAGTGTAAGTGTATTTCGTGTGTGAAATTAATTCGCAGTAAGTACCTACTTGTATAAAAATAATAAGTGATCATTATTTTTAACGGGTTTTCCGTTCGGATCACTGGTTAATATTTGTTTAAAATTAAAATTTTGTATTTTAATGTTTTCGTACACGTTAGAAAAAAATAATGACTACCTTCCTTTTATATTTATTTTGGGTTGGCTATAGATATCCGGTACTCGCTTTCGGGGGTGGGAGGGTGGGGAGGGGGGAGAGGGTGCCCCCCCTTTTTGTTCCCCCCACCGGAAAGGCATAGTTTTTTTTTATGAATTTTTAAAAATCTCATTTTGAGGTTATGTTTTCATACATTTACAACGCGTGCAGGGGCGGGAAGGGGAGGGGGATGGGTGGGGAGGGGGGGAGGGTGCTCCCCTCTTTGTACCCTCCACCGGAAAGGCATAGTTTTTTTTTTATGAATTTTTAAAAATCTCATTTTGAGGTTGATAACATGTTTATAAAATAAAATAAAAATATAATTATTTCAATAATTGTTTTATTTACAACTAGACTATGGAAAACCTAAAGGTAGGTTAGGTTAGGTTAGAACATAAATAGAAGCGGTGCCCGGCCGCAGGCCGGGCACTTAGGTTATATTAGTTTGAAATGAAAAATTAAATTGTAGGGGTTCTAAGCTACCTCTAACCACTGGACTATGGAAAACCTAAAGGTAGGTTAGGTTAGGTTAGAACATAAATATAAGCGGTGCCCGGCCGCAGGCCGGGCACTTAGGTTCTATTAGTTTGAAATTAAATTAGGTTGGGTTAGAACATAAATATTTTTATACACTTAGGTTCTTTGTAAATGTATGAAAACATAACCTCAAAATGAGATTTTTAAAAATTCATAAAAAAATACTGCCTTTCCAGTGGGGGGAACAAAGAGGGGGGCACCCTCCCCCCTCCCCACCCATCCCCCTCCCCTTCCCGCCCCTGCACGCGTTGTAAATGCATGAAAAGATAACCTCAAAATGAGATTTTTAAAAATTCATAAAAAAAAACTATGCCTTTCCGGTGAGGGGAACAAAAAGGGGGGACACCCTCTCCCCCCTCCCCACCCTCCCCACCCCTCCCCACCCCCGAAAGCGAGTACCGGATATCTATATAATACCCTTTATTTTTATAGCCGTTGTTAACATACTTTGAATTTCAGACTTTGAATTTCAGTTATGGATAATTTACCGAATGACGTGGCCGGTTCTAAATATATAATTTCCAAAAAACACGATTTACCAACCACCCAGGTTCTCATATATTATTTTGGTATTGTAGTGCAAGACCCACACCGCGGTCTTGCACTAACTGATTTATTATTAGTATTCTAAAGCAACTTTTGTAAGTGCATTACTGTTTGTTGTTCCATAAACATCATAAAATAGAAAGTAACTTACCCAGCTTTCAAAACTCGGCTGAATTTCAACACCACAGTGAATATGTCGTTTAACAGTTTCATCACAGGCATCGATCTGTTATTCAACAAACACCTAAAGAGGACTTTCTTTATATAGACCACGTGGCACTCGTACAAATCATCTAGCTTTCTTGCTTTCTTCAGATCTTTCTCAAACTCCGTCCACGAAGTAAGGATGCATGTCGTCACTATGTAGTTGTCTAACGCTCTAATTAGAGACGCCATTATATGTCTGTATATCTGCACGGATATGTATTGAGGCGACTTTAAAAGCTTTCTGGAGTGGTGTTTGGACAGTTTCACGATTAGTTTTAAAGACTGAAAAGCGTAATTAAAAGAATAAGTAATTATAAACGATGTTTTTTTTTCATTAATATTTAATGAATTTTTTTTTTATTCGATGACAAGATAGTCCTAGACTGCGATCTCATCCTGATGGTAAGTGACGATGCAGTCTAAGATGGTAGCGGGCTAACTTGTAGGGGGTATGGCAGTGAACATTCAACCCATAACCCTAATCGGTTTCTACATGCCATCATGCCGGAACGCTAAAACGCTTGGCGGCACGTTTTTGACGGTAGTGTGGTAACTAGCCACGGCCAAAGCCTCCCACCAGACCAGACCAGACAATTTGGAAATTATAAATTCCCAAATTGACCCCGCCGGGAATCGAAACCGAGAAATTAAAGTGAAAATGCGACAGTTTGGTACCTAGATTTTTACAAATATCGCATTTATTAAATAGGGCTCCGAAATTTCTTTAAAGTCGCTACAATAAGGGTTATTATAAAGCAAGTTAACAGTGTCAACTAGAGGTCTGGTTTCACACAGACTCATACACAGATAGACCACTTACAACCCTCTGTTTGCAAAAAGACACTTACCTCAAAATCTTCACTCAGCACCCAAAATATCCGTCTCATTTTGACCAGAAACTGAAACACTTTAGCGTATCTCAGTAAGGCTTCTTGCGATAGGATAATGTTCAAGGGCCAGCCCACAGCGTACGTGAGCGAGAGACACTGCAACACGTCGGGCGAACTGTGTTGAAAACTTAGCGGCGAGTCCGTGATCGTGAACGATAGGTTTTCCGAAAATTTGTGATCGTCTGAAACGATTTTAATTAAGATATTTAAAATAATGTCCTCCATCCTTCAATCTTTTTCAAGTTAGGTAAGAAATAAGAATATTGTGGAAATTACAAATATTATACTCGTAGGTGCACAGTAAAATTGTTACTTTATTTTAACTAAACAAATAAAATAATGTTAACTGATTTTTAGGGTTCCGTACCCAAAGGGTGCCAACGGGACCCTATTACTAAGCCTCCGCTGTCCGTCCGTCCGTCAGCGGGCTGTATCTCGTAAACCGTAATAGATAGACAGTTGAAATTTTCACATATTGTGTATTTCTATTGCCGCTATATCAACAAATAATAAAAATAAAATAAAATTAAAAGATAAAGGGGGCTCCCATACATGGAAAAGGAGTCGACATAAAATTTTATTTTTTTACCCTGGGTGTCATTGTCTAGAGCTCATTAAGTGGAGTTCAAATATATATATTTTTATTTTTTAACTACAAAAATGAAGAAATGGGGGGCCGTCAAAGTTGTCGGTTTTGGCCCATTTTGTTAGGGGGTCTATCTGAAAAACTAAACTAGTTTGGAATTTGAAAGAAGGATGGTCAAATTCGACCTGAAAAAAAATAAAAATGTCCATGGCTAAATACTATGCAAAAATTTAGTTGATTATTTATGTAATTAATTACAACTATTACTTTTTTTAGTAGAGCCGGAATAAAAATAATAAATTGATTATATTGCAAAATGCTTCATGGTATCTCATCGTAATATGGAACGCATCTTATTTCACAAATACGTTTCGTTTCACCACAAGCAATAACATAGTTACATTTATTTTAACTTTTTAATTATTATTATTTAATTCGTATTACCTTTCGTTATATATTTTATATTAATTGATAAGTGTAATTTGTTTATTAATAAGTTTTTGCCAGTATGGTCGTTTTCTGGCAAACAAATAAAGTTAAAATGAAATCAAACCTAAATGAAACCATGGAACTAGGAGTTACGACTACATGAAACTAACTTCAAGCAAGTAAAATCTTGTCAATTCTGTGGAAACGAGG
Source organism: Oeneis ivallda (assembly GCA_029955525.1). Classification (NCBI taxonomy): domain Eukaryota; kingdom Metazoa; phylum Arthropoda; class Insecta; order Lepidoptera; family Nymphalidae; genus Oeneis; species Oeneis ivallda. Next base: position 15,356,021 of record JARPMR010000018.1, on the reverse strand, counting down.
TACCTAGCATAAATCACTGTCACACTCACAGACATCGTAGTCGTAATTCCTAGTTCCATGCTCACAGATCACTCAACCACAGAGTAATATTTATATAACTCAACAAACCATGATATTATCGGCATTATGCGGCTTTAAAAAAAATTGAATAACTAAACTAGCGGCACGCTATGATGGCCGGTTTGACGTTTGTCCGCTCATGAAGTTCCGTATTAATTGATAACGACTTTGAAGGAAATAATTGTATTACTTTATTGACGATAGTGATGTGCAGATATTCATAAATTTTATCGAATGTAGTTTTAGGTTTAGGACTCAAAATTTATTTATTAAATTGATTTCTAAAATGTATACAAGTGTAGAAAAATCAGTTTGCACCATTTAAGGGGTGAATGTACTTGTGAATATGAACAATTTTCACTATGTGGACAAACCTCTGAAATCGCAAAAAAATATCAGCTGTTTCATACAAAAGGTAAAATTTTTATTTTTATATGATATATACCACAACTCGGCATTTGGTTTTCTAAATTGAAAATTTTTAAAAATGGAATCTAATACGATCGTCACATAGGATCGCTGGCTAGCACAACTACTACCTCCGGCAAACTCGCGTCAATGCTCAATGCAAAACAAAGCAGTTTCGAATTGACGTTGCTTCGAAAAGTATAAACTGTCAGTGCAATGCGATTGTGATATAGTTTTGACCTGTCTTTGGATTTCAAATATTGATACTGCATTACTGTTGACCCTTGCTCGTTAATTTGGACTCTGTTCAAGCCCTTTGTTGTGGATTTCGTCGATATGACCGAACGTACGCAGAGAACTGTTCTAAATAGTCAGACACGTGAGTTCGTAATACGCCTTCGTAACTATTTCGATCGTGAAGCTCAAAATGGAGGGCCAATTTTACCTATAACGTCAGTGGTTGAACGCGTAGCTGATGCGCTTAATATTGGACAACGAACTGTTAGACGGATAACTAAAAAAAAATATGGCGAGACTGGCACAGAAGAAAATAAACTTCACACACCAAAAAAGAGAAAACGAGCAAAACCAGTCGTAGGCATCGATAGCTTTGATGCCGATGCTATCCGAAGACATGTTTACGGCTACTATTTACAGAAGGAGTATCCAACAAGAAAAAAGTTGGTGCATTCACTGAAGGAAGCTGGATTATTCTTCGGTGGGGAAAGTTCTTTAACGAAGATTTTGAAGACCATTGGATTTCGATACAAAAAATGTAACAAACGCAAAATATTGATGGAAAGATTTGATATAGCGATGGCAAGGTATACTTTTTTACGGCAAGTGAAAGAAATCAAAAATTGGCAAAATGTTGTGTTCTTGGATGAAACATGGCTTAATGCTAACCATACTGTAGGCCGTTCTTGGAACGATGACACAGCAGCATCTACTTCCAAAGTTCCTGTAGGAAAAGGATCGCGACTTATAATTTGTCACGCCGGAACCATCAACGGGTTTGTCGAAGGTTCTCTCATGGCTTTTGCGTCAAAAACCACTGGAGACTATCATGAAGACATGAATGGAGAAAAGTTTACTGAATGGTTTACCTCAATGTTGTGTAGCCTCCCTGAACCATCTATTATAATTATGGACAACGCCCCATACCACTCGATGCAAATTGACAAGCCACCTGCCCAATCCCAAAAGAAAGCTGATATCGTCGCATGGCTTCGTAAAAATGGCGTAGATGCAAACATGAATATGTTAAAAGCGGAATTAGTACGTCTTTTAAAAGAAAACAAACCAACCAAGATCCGATACGTCATTGACGAAATAGCATTAGAACATGGGCACAGAGTTATACGGTTACCGCCTTACCATTGTGAGTATAATGCGATTGAGTTGGTGTGGGCTCAAATTAAGGGATATGCTGCAAGACACAATACAGAACCCCCATTTACCACAAAAAAAATGCTAAAATTATTAGAAGAAGCTTGTGAACATGTGACTAAAGGAGACTGGGAAAAGGTTGTGAATAGAACTGTTAAATTAATAAGGGAAGATTATGAAAGAGATGTGAAAATAGATAATATTATAGAAAACGAACATATAATTATTAATGTAGGTGATGATAGCAGTGACGACAGTGAAAATAGTAGTATGGACGAATCTGATTAATTATGGCCTTTTGTGGCACCTTTTTTGGTATCTTTTGTATTCATATGTTTCTTGTGTGCATATAAAGTATGTATATTCATTTTCATTCAAATATTCAGTATGTTCAAATAAATTAAATAAACATATACATTTTTGTTTTATTAAACCTATTTAATCAGGTACAAAAACAAAACTTAATTGTTTTTTGTTCGAGAATAAATTGACATTCCACATCACTATTGTAATGTGTCAAACCGGCCATCATAGCGTGCCGCTAGTGTAAAACACTGTATTTAATACAACCGATCTGTGCTTCTAAAGTATCCTAAAGAATGGCATAAATACCCATCATTTTGTTTTCTTGAAAAATTGCGCCAGTGTCGTACACATGGAACTAGGAATTACGCCTCAAAACAAAAATGAGATATACCGGCATTCTCCGGCTTGAAAAAAAAAGTTTAATTGATTATTATAGTACTTTGTATTTTAAACAACCGATCGAACTTATATGTCGTTTATGGACGCGATACTTTAGGGTCAGGTCATAGCTTGTATGAAGCTGACCGACCTTCTTTTGGTATATTATGTAGTATACAATGTATTTAAACAACAAATACCAAAAACACCGATTTATAATGCGGTTTGTAAGTTGTGACCAAAACAAATGAGCATTTTTCCCCATATGCTAATTTAGTACTTTCTAAGAACTAAGATATCTAAATATGTATCTAGTTTTAAAAAAATGTTTTGGTCAATTGTACGGAACCCTAAAAGAGCGAGGCCCGACTCGCACTTGGCCGATTTTTTCTATTTACTGTAGTATCTATTCGGTTATTCTTAAAAAATGTTATAATCTTTTTTATTATGAAATCGTCGTGAAATATGATTTCTTCTGTACATAAAATTCTTTTCGTTCAAAAAATACGCTAATCAAAACCAATTTTCTAGGTTATCCTACTAACTAATATTATAAATGTGAAAGTTTGTGAGGATGTATGGATGGATGGAAGTTTATTACTCTTTCACGCCACAACACATGAACCAATTTGGCTGAAATTTGGAATGGAGATAGCTCATACCCAAGAATAACACATAGGCTACTTTTTATCCAAATAAAATTACAGAGTTCCCGCGGGAATTAAAAACCCTTAATCCACGCGGACGAAGTCGCGGGCAACATCTAGTATATTTCTTTTTACCCGAGTTTAAAATATTGTAATTTAGCACAACAGCTATGAAAGCTAATTGAATAAAAAAAATATTTAAATATCACCTTTAAAAAAAAGAACTAAAAAAAAGTGCAATTGATTTATAAAACTTACGTGAAATGGAAGATCCGAGAGCTTTATCCAAAATATTGTGCAAAGTGGCAAAGTTCAACAACTCCTGTGGATTGAGGGTTTTGGTCAATTTCATGAACAGATTATGGCAGATGCTTCTAGAAAACTCCCCGTCCATCAGAAAAAAGTAATCCTTCAAACTCCTCAAATGCTCAAAAATATCCAGATTGACCAGGTAATGGGTTAGGATGGAGTTATTGACAACCTCAAGTTGATAGGTTAGAGGCAACAGTACAGATCGTTGTAAGCAAGCTGTTAGTGTTGCTATATTGTCACAGGTCACCGTTTGGTCATTTTCATTACTGGAATGGTACGCGAAAATGTTATGATACGGCCTCTTTTTAACTTCCTCCATAATGATTGCTGGATGGGTATACAAAGAATCTGCATCGTTATTTATCTTCTTATCGAAGTAATCTTTAGAGTACTTCTGCAAATGTTTCACGCCAAACGGGTCGAATGACTCCAGACTGTATGAACCATCTATAATATTGAATATCGAAGTTCTTTTCGATATCGGCATACCGCAAAAGTCTACGCTTTTAGACGGGGAATTTTCCACGCTTTCTGTTTGTACGTCGCTAATGACTTCCGATTCAGCCGTTTCGTCGTCAACGATCATAGAAAAGTTAAATCCGTTTGAGTCCAGGAATTCTTTGTCTGGTTTAAGTTTAGCGGACTCTAAATCTTTGCCGCCTTCGCTGCGGGGAGTGAATATATCGCTTGTGATGCCACCGTCGGCTGGAATTTCAGCGGTTGTAGGCGTTTCCAGATCGAGCTGTTTGGAAATAAATAAATTTAATATTTAAATAAATTAAATAGAATACGATTAAACTCGTCCAAAATCCCCAGTGCCTGAAGACTAAAATCTTCGAACAGTGCGTGTTGCGAGTGATGACTTACAGATCCGAGACATAGTCGCTAACTAAGGGCCTCATACGAAGGCTCAGGGTCACTCAGCGAGCGATGGGGAGAGCTATGCTCGGAGTATCCTTGCGAGATCAAATCAGAAATGAGGAGATCCGTAGGAGAACCAAAGTCACCGACATAGCTCAGCGAATCGCGAAACTGAAGTGGAAATGGGTGGGGCACATAGTTCGAAGAGCCGTTGGGGTCCCAAGGTGCTGGAGTGACGACCCCGCACCGGGAAGCGCAGTGTTGGCAGACCCTCCACTAGGTAGACCGACGCCGCTGGATTCAGGCGGCGCAAGACCGAAGCCTGTGGAAGTCAATGGAGGAGACCATTGTCCAGCAGTGGACGTGTATGGGTTGATTAAGAAGAAGAAGATTAAACTCTGAAAAAAAGGTACGTCTAATTTACTCTTTGGTTAAACTCTCAAAAACTTAAGAAGTACATGATTGTATATCGAGAAAAAGATAACATTAAATTAAAAATTAAACAATATATTTTTTTAAATATTATAACGCAATTTCATCTTTTCCTTTTTAAATATCTTTACTTGTCTCGGAAATATAGAGCTTTAAAGTTTCCTGTTAGACATAAAAGAGCACTATAGAGATTTGACGTCACACCTCAATAGCTCCTTACTCTTCATAGAAAATTTCGTTTTAGAAAGAGACAAATACAATCGCAGTAAAACTTTTGTACTTATTTGTTTTTTGATTTTTCATAACGGTTTTATACCCATGAAACAGAATAAATTGATACAAACAAATAAACGAAAATTCTCGTATATAGTCGTATAGAATACTAGCTGATGCCCGCGACTTCGTCCGCGTGGATTTAGTTTTTAAAATCCCTCGGCAACTCTGATTTTCCGGGATAAATTGCCTATGTCACTCTCCAGATCCTCAACTATACCGATGCAAAAATCACGTCGATCCGAAACTTTGTTGCGACATGATTGAAGGACAAACCAACAAACCAACAAACACACTTTCGCAATTATAATATTAGTATGATGTATTAGTAAGGAAGAATTAATACATACTACGATAATAAAGGAGATCTAATTAAATTTTAGAACACAAAAGCAGATTGTGACTTAAATATGACAGTTAGATATGTTCCCTAGGGGACTTTTTTGTAGAGAATAATGAGTACTTTAATCATGTAGTACATAATTTTTATGTATCATCAATAGTTTTCTCAGCACACGCCAAATAATGCATTTTATAGGCAAAATTTTGCTACTTTGTGTTACATTATTGCAATTTTCTTAAAGATCTCCAATTTTTTTGAAAATAAATTATAGCCTATGTTACTTCCTGATAACTTAGCTTTCTATTGGTGAAAAAATGGTTAAAATCGGTCCAGTAGTTACAGAGCCTATTCGGTACAAACAAACAAACAAACAAAAAAACAAACAAAAAATCTTTCCTCTTTATAATATTAGTATAGATTAAACAAATTACCATCGAGAACAGATCGCCTGGTGTTACCGCCCCTGCGTTTGGTGTGGCCGCGAGTTTTTGTGCGCTAACCGTACTTTCGCTGTAGGGTTTCAAGTTCAACCTCAAACCGGATTTCTTCGCAGGATCATATTTCTTTGTAGAATTTAGACTATTTTCATATTCTGAGCCTAAAACTTTTTTTTTATTTCGTATAGCTTCTTCCTGGGCAATATTTGCTGGCTCCTTTGCTTCATATTTTTCCACAGGGAGATTGTATTCCACGCCTAAAACTTTTTGTTTGTTGACAAGAGCTTCTTTCTGTGCGTCAGTTCTAGGTTCCTTAGCTACCTTTTCTTTTTGTACAATATCGAATTCTACCCCCAGTACTTTGAGCTTATTCCTTTTGGCTTCGACGTAAGGCGACCATTCCTCTTCGATATTATTTTCTTCATCTAACGACGGTAGTTTTATAGTTTCTTTTATACGATTATTCTCAGTATCTGTTTGTCCAAACTCGTGAGACATAACTTTTTGTTTATTTTTTGATGCCTCTTCATTTCTTTCCAAAAATCGTAGATTATCAAATTCATTATCTAGCTCGTGGCCAATAACGTCACTAGATGATTTTGTTTCCTTAGATTTTTGATTATTTTCTGTATTAGCGGAAACAATATTTCCTTGTGCATCAACTTCTACTTCGTTATCACATGGCGTGTAGTCTTTGGATTTGGAGACTCCAAAGAAGGTTTTAGCGACGTTACATATAGCATTCAGTACGTCAGTTGACGTTTGCGCTTTTTGTTTATTTTTATTATGTTCAGAATCATGAGAACATTCGACGTCTACAGGTGTGGAATCTGGTGTTTTAAGGTTATCTTTTACTTCATCATTATTGTTATCGATGGTATCGAGATCATCTTCAGATTTAAAATCACTCTGAATAGACATCGCCATTACTGATTCGTTACGCTGATGTTCTAACTCTAATTTTTCTCTCTTTAAATTTCTTTCCTCTGTAGATAGCAGTTGCATCCTACTTTGATCTAATTGCAATCGCTTGATTTTCCATTCGGTGTGTATTTTACTTTTCTCTACCTCCATATTTAGTTTTGAATAATATTCCATCATTTTACTTCTAAAATAAAAAAATAGTATTCATTAAACATTTAACCATAATATTATAGTCATAAAATACTGCGCAATCACTTTCTATTTAATAAAATGAAGTCTGAAGCTGTATTTCGGAATCTAGTTGACCTATTTTGATCACAGTCGGAGCAATTTAAGCCAGCCCAACGGTTAAAGGTGCGGACTGAAAACTGAAAGGTCGCAGGTTCGAATCCCACCCGTTGCACTATTGTCGTACCCACTCCTAACACGAGCTTTCCGCTTATTTGGAGGGGAGAGGAGGATAGTAGTCGACTTCAACTTGGCTGATATTCTTTTAAAATAAATAAATAAAAAGAAACAAAATTTAAACGGAACACCAGGCGTCAAGGTTTGGGATTATCCTGTGGGATAACTGTCCATACAATTATCGCCCGCGATTATTCATTACATTATATTACATTACGACAAAAACTCCTATCAGTTAAGCGATGCCCGAACACAAGTGCCTATTTCGTTCGCATTCGAGAAACTCTCCTGGTGTAACTGAGCCTTTAGGCTGCATGTTCATGTTATGCAGCGTAAGATAGTACCTTTAGAACTAAAATATTTTTCCGGCACAAAACTAGAGCATGCATTGTGGCATTCCAAACCGACTCCGAAAGCTTATTTGAATAAAAAATGTTATATTTCAAAACTTTTCTATTCTATTCATGAATGATATAGGATAAACAATAAAAATAAGTTCAACGGTTGACTCCATGCAAATAGAATAGAATAGAATATTCAAATAAACAATATAATAATTTTTTACAAGTGCTCTTGAATCGTCAATTGGTCTACCACTGGTTCGGAATGCCCTTCCTGCCGAGAAGAACCAACAAGAAACTCGGCGGTTGCTCTTTTCAAAACAGATTTACAATACAATACATACTATGCTATGTATGCAGTGTTTCCACAATGGAAGTTCTAAAAATGCATACTACTTACAATTCAATACATGTTTTTAAGATGGGCAGACAGCAAAGGTAACAGAATGACAGACTGATACACTTTCTCATTATAATAATGTTAAGAATACTGATCCTACTCACCTTTCATCATCCTTCAACTTAGAATCGACTTCTTCTTTTGCCTTGTCAGCGGCTTGCTCTAACTCACACAGATGTCTCTCGCGCCTTTTCGCTTTATTCTTGGCTACCTTGGCTTCAGCCATCGCCGCCTCTAACACCCTCAGTGAGTGTTGCTTCTCTGCTATTATTAGTTGTGCTAGCCTTTTCCTTTCAGCTACAAACAATGTTCTAATAATTAAGTACAAATAAAATTTAATTTAATTATAGGTTAATTAAATTTCTTATACATTTCCTACGGTTATTGCAAAAGCTGTGCTATCATAATTTCGCTATTAATCAGATCAATTGCAAATAATGAATAAACATTAAATTTATTTGCATTCCAGGCACGCATCTCTAACTTTTCGGAGTTAAGCAATTAAATATCACTTGCTTTAATGGTGAAGGAAAACATGGTGAGGAAACCTGTGGTTTCCTGGTCTAGCAGTCAGGTGCAAGGATTCGCAATATTTTCTGGCAAATTATGAGGTGCTTCCGCCGCCCACATGCGCAAGAGCGTTGAAGAGGGATATCCTAGTAGTTAGGATAAATGATTTGGGCCTCCTTTTTAGAGGCCCGGGATTCAATTCCATGCCATCATCCTATCCCTGACGTTTCGAAGTTATGTGGGTTTAAGCAATTTAAATATAAGGGATAGTAACTTTTAGCTTTAACAGTGAAGGAAAACGTCGTGAGGAAACCTGTATGCCTGAGAGTTCTCCATAATGCTTTCAAAGGTGAGTGAAGTCTGCCCATCAGCACTTGGATAGGCGAATCATCCTATCTTATTTTGAAAGGCGAATGGTATAGTTGGTGAAGGTGTCGAATCTTACCCACAATCTTCTCCATAGTTTCAGCTTGTTTCAAGGAAGCCATTTCAGTGAAAGCTTTTCTCTCCGCCTCCCGCTTTAGCAGAATTTGTTCGAAAGTGACAGGTTCGCCGCTCACGAATAAACACCTTGTTCGATAAACGTCTAGCAACTGCTGTTGTTGCTCAAGCTCATCAAAACTGGCGCAGCATCGCACTGATGGGTGGCCTGATGATATTAAGAGGACCAGCGGATCCTGAAACAAGATGATGGAATCCTGTTATTCCTCCATGGAAGTTTCTTCCAGTAGTTTTTCAAAAACTACTTTCTACTACTACTCTTGGGCCTCATAAGAAAGCTCAGTGTCAGTCAGCGGGCGATGGAGAGAGCTATGCTCGGATTATCCCTGCGAGATCAAATCAGAAATGAGGAGATCCGTAGGAGAATCAGTCACCGACATAGCTCAGCGAGTCGCGAAACTGAAATTAAAATGGGCGGAGCACATAGTTCGAAGAGCTGATGGGAGTTGGTTCCCAAGGTGCTGGAGTGGCGACCACGCACTGGAAAGCGCAGTGTTGGCAGACCCCCCACTAGGTGGACCGACGATATCAAACGAGTCGCAGAGAGCCGCTGGATTCAGGCGGCGCAAGAACGAGACCTGAGGAAGTCCATGCAAGAGACCTTTGTCCAGCTGTGGACATCTATCGGTTGATAAAGAGAAGAAAACTACTACTCCTTGGCTGCTACCTTGACATGGTTCTATGAAACTTTCTTCTCATATAGGGTTCTACTGACCAGAACTTGAAACTGGTATCAATTTACCACACCTAATGTGGTATCTGACATCAAGTTTGGTACAGAGAGTTTGGGCCGAAGACAAGTTTATTACGTACAATGTACGATATACCTGACATGCTGTTACTCAGTTTTCTGCTCCATCATCAGATCTTCCTCCTTGATCTTCCTATCTAACACCTACTCATTGAGACCTAATGAGCCTAAACACACTATATCTGCTGTAAGTTGCAGAGGAGTTGGGTGTCCCACAGAATACTTGATGCTGCAGCATTAGCTCAAAGTTACCATGCCTTGGAAATAATACGAAGTATAGTTCTTGCAATTCACGAGGGCGACTGATTTATGGTTGTGTGTGTGTCGTATCTGTATAAGTGTGAGCGAGCGCAATGCTCGCGCCTGCCCGCTCCCACCTAGGCTTTGAGAGGCACGCACACTTATGCAATGTGCATGTACACGAACTAACCACGAGTAAAGCTCACTCGCCTTCGTGAATTGCAAAAACTGTAACAGTACACCACATTTAAAAATCAATCAAAGCTTGTAAGACCTTTTAATTAAGTAGGAAATGACCTGATGATCTTCAAACGCCTGAGCAGATCTCCATAAATAATAGCTAAGATCCACCTCGATTACATTAGCTTTCAAACAGAAAAAACGCATCAAATCGGTCCATTGGGGAGGCTGCTACGAGGGAACATACACACAGATACACATGTAAAACTTATAACACCCCTCTTTTGTCGGGGGTTAAAAACAAGGACAAAACTCATAAAAATTCATTAATTCTAAAGTACATTTGTCTACTTACACTAGGGTTACATTGTTTCAGTAATCTCAAGGATTTGCCACAGAGTAAAATAATCGCAGTCAATTGTTTTAGAAAATCGGGAATGGCAACACTGAGGGTTATATGAAAGCCTTTGTCCCAATATCGTTTCGAGCGAGAATCCACGTATGTGCTGTCTTTCCGTATGAAAAATTCCTCGTAAATGTCGTCTAACTCGCCTTCGAATATGAACCGTTCGATGAATCTGTGAAAATTGTGAATCATTAAAAGTAATGTAACCATTTTGAAGTATTTTTTTAAGACAATTTGCTTGTTGAACATGACAAGCAGTGATAGCCTAGTGGTTAGGACTGTGGTCTCCTGTTCGGGGGGTCGCAGGTTCGATCACGGGTACGCACCTCTGACTTTGCGGAGTCAAATGCGTTTAAGCAATTAAATATCACTTGCTTCAACGGTGAAGGAAAACATCGTGAGGAAACCTGCACACCTGAGAGTTCTCCATAATGTTCTCAAAGGTGTGTGAAGTCCGCCAATTCGCATTGGGCCTCGCTCAGTAGTGAGCCAATGATGGGTTGATAATGATGATGATGAAAAGTAATGTAACCATTTTGAAGTTTTTTTTTTAAGAAAGGTGGTTGGCGGATTTATACCCTGCATTTATAAAAACCGTTCAGATTCAGAAAACATTTAATATTAATTAATATTTTTCAGAGTATTTTTCTGTGTAAACCCCATATTTTTAGAAGATGGGGATCAAAAATATAATTATTCACAAGTACACATTATAAATAACCTTTACATGGCAATACAAGTGATTATCTTTTTTCTCCCAACTTTATTTGATAGATTTTAATTAATTTTTTGTTAGTATAGTTTGTTCTAGTAGAACAAGTATGAGAAGTTTGATTCGTGAACGTGGTGGGTGTTCAGTGTTCAGTTCAGTTCATCTGGGTCAGAAACTCTATGGAATTCGCCAATCTCCTTCGCTTGTTGAACATGTTACATGACTAATAAATAAAATAAGTAAGTAAAAGTTTACTTGAAATAGGCGCCGCATATGGAAAATAAGCCGTTATACAAAGTCAGCGCAGTCTTTCTGTGCGTCACGAGGGATATTTCATTAAATAAATACGACATCAACTCTGCGCCTGTAGGCATCGGAGTTGAATCTGAAAAAAAAATTAAATTAACCCATATTGGTCAAACTACCCAATCATTTTATTAAGTACAAGCTTTTATTTAGCTTGACCAGTTTGTTTGTTTGGGTCAAATCTTGCAAGATGAATTAGACCCACTTCCCAGTTTCTGATCGAGCTGAAATTTTGCATTTATATGTGTAAATCGGATGACAATGCAATATTATTGTGACATGAAGCTGATCTGATGATGGAGACGGAAGATGGCTATCGGAACTCTGTAATAAAACGACGTAACCCCATCGATTTTGGGCTCGTTTGACTCGTCATAACAAGAACTCTGATCCTAGGTGATATCCAGAGTCTAAGGATGTAGCTACTAAAAGCTTGCATTTAAAAATAAAATTTTTAATTTACACTTGTTTTATATTTATTGGCACTTTACAATAAATATAAAACACAAAATCATACAAAATCTTCTCGAATGGCAAACTGTATGAACTAAGTATTAATGCAGATGTTTGATTTTGCGTCTATCACTTTGGTTCTACAGCTATAGTTTCGCGGCGGTGTACTAAAAGCACTATTAAGCCTGTGTTTGCGTCAGTTTACTAAACAAAACTAGCAGGCAGATTCTGTAAAATCTGCATCAATCATTGCTTTTTATTTATTTAAAATAACGTTTTTAAATATTATAACACAATGTTATTTAGGTTGACTGGTAGAAAATGCTTTAGCATTAAGTCCGCCTTTTGTACTTTTTTGTGCAATAAAGTGTTTAAAAAAAAAAGTCATTTTTCTTTTTATCTTAACTACCTAGTCTCCGAAATATAGAGCTATTCGTTGTGGCGTGAAGGAGTAACAAACATCAAGTGAGAATGGATGGATGAATGGTTTTTATCAAAATTCATCCTCACAAACTTTCGCATCACTACATATTACAAAACAAAGTCCCCCGCCGCGTCTGTCTGTCTGTCTGTGCGCGATAGACTCAAAAACGGATACTGAACGGATTTTTATGCGGATTTCACCAATAGATAGGCCGATTTATGAGGAAGGTTCTAGTGTATAATTTGTTAAGATTTTGTGTAAATTGGTTGAAATATGACGATAACTGTTGACAATGTCGGACAAATTCAAGCCACCTGGGAGCTTTCATCGAAAACGCTGGCTAATCCCTTTGAGATATAACAAAACAATGTATGGTGGTAGTATGGTGGGATAACTCTCTACAGAAAAGTCCGCGATGGAATATATCTATCTTTTAAGAATGAATTCAAATTCAAAATTATTTATTTCACGTAGGCCAATCTACGGCTCTTCATGACACGTCATGACTCTACCACCGGTTCGGAAAGCTGATTCTGCTGAGAAGAGCCGGCAAGAAACTCAGCAGTTGCTCTTTTTAAAATAATCATTTTAATCATCATTTCAATATTATTATAAAGCTATTACATTGTAATAAGTTTTATATAATGTCTTGTGGGCAGCTGGATGCCAAGCCGATTTAACCCATGCAACTTTTAGAATAAAATATAATATTTCCACAATGAAGGGAAGTTACAAAAAAAAAAAAGAAACGTACTACAATTCAATTTATGTTAAGCTTAACATAAACTGAATTGTATACCGTCACATACTATGCGGTAATTGGAAATCTATTTAGACAGATACAGTATTAATCGTTATCAACTTAAATACGAAATTTCATGCACATTATAAAAATTCTTTACACTATTTAAATTTTAATTTAAATGAATATTTTAGGAGTTATTGCAAAATAAATTCAAGCACGCCCTACGTGTTGGTATAATGTAAGCCGAGCGCTTCCGAGCAATAGGTACTTTCTTTTATAAGCCTACGTACTGTTCAATATGCTATTCAAGGTATAACTTATGGAACATTCCAAGGAGTTTGCAAAGCATAGGCGTAAGATGCTCTACTACCCGTGCGAAACCGGGGCAGGTCGCTGGTTTATAATATTAGTACAATAGTAGGAAGTAGGATTTGTTTAAAATAGTGTAAAAATTACTCACTTATATCAACAACTTTATAAATGAAGGCGATAGTTTTGATCTCGTACTCCAGCGGTTCGATGTGATGTAGGATCTGCAGCAGTGTGGGCATGATATTGTGCTCGTAATTGTCTTTTTTCCAACAGTCCTCGTAAATGACTGTGGCGACTAGACGAAACTCTAGCAAATATCTCCTTATAACTTCCCGCGCTGCCTGTAAAGTTACAGAAAAACCTAACATCTAGTTAAAAAAGTCCGTAAAAAGTAATAAGGAATTTTTTCAACTTTATTCTGTAAAGAATTTTTTTTACATAATTTTAATTACAAACTCTTTCACAATGAACTTTAAATTTAATTAAATTCCCAAATAGTGGCTTGTAGGCGTGCCAACTTGATCACAGGGTTGTGTCGCCAGTGTGCCAAGAAAACTTTTAGTAATGAATAAAGGACTAATGCAAAAATTTTTATGGGCACTGTCCCCACCCAGCAACAGATGTGGCACTATTTTCAATATTATTGTGATGTCCCATAAAAAGACAACAATTTTCAACCCAAAAATGATTGGGGGTTTTAAAAAAAATCGGCCAAGTGCGAGTCGGGCCTCGCTCTTTTAGGGTTCCGTTAAAAAAAATTTAATAAAAATATTTCCATGTAGGTACCCATGGAAATATTTTAATTTAATTTTTTTTATTTAATTTATTTTTTTTTATTTAATTTAATTTTTATTATTTGTTGTTATAGCGGCAATAGAAATACATAATATGTGAAAATTTCATCTGTCTATCTATTACGGTTTACGAGATACAGCCCGCTGACAGACGGACGGACGGACGGACGGACGGACAGCGTAGGCTTAGTAATAGGGTCCCGTTGGTACCCTTTGGGTACGGAACCCTAAAAAAAATACAAAAGAAATATGTACGCAGAAGTACGCGCGCGCATGTACAGGCGACGAAAGGGCGGGAGGTGGTCAGAGGGAGCGCGTGCAGCAGCAATAGCTTTTTTATAGTTGATTAATGCTCCTGTATGCACTGAAAAAGAAATATATAAATAATTCGAACTCGATTTGCATGAAAACCCCGATTCTGGTAAATTCTAGTGCCGTCATAATAAAAATCATCAGGCTGCCATGATGTATTAACTGATATATGTTTCAAATCTGTTGGTAGGTGGGGACGATTTTTGCAGTCATTTGACGTTTTGACTGATAGACATTACAATAATAATTGTCAGTCTTTATTCATCGGTTAAACCTTACTCGGCGATGGTGAAATAATTAGGTCCTCAAAACTGCGCATGTGGGCGGAGGGATACCTCAAAACATCTGACTGCGAATAGCCACTATAAGTATTGTAATTTGCATTGCAACTGCAACAAATATAAAATCAAATGCTCTTGAGGAACCTTTAGGAAGCACAAAAATAAACATACCTCAAACACCAACCCTTTGCTATTAAAATAATCATCAACAGAGAGATTGAAGGCGAAGTTATGCAGTCGCTTATAAAACGTGCCAACAAGAAGTAACGGGGCGACGTACGACATCAAATGTTCTTTCGAAATACCCTCCAAAACTAAATTCTCTTTGACGTAAAAACTATTTGATTCTTGATCGAAGGGGAAAGAACTTGTTTCTACGCCAACTGAAAGGGAATAGATATATTAAAGGATTTATGATAGACTAGTGCACCTTTTTTCCCCTCCAATCCAGGAAAATTTCTAATGAAGTTTTAAGAGTTCAGCTCTGGAGTGGCAGTTTTAGAGTGGAAAATTTTGGGATGAATATATATTCCTATACTTCGGTAGTTTTTGTCCGCGACTTTATCCTCGTGGAGTTAGGTTTTTTAAAATCCTGCGGGAATCCCGTTTTTCGTGACGAAAGGTAGCCTGTCACTCTCCAAGTCCTCAAAAAAGTTGCTCCGTTGCTGCGTGATTGACGGACAAATCAACAAACAAATATAGTTTCATATTTATAATAATTAGTGAGGATAATGGGACTTGAAATTGGTTTAAAAAGAATTTTCATATAAAATATTCATTAAACGATGAAAAAGTATATTTGTCAGTCAACTTACTAATTAAATACATGATATGCCTTATGAACTGCTTTTCTGATATAATACTGAGATCTGTTAGCTGGTTAGCGTAAGTCCTTCTCCATAGAGCCATCTCTCTGGTCGACGAGGCTATCAACTGCCTGTCATTAATTGGAGGCAATTTTGCTGAAAAGTAAATAAATATAATATACATAAAGTACTTATATATATATATATTTTTGACGCATTGCCGATGCGATGGGTTAGGGTAGTATACCGGATGGAACTGTGAACTGTGTATTTAAATTTTTAAGCTATTGCATAGCTTTTATCGCGGGCTTTGAACTAGGACAAACAGTTTGAGAGCGGCGACCGAATCAAGAAATTCCGTAACGAAAAAAAACCTAACACCGTCGTTCAGTAAGCGTTCAACATTTTAGAGGTTCACATTTAGCTCTGTTTGGCGCAGTGGGCGAGCGGCCGCTTTCTTTAGATGTCGCAGGTTCGAATCTCACTCGCGAAGTAGTGACAGTGCGCTTTTCTTGTTTGTTTGTTTTTTAATTATTTTTTTGCATAATTATTATTATGCAAAAAAAAATATTGCATACATATTATAATTGCATAAGTTGATAAAAAATGCTATGCAATTGCTTTACCGCGGCAGTCCCCGAGTGCCACTTAATTTTTTTTGTTTATTAAATATCATGCTTTTTTATTTGGATATAGGCTTGCGCTTGACGAAAATCAATACTGGAAAGCATTGATGAGGTCTAGGTTGGAGCGCGCTTGGCTAAAAAATAAATAAATACTACAGAGACCCACCAGCAATCTCCCATATGTCTTCAGGTATATCCTTATCAACTTGTGAGGCAAGCTCCCAAATGTCTACCGAGTTGTTTTTGCGGAACACCTCCTTTATTTCTGATTGTTCACTTGAGGTTACTAGAGACACCTTAAATAATTAATTTAATTAAATTAAAACCTTGGTCAATTTAACAACAAACAGCAATCAACAGCAAATGGTCAAAGATCCGTTTGCTGTTTGACATTTTCCATCATACTAATATTTTAAATGTAAAAGTGAGTTTGTTTGTTGGTTTGTCCTTCGATCACACCGCAACAGAGCTATGGATAGACATGATTTTTTTCATAGGTATAGTTGAGGACCTGGAGAGTGACATAGGGCAATTTTTTTGACTGGAAAATCAAAGAGTTCCCGAGGGATTCTAAAAATTGGTTGTCTGTAAAGTCTGTTTACTGACGATAGTTGAACGTGACAACGTCTTAAGAAAATACTGATGGAATGGTAGCATTTTTCAAAACTTGATACTCGATCAAAACATGTAAATGTACTATAGTATAGCAGCTGTCCACGCAGACGCATCGCTCACTCAAGTAGGAGAGAGACGGATATCGAACGCTGCGGAACGCAAAGGCCGATTGTGCCTCTTTGTCGCTCGTTCCGCGCTCTCGCTTGCACTTCAATCCTTACATGGAACGCCTCAGAGCGAGGTAACGCCGCATGAGTCATGTTTTTTCGTGCGTGCAGCCGGCTCTATCGAATTATAAGACGTTGTCACGTCAAAACTAAATCCACGCGGACAAAGTGGCAGGCATTAGCTACTCTTTCATGCAAAAACTACTAGACGAATTTGGCTGAAATTTAGAATGGAGATAGATTATACCCTGGATTAACACATAGCCTAACACATTTTATTCCAGAAAATTAAAGGGTTCCTGCAGAAATCAAAAAACCTTGATCACGCAATGAAGTTGCGGGCATTATCTAGTAAATTATGATATTAATAGGGAAATAGATGGATTGCATAAGTCATACCTTTACATTGGTATCTGTGGATTGTGATGAAGGTATTCGTATATCTCTTGGGTTACTTAGAGTTGGAAAGTTATTCATTATATTATCAGAGTATGGTGATATTGAAGAAGACGTTAGAGACGCCAGGGACATTGGACTGATGAATGATTTCATATTCCCTGTCCCACTCTGAGAACGGCTATCGGGTAGACCTGAAAAAAATAGATGAAAAGAACAAACAAATTTTTCCAAACAAAGGTTCTTTTGTGATCCCTTCATGCATTATCCTATCCTACTAGTATTATAAATGTGAAAGTTTGTGAGGATGGATGTATGGATGGATGTTTGTTACTTTTTAACGAGTCAAGGAATGAACCAATTTGGCTGAAATTTGGAATAGAGACAGTTCATACCCAGGATTAAGACATAGGCAACATTTTATCCCAGAAAAATAAGGGATTCCCCCAGGAATTAAAAAAAACCTTAATCCATGCGGACGAAATCGCAGGCATCATCTAGTGATGACATATCTATAGATTCATCCACATGACAAGGTTGCCATAGACCTCAGTCAATTGGTGGAAGATGGAGGAATGCTCAGAGTTTTGCTTTTTGATAGAATCAGTAAAATTAGGATGTGTGCAAGAGTAGGGTTTAACCAACATAGTTCACTAGGTCTCAGAGCTGTAGTGACAATGTTAGTTCAAATAAGGAATTCCTGCGGTAATTAAAAAAACCTCAATCCACACAGACGAAGTCGCAGGCATCATCTAGTTTTATACATATAGGCAAGTTTTGTTGGGATTCTAATAATGTAAGCTCCCAGATCTTTCAGAATCAAGCATTCACCACCAATGCTAAGGTTCGGAATTTTCACATTCATAGAGACAGATCAAAATTAGATTTTTAACCAACTGAAGTGTGAAGTGTGCAGCCTGAGATACAGGATGCTCTTGTCTCTACAGGTGGTGCTAGATATAATGAGGTGGTAGAGTTTAGACAATCAATCAATATCCTTAACATATCGACTGTCCACAAGAACAGTCACAACTTGAGATTTGAGCCTTTGAAGTTTTTGTAAACTATAAATGTGATTATTTCTGCCTTGAAAAGAACAAGAGTAAAATCAAATAATAAATAGTCATAGATAGTGATGCTTTGCTTATTTGTACATGTTTATATACATCCATCTGTCGGAGGTTGATACGTCTTACAGCAATTGGGTATTAGACTGATATTTTTTTATTTATTTAAAATAACGTTTTTAAATATTAGAACACAATGTCATTTCTCTTTTTTAAATATCTTTACTAGTTTCTGAATTATAAGCTGTATTACTGTGACTGTATCTCGAAATTCATCTATTTCGAAAACAAAATTTTTATGGAGCGTGTATGGAGCTGCTGAATTGTGACATCACAATTCACTAGCGCTCTCTCTGTCTAACAGGAAACTTTAAAGCTCTATAACTCATTAGTTTTTGGACCAATTTATTCTCTGTTTTTACAAAATATTATTCTTACGTGTTACATTTTTGATTATAAATAATGAATATCAACATTTTGACAACAGTCAACTACCCAATTGCCATAAAACACGACCTTGAGCTTCTTGTTAAGCAGATCAGAGACTCACTTGAGAACCTGTCAACCTGTTATAGGGGGTCTCTCAACAAAATAGGGTACAAAATAGGGACTACTTTTAGAAGATCTAATGCTATGCTGAAGCTAACAAAACATATATTTCAGCATAATTTTCAGTATTTTTCATAAAAATCGAGAAATAAATTCAAAAAAATAAATTGCCCCGGAAACGTTCCATTTGTTTACATGATGTCACAGTTCACACACAGTTCAATGACAATTCCAAAGCCCAAAGGTGGCTTAACTGTGACATCATTCGAGATTCAAGAACGTTTTCGATCTCGTGAACATGGCCAGAATTATAGCAATTTTAATTAACGTTTTCTAATTAAATAAAGCTTTATTATTTAGTTTTGTCGTATGGAATAATGTTTTTAGATAATAATCTTTTAGGATGACACCAGATGAAACGATATTTTTAATATAGTCAAATACCCTATTCAATAAACTCACATCCTCCTGAATTAAACGTTTCAATTGTGACCTCTGTGTAGCACTGAGATGTGTGTTTGGACAAATGTGACACCCGACGTTTCAGTGAGTATGGCAGCTCAAACACATGTGATGGGAAATATGAGTAAGGTTCAGGTGAACCAAATTCATTCTTCTTTGGTTTCGGTAACATCTTATCTAAGAGTCCAAATGAAAATGGATGCTGAAAGAAAATTACAAGTTCAATCAATAGTATTGACTGCCTTTTTATTAAGCTCATAATTATGTTTATTTGAATAATCTCATAGCCCAAACAAAATGATAGCATAGCGGAATCTTGACAGGACTTTTAAAGGCAGGTATAGGATAATATAAAATGTGACATAGGCTATTTTTTTGGAGTTTTAGCATAAAAAATAAACACTGTTCTTGGAACTATATACATGTTAATATATTTTAACTCCAGCAAGCATTTGTGAGAGAACTTACACTGAAGAGTATTTATGATAGGTTCTCTTCAGGTTATTTATGATAGATATGAAGCTACTACATCAAGGTTGTTGGGAGGTACACCCCCAACAACCTTGATGTAGTGATGATGTATTAGCTTGATTCTTAACTTTAACCAAAATTAAGACAGACCTGAAACATTTCATTTGACAGATCTTGTGGTGCAGAATTTTTTAAGCAGATCAAAAATTTCAAAACATTCTGAACCAGTTCTTTATCTCCACCAAAATCCATACAGCGTATTCTGCTTATAAGTTTCTTAAGTTCTATGGACCGCTTGTATTCGGCTACATTTTTGGCAGTTTGATGTGATACAAAATAATGAGAAAGCAGATCTATGATAGGATCCGTTGCAGATACTGCAATTTCTGATGGTGACCTTTTAAGTATAATCTCATAAGATTGTGATCGCAATTTGGCAGCAAGAGCCCTTTGAGATACTCTACTTTGAACGCAATATTCTGCTGCTGTGTTTTCACAGAGCTTTGTTAGTAATTCATACACTCCGACGTTTTCAGGACTGAACTTCGAAGGAAAACTCATGTTGTCGGGTTGTTAAACACACGTTTTCAACGTTTAAGTTTTCTTTAACTTGGCAATTCAATCTTATTCAACACTAGCATGATTTAAGAACAATATCTCGCTCATTTCATTTCACACTTCAGTCTTCAGTCTTCACAGCAAAATCAAATTTTATCTTGAAAACAAGCAACAACACAATCTCTGGATCTCTGGTTTTATAGACAAAGTCTGTAAAATATAGCTCGAGTCCTGTGACAGTTATCAGTTTAACATGAATAGGTCTGGGACAATGTTGAAAATCCATCACAATGATATCGATATTACTACAAATGTCGATTTTATTGTTAGGTACTATATTAATATATTTTTTTCATTGATGCTATAATAGGTTAATTATTTGTAACTACTTGTTACAATGAAATCAAACAAAAGGGATTTATCCCTTTTGTTTGATTTCATAATGTATTTAATTAAGCAGTGGTGCCCAACCCAAATCATCGTCATTATCATCACATTCGGAGTGGCTAGAGCAGTATTGCAGATAAATTATAATTTCTTATTCCGTTTTACGTATATGTAGTGCCCGTAAGTTATAGACTTTGGTTACGATAACAAAAGGAACGTCACTATTAATGTGCATAAACCAATGAAGTATGATATTTTTTGCATACATTCTTCATACACTAAATTAATAAACTTCATAGGCGTCATTTGGATGACATCTGTCACAGGACTCAAGCTATATTTTACAGAGTATAGCTACGTACCAATAGTAGCTAGTATTTTTTTTTTATTTAACTGGCTTTACGGCTCTGGGTTCCAGCCCTTCTGAAGTCTCTAAGAACAGATTTTATGGATACTACGTATTCTATATGTATTATCTATGGTTTATAGTTTACGATGAACCACGGTAGGTCATGGACATAGTAAACAAACAGGACCGAGTCCTCGCAGCTGAAAAGCGAGCCGAGCGAGATAGCTAGTACAGAGGCCGTGTGTCCCTTTCTAACAGGGTGACAATAAGATTTTCGTTATGTGAGACAAATTCAATCTTGCAATCTTCCTACTAATTAGTTTATTATAAACACAGTTATTGAAGTTTTTCATTAGCAATGGAAAATTTCTTAGGGATTAGGGATGGATTACGAAATAAATAATCCAAATAGTACACGGTATCGATTTGTCCAGTCATAGTGAGTACATTGCTATATTGTAATCATCATCACATTCACACAATCATGAATTTATCACATTATCTACAATAATGTGATAAATTCATCACTTTCTCAGGATATTAATCATAATAGCTGGTCAAAGGCACCCAAATTAATAAATACAGCCCAAGTTCCCCTCCCGCGCCTTATTCCGTTGCTGCACGATAGGTATATTTACCAAAATCTTAGGTTAGGTCAGGGTTGTACAGAAATATTCAGGTGCCCATTTGGCAGGGCACTTAGGTTCTATTGGTTTGAAATGAAAAATTAAAATAATGAAAATTGTAATATTAATAATAACCTGGCAACCCTAAATGTCAGCATACGATATATTTTTTCTCCGTTACATTTTCGCTGAAATAATTATTATACAACCGATCTCAACAGAATTTTAGATTTAATTTAATAAATTTACCATACTAAAAACGAATTAGAAGAACCAAAACCTAATTAGAAGAATCAGAAACCATGAAGAAAATTAAAATAGCCCGAAATATAACTGACACAAGCTGTCAATAGATGCCATATGATGAATACAAAAGAAATTAATAATGTAGAATGCTGACACGATCCAGGGCACGGAACGCACAAACACCATCCCCGGACTCGTCACTCAACCCCGCCTCGCAGCCACCCGGGACCACGCCCAATGCTGCAGTTGCGTCGAGTTCGAGCGACGAGTTTTTCTCCCCGCCGACGTCGCCACCACCAGTACATCGTCGTGGGAGAGGCCGGCCGCCGACTCGCTTGGGATCCCGAGGCCCACCGGCTTCTGATAGGGTCCCCGCTTCCGGCGGTAGTGTGTCGCGCATGAGATGGACAACATCCATCAATGAAAATGTCATGCGCGCATACTTAGGGGCTACTGAGGGTGGAACCAACATGACCGCGTACCGTGCTAGGATGCATGCTTTGTTTCAGGTCCTAGAACCAGCTCTCAATGTGTCGGCTCAGCGACTGTCGGACCAGGTGCGGGTTATTCAGCGTAATCACATGCTGGACAACGCCGTGCTTGATCGGCTTCGCTCTGAACTGCAATGTAACCGCGCTACCCCCTCCTCACCGCAAGCTCCAGCACAATCGCAAACTGCTCATGCGATTTCGCTGCAGCCCACTCAGGCTGGTGAGGGACAGGATAGCGGGGCTGCAAATGTAAGTACCCAGTGTAGTGAACAATTGAGGAGTGCTTTGGAGAGTGCTATTCGGGAATATAGATCTTCACCACCCGAGTTTAGACCGCGGTTACCTCGGTTGCCCATGAAAAATAAGAACAAAGCGCTAATGGGTGCCCTGGATTCGCTGCTGCCGAGTTATTTTGACAGCAGCGAAGACCTTTCCGACACACATTCGATTCTGTACTGCGCGGCTGTCGCGGCATGTCGTGTTGCTAATGTAAAGTTTATTAATAATGATACAGCAACACGACCGAAGCCTGCCGCACCAGCCTGGCAGTGCAGGATCGAACGTCGTATTGATGGGGCTAGGGCACTCATTGGAAAACTACTCTGCTTCAGGGAGGGCAACACTCGCCCTAGAGTCATGCGCTATGTGAGGCGCGCTTTCTTGGGGACTGATATCAGCCCTCAAGATTATATGGCGCGCGTCACTGAGCGCATTGACTTCCTGAAACAGAAGGTCTCGGCATGGGCTAGCCGTATTCGTAGATACAAGAGCCGGGTCGAGAGATATACCCTGAGTCGCACTTTCCAAAGCGATCAGAGGCGGGTATATCGAGGTTGGGAACACCCTGACCAAGGTGTCACCGATGCGCGCCTACCGGATGATGAAGCCATGACCTCATTCTGGCGCAACATCTGGTCGGCGCCTGTCGCTCACACTGAGGGTGGTTGGACGTGGGATGTAGAAAGAGCCTGCGATCAAATTCCAGAAATGGACCTAGTTACTATCACCCCTGAAGACGTAACCAATGCAGCCCGTCCCCTACCCAATTGGAAATCCCCTGGGCCGGACGGGCTGCACAACTTTTGGATAAAGTGGCTACGCAGCTCGCACGCTCGTCTGGCATCCCAATTCCAATCATCTCTAGAGTCAGAGTCGCTACCCCAGTTTCTGACAACAGGTATTACCCTCCTGCTCCATAAGTCAGGTAGTACCACGGAGCCCAAAAATTATAGGCCGATTACGTGCCTACCAACATTGTATAAACTTCTTACATCCATTCTGAGAACAAAAATTAACGATCATATCGATACAAAATCCATCATGTCATTTCTCAGAACGGATGTAGGAATGGCTCCCGTGGTACTAAGGAGCTTCTCCTCATTGATATGGCCATTTGTCAACAGGTTCGGCGCTCCCGAAGGGATCTGTCGACATGTTGGATAGACTATAAGAAGGCCTACGACTCTGTGCCCCATACATGGCTCATGAAGGTGCTGGAACTGTACAAAGTAAACTCAGTACTACGCGCCTTCCTACAGACGTGTATGGGGCAGTGGAGGACAGTCCTTCACTATCCAGGGTGTTGCCGGACCCTGGGGAGCGCGGAACCTATAAGGATTGAGCGAAGCATATTCCAGGGCGATAGTTTGAGTCCTTTGTGGTTTTGCCTGGCTCTGAATCCTCTGAGTACTCTCTTGGAGAATTCAGGGCTAGGTTACCGGTTGAGGAGAGGTGGTCAGGTTATATCACACCTCCTTTACATGGATGACCTAAAACTCATTGCCCCCAACAAATCACATCTACTAGAGTTACTAAAGGTAACTAAAGCCTTTAGTGATTCCATTAGGATGGAATTTGGTGTGGACAAATGTGCGGTCGTGCATGTAAAGCGAGGGAGGATTGTGGAATCTAAGGGGGTTGAGCTCTCGGATTCCATATACCTCAGATCGCTCTCCCCAACTGAAGCCTACAAATACTTGGGCATGGCGGAGGCGTTAGGTATCAGAGAGGCCGACATGAGGCAGTCGGTGAAGGAGCGTTTCCTTGGCCGTCTGAAGAAAGTGCTGAAAAGCCTTTTGTCGGGCGGCAATAAGGTGCGCGCCTTCAACGGTTGGGTCATGCCGGTCTTGATGTATTCCTTCGGCATAATCAGGTGGACTCAGACTGAGCTTGACGCCCTGGACAGACAAGTTCGTGCGCTGCTGACCGCATATCGGATGCATCACCCGCGCTCCTCGGTGATGAGGCTGTACATTCCGCGGAAGTATGGGGGAAGAGGCCTTTTGAATGCCAAAACCCTCCACAACCGCGAGGTGTGCAGTCTCAGGGAGTACTTTCTCCACGCCAAGATGGAGATGCACCGCGATGTGGTCGCAGTGGACAGGGGTCTGACGCCGCTCTCCTTGGCTAACGAGAACTGGCGCATACCTGTGGTGCTCAGTACCAATGACCGCAGGGTTGTATGGCAAGGTAAGGAGCTTCACGGACGCTTTTATCGGGCCCTCCACGGGCCTGATGTTGACTTTGAAGCGTCCGTGGCCTGGCTGCGCTTTGGTGACCTCTTTGGGGAAACCGAAGGGTTTGTATGTGCAATTATGGATTTGGTACGATATGCAATTATGGTCATGATGACAAACAATTACAGAAAATACATTGTGAAGGATGGAACGGTAGACGTATGTCGGGCATGTCGCCGTCCTGGAGAAACTATCCGTCACATTGTCTCTGGTTGTTCTCAACTGGCTAACGGCGAATACTTACACAGACATAACCAAGTGGCCAGGATTATCCACCAGCAACTTGCCTTGAAATACAATCTTGTGGAATCGGAGGTACCGTACTACAAGTATGTGCCCGACCCAGTTCTTGAAAATGGTCATATCACACTGTACTGGGATCGATCTATCATTACAGACAGGACTATTGTAGCCAATAAGCCTGACATAGTGGTGATAGATCGATCAGAGCGCCGTGCAATGATTGTTGATGTTGCTGTCCCGCATGACGAGAACCTCGTGAAAGCCGAGAAAGAGAAACTCACCAAGTATCTCGACTTGGCGCACGAGGTTGTCGCCATGTGGAATGTAGACTCAGCAATCATTGTACCGATAGTCGTCACCGCTAATGGTCTTATAGCCAAGAGCCTCGACCAACATCTTTCGAGGCTCTCGTTGGGTAGCTGGGTCAAGGGCCAGATCCAGAAGGCTGTTCTCCTGGACACGGCTCGCATAGTCAGGAGGTTCCTCTCTCTGGGGCCCTGACCGCCGGTTGCTTGGACCCTGTTCCCGAGGCCGGTGGACCGCTATTTTTTATATTTTTAAATGTTTTTTTTTTTATAATCAAATATTTAAAAATGTAAATTATATGATATAAATGAAATAAATGTAAATAATAATAGTACAAAAGTAAGGATTAAGGAACCATCGTAATCGGCATCGGCATCGTACGTATTCGACCCATCACACAATACAAGAATTTAAAAATTCATGGTCAACATAGTTGTAGATTTGGCGTTCACGTTTTAACGGGCTGCCGCTGGAAAAAATAGACTAGATAAAAATTTATATTTTCTTTTTTGTTAAGGAATATATCTATCTAAATTAATGCAATTAAATACGGTGACTTAAAAATGTTAAAATAAAATTAAAACATAAGAGTCTCAACTGAGTTTTTTGAGCCAAAATCTTTGATCAAAATCATTTTTTTAGGCTGGCAAGATGAAAGAACGAGACACACGGCCTCCGTTATTACTATCCCTCTCGGCTCGGATTAGCCACTGAGTAATGCGCAACAGGAAATATACTTTATCTACTTGCTATAAGGTTCATTTTCGTAAATACAAATTTTCCGAGTTATCAGTCTTGTTTGTAAGTATATTATATATTGTTATTCTATAGACAGGAGGGGCTGACATACACAATCATGATTCATGACATGACCACGGGCATGCATGGTGGTCATTCTGTAGATGTGTATTATCTATGATCTTCACGTTGGCTCTGACTAGGGATGCAAATATCGAAAGCAAAAACATCGATGTACACAAAACATCGCCCATAAAGCATCGAAGTATCGAAACATCGATGTCTTTTTGTTAATTTTTTTAATGATCTGTCAAATAGTAAAATTTTGTATAAAACCTATTATTTATAACAATATTATCTATTGCTATTGAATAGGTAAGTCTTTAGAATAAGGAAAGTGTAGAGTAGAGGAAATAAAATTACATTTAACAGCATTTTTTTTATCGCCGGCTTTATTACTTTTGATCGCCGGCTGCATGCATGAAAAAGTGTCGCATTCCGCCTTAGCCGAGCCAAGCTGAGCCAAGCCGAGCCGAGTTTTCTTATGACATTATCACGTAAAATTATCGTCCATAAACAGACTACAGACAACCACTTTTTTCTAAGAAGATTACCGAGTGACGTCACACCACTAGTTATTTTTAGCAGAGCCTGTATGACTCGGGCAGGCTCTGCTAAAAGTACCAAACATTTCAACTAAATGGCAGGCATTACATCGATGTAAAAACATCGTATAAGATAACATCGATGCATCAATGTTTTGCAATAGTGAACATCGATGGCAAACATCGATGTTTTTTTACTGAAACATCGATGTTTCAGAAACATCGATGTATCGTTTTCATCCCTAGCTTTGACGGGACCGAACTAATGTTGGGGACTTGGGGCCTTAGGTACGCGTTCCATCCACACTTTGGTCGAATATTGGTACGAATATTGGGGCCATAGTGTGGAGCCCAAGTGGAGCCGTCTGCCCGCTGCCGTCAGCCCGCAGCCGCCCAAAGAGAATGTAACCACTAACCACTACGTTTCAGCCGCCGGGGTAAAAGTTAAAAACATAACCTAAATACGTAGTATCCTCTAATCTGTGCCTAAACCTAATGAAAAATATCTTTTCTAGAAATTATTTTCCTAAAGTATTCACTACGATTTTATTTTAAATTCAATTCAAATCAGAATCGCTAATTGTTAAAATGAATCAAGCGGATGTAACTAAATTAGTATCTAAATTACGAATTAAAGTTCCTGATCAACACAGAAAATTAAGAAATCCGAAAGGGCCTGAAGGCAGACTAGATAAATTAAGGAAAACTGTTACCGGTTTGATTAAATACGAAAGGATTGAGTTAAATCTTCATAGAGCTGATGAAGCACGCCAATATGCTGAAAGGGTAAGCACAGAGATAATAAGTAAGCTACACCTGCATAGAGGGCCTTCTATAAGTGCTCATGTTACATTAGCGGTGCCGGTAGCCTTCCTTCTTCTTCCTCTAGTCCAAAGACTACAGTGTATAAAGGGTGCTCTAGTCGTCGACAGTTGCTGTACTTGCTGTACATGAGTTTTTTACCAAGAAAAAAAAAAGTCACTGCCGTTAAAAATAAACATTAATAAATAATAAATGGAACTCTATCCTGTATCCTGATTCCTGTGACTAGTTTGATGTCTTTCCACCAAGTGGAGTCTGCCAACACTATGCTTTACGGTGCTAGGTTTCATTCCAGCAACTTAAGACCCTAACACCTACTAGTTCTTCAAATGATGTGAGCTACCTGTCACTACAGCTGTGAGACCTAGCGAACTATGTTGGTTAAACCTTACTCTTGCACACATCCCTAATTGTACTGATTTTATCTAAAAGCAAAACTCTGAGCATTCCTCCATCTTCCACCAATTGACTGAGGTCTATGGCAACCGTGTCATGTGGATGAATCTATAGATAATATGTCATCACTAGATGATGCCCGTGATTTCATGGATGAATTAAGGTTTTTTAATTCCTGCAAGAACTCTGGAATTTTCCAGGATAAAAAGTATGCCTATAATCATGGGTATGAACTATCTCTGTTCCAGATTTCAGCCATCGGTTCATTCGTTGTCTCATTAAAAAGTAACAAACATCCATCCATACATCCATCCTCACAAACTTCCGCATTTATAATATTAGTAAGAAGTAAGATTGACAACACAGACTGTTTATACATAGACTTTGGTATTAAAGTGTTGAGGGCTTATTCTAAAATAATGAGAATATTATTATTCTAAAATATAATAATATTCATGATTAGTAATTAAACATTTATGTGTTACAGCTCATTTCAGAAGCAATTATGCACGGTGACTGCCACAAACCAACTATGGATATTGCAGACTATTGGTTGCTTGAAAAAGAACTCATACATAAATTATTCAAAGTTCTTGTACCAAGATTTGAAAATTCTAATACAGCTTTCACAAAAATGTACAAAGCACCTAAGCCAAGTTATGGAAGGAATATTGATAAGGCTATTTTAGAATTAAGAGGTAATCCATATCCATCGCTGACAAACAAACAATCCAACAATAGACAACTTCTCCAAAATGTTTTGCTAGATGCAGCAAAATTCGATTACAGACAAGCAAAATATGCTGAAATGGCTGACAAAATTGGTAAAAATGAAACTACACAGCCAAAGTGTGATGATTTAGCTGAAAAAACGCCAAAATCTGTTGAAGTGGCTGACAAAGTTGGTACAGATGAATCTGCACAACCAAAAAATGAAGACAAAGCTAAAAGTAAGCCTGCAACTGAGCTGTAGCACAGTCTAGAGTAGTTCGTAAAGTGTATTATTATTAGCCTAATAAATTTAAGTAGCCATAAACAATAACATATTATTGTTTCAATAATTATTGTTAATTCCTATTTACTGCCCTATATATCCTAAGATCAATTTTATAATTTCTAAGATTGGTGTAGAATAAAGCACCACAAGAAATATTAACAACAATTTATAAAGTACTTTTTTCTATCTGATGGCCACAATTTTTACAAGCTTTTATTTAACTTGCAATGTATGTACGTGTGTTTAGGTCAAATCTTGCAATATGAATTAGAACCACTTCCCAATTTCCGATTGAGCTGTGCATTATTGTGGTATGGAGCTGATCTGATGATGGTGCGGAAAGATAGCTATGAGAACTATGTAATAAACGATGTAACCCCATCGAAATTGGACTCGTTTGATCATCTTAAGTACTCTGGTCCTAGATGTTATTCAGGGGTCTTATGATGAAGCCAGAAGGTGATTTTGGCAACTGTCATAAAATGACGTAATCCCATCAAGTTTGGGCTCGTTTGATTTCTCTTGACAATTACTAGTCCTAGATGATATCCAGGGTCTGATGATGATGGCGCAAGGTGGTTTTTAATTTTGACAACTCTGCAATAAAAAGAAGTAAGTAACCCCATTGAGTTAGGACTCGTTTGATTCGCCTTGACAAGTACTCTGGTCCTCTCTGGTAAGATGATATCCAGGTTCTGACGATGTTGCCAGCTTCTAAAAGCTTGTTTTTTAAAATAAAATTTTTAATTTACACTTGTTAGGTTTGAAATCTGGTTTTCCTAGATAAGAAGTACCTACTTTTTTGGGTGCAAGTAACAAAAAAAACTAAATAACTGGCTACCTAATAGAGCTCTCACTAATATAGATAATATTATGAATTATTCTCAAAATATTCCTTATTTTTGTGGAGTATTCATGAGAGATGAATTACCTAAACGTCTCTGAGAGAATGTGGAATTGTTAATTTAGATAGTTCAAAAAATCCTGGCAGTCATTGGTTAGCCTACGCCAAATACGATAATCATATGGAGTACTTTAAAACAGACAGTCATGGTAATTTTAAAGAAAATTATTTAGAAAAAAGAAGACAAGATAAGATTTGTGGTGTCACACCTTGCAGAACTAGTTTTGCTCCGAAGTACCAATCTTTTCTTGGCAAACATTTATATGACATAGCTAGCAAGTATGTAAAGATTCATTGTTTGTCAAGACATGATTGTAAAACAAAGGTGAAAGCCTGGCTCCAGACGCTTGATTATGAAAATACGGAAAAGTTGCTAAAAATTGCGCACACACACACACACACACACACACATACATACACACACACTCATGTCAAATGTGTACACAACAAACATATATATTAGTAGTAAAAATTAACAAGCAATCAATAATCCTTAACCTAACAATAATTTTTATCTAAATATTAGGTATATTTCAGTTAAATATTGTTCAAGAAGTCAAAAGTTCCAAAAAAATTTATTGTATAATTTATTGTATAATTTCGAATTTATTTTTGTTATTATTGATCTGTATAATATAGTATAAGTAAAACTGAACCTTCGATCAGGAAGAGGTCCAACAGCTAAACCACAAAATCGTAAGGATTTTAGCTTAGCTGCTGGCAAAACCCATTTTGTAAAATCATGATATTGGATTAAATAAATGATATGAAATATGATATGAAATTTAAAACCACCAAAAGAATTAATAAAGCAAATTCACTCAAGTAGACTCAGAGACCTCGCTTCGCTCAGTCAATTAGGGCTACCAGCAATTTAAAAAAAAAAAAACAAAAAGTCTGTAGATGGTTCTCTTTTTGATCATTGTAAAGTGACAAATGTAACATTATTTCTGAATTCACAATATTATCCATACAAATCTCTAAATGTCAAAGACGAATATCTTATAAAGAAAGTGGTGTTAGTTACACTATTTATAAGTTTTATAACTCAAGAACGGATGCACCGATTTGGCTGAAAATTGGTGGAGAGGTAGCTTAGAACCAGGAGACGGACATAGGATACTTTTTATCCCGTTCGTCCGCGTTTCCGTCAAGTCACTATAAAACGTGGTATAAGAAAAACGCATAGCTGACATGGAATAACAAAACGCAAATGACAGCTAAACGTAATTTTGTCTTTGGTTAAGTATGATAAAAAATTTGACTTGAATTTGTTTGTTTGTTGGTTTGTCCTTCAATCACGTCGCAACAGAACAGCGGATTGATGCGATTTTTTGCATGGGTATAGTAATGGATGTAGAAGTGGTTCCTCAGACCGGGAGAGCTACTTTTTATCTCGGATAATGAAAGAGTTCCCGCGGGATTTTTAAAAACTAAATCCATGCGGACGAAGTCGCGGGCATCAGCTAGTAGTATAATATATGAAATGTACACAAAGTTTCGCCAGTTTTACTACAACGCTCCTTCGGACCCGTTGCTTGATTTGTTTAATTTTAAAGACAAAGCGCCTCTTTTTATTATTGACTAGCTGCGCCCCGCGGTTTCACCCGCGGAAGTTTCCATTCCGTAGGAATATAGGGATGAAAAGTCATTCATTCCATTTCATTACTTCATTGCCGATTTCAGCAACAGCGACTGGATCTCTGTAAACTGTGAAGAATTCTGGGCTTCGCTCGTGTGCTGATGTGGCTGATGTACCCTATTTTTGCACGAAATAACCGTGCGCAGTGAGGACTTGATCGACGTAATTATCCCTACTAATATTATAATTGCGAAAGTGTGTTTGTTGGTTTGTCCTTCAATCACGCAGCAACAGAGCAACTGATTGCCATGATTTTTTGCATAGAGATATTTTATGGGCCGGAGAGCGACATAGGCTACTTTTAATCCCGAAAAATGCACAATTCCTATAGGAATATACGTTTACACTTACGTTTGTCCTTCAATCACGCAGCAACAAAGCAATGGATTGATTTTTTGCATAGATATAGTTTATGATGGCAAGGAGAGTGACAAAGGCTCCTTTTTAATCCCGACAAAATTCCTATGGAAAGACACGTTTACGCTGAAGTTTGTCCATCAATCACGCTGCAATAGGGCAACGGATTGACATGATTTTTTGCATACAAATAATTTATGGGTCGGGGGGTAACATAGGCTACTTTTTATCCTGAAAAAATGCAGAGTTCCTATAGGAAGTTTGTCCTTCAATCACACAGCAACAGAGCAATGGATTGACATGATTTTTTGCATGGAGATAGTTTATGGAACGGAGTGACAAAGGCTACTTTTTATCCCAAAAAAATGCACAGTTCCTATGAGAAGATACGCTTACGTTTACGTTTGTCCTTCAACCACGCAGCAACAGAGCAATGGATTGACATGATTTTTTGCATATCGATACCAGAAGTATCAATTAACGTAAGGGACATTTTGCCCAAAATGAGTTATATATATCATTGGATTCGGAATTTTGCGCTCTATCGACTGGTATACTTGAGATTTC
The DNA here is from genome assembly GCA_029955525.1 of Oeneis ivallda. Taxonomy (NCBI): domain Eukaryota; kingdom Metazoa; phylum Arthropoda; class Insecta; order Lepidoptera; family Nymphalidae; genus Oeneis; species Oeneis ivallda. The sequence goes on along the minus strand of JARPMR010000018.1, from coordinate 15,323,269 downwards.
GATATCGTTCAAAAAAATGTCCCTTACAGTAACATTTTCAGATATTCTAGACCGATTTTTGGTGGAAAATTTAATTTAAGGGACTTTATTTTTTATTGTAAAATGAGAATTAAAGTAAATCTCATTGATAAATATTTTTGTTCATTACATGTCCCTTACTTTACTTAATAATAAGAGCTTTTTCAGAATTAGTCCCTTACATTATTCTGTTATGAAAAAAGGTAAAGAATGCGCTCTTTTCTCTAATATTACCTATGCATATAAAATATCCCAATTAAGTAATAGGTCTCTCATGTTATTCTACTTTCAGATTAACAAAATGTAAATTAAATCTAAAAAAATTGGTTGTCGGTAAAGTCGGTTTAAGGACGATAGTTTTACGTGATAAGGTCATAAAGAAACATTGATGAATAAATGTGTCACAACAAGCTAATGCTTGGGCCAATCGTGCCTCTCTATCGCTTGTTCCGCGCTCTTGCCTTCACGCACAGTCTCAGGCAGAACGTGACACACTTTCGTGCGTGCAGCCGGTGTTCATCGATTTATAAGACGTTATCACGTCAAAATTGATTGATTAACAAATTTAAATGTTCTTTATGGACTACGACAAAAGTTACGTCAAATACAAGCCGTGAGGTGTTCTTATCGGTGACATAAGGTGTCCACTAATCGTTTTATTATACTCATATTTTCTGTTAGTGTTTTAAAAAGCTTTATTAAATAATTTGTCAAATTAGCAAAGCAATTAGTAGTATTTTAAGAAGTATGTTTAATGTTAAAATCATTGAAGAATAATTTTTAGATTTAAAGGTTACTTTTTGATATTTTCGTATGTTTACGGATAGTTTAAAGAGCATGGAACTTGGAAATACGACTACGTCTAAGTAAAGAGTAATCTCTGGTTTGCCGTCTGAAAGTTTGATACGAAGTATAAAGTTTAAAAATCTGAAATCATAAAAATAGTTTGGTGTTTGGGTGGCATCAAACTCGCAGTTGTTATCATTGTTGGATTAATTAACGTAGTCGTAATTTCTAGTTCTATGAACTAGCCGCATAGGTATGTACCTACATAGGTATTACGTACGACTTATGGCACATAAGTATTATTCAATAATAATTTGCGCCTGGGTAAATTCTGGCTGTGATGCGGGAATAAGTTTTAAAGGTGTTTGTGTGTACGAAGTACCATCCTACTTAAATAAATATTGCGTGTATTATTTGCAGATATTAAATATTTAATTCAAGAGCAATAGCTATGGCAATTATTAATTATTTCAATTGGTATAACGCAGTCAAATAAGGAAGACTGCTATAGCCGTATAGATTGCTAGATTATCATAGATGTTCAAATTAGTCGGATTATACGTATGACACACCACTATAGTATCGATAGTCACGTGATAGTCACCTGATTGCAACCTATTGCTACACTCCTGAAAAAGCTTACGCGGTACCGGTTATAAGGACTGTAACGATAACAATCCTTAAGGTGAGACAATAGTTACGTGGTCGGGCTGCCGGGCTCTTTCGCTGACTATGTATGACAGAGTTAGCCACTTAATTTAGTTAGTTAGTAAATTTATTAATATACGTCTAAATAATATGTATATATTTATATACTAGTGGTTCGCCCCGAACTGAGACCTCGCGGTAACGGTATCCCATGATTATTCATTCAATCGATACATGATAACCAAAACTGACATTATTATTATGCCCGTTTTCACCAAACATACCTAAATCATCCCCTAAGTAGGAGTCTCTTAACGTAGGTAGCTCCTAAATACAATCCTAAGTCCTAACATCCGTCCCAATATCCTTTTAGGTGTCCCGTACAGGATCGTGATAAATAAGTTGACAGAAAACATCAATCACCTAACTTATAGGTAGCCCGTAAAGGTTAGGGAACGTTAGTGAAAACATTGAATTATTTATCAAACATTGAATTTAACTCGTAGTTCCATGGGAATAGTTACTGACTGCGCCATCTATTAGCATTATTGTGAAGCTATGTTGATGCTATATGAATTACTGACGCCCATTAAAAATTAAATAATCTCGTTTCTTTATAATATTCATATAATTTTAGTATTTGTTGTTCAAGTACAGGATATAAGTGACCTAAAAACATAAAATCAGTTTGAAAATCCATAGCGGATTTTTCTAGAGAGCGTCTTCAAGCGAGCGTATAAAATCGCCACTTTGAAAGCCCCCCATTTCGTCAATTTTAAGGGAAAAATTAAAAAAAAATTATTTTTGTACTCAGTTCAAAATTATCTTTAAAATGATACGTAACAATTTTATGTAACGCGATATTTTTTTTTTTACTTCGCATTCGCTTCTATGAGAGCCCCCCTGAAATAAAGATTTTTATAACTTTTTAAGCCATTTTCGGCTGGAGGCCATCGGTTTACATATTATATCTAAATTTGAAGTAATTACGTTCAGTAATTCAAAAGTTATAAGGCTCTGACAGACGCACAGTGTATTATGAAGCCATTTTTTCGGACATGGTCTTTTTATCACAAAAACCTTTAAATATATTCATTTATAATGTTAGAGTGGAACCCTCGAGTGCCAATTTTATAAAGTTACGGAAATACATTTTTTTGAAAATCGAGAAATAAAAATCCGGATATTAATATAATTAAATCCTACGTCGAAGAAAAAATATATTAAAATAAAATACATTGTTAGTTAAAAAGGATTTCTAATGCTTCACTTTTTAGAAATTTTGTCAACCTCTTAGCTCTCTTAGAACAAGAAATACAATTATTTTGTGATTTTTCGTTTTTATTTTTTTTCTCCGTAAAGCCATCGTATTTGGAAAAGTTATTTACAGGAAAATTAAGATAATATCTTTATCTACTTCGCATAAAAAAATCACGACCAAATCGCGTGGCTTCTAGAAGTTATTGACAATTAATTGTTTCTGTCAGGGTTGTCACTTTTTGTGGTTCTTTGTTATCCGGTTATAAATAATAGTAGTCTACGACCTAGTTCTGCAGTTTAAGCTAATAAATGTATAAATCAATTTATCTGTTACGTTTCCAAAGCTAAATTAAATTTTATTAAACGACTTTAAAAAAAAGAAGTGGGTTCTACGTTCAACTGGTATGTATTTTTTATGTATGTTCCCCGATTACTCGAAGACGCTGGACCTATTTAGAAAAATCTTCTTTTGTTTGAATGGGTGTACGCCCCAGGTTCTACGGTCATCAGGTCAGGATCTGGTGACGGGATCCTAAAGGAATCGAGGGGACTCTTCAAATTTTAGAGGCACGCTTGAAGCGATTTGGGCATATTTTTTTTGTTTGAAAGAAGTTTATTCCGTAATTTAAATGGGACCACCATTTAAATTTCGTAAAGATCTGATGACGAGCATCGGACACAGACAACGGACTCTTCAATAAATGATAGCAACTAAGGTGTTTACGTTTTCAGTTGTCTTCTTCTACACGGAGTACCACAAATTCTTCTGAATCCAAGTCTGGTGGATGATCAGTACTACTTAGTCCTTCAAGTAAGGTCGGAAGGAAGGAAAAAAAAATCTGGAAATGGAGTAAAATTACGCCATTTATTATTGAACTCCGGTTGTTGTTACTTCTTCTATTCATTTTGAATGAAATAATGTATTTATCGTCGTATTTCTAAGAAGTGTAAATACGCTCTAGAAATTGAGCTTCATTCGAGTTCAAAACTAGTGGGACAATCCGAAATCATCCCATGTGTAAATCCATTTTGCAACTTCGTGTTTGCCTCACGATTATTTGTATCAAAAATGTTAATGCCTCATTAGACCATTTTCATATTTGATACAAAATTAAACCAACTTTCAAACGCAACACAGGTTGAAACAACTCATTATCTTTCGTTTTGAAGTCAGTGCCACTTACTTACATGTTCGTTGCCAACAGGTGTATTTTTATGACAAAACTAAACTAATCCGACACCGGATATTTTTTTATTCTTTGACTTAGTGACAACCCTAATGACATAAAATCCGGATATTAATAAAACAGGCCGTAGTATCTAGAAGCCACGCGGTATCGATTTGTTTTTTTTATGATAAGTAGAAAAACAAAAGATCTTTATTTTCGTATAAATAATTTTTCCAAATATGGTCGCTTCATGGAGAAAAAAAATAAAAACGAAAAATCAAAAGATAGCTATAATAATTGTTTTTGAAGAGATACAAGTTTACTGATAGCTCTCATAGATGAAGCATAAAAGGTACTTTAGAACCAATTACGTAATTTAATAAAACTTTGTTTATTTTCAGCGTAGGATTTTTTTTTGATTAATCACGTACAAAAAAATATCAATCTTTAAGAATTTACTTCTCATCACTTAAGCATATTTGACACTCGAGGGTTCTACTCTAACATTATAAATTAATATATCTTTACGTTTTTGTAACAAAAAGACCATGTCCGAAAAAATGGCTTCATAATACACTGTGAGACGGACGGACGGACGGACGGACGGACGGACAAGTGCAAATCGCCCTAGTTAACTCAAAGACCTTCGCTTCGCTCGGTCGAAAAAAGTAGCCTGAGGGTCTATCTATCTATGTCTATCAATTTTCATCAAAATTTATTTCCTGGCTTAGCCGTAAGAACATTACAGACACACACATTTATTTGGAATTAAAAATATTAGTGTGAATCAAACATAGACTTTAGCTCCTATATATATAGGTTCTAAATATCATTTATTTAGGTAGATATAGGCATGCTTACATCAAATTGTAACACTAAAAGAGTCCGTCACCTATGTCCGTTACCATAAAATGTTCTATTTTTCTTGCTACTTACATTATTTCCCACGGTTTACATATAAAATTTGAGTAGGGTAAGGTACAACTCAACATTTTTTTTTAATGTAACGGACATGCTATCTTCTAAACTAGTAAGTTTTCATCAATTTTGCAATTATGATATGAAAGAATGGAAAAAACTAAGAAACTTTGCCCTAGACACCATTAAAATTGGAAAATTATTACAAAAGATACAGACAGATTTCGAAAAAAGAAACAGTTTTTCGGCTCTCCTGAAAAACCGTGGTTTGTCCCTTACGTTAATTGATACTTCTGGTATCGATATAGATAGTTTATGGGCCGGAAAGTAACATAGGTTATATTTATTTTGCATGCTTGCTTGCAAGATCAAAAAAAAAAACGAAACAAACGTGGACGAAGTCGCGGGTAACAGCTAGTAGATAATATTGGATCGTGGTCTACTTTTCAGTTGATCCCGGTAAACTTCCAGATCCACCTTCCTTTTGTCTTCAAAATCCGTGACAGCCTGCCTGCACTCCCCTCGGTTTTCAGCGAGACTTTCCCCACGAAAGGAGTTGATGTTACATCTGGTCATATACCTCTTTAGCACATCTTTATACCTAAGGAACTGACCGCCTTGTTTCCGCTTTCCGTCCTTAAGCTCAGAATTAAAGATGCGCTTGGCTATCCTTTCGTTAGGCATTCTGACAACATGTCCGCACCAAAGCAATTGACGCCGCATAAGGTATGCCTCAATTCCACTGACTTTCGCCCGCCGCAACACGTCTGTGCTTCTAATGCGGTCGGACAACATGATGTTCTGTATTTCACGTCGACACTTGAGGTGCAATCTATCCAAAGCACGAATATGCTTGCGATAAAGTGTACAAGTCTCAGTGGAATAAAGTAATAATAATAATAATAACCTGGCAACCCTGAATGTCAGCATACATCATATTTTTTCGCCGTTACATTTTTGCCGAAATAAATATTATAAAACCGATCTCAACAGAATTTTCGATTTAATTCAATAAATTTACCATAGTGAAAACTAATTAGAACAAGAAACCATGAAAGAGCAAACAAAGAAAATCAAAACAGTCCGAAACATAACTGACACAACCTGTCATTAGATGCCTGAAAGACTACAAAAGAAATTGCACGAATTAATAATGTAGAATGCTGACACGATCCAGAGCACGGAACGCACAAACGCCACCCCCGGACTCGTCGCTCAGTTCCGCCTCGCAGCCACCCGGGACCACGCCCAATGCTGCAGTTGCGTCGAGTTCGAGCGACGAGTTTTTCTCCCCGCCGACGTCGCCACCACCAGTACATCGTCGTGGGAGAGGCCGGCCACCGACTTGCTTGGGATCCCGAGGCCCACCGGCTTCTGATAGGGTCCCCGCATCCGGCGGTAGTGTGTCGCGCATGAGGTGGACAACATCCATTAATGAAAATGTCATGCGCGCATACTTAGGGGCTACTGAGGGTGGAACCAACATGACCGCGTACCGTGCTAGGATGCATGCTTTGTTTCAGGTCCTTGAACCAGCTCTTAATGTGTCGGCTCAGCGACTGTCGGACCAGGTGCGGGTTATTCAGCGTAATCACATGCTGGACAGCGCCGTGCTTGATCGGCTTCGCTCTGAACTGCAATGTAACCGCGCTACCCCCCCCTCACCGCAAGCTCCAGCACAATCGCAAACTGCTCATGCGATTTCGCTGCAGCCCACTCAGGCTGGTGAGGGACAGGATAGCGGGGCTGCACATGTAAGTACCCAGTGTAGTGAACAATTGAGGAGTGCTTTGGAGAGTGCTATTCGGGAATATAGATCTTCACCACCCGAGTTTAGACCGCGGTTACCTCGGATGCCCATGAAAAATAAGAACAAAGCGCTAATGGGTGCCCTGGATTCACTGCTGCCGAGTTATTTTGACAGCAGCGAAGACCTTTCCGACACACATTCGATTCTGTACTGCGCGGCTGTTGCGGCATGTCGTGTTGCTAATGTAAAGTTTATTAATAATGATACAGCAACACGACCGAAGCCTACCGCACCAGCATGGCAGTGCAGGATCGAACGTCGTATTGATGGGGCTCGGGCACTCATTGGCAAACTACTCTGCTTCAGGGAGGGCAACACTCGCCCTAGAGTCATGCGCTTTGTGAGGCGCGCTTTCTTGGGGACTGATATCAGCCCTCAAGATTATAAGGCGCGCGTCACTGAGCGCATTGACTTCCTGAAACAGAAGGTCTCAGCATGGGCTAGCCGTATTCGCAGATACAAGTGCCGGGTCGAGAGATATACCCTGAATCGCACTTTCCGAAGCGATCAGAGGCGGGTATACCGAGGTTGGGAACACCCTGACCAAGGTGTCACCGATACGCTCCTACCGGATGATGAAGCCATGACTTCATTCTGGCGCAACATCTGGTCGGCGCCTGTCGCTCACACTGAGGGTGGTTGGACGTGGGATGTAGAAAGAGCGTGCGATCAAATTCCAGAAATGGACCTAGTTACTATCACCCCTGAAGACGTGGCCACTGCAGCCCGTCCCCTGCCCAATTGGAAATCCCCCGGGCCGGACGGGCTGCACAACTTTTGGATAAAGTGGCTACGCAGCTCGCACGCTCGTTTGGCATCCCAATTCCAATCATCTCTAGAGTCAGAGTCGCTACCCCAGTTTCTGACAACAGGTATTACCCTCCTGCTCCATAAGTCAGGTAGTACCACGGAGCCCAAAAATTATAGGCCGATTACGTGCCTACCAACATTGTATAAACTTCTTACATCCATTCTGAGAACAAAAATTAACGATCATATCAGTACAAAATCCATCATGTCTATTTCTCAGAACGGATGTAGGAATGGCTCCCGTGGTACTAAGGAGCTTCTCCTCATTGATATGGCCATTTGTCAACAGGTTCGGCGCTCCCGAAAGGATCTGTCGACATGTTGGATAGACTATAAGAAGGCCTACGACTCTGTGCCCCATACATGGCTCATGAAGGTGCTGGAACTGTACAAAGTAAACACAGTACTACGCGCCTTCCTACAGACGTGTATGGGGCAGTGGAGGACAGTCCTTCACTATCCAGGGTGTCGCCGGACCCTGGGGAACGCGGAGCCTATAAGGATTGAGCGAGGCATATTCCAGGGCGATAGCCTCAGTCCTTTGTGGTTTTGCCTGGCTCTGAATCCTCTGAGCACTCTCTTGGAGAATTCAGGGCTAGGTTACCGGTTGAGGAGAGGTGGTCAGGTTATATCACACCTCCTTTACATGGATGACCTAAAACTCATTGCCCCCAACAAATCACGTCTACTAGAGTTACTGAAGGTAACTAAAGCCTTTAGTGATTCCATTAGGATGGAATTTGGTGTGGAAAAATGTGCGGTCATGCATGTAAAGCGAGGGAGGATTGTGGAATCTGAGGGTGTTGAGCTCTCGGATTCCATATACCTCAGATCGCTCTCCCCAACTGAAGCCTACAAATACCTGGGCATGGCGGAGGCGTTAGGTATCAGAGAGGCCGACATGAGGCAGTCGGTGAGGGAGCGTTTCCTTGGCCGCCTGAAGAAAGTGCTGAAAAGCCTTTTGTCGGGCGGCAATAAGGTGCGCGCCTTCAACGGTTGGGTCATGCCGGTCTTGATGTATTCCTTCGGCATACTCAGGTGGACTCAGACTGAGCTTGACGCCCTGGACAGACAAGTTCGTGCACTGCTGACCACATATCGGATGCATCACCCGCGCTCCTCGGTGATGAGGCTGTACATCCCGCGGAAGTGTGGGGGAAGAGGCCTTTTGAATGCCAAAACCCTCCACAACCGCGAGGTGTGCAGTCTCAGGGAGTACTTTCTCCACGCCGAGACGGAGATGCACCGCGATGTGGTCGCAGTGGACAGGGGTCTGACGCCGCTCTCCTTGGCTAAAGAGAACTGGCGCATACCTGTGGTGCTCAGTACCGATGACCGCAGGGTTATATGGCAAGGTAAGGAGCTTCACGGACGCTTTTATCGGGCCCTCCATGGGCCTGATGTTGACTTTGAAGCGTCCGTGGCCTGGCTGCGCTTTGGTGACCTCTTTGGGGAAACCGAAGGGTTTGTGTGTGCAATTATGGACGAGGTCATGATGACGAACAATTACAGAAAATACATAGTGAAGGATGGAACGGTAGACATATGTCGGGCATGTCGCCGTCCTGGAGAAACTATCCGTCACATTGTCTCTGGTTGTTCTCATCTGGCTAACGGCGAATACTTACACAGACATAACCAAGTGGCCAGGATTATCCACCAGCAACTTGCCTTGAAATACAATCTTGTGGAATCGGAGGTACCGTACTACAAGTATGTGCCCGACCCAGTTCTTGAAAATGGTCATATCACACTGTACTGGGATCGATCTATCATTACAGACAGGACTATTGTAGCCAATAAGCCTGACATAGTGGTGATAGATCGATCAGAGCGCCGTGCAATGATTGTTGATGTTGCTGTCCCGCATGACGAGAACCTCGTGAAAGCCGAGAAAGAGAAACTCACCAAGTATCTCGACTTGGCGCACGAGGTTGTCGCCATGTGGAATGTAGACTCAGCAATCATTGTACCGATAGTCGTCACCGCTAATGGTCTTATAGCCAAGAGCCTCGACCAACATCTTTCGAGGCTCTCGTTGGGTAGCTGGGTCAAGGGCCAGATCCAGAAGGCTGTTCTCCTGGACACGGCTCGCATAGTCAGGAGGTTCCTCTCTCTGGGGCCCTGACCGCCGGTTGCTTGGACCCTGTTCCCGAGGCCGGTGGACCGCTATTTTTTATATTTTTAAATGTTTTTTTTATAATCAAATATTTAAAAATGTAAATTATATGATATAAATGAAATAAATGTAAATAATAATAATAACCCTCTCAACCCTCTCAGCTCTTTGCTGGAGAGATCAGGGACAGGCTTTCAGTTTCGGAGAGGAGGGACAAAAGTACCTCACCTTCTCTACATGGATGACCTCAAGCTGCTAGCACCCAATGCCACCCGCCTGAGGGAGTTGCTGAATATCACCACTGAGTTCAGTAACTCCATCAGGATGGAGCTTGGACTAGACAAGTGTGCGGTCTTACATGTGGAGAGGGGACAGCTTACTCATTCGGCCGAGATCAATCTCGAGCCATCTAACATCAGGACCCTCTCTGAAGCTGAGTCATACCGGTATCTGGGTATGTCACAATCCGTGGGGGTAAAGGAGGCGGACGTGAAACAGTCAGTTTGCGAGGTCTTTTTTGGCCGCCTGACAAAAGTTTGTAAAAGCTATTTTTCGGGCGCCAATAAGGTCCGAGCATATAACGGCTGGGTCATGCCCGTTCTCATGTACACCTTTGGCGTACTCAGATGGACTCAGACCGAACTAGACGCACTGGATAGAAAAGTCCGCACGACTATGACTCTCTACCGCATGCACCACCCCAATTCGTCTGTTATGAGGTTGTATATACCCCGAAAATGTGGAGGTCGAGGCGTATTAAGCGTCAAGACCATGCATAATCGGGAGATATCCAGCCTCAGAACCTACTTTGAGACGAAGAGGGAGTGTCCAATGCATAGAGACGTTATAGAATGTGACAAAGGACTCACTCCCCTATCTTTGGCCAAACTCGAGTGACAGAAACCGGTGGTACTAAGCACCTCTGACCGGGAGACCGTATGGAAGGAGAGGGAGTTGCATGGACGCTTTTTTAAAGCTCTTAATGAGCCGCACGTAGATAAAAAAGCGTCCGTGCAATGGCTGCGTTTAGGTGACCTCTTTGGGGAAACCGAAGGTTTTGTGTGTGCAATACAAGATCAGGTTGTTAAGACGTGGAACTACCGAAGGTACATCCTGAAGGATGGCACTCACGACATCTGTCGAGCGTGTCGCCATCCCGGTGAGTCACTCAGACATGTGCTCTCGGGATGTTCGGCTCTTGCTAACACTGAGTATCTGCACAGACACAACCAAGCGGCCAAAATCCTTCACCAAGAGCTTGCTCTGAAGTACGGTCTCCTGGATGAGAGAGTGCCGTACTATAGGTACACACCGGTGCCGGTGCTTGAGCGTGACGGAGTCCGGCTCTATTGGGACCGGTCCATTATCACGGACAGGACGATTCTGGCGAATAAGCCTGACATCGTGCTGAATGCTGATGGACCGGCCACAGTCGAGGGTGTTTTTAGTGGACATCACCATCCTACATGACGAGAACCTCGTGAGAGCGGAGACAGAGAAAAAACGAAAGTATCTAGATCTGGCTCACGAGGTTACTGGCATGTGGCATGTGGAGTCCACTGAAACCATCCCAATCGTTATTTTTGCGAATGGGTTGATCCCAGTCAGCCTCGCTCACCATCTGAGGCGACTGGGGTTCCGTGGCGGTTCGCTCGCGGCCAAGATGCAGAAAGCGGTGTTGCTAGACTCGGCTAGGATAGTCCGTCGGTTTCTCAGCCTGTCGCCCTGACCCCCGGCCGTCTGGTCTCCCCTGCCGGGGCGTAATCCTCCGCCCGCTACAAGTATTTATTTATGTAATCTATATGTAAGTTTATTTATCTGTGTGTATATTTGACGACCTCCCTGGCTCAGTGGTGAGCGCTGTTGCCTTATAACTGGGAGGTCTCGGGTTCGATTCCCGGCGGGGTCAATTTGGGAATTTATAATTTCTGAATTGTCTTTGGTCTGGTCTGGTGGGAGGCTTTGGCCGTGGCTAGTTACCACCCTACCGTCAAAAAAAAACGTGCCGCCAAGCGATTTAGTGTTCCGGCACGATGGCGTGTAGAAACCAATTAGGGGTATGGGTTGAATGTTCACTGCTATACCCCTTCCAAGTTAGCCCGCTACCATCTTAGACTGCATCGTCACTTACCATCAGGTGAGATCGCAGTCAAGGACTAGCTTGTCATCAAATAAAAAAAAAAAAAAAAAAAAAATATATTTATGTTTATAATACTTTTTGGCCCTATATCTATTTATTTTGTATGCGGGTGTGAGAGTCATAACTCATAATATATAGAGAAATAATAATAATAAAATTCGAAGGTTTTGTGTGTGCAATACAAGATCAGGTGGTTAAGACGCGGAACTACCGAAAGTACATCCTGAAGGATGGCACTCACGACATCTGTCGAGCGTGTCGCCATCCCGGTGAGTCACTCAGGCATGTGCTCTCGGGATGTTCCGCTCTTGCTAACACTGAGTATCTGCACAGACACAACCAAGCGGCCAAAATCCTTCACCAAGAGCTTGCTCTGAAGTACGGTGTCCTGGATGAGAGAGTGCCGTACTATAGGTACACACCGGTGCCGGTACTTGAGCGTGACGGAGTCCGGCTCTATTGGGACCGGTCCATCATCACGGACAGGACGATTCTGGCGAATAAGCCTGACATCGTGCTGATGGACCGGGCACAGTCGAGGGTGTTTTAAGTGAACATCACCATCCCACATGACGAGAACCTCGTGAGAGCGGAGACAAAGAAAGAACGAAAGTATCTAGATCTGGCTCACGAGGTTACTGGCATGTGGCATGTGGAGTCCACTGAAACCATCCCAATCGTCATTTCTGCGAATGGGTTAATCCCAGTCAGCCTCGCTCACCATCTGAGGCGACTGGGGTTCCGTGGCAGTTCGCTCGCGGCCAAGATGCAGAAAGCGGTGTTGCTAGACTCGGCTAGGATAGTCCGTCGGTTTCTCAGCCTGTCGCCCTGACCCCCGGCCGTCTGGTCTCCCCTGCCGGGGCGTAATCCTCCGCCCGCTACAAGTATTTATTTATGTAATCTATATGTAAGTTTATTATATGTATATATTATATTTATGTTTATTATATTTCTACTTTGGCTTAAATATTTATTTTGTACGCGGGTGTGAGAGTCGAAATATATAGCAAAATAATAATAACTAGTGGTTCGCCCCGAACTGAGACCTCGCGGTAACGGTATCCCATGATTATTCATTCAATCGATACATGATAACCAAACCTGACATTATTATTATGCCCGTTTTCACCAAACATACCTATATCATCCCCTAAATAGGAGTCTCTTTACGTAGGTAGCTCCTAAATACAATCCTAAGTCCTAACATCCGTCCCAATATCCTTTTAGGTGTCCCGTACAGGATCGTGATAAATAAGTTGACAGAAAACATCAATCACCTAACTTATAGGTAGCCCGTAAAGGTTAGGGAACGTTAGTGAAAACATTGAATTATTATGTAGGTACTAACGAGTGAAACCGGGTTACGGGCATCTGTACAAATCGTCATCTATCGACGCGAATAGAAAATATACAATATTTAACTAAAATTTAACTAAAAAATAATTTTAATTGAATAATAGGGTACAAAAAAAATTACAATACAATTATTGTATTATAATAAGTAACTAAATAATAATGGTCGACGCAAAACTGTTTTTGGGATAGGTCGTAGTCGTAACTCGTAGTTCCATGGGAATAGTTACTGACTGCGCCATCTATTAGCATTATTGTGAAGCTATGTTGATGCTATATGAATTACTGATGCCCATTAAAAATTAAATAATCTCGTTTCTTTATAATATTCATATAATTTTAGTATTTGTTGTTCAAGTACAGGATATAAGTGACCTAAAAAAATAAAATCAGTTTGAAAATCCATAGCGGATTTTCCTAGAGAGCGTCTTCAAGCGAGCGTATAAAATCGCCACTTTGAAAGCCCCCCATTTCGTCAATTTTAAGGGAAAAATTAAAAAAAAAAAGATTTTTGTACTCAGTTCAAAATTATCTTTAAAATGATACGTAACAATTTTATGTAACGCGATATTTTTTTTTTACTTCGCATTCGCTTCTATGAGAGCCCCCCTGAAATAAAGATTTTTATAACTTTTTAAGCCATTTTCGGCTGGAGGCCATCGGTTTACATATTATATCTAAATTTGAAGTAATTACGTTCAGTAATTCAAAAGTTATAAGGCTCTGACAGACGGACGGACGGACGGACGGATGGACGGACGGACGGACGGACGGACGGACGGACGGACAAGTGCAAATCGCTCTAGTTAACTCAGAGACCTCGCTTCGCTCGGTCAATAATTTTATTTCTTTAAAAAAATGTACACATCAGGTTTTTAGGGGCCGAGACCACCTTTTAAGTATATTGAAATACCTGTATCAGGTGGTCTACTGGTCTCGCTCTTCTATAACAATGTTTACTTATTGGTACTTATCATAAAATATACATTGAAATTTCTAAATTATAAATAAAATTCGTAAAATTAAACAAGCATGTAATGGTGAGTGCATATGTGTATACAAATGTGCGCGTATATGCGTGAGTGTGTGTGGGGTGGTGTGTGTGTGTGTGTGAGTGATAAAGTAGATTCGGCAATACAATAGCCATGTACACCTTGATTTTTGTGCTTAGCTTAATTCCCTTAATTCCATGCATACGGGACACCTTCTCTCGGAGTTTACCAAATGCCGCTAATTGAGGGGACGGGATGAAAAGTAACAGAGCTATAGGTAACAGCTGTGTACCTATCAAGTTTCATCGCAATCGATTCATTAGTTTTTGCGTGAAGAAGTAACAAACATAATAATTATGTACCTACCTACATACTCACTTAAACTTTCACAATTTTTTACACTCGTGATAAATTCGAAACGATTCAAATGAATTAAAAAGTATTTTACTGCTACATAAATACCTACCCTTGATGATAAGACTATTGACTATTCGAATAAGAATTAATACTAAGTACGATGCGAATGTAACGAACTTTTGTTTCCACCAACGATCTAATTAGAATTTAGTACATAAAAGCTACTATTGTGACTTAAGTATCATAGTTAGATATTCCATCGCGGACTTTTTTGTAGGTAATAATTAGTACTTTAATCATATTGTAGTACTTACATAATTTTTGTGTATCGTCATTATAGATGTTCGTTAGAGATGTTCTGTCCTTTATCTCCGATAGTATTTATCAGGTCTTCACCAAAATTGGTCAGTATATTTTTTGTAGTACACTTTCCAATAAAGAAAGAATTATTAAAATCAGTTCAAATTTGTTTATCGTTGGGTTATCGAGTAAAATCTATAAAAAATTTCATCCCCTATCCTGGAGAAACCTTATATTTTATCGGGATAAATCTATCCTATATGTTGACTCAAAGTATCAACTACCAGTATACCAAATTTCATTTAAATCCGTTCAGTAGTTTTCGCGTGATGCCTGAACAGACAGACAGACAGACAGACAGACAAAAATTAAATAAAAATCGGTTTTGGGTTCTGTATCGATAATGAAGCATCCTCCGGTTAAAATTTTCAAAATAAGTATATTAAATGTACAGAAATCTTCCAGTTACAGTTTTATTATAAGTACCTATAGATAGATAGGTAATCTACGAAATATTTAACCATGATTTTACCTTATCTCTACCTACTGGACTGGGAGCCGAGACCGTTCAGACCGTTCACAAAAACTGAGTTTTATATATTATGTTACTTGGGGAGCTATCAAAAGATATTTCCTCAGCAGTCAGACACGCATTGTTCTAACCCCCTGTCAGACACCCTTAAATTATAGTAAATTGTGAGTATACTTTCGTCATAGTATAAACGCTGAGTTTTATATATGTTACTTCGGGAGCATTCAGAAGATGTTTCCTCAGCTGTCAGACACTTCCGATGGTCAGACACTTTGAAAATCTACTGTAGGTAGGTAGGTAGGTAGGCGAACTTTGATGAAACCATGGACTTTTACGGGATATTCCGTTTAAATCCATGATTCGTGCAGAATTTTGAAAAACTGAAATTCACCTATTAGGTATTTCTTCACGCCACAACTAATTTACTGATTTGACTGAAATTTATACCTGATATCTCCCATAGCCACCATGATCCAAACTTCATAGTCGGGGATTGTTCTTATCTCTATCGGGGGCATACGCAGAGAAACTTTCAGATTTTATAAAATGACGAAGGTCTGAACGGTCTCGGCTCCCTCTCTATACGTAAATTACCTAATTATTGTTATCGGGTTATCGCATAAGGGCCAGGACGCATCACGACGTAGCGCCTCGCTGCGTCCGCCGCCTGTGCCCTGTGTTAGACTGGGTTTCCACGGCGCGGTTCGCACGCGCTCCCACAGCGGTAGCGGTACCGCTAGTACTGCGCCCGCCGCGGGCGCAAACCGCGCCGTAGAAATTGAAACTTCATTTTCCATAAAAATCTGCATTCTAAGGAGGCCGCGGGCCCGCAACCGCTGTGGGCGCGGGCGCCGAACCGCGCCGTGGAAACATTCTGGTCTTAACATTCCGTCTTACCATTCTGGTCTTAACATTCCGTCGCGCATGGCACGGCGCCAAACCCAACGCTGCTGGCTCATATATAAACAAAAGATTGCTGACAATATCGATAGGTACAACTTATACTTAAGGTGCATCGGGGGAATTCCGATAGAAATTTTGATGAGATGACAGGCGGCTTAACGTTGTCGAATTAATTTAAAATATTTATAATTTTATTTACTAACAAATTTTACTACCGTTTTTTTAAATAAATGACCTATTGATCCTTATGAAGAGATTCAATAAAAATGCTTATTTAAATTAAATACAAATATTCAAAAATGTAGTTCGTATTTTTTGTTAACAAGAGTAATTCCGATATATGTTGGGGTTATTCCGAATATTTTAAAAAATGAGTTTTATTAAGTTTAAGTTTAGAGTTCATATTTCATTTTTACCCAAGATAGTCCTTATGTCAATTTATTTCTTATTACTGTTGTCGATGACCGAGAACATCGATTTAGCCATCTAATGGTTCGGAATAACCCCGCCAAGAACCTCAAAGAAATAATGGTTCCCAAATTTCAAGCATTTACTTACCTTTTCAACCACAATATGTTACTAATTAAAACAAAACAATAATTACACGCAATTCTTTATTGAGATCAATTTGAGCAATTATAATTAATTTTTAAGCTTAAGAGAACTATTAAATAGTTAATTCACTTTATTATTTATGTGCTCTGGAATCGTTTCTCGAGCAATAAATAGCTTTCCATTTCAGTATTTTCTTCATTGTGTCTTCCATCTTTAATATCTGCAATGGCTTGAACCAAATCTTTTGGTTCGTTCTTTTTCTTTTAGCGAACATAAGTACGAGGCATAATTCTGAAAAAAAAAGTACAATAAATACTATAATAATAATGTTAAAAAACCGAAGCGGCTAACCCATACGAGGGTCCAAATTCCATTCTAGGGTGAACCTATGCTTTGCTTAGTAAACTAATTATATTAATAATAATGTTCTAAATAAAAATAAAATTCAAAATTGACTTAATTACATTTAATACAATAATTAAAAAAAATACTACAATATGTTCCATTAATCAATTTAGTTAGCTGAAGCACCTAATATATTATTATGAGCAGTCAACTACAATATTTATTTTGCCAATAAAATATATTCAGTTTGACAACCACTGACAATAACTGTAAACGAGGTAGCTCTATCGGAATTGCCCCGCAGGGGTTATTTCGAAAAAAAACCAAATATAGAGCTACGATATTCTGAATCATTTCATAATTTAGTAAAAACGTCAATATATTTGAAAAACTAATTAATATTTCAATAACTTACCAGATCACTGAAAAAAATTGCACGGGGTAAATCCGAATGTCGAAAATGGCGCGAAAAATGAGTAGGCTCAGAGAATTTGAATTTGCACGCGTCCATTCGATAGTAGCGGCTAGACTCAACTGAAGCGGCGGAGGGCATTAAACATGCCATCTATTGCAGTGCTACCTTAAAAGAAATGATAAGGCGTTTCATAGAAATTTTAGACTTTCGGAATATCCCCTTTTTCGTAATTACCCCAATGCACCTTATATTACTTACCTACTCGACGGCACCCCTCTCGCCGAGCCTCTAATAAAAGTAATCATGAACTATCTCAGAACAGAACAAAATATCATTCTCAATAATCATCTTCTTTCAATGAAAATAACTATCCACAGAGGAAGGTACATTGTAATCGTTATGTAACGAGTATGGAACCCAATATTTCCATGTCTAACTAGACAAACCCGGCTAACTATGCTAGCCTAGGTGCAGCCTCCAACCCCTGCCAGCTGCCCGTCTCCACCAAAAACACCCTAGCAAATCCCCTTTCTAACTCGCTCATGGCTCATCGCTAGACAAAGAAACGCTATCACGGCACCATCAAGAACATTGCGACGAACTCACCAAATAACCAATTCAGCAACACTCACTCCACAACGATTGATCTATCTTTCCGCAGCATCATCAATTACACAATCGAACACTCCAGATCCCAAATCCATCGCAACCACGACAAAACGGCACACTGCACCAAAACCATGACAAAAACCCTACGACCATGACGGCGAACCCAGCAACCACTATGTAATCTCCACATAAGCCAGTAACACTCCAACAACAATTGCATCACTCTACACTATCACATATCACTATCGAATCACGAATCCTAATCTTCAAATTCTAAATCTAACAAAACAGCCTGCGACTTAAACGAACCGACAAAATAATAACTGATCTCCTTAGGTACAACCAGTACTTAACTACGTGACAGACGGTTATGGAAATCTTCTACAAGTTGATGAAATTACGATTGAAATGTGAACTGTGACGTCATGTAAACAAATGGAACGTTTACGCGGCAATTTATTTTTTTGAATTTATTTCACGATTTTTATGAAAAATACTAAAAATTATGCCGAAATATACGTTTTGTTCGCTTCAGCATAGCATTATTAACAATTTAATATGATTTTCTAAAAGTAGTCAAATACCCTATTATGAGAAATGCTCAAACGGTGCCGGCCATTACACTACGTCATCATGTCAGTAGTTTAGATAGTTCACCCGCTCAAATAGTTTGCAGTACAGGTAGGTACAAGGTATCTTGGAAACTATGGGGAAAAAATAAAAACATTATTTAATCATTTAGTACGTCAATTCAATTTTTCTACATTAAGAGTGGATGTGCGCTCGTTAACACAGATTTGATTTTTACAGTAGTAGATCAAGTTTCAATAGGGTATTTGACTACTTTTAGAAAATCATCTTAAATTGTTGATAATGCTATGCTGAAGCTAACAAAACGTATATTTCGGCATAATTTTCAGTATTTTTCATAAAAATCGAGAAATAAATTCAAAAAAGTAAATTGCCGCCGAAACGTTCCATTTGCTCTCATGGCGTCACAGTTCACATTTCAAACAATGACAATTCCACAGCCCATAGGTGGTGTGGACTGTGACGTCATTCGAGATCACGGAAAGTTTTCGATCACGTGACCATGGCCGGAATTATAGCAATTTTATTTAATGTTTTCTAATTAAATAAAACTTTATTTTTTAGTTTTGTCGTATGGAATAATGTTTTTAGATAATAATCTTTTAGGATGACACCAAATGAAACGATATTTTTAATAATATAGTCAAATACCCTATTATCCGAAAAAAAAACACGCAAGAATTACATCATATTGCCAAGGGAAGTGTTTGGGCAAAAACATAAAATGATGAAATTTATTCGATAATAAAAAATCGCGAAGTTAGGTCTAATTTTTAACCAATATTCATTTATTTTCAATGTGTTGCATATTACAGAGCCAAAATGTTTACATTAAATTCCGATTGATATTATCAAGAGAGTAGCCTAGTGAATTGAAAAGAAAATGAATATTTTACGAGTTACAAAGTATTTGGCGCTTACTACACTCCTATTCCACGCAAAACGCTTTCTTTTGTCGCGCCTCACATGAGGTTGTGGCTATGTTTTATCTCATCGCGAAATCTGATTTTTTTTGGTGTTATACGCGCTCTTAATGAAACGGCGCGGCGCGCGCCGCACCTGGCGAACCGCGTCGTCACAGCGCGTCGTAATGATGTTTCCGGACCCTTGCAGTCTCACTCACAATCTAGTCGCTAGTCGCATGCACAGAGTACATTATAATATACTGACTGTCGCATGGTCGCTACTCGCTTGACGTTTATTGGAACCTTTGATTGGAACACAGAACACTTACCTACTCCTTGGAATCATTGCATTCTCTTTGCAAAGAATCTTGGAATTACATGAAGTTTGTGATAATGTGAATTGTGTCAGTCTTTAGTTTGTTTTTAGTAATAATAATTTACATACTTATTTTAATTCTAAAGGATGCAGTCCGAAAATCAGCCAAAAATTGTAGTAATTGGATCTTGCAGTATAGATTTTACAACGTATGTAGTTTTTTTTATGAGTAGGTATTTTATAGTAGGACCACTTCACATTGTGAAATAGAAGCTATGTATCCTCATTCATTTGTAAATTGTACCTAAGTTGGTAGCAAGCTTTAGCAAGGTAGGTAAGGTACCTAGATATTGAGTAGATAGGTACCTAGTTTTTATACACAAAGCATTACTACCTTTAGGTACTTACATTACCTAGCATGCATCTAGCATGTAGGTATAGAATATAATTATGGGGATTGGTGGGTCCTCTATTGGTCTATTATATTTTATGGCCCTACTTTAAGCCTGTAATATGCATTATGCAACCTTGCCTGGGTGATTTTGAAAACTACCTAAGTTAAAGTCATTATGATAAATTGTGCTAAAGTTAAAATGGCTAGTTAAAGGTTTTTTGATGCTGGTTTAGGTTTATGGATCCTTTTTATTTTAGGACTAGGACATTACGATTGAATTAAATAATTTAAGTTAACTACCTAGTTACGTACCTACTTATCCTACTTACCTGCATAAATATTTTTTTGTGTCAAACAACTGACAAGATTCTGAAAGTTGGGTGTCAGTAATAATATTGCCAGCAGGGTTTTTGTAGATTTTATAAAAAAAAATTACACCTGTAGGTATCTACACATACATTCAGCATAATAAACGTTTTCAAAAATACGAATATTAATTACTACCTGATGGCTGCGACTTGCTCTGCGTGGACTTAAGCTTTTTAAATTCCCGGAGGAACTTTTCAGGATTAAAAGAATCCATACAGACCTATACTACCCGTCCGTTTCAAGTTGGCCGCTACATCGCGTCGCGCTGCCCCACACCGCACCTCAAATCAGACTCACTTACTTAGTACCTACAGATAGCAATGTACCGCTCGCGATTATTAGTACCGTGTTTTTTCATTGTTAGGTATGTTTTAAATTTTTTTGTTAAATTGTAAATAGTTTTTTATGTTATTTGGTTACTATTTGTTTGTAGTTTTAAAGATGAGTTAAAAAAGAGAAAGGGTTGGGTATAGATATACTGGTACTCGCGTACGAGGTTGGGGGTGGGGGAGGGGGGGGTGGGGGAGGGGGGGTGGGGGGAGAGGGGAAGCCCCCCCCACCTTTCCCCTTTAGCGGAAATGTATAGTTTTTGAGTAATGATTTTTTTTATAAATCATAACCTCACTTCTTTTACACAGGAATATTGACCTATATATTAATTATCCTGTGTTAAATATACTGTTAAAACATAATATTATCCCTTAGCACGAGGGGGGATGGAGGTGGAGGGAGGGGAGGGGGTGATAGAACTCAATGCTCAAGTTTTTCTAGGCGGTAGAAAATAATAAACACGAAGGCTGTGGCGTGAGTTGCGTTTTGTTCAAGCTACAAATCAAATGGGCTACGCCAGAAGACTCGCTCCGTCACCCCTTCATTCAGCTTCGTTAGGTTGGGTTAGAACATAAGGAGGGGAAAAGGAGTAGAGTAGATGGGAGCTCATGCTTATAAAATATAAAGAATGACAGACATGGACTGATATAGGTCGAACAGTGTGACAGAACCGAATTGGCCAACCCCGACTCCACGTAGTCTTGTCCGTCCTACCCCTAGAGTGTTTTTATGAAGCGCGAAGCCAGAAGCTCGCGAAGGAGGTCCTGAATGAAGCGAGCCTACGAGGCCGAGTGGAGCGAAGGGGGGAGATGGCGAGCGAAGCGAGCCGGCGACCTCCGTAGCGAAACGAAGGTCGAGTAGGTGAAGCTGAATGAAGGGGCGACGGAGCGAGTCTTCTGGCGTAGCCCATTTGATTTGTAGCTTGAACAAAACGCAACTCACGCCACAGCCTTCGTGTTTGTTATAAAATATAAAGAATGACAGACATGGACTGATATAGGTCGAACAGTGTGACAGAACCGAATTGGCCAACCCCGACTCCACGTAGTCTTGTCTGTCCTACCCCTAGAGTGTTTTTATGAAGCGCGAAGCCAGAAGCTCGCGAAGGAGGTCCTGAATGAAGCGAGCCTACGAGGCCGAGTGGAGCGAAGGGGGGAGGTGGCGAGCGAAGCGAGCCGGCGACCTCCGTAGCGAAACGAAGGTCGAGTAGGTGAAGCTGAATGAAGGGGTGACGGAGCGAGTCTTCTGGCGTAGCCCATTTGATTTGTAGCTTGAACAAAACGCAACTCACGCCACAGCCTTCGTGTTTATTATTTTCTACCGCCTAGAAAAACTTGAGCATTGAGTTCTATCACCCCCTCCCCTCCCTCCACCTCCATCCCCCTCGTGCTAAGGGATAATATTATGTTTTAACAGTATATTTAACACAGGATAATTAATATATAGGTCAATATTCCTGTGTAAAAGAAGTGAGGTTATGATTTATAAAAAAATCATTACTCAAAAACTATACATTTCCGCTAAAGGGGAAAGGTGGGGGGGGCTTACCCTCTCCCCCCCGCCCCCCTCCCCCACCCCCAACCTCGTACGCGAGTACCAGTATATCTATACTTTACCCAAGAGAAATTTTGCATAGCGCAGACTATATTTATTACTTTCTTCGATGAAGAGAAAATTTCAAGACGCCATTGCCATGAAAAGCTTTTCCAGAATATAAAACGTCCGTCAGAGTCGTGGTAACAGTAAAAAACAATCATTTTTTGTCAATTGTACAGTATGACGTCATTTTGTAACTGTCGTCGACGACCAATTTGAAGCGGACGGCTAGCATGTCTGTCTCCTGGCTGGAAGCTTTTTCTGTGCCTTTCTAGAACCAGATCAATTCAGTTGGACCATGAAATGGTAACAGATGATACACACTTTCGTCTTATAAAACAGGCTTATAATATTATAGTTTCATTTTATGTACATATTTCCAGATATTCACAGAGACTTCCTGTACCCGGAGAAACGCTAATTGGCAATAAGTTCACAACAAGCTTCGGAGGAAAGGGTGCTAATCAAAGTGTTGCTGCAGCCAAAACAGGTGGCAATGTGTACATAATTAGTAGAGTAAGTTTTAATATTTTTATATTTCATTAACTGTTTAAAGATGGCGTCACTCACTTTACCTATTAATTTTCTTTAAGGTTGGTGATGACCAATGGGGAGAGAAATATAAAAAATATTTAAGAACCGTGGGAGTAGATGTAACTTATGCTCAGGTGACAAAAGATACTACTACTGGAATTGCTCAAATATCAGTAGCTGATAATGGAGAAAACCAAATTGTTATAGTTCCCGGGGCTAACAATCATCTTAGCAAATCTGATTTAGACAATGCTAAAGAATTGATACAGAAAGCAGACGTACTTATCGGACAGTTGGAGACTCCATATGAAACCACTGTAGAAGCATTTAAATTAAATGACGGCGTAAGTATATCTTTAATATAATAAAATTTACTTGTGGTGAACCAAAGTTTAAATATTCTGATTTTGAAGATCTGATATTAATTAGTTAACTTGAATAAATGAGGTACCTTGGTGATAGTAAGGTTAAAAGCTTAAAAACTAAACTAACAACGGAAAATTTGATGAAAAATCAGTCAAATTTATTTTGTTCGTATAATGTAATGTAGCTTATGTCACCCATAACGAATCGATTGACTTCTCGGTTCAGTTGTTTATTCGCTACGGTGGAACATTCGTAAATAGTTACCTACATACAGAGTCCATAGACGTGGCTCAAATCGTAAAATCATCCTTCCTTTTGGCTTTGCCGTAGTTGGGTAAAATACTTACCCGGCTGAGTTTGTTGTGGGCTCGTCTCAGTTCGGCGCGTTTTGAATCCTTTTAGCTTTAGTTTGCTGTCGTTAATAATTATTACCTTTTAAATAATTTGTAGCATTCATAAAGTGCACAGTGATTGTATGTTATTTTGATCAATTTTGAAACAAATGTCTCTGAATAAAAATACATTACATTACCTATTTTCAGATCAAATTACTAAACGCTGCTCCTGCGAGGGCACATATTGAAACGATTCTACCTTATTGTACAATTTTGTGTGTCAATGAAATCGAAGCTTCATTACTTGTAAAGTTTAATGTCGATGTTTCGTAAGTAATTACCTATAATATAAATGTTTATTAGTGATTATTATTATTTATTGGAGTTGAATACCATACTAACAATTAATAACCATTATTTTCAGCAATATTAAAAACGCACTTAATATTTTATTAGAAAGTGGATGCAAAACCGCTATAATCACATTAGGAGATAAAGGTGCAGCTTATTCCACGAAAAATACAGGGAAATGTATCCATGTGTTCAGCAATAAA
Organism: Oeneis ivallda; assembly: GCA_029955525.1. Lineage (NCBI taxonomy): Eukaryota > Metazoa > Arthropoda > Insecta > Lepidoptera > Nymphalidae > Oeneis > Oeneis ivallda. Next base: position 15,298,940 of record JARPMR010000018.1, on the reverse strand, counting down.
GTGACGGCAGTTGATACAACAGTAAGTACAAAATATTGACAATCATTTTCACGTCTTAAACTTTCTGAAAAAATCTATTTGTATTACAGGGTGCTGGGGACGCCTTTGTCGGTGCGTTAGCTAGTCTGCTTGTAAATTTCAAGAATCAACCACTACATCAACTTATTGGTGCTGCTTGTGAATATGCTGCTTTGACCGTGACAAAGGAAGGGACACAAACAAGTTATCCCGACACATATATTCCATTTACTAAACAATATCATTGTGTTCCTCTCTAAGTTACCTAATTGTTTGTATCAAAACGAGAATTGTGGGATTTGAAATAAAACATTTGTTTACTAAACTAAATAGTTTATATTTAAGCACGACATGTCTTTAGATTTAACAAACTCTTGGATATTTTCTCCGTAGTTATCTAAAATATGGTACTTAGTGGATACAACTTAAAATAAATGAAATTGATAAGGTGCTGATAAATCTAATTCCTAAATACCTTAGAAATTAAAAACTTATGTATTACATACATTTTTATTAATTAAATTAAAAATATCATATAGTAGACAAGTTTGAAGCATTTCTGAAGGGTTCCGCAGTAAAACAAGGGACTATAATAGTTTAGACCGTCCAGTCTCTCTATGTCACACCCATTTTATTTAGAAAATATTAAAGGAAAGGATTTTTTAGTAGCATAACTACGGAACCCTGTTGATGCCCGTTCTAATACGACTACTTAAGGAATTTAAGACAGTTACTTAGGGAATTATTTATTGGACGATAGCCCTCGCACACACGGACATTTTTCTTACATTCTAAACTCCTAACTACGCGTCAAAATAAACAATGCAAATAAGATTTAAGTTATGTACCTACCACCGAACGTTGCTAAACCAACATTGTGCGATAAAAAAGCATTTTTAAGAAACACACTGAAACCAACTGTTTCATTTGAGTGAGTTTTAGAAAAGCGTGCGTGTGAATTTAAAAAAACGAGTGTGCTTTAGACCACACGACTGAAGTAAAAATTCTTTAGCTCCATCTATATGTATGTATATATCATCATTAGCAACCCATCAACGGCTCACTACTGAGCGCAGGTCTCCTCTCAGATAAGGGTTATAGGCCATAGTCCACCACGCTGGCCCAATGCGAATTGGCGGACTTCACACACCTTCGAGAACATTATGAAGAACTCTCAGATGTGCAGGTTTCCTCACGATGTTTCCCTTCACCGTTGAAGCAAGTGATATTTAATTGCTTAAACGCACTTGACTCCGAAAAGTCAGAGGTGCGTACCCGGGATCGAACCTGCGATCCCCCGAATAGGACACCACAGTCCTAACCACTATGCTATCACTGTTTGTATGTATATATACATGTTTATATAATATGTATAATATATACATGTATTAATTTTCTACAATTATTTAAAACTTTTCGTAACGCATTCAGTTTACTCCCCAAGTCAAGCGTGCGTAAAGAAGTTTTAGGCCTGCACTGTGTCTTAGATATACAAAACGCAACTGGCTATGAGAGAAAGAAAGAAAATGTGTGCTCGCACCTCTCTCTCTTGCCCCTACAGTAATATACAAAACGTAACTCTCTCTCTTTCTATCTTCACTAACTTAAATATCTCCCTCTCAACTTCCGTTCGCCTCGCCCGATCACACTTTTCGCAACGCATTCACCAACTTACTCCCCAATTCAAGCGTGCATAAAGAAGTTTTGCTTCAAAAATTTCTTTAGACAAATCTTAATTTGGTACCCTACAGCCTTTCTCATTTTCATGAAAATAGGTAATGAATATCTATCGAATTACCTTGAAAGCTTAAATTTAAAATACAGCAAATAAATTAAGTCAGATATAATCAGAATATTAGGTAGACAATTTTGATATTTTAGTTCATTACTCTTTGGAGATCTTAATTTAAAAGTAAAATTTTTATAATATTTATAATCTAATAGCGTCTGCTAAGTGTTTGCCGTAATCATTTTTTCAATATTTTACTCATAAACTTTAATTGGATTGATAAAATTTAATCTGCCTTTTTATAAAATGCCTAACCAAATTGTGTAACTGCAACATGAATGCTTTATATTTAAATTCTCGAGTGATACGTTCGGAGCCACTGAACAAACGAAGAAGAAGTGATACGTCAAAATATGTTCACAAGGGACAAGAAAACACATTATTTACTAAGACAATTTTAGGGGACAGAAGTTGTTGTACATCGACAGATACTTCCTAATTCCATGAGTACCTACCGCATTAAAAACGACTACGTTCGCCATTTTATGGTGTACCTAAACATTTACAAATCCGGAAAATTTATTTTTCGCCCTAAAACTCTTAACTACCCACTGTTTGCAATAATCAACATTTCAAATTGCATACCTACCTATTATTCCCTAGCAGTCATTGGGAACGAGCGGCTCAAGGTTGTGTTTTATGGCGATCCTTGCAAGAAAAGGTTCAGCAATAATATTTATTCACAACGACGATGTTAACTTTCATGTTTATCATCTCGATGCCATTAACAAACGCAACGTTGAACGCTATCTTTAAGCTACCTACATTAAACGCATGAGGTCGACTTAATTGTTTGTAGGTCCGTGACAAAACTATAAAATAGCCACACTATGTAAGATTTTTTAAATCTTTATTTAAGAGATTATTCGCTTAACGAATATGCCTCTCTTTATGGTTAGCCACACTAAGTTGCATTGTCCGACTGTAGACGCTGCACTGTGCTGCTCTTATTATTGTCGAAAACGCAACTTGTGTTCTCAATATTTTTCTCAGGTGTAAAGTAGGTACCTCCTTCTCATTATACTTCCAAATCGTCCTCGAAAACGACTAAAATCAGTCTGCTTTATTTACCTTTTATTATCGTGTAGGATCGGACAGCTTTTGGCACGAGTGGTTATGTTGTGGGTAGTTTTGGGTTTTTTAATACTAAGTAAATGAGTGCTACTTCTTTTGTATTTTCTGCGGTAGTGCGATAGGTATGATGTGTCAGCCCATATCTATTCTCAGTAGTCTATAATATCTATGGTGCATGATTTAAAATGTTACCAGATTTAAGCAGTTACATACAATTTTATTGTAATGAATAATTTTTTCTAAAGACAAAGCAATTTACTGTTTATGCACACCCTTTTAGCTTTTCAATGTTGAATGTTAAAATAATAATATTGAGTATAGTTTCACTTCTAAAAATCAAATATTTTATAGCTCACTACATTACTAGCAGTTTAAAGATTACCTATGAATGGATTTGATATCAAGATGTTAGTCTTTTGATATTTTAATAAATGATACGTAACGCTATGCAACGTTGTTAGAATGTAATGAAAATGATCAATTAATATCAGAAAATAGGAAATAATGAATATAGACGCAAATATGGCAACACAGACCATAAAGTAAAAAAGTTTATGTTTTATTTTTTTTATTTTTAGGTTTACAAACTTAGACCATTCAACCCAACAAAATACTCACATTATGCACTATTTTCTCTTTGGATTATAGTGTCTGCACTTCAACTTCTTTCGGGACTCTCCAGTACTATCTTTTATCGATTTGAATTAACTGATTTATTAAGGGCTGAATGCTGATATAATTATGCAGAGTACCTACGCTTTAAAATTAAATCCGTTATTGCTTTAGAAAGTTCAGATGCAGGTATTTAATGAAAGGTAGAAGGTGCTCTATGGCGAGCCGCCATCTTATTTTTTCAAATTGCTGTCGCACCTTGAATCTCGTGCTAGATGATCGCAAAACTTATATAGTCTTAATAATTCTATTATATGTGGGGGCGTTCATAAAATACGTGAGATGTTAAAGAGGGGGAGGGGGTCGAGTCAAATCTCATCTAATCTTACGTTGGAGAGAGGGGGGTCTCGGCAAATATCACGCAATTTTTATTCTGATTGAAACAAAAAAAAATTATACTATTTTGGTCCATTTAATCCAGATTGTACATGCTTAAGATTTAATCTTAAGCGTAATACGTTTAAGATCATTCACTAATTCGTTCAAAAGAAAATAATTTCAATCATACTTCGACGTTATACATCTACTGACTGTCAAACCACCATATTTGTTTACGCAAGAAACCCACATTTTGAAAAATCTCACGTGAGATTGGGGGATGGGGGAGGGGGTTGAATAAAATCTCACGACATCTCACCAGGTCCCCCCTGGACCTGGGAGGGACAGAAAATTTAAAAACACCACGTAATTTATGGACGCCCCCTATGTCCTTTTCCACAGGGAGCATTATGAAAGGGAGCAAGAGATTTAGACCTGTCACTGTCGTCAATTTAGCTATAAGATTGTGTACAACAGAATTGACCATAATACGCTTGAAATGTCCAAGTTATATCTATCGTGAAGATTTGTGTCCGGAAGCCAAAAAGCCCTGTCCGTCATGTGGAATTGAAAACTCTACAATAAGGGAATTAGTAGTTATCAATAGACTGTCACATTTAGCTTAGAATAAAGAACAACGTTTGTTCCGTATTTTGATTGCATAAATAACGTGATTTTAAGACAAGATGGCCAATTTTTTATCCTCTAGGTAAAACTTCATAATTGATATAAATAAATTTTAGACTGCAACAAACTTTTGTGAAAATTCAAGATAGTGGCGCGATTATATGCCACTAAACAAACTTTTGTGAAATTCAAGATAGTGACGCGATTATATGCCACTAATCTTCAAGCTGAGAGAATAAGGCTGGAACCAGTAACCACCCTAAAAATCTACAAAACTCATGGTCACCCTGCAGCAAGCAGATATAAAGGTTTGGACAGACTGCCTAAGTACGATAGTTGCACGTCAAGTTGAATGTGTGACATGCTTTGACTATTCAACCCCTGACGTGCGACCATCCACTAAAGGTAGCATGGTTCCTACCAACCGCTACGCGTGACGGCGACCGTTGACCGCGACTCACTGCTTTGTATGAATTAGTATGAAGCACCGACGGATGTAAGCGACCACGTCACGCGACTCAATTCATACAAAGCAGTGAGTCGCGGTTATCGGTTGCTGGCGTGTCGCGGTCGCTAGGAACCGAATGCTACCTTTATACATCGAACTGCACTTGCTGCAGAATGCGACAGTATCAGAGCAATTTCTTGTATAACTTCTACAGGCCACATGGCCTGTGGCCATGTTGCCATCCTGCATTATGTCTAAACCTTTATGATTCCAAATAACTGTAAGAACTTTTTGATCAATTAACTTAGTACCTATAGTAAATTATTTGTGATTGATATAACCACATTTACATTAATTTTAGAGAAACTGAATATGTTCTGATTATTTTATTCTAATTTAAATTATTTAATCTAATGTATAGTGTGTTATGATATTATAAAGGCAAAAAATAAATTACTTATTAATTTGAATTGTTTATGATGAATTATCTTTAAACTTAAACATTATTTAAACTACATAAATGCTAAATTATTAACACAAAAAATCAATGTGGATTTTTCCCATATATTATTTATAAGGAATTCTGAAACTTACAATTAAATAATATAGTTATCATAATATAATGAATTTCAAACAAATAATATTATGTACTGTTATATCAATAACAAATATTTAAATGAAATATTTTAATATTTCATCAAACAAAAAATATAGGTAGTTCCTATACATTACAAAAAAAATGGTATATTTGTCAACGTAAACTTGTTTGTTAGATAATCCTCTGTTTTTATATCTACATAATTATTGTGTTCTATCCAGAACTTATTTAACTATCTAATACAAAACATACAAACTTGTCAAGTTGGTGTCATTCACTATTTGTAATAGCACCTGTAAGTCATCTAAGTTTGAAATACATTTCGGAGCACCTAAAAATTCTACAGATTTATCTTCTAACTCAATGGAATATTTCAAATTCTTAGGACATGTGACAGACTTAATACATTTCCCCTCGACTACTTTCTTAAATACCACATGTGTAACATCTTCCAACTTCAACGTAGAAGGAAAATTGAAATTATTTTGTTTACCATTTTTGGGTGTAATTTCATCAGAGATTTGTACATTTATAATGTTATCTTTATTATTTCTTTCAACTGAATCACTTTTGGCTTTGGGTTGAATCGGCAAGTGTTCCTCGATACCTTTTTGTAATGCTTCATCTAATATTGAGGGACTGTGAGGATTGTCTAACTCTGTCATGTTCTGGGGGTCCTTTGTAGTAGACTCAGTGTTATCTGTATCAGCGCTGAACTGAACAACATCAGCAATGAGTTTATTGACATCTGTATTGTCAACATCCATAGGTGTCTCCTTTTTACTATTATTGGTCTTGCCAAGCAGCATGGCTTCTACATCATTTGATTCTAAGTTATCTTTGAACTCTAAACTACTGTTTTGATCTTTAGATTCTGAATTATTTTGTGGTGTAGTATTGTCATTGAGAATGTCCATTATGGATGGGAATTCATCTACTTTAATTTCGGAAGCCTCTTGTTTGATAAGTTTAGCGTCAGGTTTCTCGTTATACATAAGGTCCTCCAGTTCCGCAGCGATCCGATCATATACTTTATCATTTTTGGGCTCATCTTTTTTTGGAAAATAGTCTATACACCATTCCTCAGACGGTAATATGTCATTGTTTACTTTCGGTAACAAATCTGATAGCGTTAAATCACATTTAATATTGTTGTTATGCTCAGAAGTGGGTTTATTAAATATTATAGCATATTGTTTTCCATTCAAGCGAATATTATTAGAGTCGACACTTTTATTTATAACTGCATTTGAATTGTTTAATACATTACTTTCTTTCAGTACATTAGTACTTGCTTGCCGTTGGGGTGATGCAGCCTTGTTAATATTAGCGTTTCTTCTCGTGTTGATCAAGTCTCTCGCTGGATGCGGATTATATGCCTTTCTGTGGAATTGCACCATGCCATTTTCATTATTTTTTAACCTGGTATTTGCAACTGATGAATCTGTTTTGTTTGTCAATGGCGTCTTCTGGGCCTTAGATGATGAAGTACTTTCGTATTGGATTTTCACTTTGGTGAATTTACCTAGTATTTTGGCAAAGTCCATTCGCGTTACCACCACTGAACAGTCACGGCATTTATTTTCTTTAAACAAACGTTCTATATTTTTCGTCATTTTCAAATTTCTACCTCTCTTCCCTTCTCGTCCTCTGTATGAAATCATCTTGATAATTTGTGGAACAAACACAATTTTTCTCAATTGATAGCAGTTTCAGTGCTCTGAAATACGGACCAAGACTATGCACATTTCCCGCGCAGCAGTTTTTACCGATTGTATACAATTACTTTGCTTACTGTTAGCTAAAATAAAAAATTAACCACCTCTCATGTTCAAATAATTATTGAAACACAGGAAGAATGTTGGTTTTCAATATAAAAATATCGTAAATACACAAAACGACACCCAACAGCACAGCCCAACAGTCAGCTTAAAAACGCAAAAATGGCGTCTTACTAGTGTTGCGCTGACGTTTCATGTTACTATCGATAAAACTAAAACCACATCAATGATTCGAAGTTTATACTCCTATGATTTACTTTATGAAATAACAGTGATTAAATCAATTAGATTTTTTACTTTACATTAATTTAAAATTACCTGAAAGCCGATTTTTCAATTTAATTCCCAAGTAGTGGCTACTCACCAAATAAAGTTTGACCCAGGGATTTTGACATTGACAATTTTTGTCAAATCAAGGTTTGTCAAATATCAAAATTATGGTCATTGTATATGTAGAATATGTAACAAATATGTAGCAATAGCAATAGAAATACACATTCTGTAAAAATTTCAAGTATCTACTTATTATAGTTCTTGCAATTCACGACTGACTTATGGTTGTGTGTGTGTCGTATCTGTATAAGTGTGAGCGAGCGCAATGCTCGCGCCTGCCCGCTCCCACCTAGGCTTTGACAGACACGCACACTTATGCAATGTGCATGTACACGAAGTAACTACAAGTAAAGCTCACTCGCCTTTGTGAATTGCAAAAACTGTAGGTACCTATTCCGATTCATGAGATATAACCTGCTAACAAACATATGTACAGACGGGCAGCGGAGGCTTAATAATAGGATCTCGTTAGCACTCTTTGGTTACTGAACCCTAAAAACTTACTTACGATTATCGTAAATTTCTTTTTGAATTTAATTATTATACATGTAAAGCCATAACGGCTCGCATTGTTAGAACAATGTCTCAATGATATTTTCTATGTAGGTACAGTGCCAGAAGATCTTTTTTTTTATTCGATGACAAGCTAGTCCTTGACTGCGATCTCACCTGATGGTAAGTGACGATGCAGTCTAAGATGGTAGTGGGCTAACTTGGAAGGGTATAGCAGTGAACATTCAACCCATACCCCTAATTGGTTTCTACACGCCATCGTGCCGGAACGCTAATTCAGAAATTATAAATTACCAAATTGACCCCGCCGGGAATCGAACCGAGACGAGAGAACGAGACCTCCCAGTTATAAGACAACAGCGCTCCCCACTGAGCCAGGGAGGACTCCAAAAACTGCCTTTAAAGCAACCGATTTGTATTGTATTTGTGGAGGGGATGCCTGCTAACGCCAGGCAAGTGATCAGTCCTGTGTCAGAACTATTCCACCCGATTCCCCGTGTTTGGACACAGTTACTGGTGCCCAGGCAGCACACCCCCCTCAAACCTACCTGTAGCTTTCGTAAACCTAACGATGTCCCCTATAGAATGGTTTGTCAGGTCTTCTTCACTTAATCTATCCTAATCTTGCAGTTCCCATCTTACCAATGAGTACATAGGGCACTCAGCTATGAAGTGGAAGCTGGTCTCTTCCTCACCACACTCTGGACAGGATGGGTCTTCTTGAATTCTTGTGAGATTTCTTTTTAGCAAATAGTGTCCAGTTGCTATTCCTATTACCAATGCAATACTGTTCCTACTTTGTGGCATAATTTGTCTTGTCTTCTTTTTATCGAATGATTTCAGAAACAATTTCGATTGTCTGTATTGAATCGAGTTGTTCCATCTCAAGTTCGATTCTCTTTCTGCGATTCCTTCTATCACTCTTTTGGTAATCGTGTATGGAATGGGTAGGCAAGGCTCAGGTCCATGAAATTGGATACTTGCTCCCATTCGAGCTAGTTCATCTGCTTTCTCATTACCAATGTTCCCTTGGTGTCCAGGAACCCAAGCAATCGTCACTTTTGTCTTTTCAGCTAGTGAGTTTAATGCATGTTTGCATACCTTTACGAGAGCCGGAGTGGTGTCCTTTCTTTCCAGAGCATTTATTTCGGCCTGGCTGCCACTGTATATTATAATAATTCCTTTTGTATCAATACCTACAATATCCATCAGGCAGATAGCACTCTATGATCAGTATGATCGCATACGTCTCGGCCTGAAACATGCTCGTAAATTTACCTAGGCTGATTGCCTGGTCCTTATCCGGAATGGTGCTATAAAATATTCCAGCACCACTGAGCTTTGTGGATTCACGCCTAGATCCGTCCGTGTAACAGACAATGATACCTTCACTGGCGGATTCTATCTTCCATTCTTCTTTCGATCCTATATGCACTCTATATTTCTTATCGAAGATGCGCTGTCTCCTAATGAGATCATTATTAATGATTATCATAGACAGTTTATCTCCGTAAATCTTTTCTAACTCAGTATGTCCTTTGTCCATGAAATTGACTTTCCATTGTCTTGACAGTTTCATTCTATACCATTGTTCTAACGCTCTTCTTTTGGCAGCCAAATCCAGAGGATAAAGACCTAGAATAATCACCAGTGGTGCGGATGGTGTTGTTTTAAATTCTTTCAGAGTTGCTTGTAGTAGAATAACGCTGTACAATACGAACGGAACTTTATTTAAAGTCTCGCTACTTGGCTCTGCGTTCAAAAGAAGAATTGGGAGCGATTCTTGTCGGCAGCACTCAATCCGTTTGCTTTTGTGTTCAATGATTAACACAAATCAGGCATCCTCGTAAGTCCACTACGGGGGAATCATAATTCTACCTGGATGATGCTTAGACCTGTTCTCGATAAGAAAAACGTTAGAAATAAAAAAGGACCCCTATATTGAAGAGATGGAATTACTATAAAGTAACCCTCATTATTCATACATAAAAAAGAAAAGATGAAGGAGAGTCCGATGTTTCTAATCGCGATCTCGCATCACTTCCTGTTGTAGAACAGCATACAGAGTATATGAAGAAGTGAATAAAAAATCTGATAATACAAATTGAAGTAAATGATCCAGTCACACAAAATCAGGGTGAAAATTATTACAGACCAGGAAGAAGCCAACACCCTTGTCAGACGATCTACATGAGTGAGACGACAGCTCATGGAGCATCTTCAAGAGTATTATACTCTTCGAAGAGAGACGGATTCAAGAAGGCGACTATTTAAATTTCAAAGGTGTCTATCTCAGAGAGTAAGATGGAAGAGTGGTTTTATGAAAAAGGTGGTCAGGAACTGATGAACTACTTGATGAGTAGAAAAACTGCGGTCCGCTTTAGCGCTTTAGCGGGCCGCGCACCTACGCAGCCTATTTGTATCCTTATTTCCCTTGGACACGGCATCACACTTAGACGGCTGGACTGATTTTAACAGGACTCTCACTGACAGATAGTTGATGTTATAAGAAGTAACATAGGCTACTTTTTCAACCAACTTTCAAAAAAGAGTTGTGTTTTTCTACCTATGTATATCAGTATCTCCGTGATTTCTAAACCAATTTGCGTAAACCTTTTTCTAATCAATACAAAAACTTTGCTAGATGGTCTCATAAAAATTGGTTGTCTGTAAAGTCGGTTTACGGACGATAGTTTTACGTGATAACGTCATAAAGAAACAAGTCACAAGCCAACGCTTGCGCTGATCGTGCCTCTCTATCGCTTGTTCCGCGCTCTCGGTTGCACGCTCGGGCTCAGGCGGAACGTGACACTTTTTCGTACGTGCAGCCAGTGTTTATCGATTTCTATGACGTTATCACGTCAAAAACTTTGAGTTCTAAATCTTCAATCCTGATGTTGCAGGATTACTGTCCACCTAAATTGCTGTGATTGATTAACTGTCGATTATGAATAGTTGTTGTAGGTACCAAGCAAAGACTACATAGTTATTATTCCAAGAGCCAACTCCTCAATTCTGATGCTGCAGGGGTTTTGCTCACGCTCACGAAGTCGCAGGCATCAGCTAGTGTTATATATTTTTCACTTTACCTTCTTAAGCTGACCTTACACCATATTTCCTTAAATCCTAATTTTTTTCAGATAATTTCTATTGTGTTTTTATATCAGCTGTCACACAAAAAAGCACCTGCATCTGCTTGCTTTTTTGCTAAGTAACCGTCGATTAACCTTGACGTTTTCATTGTTGCTTTATTACCATTACAAAATTGACAATCTGTCAGAACGTTTGTACTCCTCGCTTAAAGTTAACTTTTCGATAGTGAAATATACTCTAAAAGTACATTGTATGCAAGTACATTGTATGCATATATTTTGTATACAATTTACATGTAAGCCACATTTTGTTGACACACTTGCATGGTTCATAAGCATAAGTTGACTGTAGTTTACATTAATTTTAGATGTCATCGATATCCATAGATTTATTAAGTACATCACTACCTTATGACCGCGTTGATTTTGACTGCAACGCGCCGCTCGCGTCAAGTCAACTCTAATCAAAATGGCCGACGTGTGTATAGTGTTTTGAAGAGAATAAAAAATATTCATGTGATTTAACAATTATCATTGACAACAAAATAAAGCGGCTTTGCTGTTTGATAATTGTTAATGTGTTAGAAAATTAGCAAACAGCAAATAATATTTTAATAGACTTAAGAATTCAAATCAAAAATGGCATGGTCGATGCCAACTTCGGGTCAATGGAACCCTGGCATTGGTATGACGCCTGATATGAATATGGGCTCCTATACTGCGGAGCAGTGGGCGCTCATGCAACAGCAAAATTGGCAACAATGGTCACAATGGCAACAGCAGTATGCTCAATGGCAAAATCAATACGGCGGAGAGGTAAAAATTTCCTTTAATTTTTGCTGATGAATAATCCAATTTCTGACGTCCATGATTTCCACTCTTTCAAGCAACATTACATGTAACTTACATCAAGTAGAAAATTCATTGTAGAGTAGAGGTTAGCTATACCTATTACTGGAAGAGTTTACTTGTACGGAAGAACTACAGTGATTTAAAATACAATAAAATTACTAGAAGGCCCTGTGTCCGAATTGCAGTTGCAATTCCTTCAGATCAGCTGACACTACTGTGGGCTAGAATAGGTACCAAATTCAACTACTAACTGCAACTAACTAGGCCTAGTTACTCATATTTATTACAAGGTGCATACTATGGAAGAGTAATTATTCTAGGTCATAAATGTCATTAAGATAGGCAGCACTAATGCTAAAAGCACAGAGCGAGTTGGGTTGGGTGTATTTGGCAATGTACTGAAAATTTTGTCCAGCCTCAATAGCCCAGTAAGCCCAAGAAGCCTCAATAGCTCAATGCGTAAAGGTGTGGCCTGAAAACTGAAAGTTTGCAGGTTCGAATTGAAACCCACCCATTGCACTATTGTGGTACCCACTCCTAGTACAAGCTCTCGCTTATTTTGGAGGAGTTAGGAGGATATTAGTCAACTTCTACTTGCTTGATTCTTTATTATTTAAAAAAAAAATCATTTTAATTGCAACAAATTAAAACCTATTCAATTTTCAGTAAAATAGATAAAGCCTTTATATTTCTTTTCTTTGCAGTATGCACAACAGATACAAGGTATGCAGGCCATGTCTGGTATGCAACCTGCAGTATCAGGTGCAGTACCACCCCCGGTACCTCCTCCAGACAAGCCCCCCCCACCACCACCTCATGAAAATGATCAACCCTTGTATGGCAACAGTGCAGCAGTGAAAGCGGCCCCCACAGCATCATCAGTAAAACCTCACCAAAACACCCAACAAGGCTACAACAATGGTAACAACACAACAGGTAACAATCAAAACTGGTCCTATACAGCAGATCCTCAATCCGAGAAGCCGTCCAACCAAGGTGTAAACACAGAGGCCCTCAGGATGCTCGCAGAGGAGGAAAAACTATTTGATATCCAGTTTCAAAAATGGGAAGAGGAGATTGAGAAGTGGAAAAAAGAGAATGTTAACCATCCAGACAGGCAAGCTTACAGTGAATATGAGCAGAAGTTTGAAGCTTGCCGTGCACAGTTGCTTGAGCGCCGACGCCAGATGAAGATTAAGAGGGACAATCTAATGGGCAACACAAAAACAGGTAATAATAAAACAAATGCCACTCCTACTCCATTGAATACAAATGTTACTAAAAACACACCCAGTATGCAAACAAACGTCCAACCAAATGTACAGTCAAATGTACAATCAAATGTGCAATCAAATGTACAATCAAACATACAAAATCAAAAAACTAATGCACAGAGTTACTCTAATAAGAACTCATCTCAATATCAACAGTATAATAAGCCAACTCAGCAAGGTTATAATAGAAATGAGAATCAAAAAAGTGTGGATCCAAAGGACAGATATGATTCTTATCAGCCCTTGGATGATGAGTTCAGATCTGCTCCGCCTGTTACCTCCAGTTTTATACCTTCTAGTAAATCCTCTAAGGATATACCAGGCTTGGACTTGGTGCCGGAGGTTGACAAATCTAATACGCACGACATAATTGACATAACTGAAGACATTCAGCCTCAACAGCAAAGTTCTGGTGCGCCTGATTATTCAAAAATTTCGAAAGGTATAAATAATATCCTTGGTGATGAGAAAATTATGAATATACTATCAATGGTGACACAGAAACCACCAAATATTGTCGAAGCCAATCAAAGTAGGCCTTACACACAAGGTGAAAGAATTAATGAAGCCAATCGAAGTGCACCTTACCGACAAGGTGACAATATGATGCAGCCAAATATTGACGCAGCCAATCAAAGTAGGCCTTACACACAAGGCGAAAGAATTAATGAAGCCAATCAAAGTGCACCTTACCGACAAGGTGACAATAATATGATGCAGTCAAATCAGTGGGATACAAATAATAGCAATTATTACAACAATCAACAACAAAATATGCCTTACAGGCAGCAGAATATGAATAATTACCAAAATCCTCAAGAGCAAGGACGAAATTCTAAATTTCCCAACCCAGCATTTCAGAGGTATGACGAGAATTATGATGACAATGAGGATAATGGACATGGTAATTCACAGCAGGGTCAATATGGCAGGCAAAATCAGTTGGGTAATCAAAATCAGTTTGGTAATCAAAATCAGTTTGGTAATCAAAATATGCCACAGAGGGGAGCACCACCACCATTTAGACCCAATGTACCACCTCCAAGACCACTTTTACAAAATTATCCTCCACAGCAAAATCTTTATCCTCCACCACAAAATACTAAAAGTTATCCTCCACCGCAAAATCCTAATAACTATCCTCAAGGTGATTTCCAAGGTGATTTTGAAGGAAGAGAAATACAGCATAAACCTATGAATCCGCCAGTAAAACCAAAATGGATTGAAGAACCACTATTTACTCCATCTATCATTGTCGAATATGAGCATAAGCCTCTAAGATTGAAAGGTAATTAGAAACAAAGATAATGACTATTAATGTAGGGAGTGCATTATAATAATTTGAAATGCATATTTTATTTGTATCATCAGAAAATAAGTTACTTTAAAATTGGGTAGAGCAAAAGCAAATAAAAGTTATCTCCATTATATTTTATGCACAGATTAATTAACTGACTTGTTTATAAATGTGAAGCTAATAGATCTGTTCTCTAATATTTTCATATCAATCATTCCTGATCAATTTGATGATGTCCTGAAGAAATTGGTAGCTTTGGGTTTGATCAGTTAACATTTTGGACTATATAAATTGTATGGCATTGGTGATAAAAAGTGAAAGTAATTGAAAAGGCTGAGGACATAGGTATCGATTTAATGCAGAAGATCTGCTAAATAATATAATACATATACATACATATATATTGTATGAATTTTTAAGACGATTTTTAGATGAGGCAATATTATGATCTGACAGAAGTACAGCAGATTATTAAATCAGGAAGACAAACTGAGTACCTACCTATATACTTATCGTCAACCTTGTGCATTTTGTATTTCAATAAAGTGGACGGGATTGAATGATCACCATATTATGATGGCTATACTTCTATGTTTTTAGTAGATTTATTGTTTTATAAAATGCAGTACAATAGATTTTAACCATACTGTTCAATAAACAACACCTTCCTTGGATAAGACATTCTATCCAAAACTACATAGCACAGAAAATTTAGGTAATTTAACAGAAAGATCGGTGTTGCAATCTTCCAGTTGCAATAGAAAATCTTGCAAATAACCTGGTGATTATAAGAATAATAATTTAGTTTTCAATATATCAAATAATAAAATACATAAGTGATTAATGATTATAAATAAACTTTTAATACAATCACTCATATTAAAGTGAAAATGGGCGGGACACATAGTTTGAAGAGCTGATGGTCGCTTGGGTCCTAAGGTGCTGGAGTGGCGATCCCCCACTAGGTGGACCGACGACATCAAACGAGTCGCAGGGAGCCGCTGGATTCAGGCGGCGCAAGACCGATGCCTTTGGAAGTCCATGCAAGAGACCTTTGTCCAGCTGTGTATGTCTATCGGTTGACAAAGAAGATGAAGAAATTGTAGTATTTACAATCACTTGTATTTAATTATTTAGTGTAAATTGATGATAAAATAAAATTCATTACTAATAGAAACACAACTAAAAATATTTTTATTTGATTTTTCAACTTTGCAGGAAGCTAAAAAGAGAACAGGTCTATAAAAATATTATTGTGATAAATGTAATGGTGTTAACTATCTGCAGCCCGCGATTTTGCGTGGATATTAGTTTATTAATTCCACCCTTTTTTAGGGATGGTATTTCAAATTTCGTCCTTATTGCAATTCAAGGGTACTCAAGGAATATTTGCTCCAAGTTCAAATCTCTAGGTCCTCGGGTTTAGGTTGTGCGTTGGCAGTCCCAGTATTGTTTTATATAATCTATTTTACCTTAGCTGTCTTAAAAGGTAAACAGGTGGTTTCTCGCAGAGAGCACAGAGCATAGCCGTACTGAGAATGAAACGGTGCTACAAGTGAAAAATCAAACTTAAGAACGTCACAAACGCCCGGCTATAAAGTGCGTCGGTTACGTGTTTCTTCGAAACGTTTTCTGCAATATTATGTTTACCTTTTAGGACAGGCAACATAGATTATAAGTATGGGTTTATTACGTATCATCGCGTATATTGTAGTGAATGCTAAGTGAGGGAGAGGGCACACTGGCTACTTTTAGCGGCAGCGATCGCGCGCTTTTGTCGTCTTTAGCGTTTTTATGGCCATTTGCGTTCGATCGCGGAATCGCGAAGCAGACGCAAGAGGCCATAAAAAACGCCCGAATCGCGCAGCAGACGCAGGAGGCCATTAAAACGCTAAAGGCAATAAAAGCGCGCAATCGCTGCCGCTAAAAAGTAGCCAGTTTGTCCTCTCCCTGAATGGTTGCAAGGATGATTACACTAACGCCCGTATTTACAAACATTTTGATTTTTATTGGGGCCTAGTGTCATCTGCTATTTATAAATTCTATAGAATGAAGGTACCCTGTGCATTCGAGCGCATCGATTTCTTACAGTAACTAGGTAATGTTTTTGGACACGGGTGTAAAAACTGTCGAAGTAAATCAGTTTACTTATTTAGTAAAAATTCAAGTTGTAAGTAGGTATGTACCTAAATTGCAACTTTTATTTTTTATGATTGCCATTTTAATGTTCAGAACACTCCAAAAAACCTCACTAGATAAATATATTAAAAAACAGATTTTGTAGGAGCCAGATAACTGTTTTTACACTAACAAAAAGACGTATAGTGATATTTAGTGAAGTCTTGATGTAAAATGCCTAATGTGATGTATTAATTTCTGGTACACCACTGCACTGTCGCAATGTATCAATGAAATATGATATTGAAATAGTTCGTGACTAGCTGCACTATTCGAATATTACCTATCAATTGGTCCGATGAGCTTATCATATACTAATATTGCCACCAACTCCCTGGTATTCCAATTGTGACGCCGCGCCGTACCGCACCGCACCGTGTGGCATACGATCCGGCAAAATTATTACGTTGCGCGTTGCGGCGCCGCTGTACTGCACCGTAGTTTTATTGCTGTTAAACAAACCATATCTGAAATATGTCATTTAACTTTTTTTGTTTTATTTTAGCTCGAGACTTTATTGAACCTGTCCATATGTTCGACTACAATCATAAATCAAAAGATGGTGAGTCAAAAAGAGATTTTGAGAAAGAAGTCGATGAGTTATTTTCAAGGAAACCGAGAAATTCAGATCGTGATGATTGGAGTTCCGATCGATTGTATTCAAGAGATTATCAGAGAGGATTTACAAGGGATGACTTCAATGACCGTTCAAAAGGGCCAAATTGGGATGGTAATGAGTTTTACGGCAGAAGAGACGATAGAAGATACGATGACCGTGATAGATTGAAACGCCAAGATTATGAACGAAGGGACAGGGGAGGTGACGTTGACCGATTAAGAGACACAGGGTATGGCAGAGATGTGGGAAGAGAAAGAGATATAGATCGAGATCAAGATCGAGATTTTCGTAGGGATAGAGATATAGGGAGGGACAGGGATTTAGGAAGGGACAGGGATCTAGGGAGGGACAGAGATATAGGAAGGGACAGAGATATAGGAAGGGACAGGGATCTAGGGAGGGACAGAGATATGGGAAGGGATAGGGATGGGGGTCGAGGCCGCGACTTTGGTAGAGATAGAGAAAGGGATTATGGTCGAGACAGGAATTCTGATAAAGATCCTATTAGAGACAAACAGGATAAGAGTGATATGATCTGGAACCGTAGCCAGAGTCGCGATAAGGATACTCGTAAAAGGGGGCATAGCAGAGACAATGATTCAAATGACAGCTTTGGTTCTAAAAAAAACAAGGATTCAAAGGAAGATCCACTCCCGAAACCTAAACATATCGTCATGATTGATGATCTGCTAGAACCTCCTGGACGTGATATAAGACCAGCAAAAATCGTTATTATTCTTAGAGGTGAGTATATTAATATTTTAGACTTTTTATAAAGAAATACCTAAAATATATACAGTTCAAAATTTTACGGAAATTTCGTCCGATTTCGTCTATTTTGAATTCGATGAACGTAGTAAATGGCGCACCGACCTCTATATTTAATTTATGATTTCATAACCAACCTCTTTAATTATTTATCTATGATTTCATATGACATCGTAGATTAGCTGTAGAGATCGGTGCGCCATTTGCAATATTAGTTCCAGAGAAACTCGTATGTCAAATGTGGCGCTTCAAATGGATCCTTAATAATTATGCTGTCATTTGTATCTAAGGGACTATCTTGTTTGTAATCCAGTGTTAATCATAGTTTAATTATTAGAGATCAGTGACTAGTACATATTTTAAAGATGTTATGTTATTTTCAGGTCCCCCTGGAAGTGGAAAGTCATATTTAGCTAAATTAATAAGAGATAAGGAGGCTGAGCACGGTGTAACAGCCCGTATAATGTCCATCGATGATTACTTTATGCACGAAAGTGAAATAGAGGAGAAAGATCCCGCTACTGGAAAAATTGTAAGTCTTGACAGACTAAACTGAACATATTTTCTCACTCAAAACGTGGGCAACGGCTAGTTGTTATTAGACATGCATGCAAAGTTACCAACTTTAAACTCATAAAAAATTAGTATTTTGACTAATTTGTTAGTATTTTGATTAAATTGTTTAATTTTATTCTTTATCTACTCCAGCATCGAAAAGTTCCAATTTCGAATTTGACAGCTGAATCGAAATGAACCCTCTTTCGGTTTTGCTTCTCATTTCGATGCAGCTCGTTGTATGGGAGCTGAATCGAAATGGTTATCTTCTTAAAATAGGATACCTAAAGCTAAGGCTCTGAGTTCTGGCACTTTTGTACCGTTCATACGACAGAGGCGCCACAGGCGGCTGGTGGCGTCTTACGGAGTTACGCTTTGTTACTTTATTGAGACTACGGCGTATTTGTTAATGATTTTATTTTCCTTGTCGTAGATAAAATCTTGTATGCAACTGAACGTAATTAGTCATTTTAATTCTCGTACTATCCTATTTTGATACTCGGCAAGCCTCGTATCAAAAAACAGCACTCGAATTAAAATGACCCTCATTACGATGCAGTTGCATAAATAGCTATTATGTACCTATGTACAGGCAACCATGTTGTAGGAATACCTTTTGTGGGTTCCAATGGATATATATAATATAAATAATTCCAAAAGCGACATTCTGCACTTTTATTATAATTGAACCCATACCAATAAAGAAACAAATCTATTATATCTACATTTCTATTTCATTTTTATTTTTAGTTTTAGTGTTATATTAATGGCATAATATATAATGGTTTTCAGGTGAAAAAGCCATCACTCAAATACGAATATGACGACAAACTGGAAGAAAGTTATATTAACTCCTTAAAAAGAGCTTTCAAGAGGAGCTTGACAGACGGATACTTTACATTTTTAATATATGACGCCATAAATGACCAACTAAAGAGTTATGCAGACATTTGGAATTTCGCGAGACAAAATGGATTCCAAGTAAGTTGTATTTTATCTCCAAAATTAATAGTATTTAATAGATGTAGAAGTTTCGAAATATTCATATGTCGAAAAAAAAATTACTAAGCATGTTATACTCGGCGCGGCGAACCTTGATCCCTATGACAGTTCGTGTTAGTGATGGGTCGTGTCTTTGGTCGTGTCGATAATTTTTTTTTTAGACACCTTGATCCCTATGACAGTTCGTGTTAGTGATGGGTCATGTCTTTGGTCGTGTCGATAGTTTTTTTAGGGTTCCGTACCCAAAGGGTACCAACGGGGCCCTATTACTAAGCCTACGCTGTCCGTCCGTCCGTCCGTCCGTCCGTCCGTCTGTCAGCGGGCTGTATCTCGTAAACCGTAATAGATAGACAGATGAAATTTTCACATAATATTATGTATATCTATTGCCGCTATAACAACAAATAATAAAAATTAAATTAAATTAAAAAAATTAAATATAAATATTTCCATGGGTACATGGAAATATTTTTATTTAATTTTTTTTAACGGAACCCTAAAAGAGCGAAGCCCGACTCGCACTTGGCCGATTTTTTTAGACACCTTGATCCCTATGACAGTTCGTGTTAGTGATGGGTCGTGTCTTTGGTCGTGTCGATAATTTTTTTTTTAGACAAAGGCGTGGCTTGCATTCAGCCACGTTGGTAAACATGTTTTAAAAAATATTATAATGTGCATTTTTAATGTCCATTATGTTGTTGTTGTATTAATTTAAGATTTTTGGCATAGATTAAGTGGGTAAGTAAAACGAAAGTTTCCTTGTTATTTTCTAATAATGTTTAACCCGGTAAACACGTTTTTGCTATATAATATTTTATCATGAAAATGAATGTTCCCCATTTATTTATTTTGTCTGAAAAAATTTTGTTACAATAGGTTATAATAATATTATAGGATATTTTAGATATAGCCACACTATTTGGTCGGTCACTACGACGCGACGCGCGCGATCGCTCGGCGGCCGGCGCCCGGCGCTCGCTTCTTCAGTACGAGTGCTAACGCCTTGTATGCGCCACGTGTTTTTTGTTATAGGGGTGTTACTTGTTATTACTGTTTTCTTGTTATTACTGTTATTTGTTTTTGTTGCTGTTTTGTTATTGCTGGTATTGAAAAATGCCGAAAAGACTACGAAAAACTGTACTCAACAGTGAAACGCGGGAGTTTGTTGTGCGTTTGAGAGATTACTTTGCTCGTGAACACACACACCCACACACACACCTTTGACCCTGTGTATGTAAATAAATAATTGTTAAACAGATTTTGTTTCATTTCATTTTGTCCTATAGCTGTTATTTTTTAATTTTCTTGGGTATAATATAATCATGTGTGTATGTATGAATGGTATGATCGTAATATTCTGTTCCATTCCATAATATATGAACTAAAATGTGAGTATGAAAAAAAATTGTGCACTCGTTTCCATTACCGACATTTTTACTTGCCGCCCTAGTCGATAAACGTCACACGACGTAAGTTTTGCAGGACGTAAACATAAATTCAGATTGAGATAACTTCTTGTAAATGTTAAGAATTGTTAAAAATATCAACGGAATATCATTACTAATGGTATAAAGCTACGTAAAATTTATAAATGGCATTTTTAGACGCCCCCAATATGATCCCAATTTAATGGTGACGCCACTAAAATGTTATTTATGGTGACATTAGCTGTCAGTGTCATAGGGATCAAGGTTCGCCGCGCCGATTATAAGTCAGTGTCCTCCACAGAAATGTTAATAACAAGGCAGGAGAAATGCTGTGTACGCGTGACTTGGTCGCCGCGCTGGGGACTCCCAGAGTCTCCAGCGCAATATATATAATATGTATTCACTATTACACATAGGTACAGCGAAGTGTGAGGTAAGCGAACGATGCGACGCATTTGCATCTTTAACTCGCTACTTTGACGGCTTAATTCTGTACGCAGCATTCAGTGTACATGTATATGCGTGATTGCTTAGTAATGTAGTTGTAGCTGCGAGGCGGCGACATGCGTTCTGTATAGTTCGACGTGGCACACATTTCTATTGCCTTGTTATTACCATTTCTGTAGTGTCCTCCAATGCTGTGTTTGGTGCTATGATGGGTCACCATTTGAACACCTTGTGAGCCCAACATCTCTTTCAGCTTTATGCCCCACTCATTGCCAATTCAGGTTTGCGACACGATGAGCTATTTCGATAACTGGTTTTCCTACTATAGCTATAGGGTACTTTAATACAACTTACGTCTGGTTCCTACGTTCAATCTATCTGTATTTGTCGATAAGTTGCCAAGCAACCATCTTAGTTGTAAAAAGAATCCATAAATTTTTTGATAAATATAACATGGTTGCTAGGTAACTGATGGTCAGATTACAGATAGATTGAATATAGTAACCGGGTGTCAGAGAGCTCTAGTCAGAGGATCCGCTATCGGGATCGGGATCGGAATACGCGTTTCCCTGAGCCTTCTTATGCACTGAAGAATTTATAACTGGGTTTAGTTTTTATCTGGGGCCCTATGTATTTCAATATTGTTTTGATATGTCGGACAATGACATCCTTATGCCATACTTTAAGGTATAGGTCGACCGTTTAACTCGCGTATCGCCTGCGCGGTAAGAAGGGAGCGGAGGGAGATGTTAGAGATGTTAAAACTTAAAAATAAATACTTAATTCTTTACCAACAATGTCTATATCGAGATAAATCTTTGGATTATTGACTCCGTGTGTAGCGTTACCCGCCCCCGCTCCCTTCTTACCGCGCAGGCGATACGTGAGTTAAACGGTCGACCTATAGTTATTGTATGAAATGTCAAAACAATATTGAAAGGAAAAAGTCAAGATACGCCAATCTTTTAAATAGCTACATTTTTGTCCCTCTGGGTGTAGAGACCTTGGGCTGCTGGAGTGAGGACGCCAAGGGCTTTGGGCGGCCGTAGGTTAAGAGAAAGGGGTTGCGATCTGGAGCCTACCTGGGGCCGTAGCTAAATTACATTGGATCGTTTCTATTCTCTTTCTATAATCGTTAACTTTGAAGGTTTGGCTAGGTCTACAGCGCCATCTAGTTTGCGATTTTGAAACTTGAACAAGTATGTACAATAATAAAATTATTTAATTTACCATAGTGTGCATTTGAAATGGACACTACAGTGAATAATTTATACATTTTAAATGCTAAAAAACATTTATAATACAAAATACCGCGAAATATTATCAATATACTTCTGTCTTGGATCAGCTTTCTATTTCTACAGAAACCTATTTATTGAGGATGTATCAGGTGATGCACGGATTTATTTATTTTTTAAATAGCATTCAGAATTATTTAAAAAACTAGCTGATGCCCGCGACTGTCGGCGTGGATTTAGTTTTTAAATTCCCTCGGGAACTCCTTGATTTTCCGGGATAAAAAGTAGCCTAGATGTTGACCCGAGTAATAAGCTACCACGGTATAAAATTTTGTAGAAATCTGTGCGGTAGTTTTTACGTGAAAGGACAAACGAACAGACAGACAAACAGACAAAAAATAATTTAGCTTCTGTTTTGATATCTGTATCTTGAACACAATTAGAAGCAAAAACCCTTTTTTGAATCTATTTCATGTACAGAATTGGTTTCGTTTCTGTTTTATTATATGTATAGATATAGATAAATAAATCCGTGAAATTTGAAATAGTACTACTTTTTTATTGTTGCGTGTTACAATGACTATTTTCGTTAACATGAACTAAAAGAGCATATTTATTGAAATGTGTCAGGTTTACATATGTACAATGGAGCTGGACGCGCAGGCGTGCTACAAACGCAACATACACAACAGGTCGTTGGAGGACATTGAAGTGATCGTCAGCAGGTTCTTCCCCACGCCCGCGCACCACATCACGCTGGACGCGACCACGCTGCTGCAGGGCGCCGCCATCACTGACGTCACCATGGAGGACGCCGATGACGTCACCGTGGAGGACGCGGACGTCGTTGAGGTGAGGCGAACACGGCCCGCGCGTACCAACCATACCCAATCAGCACACACACCCCTAGCATGACAGCCAGCAAATACGGCTATCTCACACGGGAGGAGTGAAATAGGATGCGGGTCTCCCCACACTTATCGACGCGGATCGGCTTGAGCCGAGTGCGTATTGACCTCTGATAATACAAGTATTGTGCCATACAAAATGAGAGCTTATTCCTGAGCCGATTCAAAGCAGCTCAGCACCTAAGGTAGATGCTAGGAACTAAAAACATTTCCCAGTTGAATTTTAATTACAATTCTATTAATTCCTTACACCTTCACTCTCACTATTCTAAGCCATCAGCGTTAAAATAACGATAGACTTGCTTCATTATCAATATCAGTAGCCAGATAAGCATACCTACTTGTATTAATACAGGTCAGTCGTATCACTGCACTACACTACTCGCATATAACCGATTAACGCCGATCGCCTAAAAAAATAAAGGCGAAGTAAGGAAATCGAAGGACGCTATCAGAAAGTTGACTTCGTCTGCCGCCGTCGCGTCGCTTCTTGTCTTCGAAATTCAATCGACCGCGAGCGATGTTTCACACTAAATACCGTAGACATAAAGCTTTTTCGGGCCGATTCAGCGTCGATAAAATGTGGGCATACCCTAACTAAACATACCGCCTTAAATGACGCGCTACTTGGCTCTGTTGAGTTTGACGTTGCCCATGTATGGACGGGCTACGAGAAAATTATTGTATATACTGAAAAAATTATGTGCACATCCGGGCTCAAATGTATTCACAATCAAACACTATGAACTAACTACTATACTCAATTTTTTAACCTAAATTCCGTTTAATCAACGCTTCAAGGCGAATTCTCTCTACGGTGCAACAGCGATAAGCGTCAAAAAATGAATTGTGTTCATACCTATGACTATGAAACAGCGAAACAATTTTCTGTGCTTATTTGTGACCTAAGTATGATCGCAATTCATTTGTTTTAAATGACAACCATCTTGCAGTGTGGAGCGAATTTTGGGAATTTTTCAAAATCAGTTCGATAAAATCCGTGATATAGTGTATTCGCGGAAGTCATGCTAGGCCTGCTGGGTGTGAAGAATTTGTACCAAGCTCCAATTCTGTGGAAAAAAAAAAGTTAATTTACGTTCAATGAACAATTGACCTCATGTCAATTGTCAGGAATATTTATTTCTTTAGGTGGTCTAAGTAGGTACATTCTTTTCTCCAAGGCTTTACTTGAAAATAATTCTCGTTATGTTTTGTACCTACTTACTGTTTTAATTTATTAAACATATATAATTGTAATTAATATTTTTGTTTATTTAGTATATGTCTAGGTATTTCAAACGTCTACTGACATTCTTAATATTTGTTTCTAAAGTAATTTCTCTTAACATATATTTGTACCTATATTTATACTTCTTGCCTAGTGACGAAATGTGAGTCCAATAATGTAATTTCTCTACTTTTGTGTAAATAACCCCGAATGGTTAGGGTAGGGCTAATAATTTTTATTTCAGCATCGTAACTAAAGTTCCCAAGCTGTTCCACCACAGGTCGATAATAGTTTTACTTCGAAATGGGAGAAAATGGACGACGCGGCCCAACTAGGTAGGTTGTTGGTCATATTTTTAAACCCTACCTATTTTCTCCTAGATTTTATGTAATCTAATAAAGTATTTTGCAACTTTACATACAAAATACACAATAATATTTCATTTTATGATCCTTGCTTGCCAAAATGGATGTATGCAAATATTACTTGTGATATTTTAATGAACGAACTTCCTCTATTTTTGGAAAATATTCGTTTAATAAATAGAATAAGCTACTTGCCGTGACAACTTACTTCATACTCAATGGTAAAAAATATATACGCTTGCCCCATGCGGGAGACAAAAAAAAAATTGATTTTATTTGAAAATGAACTTTAATGTTATGACATTTAGCGATTCTATAAAGCAATCTGGTCTTATTATTAAACACCACAGTGACTATTTTATAGCAAAACTTTTTTATGGTGGCGACCAGTGTAGGCGACTCATGCTATAGCATTGTCTAAAAGCGATTGGAACATTGTGACAATCGCAATGGCCTCTGATTGGCGGGTACTCTCTCGCTATTGCTTAAAATGCGTTGACGCAGCAAGAATGCCGTAAATCCAGCCAATTAGAGGTGATTGCGATTGTACACTGTTGCAATCCTATTTAGAAAATCTTACAGCTGACACCATCCATATGAATACCTTAGCGAATATTTATTGTAGCAAAACTTTTGTGTAATCTGGAGATGATAATTGACGTGAAAAATGTTAAAAAAATCAGTGACCCGTTTACATTTGTTATTATTTTGTATTGATAATGTCCATTTGTTGTTGCAGCTCGACTCGACGGCACCAGCAAGCCGCTCCGACCATCCCAGCTCTCAATGGAAGACTACCTACAGTTAGACGAGTGGAAACCGAATGTCGCGAAGCCGGGAAAGAAAACTGTAAGTATATAAACTATATATACATAATAATAATAACATTTAAATGCTTTATAGTGTTTACATCCTTTTACTTTGTATTTCTAAGTCTTTGTCCAATTTGATTGCGCGAGTTATTTACTTTTGAGGACTCATTTCCCTTTGGAAATGTAGTTTCTTTGGTCGTCACAAACATTGAATTTCGTACGACGATGGACACGAAATATAATCTTTTGAAATATTCGAACTTTTTATCGAGTTCTATATTTAATAACTGTGGTAAGAATTTTTATAAAATGCCTTTTTCAAAACACGTGCAACCTTTTAAACACGCCACGCGTTTCATAGACATCCATGTTATATTGATTTTTATTCGACATCGTCTACCGTATCAGTATTTTATAAAAAGCCATCGCAACGCAACTTTCGTAAAAGAAATACATTTTGATTGCGTCAACAGAATTTGAAAACGTTTCAACATTATGTCATAAAATTGAAATATTTTTGAATTCAACACAAAAAAGATACCAACTGTATAACGTACTTAAATTGTTTGGTGGTAAGTTTGGTGTATATCTTCATATGCTGGGGTTTCATCATATTGTAATTGAAACAGGTACGATGGGCCGACTTAGAAGAAAGAAGACAGCAAGAGAAGATGCGAGCAATCGGTTTCGTAGTAGGTCAGACCGATTGGAATCGAATGACTGACCCCACTATGGGATCCAGTGCTCTCACTCAGACTAAATATATCGAGCGTGTTAGACGTTCTTAGAACTTGATTTTAATCTTAGAAACAGGGAATATGCATGTGGTTTCATTTCTGTTATCTTTATCGACATGAAACCATATCTAAAGTATCTATTTTTATTTAAATACTTTGTACTTTGTAATATAAAGCCTAAACTATGAGCGGGATAAGTATACAAAATTGCTAAACACACGAATTTGCTTAGAACGAAATATGACGTCAAAAACATGTGAACAGCAGCTGTCAGCCAATCGCAATCGTTAAATATGTGTGACGTCAGCTAACACCTTTCGGAAGGATTACCGTCCTTCCGAACGTGAAATGAACGAAACGACGAAGTTTAAAGTCCGGTTCCTGCCCGGTTCCTATATTAAGAGGACTATTACATTTCGCATCCCTCTCTCTCTCTCGCACATTCTAATAATTTCAATGATTGTAACAAAATGTGGTCTTCGACAATTAAATTACGGATATTTTAGATAGGTATATAGTTTTATCATTATATACTTAGAAAAGGCGAAAACTACTACTAACTTTTATCGCTCTTAACCTCTCCATAAATATCATCTGTTATGTCAAATTGAAAAGTGACCTAGCAACCTTGTAAATTGTATTTGACTTTTAACTTGTGAACTTTTTTAACAAGACAAATTGCAGATTGTCGATTACAAGCCAGTCGCTGGCTTCAACAGTTTCCTTAATCATAATTATTATTACTATTAATTATAGGAATACCTAATCTAGTGACCCTAGCATATAAATGTGTAGTATTTAGATTATACAATAGAAAATGGTGTTAGAATAGCTACTATGGTTGCGTGTTTTCTCGTCGTACATTAATTTAATACTTTATCAATAATAGAGTATTTCATCGAGTGGTGACCGTCGTCTACTCTATGAGTACTTTTCTTAGTTAATATTATGAAATTGAAATGAGTATTTTTGTTATTTAATAGTTAAAACATATTTTGGAATTGAATTCATTTGAAACAAAATTTAATGTAAATTAAATATGAAGTTTCTATTTAAAAGAATTTCATTCAAAGAACGAATTTCGTACGAATTGAAACTCGTAGATACGTTTACGTCTTACATCTTTATAGTATCGCAACTCTTCGCAGGATCTCTACTGTCAGATTATGCGTATAAAATAGTTTCATTAAGTAGAAACTTTCATACTAATAGGTAATAACTATATATTTATTTACCCCAGTACTCTTTAATTAAATTAAAAAAATAATTTAATTTTAAGTTTTTTATCATCGATTAAAGTAAAATTGTAAAAAGGTAATAAGCTAAGGTATTTGTAAGCTATACTTACATAAATAAAAACTCATAATATGGTAGGTAATGAAAACCATCCTTTTCACAACCTACCTAATGTATGTTGTGAAAATGACTATTCTGAATACACTTTATTTTAGTGTTGCGTTTAATAGAACAATTCTATCGTCTATTGCACGTTCTATAAAAATCTTTGGTGTGGGTGTGCTGTCAACAAGTCATGCTTCACAGAATTGTATACTTTATTATTCAGTAATAAATTAGTTTCTAAATAAAATGGCCGTTTGTTTTACTCATGTTATCTTTATTACCTTGTTCATGCCTTGTTCATGTCTTGTTCTTATAAAAATAGAAAACTTAGGATCTGTCATCGTTTTTATACATATTTTTATTATTTCGGAAATTTTTCCACGGCGCGTTTTCGGATGAAGTAATTTTCATAAAAAATTTTTCATCGCCATCGTTTGATAATTCAGTTACGTCACTTGGGTTGAATGCGTTTTTTCTTTTTTCTTGCGTTTCTGAGACACCGGTTTTATCAACTTTTTTATTTGATATTCGTCGGATGGTTTCCTGACCCTCCTTTCCACTGGACATTATCATGACCTGCGGTGTACTGAGGGCAGTCATATGTTCTCTTAAACATTGTTGAAGGATGTGGAGGAAAAACAGAAAAGCCAGGAGTGTTAACGCTGACATGGCGGCATTGTTTTTATGGCTTCCACCGCCGAAGTGGCTAAAAAAAGTTAACATTTAACAAAGAATTAAAGGAAGACAATTGTTAATATTTTAGACAGTTAACAACACCCTTTGGTGTCCACACATTTTATTTTCAATTAAGACCGTTTATTAATTCAGCGACAATGCTTTATTTATAACTTAGAAGCAAGTTTGCTTTTTTAAATATTTTCTTTCACTGATCGTCCGAGGATTTATTTTACGTTTATATTTTGGTTCTTAACTACTTACTGTTTAGAAGGCACTGCGCTATGGCCAATATGGCCTTGAGATGTCACAGACGGTTCATACGGATAATACGGTTGATCATGTACAGGACCTGGGTATTCTGCATACCTATTTAAGAAATAATGACTACGTATTAAAAATAATTCTACTAATATATTTATTGAATTATCTTAAGATTTTCTTGAGAAAACGTGTTCTTCGTTGTTGAGAAAATCAAAACAGTCTTGATGATAATCTGCAATGGCCAGCATTTGCTGCACCAGTTGCAAAAAAATTAGCAGTTACAAAATTGTTATAAGTACATTATTATATAGATATTTTTAAGGCTATTCAAAAACATTCCTTATATATCCCCGAACTTCCTATTTAATTCAATAAAGACGTTCTAAACTAAAGGTAAGGATTAAAAAAAACACACCGACCTGTCTACAAGTTGCTTCGGTAGCATTCCCACTTGGGAAGGGACGTTTTCTAACGTCATATCACCTGTCACACTGAACCGCGAATGTCAAGGTTTATGGAGTGCGTTTCTTGAAGGCATTCATTATTACCACGCTCTAATTCCCTTGCTGTGTCTAATGTGTGACAAAACGGCAACGGTATCATTATTGGAGGATTTTCATCACATTATCAAGTGAGTATCTTCAAAGCACGCCATGATGACCTAGTTTCACCACGATGGATGAAATACATCCCATTGGATGAATTTTGGATTTGGCAATTGAGTTGTGGCAAGTTTTAGAGTAGGTAGGTATTAATACATGTTTTGTCACTTCTAGTTGGACTCCAACATCAAGAAGCAAATTCAAGAATTTATGCGATGAAAGAAAACTGTTGTGTAATTGAACTCAACCTTGCATATTATTCAACCAATTTTTGGAATTAACTGGTCAATATTAGTAGGTATTTTTTGCTGCTACATTTAATTACTTACCACGTATAATACTATGTTTATTTAAAAAAAAATTGGTTGTCTGTAAAGTCGGTTTACGGACGATAGTTTTACGTGATAACGTCATAAAGAAACATTGACGATGACTGGCGGGCGGCACAAGCCAACGCTTGGGCCGATCGTGCCTCTCTATCGCTTGTTCCGCGCTCTCGCTTGCACCCTCAGGCTCAGGCGGAACATGACACGTTTTCGTGCGTGCAGCCAGTGTTCATCGATTTATAAGACGTTATCACGTCAATAAGTCATTTTCTAGTGTTTGAGGCATATTTGGTAAGTTCTAGCAGTTATAGTTTTTGGTAAGTTTTGCCTTTAATTCAGTTATACTTACGTACATAAACTTTAAATTGTTCTTGAATTTACCCTGAATGCTCATGTCACGTTTTGCTAATCATACGTTAAGTAGAAATGTTGCAAATCTAAGATTTGCAACATTTCTACTTAACTGTACTAGGTACAAGATTTGAAATCTTGTACCTATAGTACAGAGTAGGTACTATCCTTGTCGCAATGTTTACCGTGGAAAAGGATAGCACGTCTTCATTTAGATCTGTTTAATGTTTAAGTAAAACTGAACTAACTCGAGAGTTAAAAATAAAAGAGTCTTTAATTTTAATATTTTATTTTACAATCACATTCACACAAGGACGTCCTCAATCATACCATCACAAAAATATACACAATAATCATTACTAGCTATCCAGTGACATAAATAAATATAATCATATCACCCTTTACATCAGTCATTAATTAAACAAAATTGGCGGAATTACAAAATAAATTCAATGCCAATTTTTTTATCAAGGATCTGGAGGTTGGAATAATTTAAATAAGTTTAATCTACACATTTGTGGTTTGTTTATCGTGATCTAAGCATTAACTTCTAAAATAAGTTAAATAAATAAATAATTTAAATAAATAACACCTAACTTTATGCAGTTTTATATACTGTGCGATGGGATAAAATTTACAATAGCCAATTTCTAAGTAAAGCGTACTTAAAGGTTCATAAAAAGCACAATCTGAAATTCGGAAATACCTACGAAGAGAAATAAATAATAATAACGTTTAATAAATTTCTCCATAGCGGAGTTAATTTTACATAAAAGTTGTTAAGTTTCATCTTTCACACAACGACATGTTTTCACGTTATTGTCGTCGTTTAAAAATTATTTGGCGGAATTTTACGTAAAATGGATCTTAAGCGGACTTAAATATTAAACCTCGTTACATTCAAGATAAAGTTGACGGCAATCGATGCCGGAACGGCCACGACGTCCCGCTTCGTAAAATTGGTCGAACGTGCCAGCTGATTGTCTCTCCAGAACAAAGCTTGCAGCATATCTAAAACAATAACATTTTGATTACGGTCTTCCTAAAATATTTAAGAGAACTCCAGGTCGCCAGAAACGAAAGTGGCTAGCCGATTTAAGGGACGAATTCTTCGTGACACTTGGCAGAGCGGTCGTGGTCGTCACGAGAGTGATGGGACTGAGTTACCCAAAATTAGAAGATAGAAGCTTTACGCGTGACGACCGCCAAACTTCAATTCGAGGTACCCACATGATGAAAGAAAAGAAAATATTGCATTAACAATGGTTTACAAAATGCAGAGAAACTTACGTTCCAAGTTGGCAGAAGACACTCTTGGGTCCAATATCGCTGGAACATTCACTGTTGGCATCACAGACGTATTTCTGCAGGCATTTGTCGTCGTTCGTTCCAAAGGATCTTACGTAGGTCTTGAGTATAGCAATACCAGCGAGTGCAGCATCACTGACGGAATCCTTACGACCCGCCGATCGAGCACTCAGTGACCGATGAGATAACGATGTCTTTAGAGCGTCCAAAAGATTGACGACGATGTTGATAAACTGCAAGAAAAAATGACGTCATTAACATTTGAGTAATAATTCAAGCCAAAAAAGCTAAAAATATATGCAATAAAATAAATGGAAATTCTTAATGGGTAGGAAGGATAGGTCGCGTACCTCTCCAGCCTGCTTTGCCATGGAGGCGACTTGGTCAGGATCTTTTGCACCGAGCACCGTCGACAGAACCGCGGCCAATATACTCTGAAGCAAGCGAGAAGCGAAACCGTCTCCATAACCAAACTTTACTATTTACAAAAACTATAGGATCACCTCAAAGAAGAATTTAAAATTTAAGATTCAGGAATCAGCGAGGTATTTTCTGCGAGGTAGTCCTAATGTGTGAAGGTCGTTACTTGAAGGTTTCTAAATTCTAAATTGGAATGCCTACTACGTACAGGTGAGGAATTAATTTTATAGGTGCTTTACACTAATGGTGTGAAAAATAAAATTAATATGCAAAAAAACTTAATATGCGATATCTACAAAAAATGTTAGTGGATCAGTAGGTATGTTGCAAATAAAATAAAAGTATATTTTGTACAATAAATTACTGATTTGAAGTTTTAATATTTTCTTACATGCGTTAAACAGCCGTTTTAGTTAAAAGTTAATACCTGCATCGGAGAGTTTCCGTTGTCTACTTTGTCGATGCCGTCATTGGATGCTCCGCCTCCCAGAATGGCAGTTAAGATTTTGAAACCCATAGTCAATAAACTGGCCCAAGGAGACGGCGAGCCGACATCAGTGTCCAGGTTGTCACTCTTGTTAGGTCCATTGCTGCCTGGGTTGAAAATCATGTGCATAATCATACCTGAAAATTCAAATATAACGGAAGATGTTATATTATCTATTGAGTTGAGCTTGGGTAAAAAACTTCAATCAATAAATAGCAAAAACGCAGTATTTTCTTTACATTGCTCAGTGATTAGAATTACAAATAAAATATTTAATTCTGAATGAAATCGGTGAAAAAAATAAAAATTAAAATTGGTTTATCCTTTGCCCAAAAAGTTCGAGGAGAAACTTAAAACTATTTTAATTTTAATTGAATTCAAATACAATTTAACCAATCTTTGTTTATTACGGTAAGCATTTCCTTACCCAGCATATTCGACCAAGAGAAACCGCCATCCGAAATGGAATTATTTTGAATGTCGTCCAGATCATCCAACGCTACTTTCTTCAAAGCGTTTGGTTTTTCGGCGAACTTTCGCTCTTCTGCTATTTGCTCTCGATGACTCAGGGGCAAAGAATTACTGTAATACTGGGGATTTTGTGTCCGAACATTACTTGTGGCCTGAAACATGTTTTGAAAGAAGGAGTTATAGTTGCGTCCTGGTTATTTAGATTTCCCTAAACTTCCGTGTAGATCGGCGGGAGCATAATATTAACTTCATACACCATGAATATGAATAAAGAAAGGGGTTGTTTCATCTTGGGCCAGGTACTTGTACACTACCAAAAAATAGTATTAAATCATAGAAATTGAATAAAATATGCTTTTTGCAGTTTTACAGAGCATAAGAGGTAGAAATATAAAATTGATAATAGGGTACATCTGTAGAATGGCAACTCCCGGAGTGCATCCATCTGCTTTTGTTGTATACGTTTGTAATGACGTTACGTCATATTAATGTCATATAATTGTCAAACGTCAATTGCTGGTAAGTATGTCAAATGTCGTCATGACTCGTGTATGTACGTGTCATTGTCAAAAAAGAACGCCATGTTGTTGCGCTTTTAATTTGCAAAATAATTTCGCATTGTACCTCGTAAAAAGGACCTTTTAATGAGAAATAAAGAAAAAATAATCACTATTTCATGACCCCAAACATTTTGAAAGACTGTATAAAGACCTGGCCCAGGCTCCATATATATTTGAAACAACCCCTTTACATTTTTAGGGTTCCGTAGTAAACAAGGAACCCTTATAGTTTCGCCATGTCCGTCCGTCTGTCTGTCTGTCTGTCTGTCTGTCTGTCTGTCTGTCCGCGGTTTAGCTCAGAGACTATTGGTACTAGAAATCTGTAATTTGATTAGAGTATAAATATCAATCACGCCGACTAAGTGGTGAAATAAAATTTTGAAAAATAATTGTTTTTAGGGTACCTCCCCTACATATAAAGTGGGGATGAATTTTTTTCTCTCGACTATCCCATAGTGTGGGGTGTCGTTGAATAGGTCTTTCAAAAATATTGTGGGTGTGGGAACACCATTTTTCAATTCAGGGATCCGTTTGTGAAATATGATATTTTAAAGTGCTAAATTTTATTAGAGTCAAGTGTCCCCCCCCCTCTGCCAGCTAAATGGTAGTATATAGGATACAAGAAAAAATTCACAGCAGTAGTATATATAATGAATTTTAAAGGAAAACTATCACGGCTAAGTAGGGTTCATTAGTTAAGGAGTTATATCTGTTTTTTCGAAGTTAGGTATTACACGTAGTGTAAGTTCCATATTTTGTAGTATATTATAGTATTTAAACCATGGAACTCAAAATGTATTCAATATTCATAAATAAAATAAAAACACTATCCTAGGTCAGCAATAATATTTGCGACTTTCAACTACGGAACCCTACACTGCGCGTGGCCCGACACGCACTTGGCCGGTTTTTTTATATTAATTAGGTAATAGTATGAAAATAAGTGGTAAGTAAAATATACTATATGTATCTACCTGTGAGATAAGGGGCGAGGTCTGTGGATACGCAAGTGTATGCAGTATAGCTGATGAACTGAAGAGGGCTAACAGTGCCCAACCGGTTACCTTCTGATGCATCCTGAAAACAAGTTAAGTTTGGTAAGTTTCTAATTATAAGCTGAATTATATAATGACAGATCTAATCGGTCTGATCATCAAGCCGAGTGGTCTCAGTGGACGTCGCTCGCGTCGATTAGAAAGTGTTCTTATGAGTGAATAATGATTCGCTCGGATTGATTGCCTGCGTTCATAGTTGTTCGTAGAAAGTTGCCTCTCATGACGCGTCGTAGTATTCTTACGAGGATGTAGAGTAATTAGAGGATGTTCATTAAAATAATCATCGTTTCGGCGTCGTTTGACTGCCCACTTAGTAAACGTTTTAATTACATACGTTTAACTTTTGTTATGACATTCAAAGAAAGTGGACGTTACTTAACGTAAGTAGCAAGTAGCTCTTGTTACTTGACCACTTTTTATTTTAAAATGCCGTGAAACAAGACCAATATGATCCGTTCAACGTTAAATGCAGAGTGTTTTCTCAAGTCGGTTGTACTTGAAACTTTCTATGCAATATTATGATATTTTATCATCGCCGAGATGCAATGCGCTGCGATACGCTGTTTGATCACTTATCCGCAAAGCTTATCCGGTATGGAAGTGTGCTAGCGGTTTGACCGACAATTTCTTATACAGGTTACCCGGTCTTCACTAACTGTAGTTCGGATGTCAACTCTCGCACCCGTCTTAATGAAGTGTTAACTTATATAAATTGAAGTTAATATTCACGTACACGACTTATTGCACGATCTACTTTCTTTGACCTGTATAAACGTTCCATTGCGCCTTGCATTGGACGTTCTTTGTTTATTGACTTATGGCCGAATACTGAAACGTACTTTAAAACAACTAAAAATGTGCCAAACTCGAATGCCCTTTTTTCACCAAAAATATTTTTAATCATGCCCTCAATAGACACTTAGGTATCTCTCCAAAGCCTAAATGTAACCTCTTTCCCAATGTCATTTTGTAACTTTAAATAATAATAATATGTAAGAGTTTTTTCCCGCGGCTTCGCTCACGTTAATTTCTATTTTTTAAAACACTATTTTACCACTTTAGGGACTGAATTTTCAAAAATCCTTTCTTAGCGGGTGCCGACGTCATCTGAATAGTGCCAAATTTCAGCCTGAAATGTTTCAGTGGTTTGAGTTGTGCCTTGATAGATCAGTCAGTCATAGACAAATCAATATACCTAGACAATTGGTACCAATTCTGCTGCATACAATTTCTTAACTAAAATAAATTGCTGCTAGAAAATGAGCTGCTTTTAACGCTACCCTTTTTCGCAGAGCTTGATAGCCCTTGGACTTCTTTTTAACCTTTTTGTCCCGACAAAAGAGGTTTATCTCGAAAATGCCATAACATTAAAAACTGAAGCAACAAATACAGTTAATTACCAAACAGAAATAAAATTAATAAGTACTCATTTTTCTTGCGATGATTTTTAAAGGACTCGAGATCTTAGTTTCGAGCGACTTGACGTTATGAGACTTCCATATTCGACTGAAAGACATAGAAGGAATATCCAGTTTTTAATAGTGCAAGTACTAGATATCTATTTTTTAACCGACTTCAAAAAATAAAAAGGTTATCAATTCGTCGGAATCTTTTTTTTTTTATGTATGTTCACCGATTACTCGAAGACGCCTAAACCGATTTGGAAAATTATTTTTTTGTTTGAAAGGTTATACTTTCCAGGTGGTTCCATATAAATTTCATCGAAATCGGTCGAGCGGTTTTTAAAATATAAACAATAAATTATATATTTTGTAAAGTGGCATGGGAGTTTGCAGTCGGTTTTTTAAAAAGAATTTGATGTTAACGCAGAAAAATCAGTTATGTATGTCACAAATCAAGCTTAACGCGTCTCGCCGCGTCTGAATAGAGTGCATTTACAAGATTCTCTCGGGAGAAATTTTGCTAAAGCAAGTGTAGACTGAGTTAATGTTTTATTTATGCTTATGTGTCTCTTCAAATACCTGCTCTGTTCAGTGTAGTTAAACAGTTAAGTTTCTAATAAAAAAATGGATGTAAATTTAAATCTTATTCTTAGAGCCTATTTCACTGTCTATGTATTTACTTATGCTACTAAACTACGAATAAAAGAGACTATTTGACAGCTTTTGTATTAGCAATATGTTAAAACGTCCCTCGTCGGTTAAAGTTAACTTGGGGATTGTGAAATAACTTTTTTATTATAATGTACAATATGTTAAAAAGCCTCAATTACTTATATAAAAGTAAGGGAGATTCAGTATAGTTTATAATTGTTTCTAATATGTTTTGTATTATATGTGGTATTTTGCAAATGCCATCTAAATAGGGAGCACCATAAATTGTCACACCACCGAACCGACCTCATGACCTAGTGACCCTGCGCAGGCGACTGAACTTCGTTACGCGGGAAACCTCACTTTCAACGTAGCGGATGTCGCCTTTATATAAAACCGCAAAACCTACGTTGCATTCTATATTAAACAAGTATTAATATTCATCACAAAATTGTTTTCATACTTAGGTACGGCTGTTTAAAGGGCATTAAAGTCTGTTTCTTGCTGGTTTTTCACGGCAGGGCAGGAACGGCATTCCGAACCAGTGCAGTGGTAGGCTCATTGACGATTCAAAAGCACTTGTAAAAAAGTTTATTTGAATAAAAAACATTTCTATTCTATTCTATTCTATTTAATTTATGATTTATTTTACTTCTAAATAGGCTATCTTCGCGAATCAGAATCGAATGATTGTGAATAATTGTAATTTGCTCAAAACCGTTGTTTACATATTTTTGACGACATATTTCCTTCTATGGTGTGCGTTTTGCAATTATTTTGAGCATCACTTGGGCTTTTGTTCATTTAATTATGTAATAATATTTAACTAAAAAATTGATGAATTTTAATTACATATATTATTTTGCGTGGATCAAGATTATCGACCGAGCGAAGCGAAGGTCTTTGAGTCTACTTGAGTGAATTTGCACTTGTCCGTCCGTCCGTCCGCCCGTCCGCCTGTCCGTCCGTCCGTCCGTCCGTCCGTCCGTCTGTCAGAGCCTTATAACTTCTGAATTACTGAACGTAATTACTTCAATTTTAGATATAATATGTAAACCGATGGCCTCCAGCCGAAAATGGCTTAAAAAGTTATAAAAATCTTTATTTCAGGGGGGCTCTCATAGAAGCGAATGCGAAGAAAAAAAAATTTTTTTGCGTTTCATAGGGTTACAGTACCTCATTTTAAAGATAATTTGGAACAGAGTACAAAAGTATTTTTTTTTTATTTTTTTCCTAAAATTGACGAAATGGGGGGCTTTCAAAGTGGAGATTATATTTGACCTTACAACGGAATAACCATTGAAAGCTGGGGCTTGAAAGTTTTATAATTTTAGCGTAATATCATGTACTTGAACAACAAATACTAAAATTAGATAAATGAAATAAGGAAACTAAATTATTTAACTTTTAATGAGCAGCAACAATAGAACTTCACAATGATGTCAATAGATGGCGCTCTCATCTCATATAGCAAATGCAGCTATATGTAACATATTATTCAATTAAAATTATTATTTAGTCATTTAGCAAACATCAATAAAACTTCACGTTGCAGTTTGTTTTTACATGTTTTCTGATCGTGTCGATAGTTGACGCTGTGTACAAGTAATTTAATTTGAATGTTCCAAAAAACTATACCTAAATTTGATTGAGGCCTTGAGGATTTCACTATAACAGTTCCCTAACCTTTACGGGCTACCTATGTTAAGTTAGTTGACACTTTCTGTCAACTTTGTTATTACGAACCTCTACGGGACAACTAAAGGTGAAAATGACATTGGGATGTTAGCATTGTATTTAGGGGCTACCTACGTAAAGAGACTTCTACAAAGGGGATGATTTAGGTATGGTTGGTGAAAACGGGCATAATAATAATGTCAATTTTGATCGTCATGTATCTATTGAATGAATAAGTAATTATGGGAAACCGTTACCGCGAGGTCTCAGCTCGGGGCGAACCACTAGTAGAAGGAAGTCGGATAAAATATACTTCCTATTCAAACCATTCGCATATTACATATTATGTACTATTACATAAGTCTGTAACTAATGATGAATTAAGTTTAAAAGGGTGACCGTTATGGTAATTCGTTTGGAATAGCCATTTCATTCCTTTTTGCCACCCATACGATTCTGTACCTAATACCAATCTGCTGAAATCTATAGAATAGAATAGAATAGAAATATTTTTTATTCAAATAAACTTTTACAAGTGCTTTTGAATGGTCAATGAATCTACCACTGGTTCGGAATGCCTTTCCTGCCGAGAAAAACCAGCAAGAAACTCGGCGGTTGCTCTTTTCAAAACAGATTTACAATACAGTAAATACTATGCTATATATGCAGTGTTTCCACAATGAGGAAAGTTCCAAAAATGCATACAGACTAACTTCTATCTTAAGATGGGCAGACATAAAGTAGCCCCATTCCCGCCGGTGGCACCCGTTCACGAGCATGACGCATGACCCAGCCATTGCTTCGCTCAACCATATTTGAGGGAACGTAACAACCCGCATCACACGACACCACCACAGAAATGTTTAAAGAGTGCGTGACATACTTATGCTACCCATGTCAAGGCATCAAACTGAAAACTAATATTCAAATGCTAATTTTAAGACATCACTTAGACACAAATAAAGTAGAAACACTGAATAGCACAGGATAATTTTGTTACACAGGTTGATTATTACTGTCTCATGAATCGCTGGAGCGAGTTATTTATATCCACGCTTTTTTGTCATTATAGTCTTCAGTTGTATAATAAGCTTTTTCCATGAGAGAAGTTTTCATTGCTTTCTTAAACTTGTGTAAAGGCAAGTCTAAGATCGACTGTGGAATTTTATTATAGAACGTCACGCCCATTCCCACAAATGTCTTTCGGACCCTCTGGAGGCGCAGTCGAGGAATCACGAGCCTATTTGGATCTCTAACCTGCCTATCGTGTAAATCACCCTTTTTTTGTAACTTAAAATATTTTGTCTGACAAATATTATGTTGTTATAAATATATTGTGAAGCTACTGTCAGAATGCCTATTTCCTTAAATTTTTCTCGAAGGGAATCCCGCGGTTTTAAATTGTAGATTGCGCGAATTGCCCTCTTCTGCAATACAAAAATTTTTCCAATGTCGGCTGCTTTACCCCATAGTAAGATTCCGTATGACATAATACTATGGAAATATGCAAAATAAACAATTTTTGCAGTTTCTATGTCAGTTAACTGTCGAATCTTCCTAACAGCGTAAGCAGCAGAGCTAAGCCTGCCAGCAAGTGTTGTATATGGGTGCCCCACTGTAGCTTAGAATCCAGGGTTAATCCCAAGAACACTGTGGAGTCCTCAGTTTTCAAAGGTTCATTATTTATCTTTAGATTATTACTGACAGCTCTGGTGTTAGGCAATAAAAACTCAACACACTTGGTTTTTTTAGCATTTAAAAGTAAATTATTTGCCGTAAACCATTCAGAAACTTGAGATAATGCATTATTTACATCGTCAAAATTGTCTTTTTTCCTATCGACTTTGAAAATCAAAGACGTATCATCAGCAAATAGTACAATATCGCAAGTATTTTGGACAAAATGTGGTAAATCATTTATGTAAATCAAAAACATGAATGGACCTAGAATAGAACCCTGGGGTACACCCATTACTGAGGCTGATCCGGATGATTTTACGTCATTGACACATACTCTCTGAACACGATCACTGAGATAAGACGCAATGAGACTAAGTGCAAAACCTTTAATACCATAGTGGCTCAGTTTAAGCAAAAGGGTCTCGTGATCAACGCAATCAAATGCTTTTGATAAATCACAGAAAATACCAATGGCATTCTGTGAGTTCTTCCATGCATCGAATATGTGTTGTAACAGTTTTGCGGCTGCATCGGTTGTTGATCGACCCTTAGTAAAACCATACTGCTCAGGGTGAAGAAGTCCATTTAAATTAAAGTGTAGAAGCAGTTGGTTGAGCATTATTTTTTCGAATATCTTGCTGAGGGTTGGCAAAATTGAAATTGGTCTGTAGTTATTCGGGTCACTTTTGTCTCCCGATTTAAAAAGAGGTATTAGTTTACTACATTTCATAAGGTCTGGAAAAGATCCAGAATCAACTGATTTATTAAAAATTAAGGCAAGATATGGCGCAATAATATCAATTATACTTTGGATTATTTTAACTGAAATTCCCCATAGATCTCCCGTTTTTTTATTTTGTAAAGCCTTAAATATTTTGATAATATCATATGGGGTAACGTGTTCAAACTTAAATAGTTTACTGCACTCAGAAACATTGCTCTTTAAAAGATTATAGGCTCCTGTTGGCGAGGAATTTAGAGAACTAGTTGTGGTAACTGGAATATTTTTGAAAAAGTTCTCAAATGTATTTGCAATGTCTATGTCGGAGTCAATAATATGGTTATTAATTTTGAGCTCCAATTTATTATTATGCGTCTTGTGTTTTCCCATTTCATTGCCGATGATGTCCCATGCGGCTTTTATTTTATTATCAGAATTAATAATTTTTTGTTTTATGTAAAGAGACTTAGCTTGTATGCATACCTTTCTAAATAATTTGGAATAGGTTCTTACATATTCAATAAACGCGGGGGAATAATTATATCGCTTTTCTGCATACAAATCAAATAGCTTATTTCTACTCTTATAAATGCCAACAGTTGCCCAGTCACTAAACTTTAGATTAAACCGAAACCTTTTTTCTATCATCTTAAAGGCAGAGTTGAATTGAGAGTTTAACAGATCAAAAAACTTGCGATAAATTTCATCCGGACCACCCTGTGTAAGGTCAAGTGTCGGTAATGTAGCCGAGATATTATGTTTGAATTGCCTTACTTTTTTAGTGGTAACTGGCCTACATTTTATTATTTTTGTAATTTTCTGTTCACTGCTTGGAACAGATATCATTTGTCCGCAATGATCAGATCTTAAATAAGTGATAACAGATTTTTCGATAATGTTACAATCACAAAACACACATCACAATCACTCTCACTCTGATCAGACTCATATCGAAGTAATAAAAATGAGAAAAATACCTATAATTATATCAGGATAAGTATATTATTTGTACTTATCTAGTTTCAATTGTCTCAAATCACGGTCTACAGATTTAAGCTTTAGTGTCAGCTCATCAGGTGGTTACTATGGTAACCGTTTAAAAACCACAAAAAAGCTCAGGGTTCTTTAGCTTTTTACTAAAAAATCCTTAACCATTTGCAATGGAGGTGCAACCAATACTTTGCATGTTTATGATGGGGAAGTTTAAGGCGCTGCGCCAACGTAGACACTTCTCCCAACCGATCGTAACGACCCTCCAGATAAAAGACGCTCTAAGCACGTCCTTAACGACCCCGACGACCAGATTACGACAGACAACGCACCCTATCAGGTGCCCACACACACAGTCAACCTCAACACAGCGTCTTCGACGGCGAAGACGAGGCCCCCGATTTCAAACATCACCAGGGCGTGTATCTTTAAAACGATCACGGGGACTCTCCTTCTATTCGTCCCAACGTCCTCCTAAGCCGAGGTCCGAGCCTCACAGGAGGCACCCTTAGGAAGACGTTGCCCCCTGATGTCTTCGAGCCCTACTACGGCTCACTCCCCTGGCGACGATTCGCGCTCGCCCCAACGTCCGGTGACGCTGTAGCGGCCATTAGGGCCAACAGCATACTCCATCCGAAAAAAATAGACATTTCTTGTTGCCACAGCTAGGACACACACAGCTAGGACACAGCTAGGACACCATCACAAGAAATATTTGTTGCTGTGTCCGGTGTCAACAACCGGACACAGTTTTGTCAACAGTCCCCGGTTGCTATTTCTCCTGCAGTTCGGTGTTTGGTTTTCGTCAGTTTCTGTTGTTGCGTGTGTGTCAGTTGCTATGTGCAACACAGGCGACTGTGTGCACACACAACTCGTCCAAATTACATATTAAATAGTAAGTAAATGTTGCTTGTATCTTCTACTGACAACATTTAGTGTCTAGTTGCTTATATCGAACACTTTTTGAGTGGAAGCAACTGGACACAAGAAGTGTAGCTACGTTTGCGCAGTTGCTGGTTGATTTCATATTCATTGTATGAAATAAAATATTCAATGGTGGCTTGTATCCGACACAGGACTCAAAACAGTCCACGTTTGCGCAGCGTCTAACTTTGACGATAAGTTTACTTTAACTGTCTCACGGGCAATTCGCCCTTTTACGATCATTATATTGTAAACCTACTTTAGAATATTGAAAGGTGAATTATCCAGAGTTATTATTTTTCTGCAGGTAAGTCAACAGTAGGTAGGTAGGAAAACCCTGAACAATCGAATCTAGTCAATTGTTGCAGGTTACTGCTTTTATGCGATAACGTAAGACCTCACAAAACAATGACAGTAATTACATACACTTTGAATAGGAATATTTACCGTCAGCCATGAACACATGATGAAGAAGCTATTTGATCAGGACAACCGGCAGAACATACCCACCTAAGCCCGGTAGTTAATTTGAGTTGAATGAAGATGCATCGATTAAAGAAGGAAAAAAAATGTATGGGGCTTTCAAGATTTTTTGGCCCTGTATCTGAGACAAATATGTATATCAAGCATTTTCAACAACGGAACGTAACTGCTACAGCCTACAATGCATGTCTGACGCGGTTTTTAGAAATAAGGAAATGGAGGCCAATGGTCAGATTAGTTAATTTTCTAGTCCTAGTTCTTTTTCTAGTAGTTTCTTGTGAATAGGTATAAGACGTCATTATGAATTCAAAATTTTCAGTTTGTTTAAGTAAGTACCTATTATGTAAACTCATAAGTGGGTTTTTGAGTTATTGTAGGTATTTAGTATAAATTATACCTACCTCTACAATACCGATCAACCAATCAACCGATGGATTTTATTTGTGTAATTACTAATTAAGTATTTCATTTTTTTGTACTTTATTATTAATACCCTTTTGTAAGGTTAGGTTTCTTGATCTAATTCAGCTTATATCTCTTTCTTAGAGATAAGCTTTCTTTGTGCACATCTTTTAGATGTTTATAATTTAGTGGACTCGTATCTGAGACAAATATATTTCTAAGCATTTTGAGCAACTGCATTTGAAACCTCAACAATACATTCGACGCGCTCACAAAATAAATAAAACGTGCAAAGACGGCATAAGGTGGTGAACATGGCATTGGGTGAAAGCGAGTCACGTGTAGGTACCTCTGCTGTGGAAGGTTAACGTTTTTCTAATTTTGGAGCGAAGGCTCAGACCTGCTATTACAGCGTGGCAGTCAGCGAACTGGCCC
The DNA here is from genome assembly GCA_029955525.1 of Oeneis ivallda. Classification (NCBI taxonomy): domain Eukaryota; kingdom Metazoa; phylum Arthropoda; class Insecta; order Lepidoptera; family Nymphalidae; genus Oeneis; species Oeneis ivallda. The sequence goes on along the minus strand of JARPMR010000018.1, from coordinate 15,254,744 downwards.
CCTACTTTCATCGGAAATTCACCGTGGAAAAATAAAAGTCGACAATTTCACTCGTGCACTTGTGCGATTTCATCATCTCGTATACTTAGAAGTGGAATCTAGGTACGAAACGAGAAAATCTAGTATTTAGTACTTACTTGCCTTTCTTCAAGAGTGTAACCTGATCGAAAATAGTACCTACACGATAAGGGCTGTCTGTACGCGTGTAGTACCTATCATATGACGTCCGAACTCCGACGCAACGTGACGGATAGGTTTCCCCGCATGCGTTGTTAAGTCCCAGTCAGGTACCCTCATCGACTTCGAGTATCGAAACAAAACGTGAAACTAAAATGAAAAAGCCCATAACTTTAGTACTTTCAGTAGGTACTGCCGATATAATTTATAATATAACCATCAAGTTATGGATAGTCTTGAGCCTTAAAACATATACCTACCTACCTAGTTCAGTTAATTGTAAATATTATTTAAGTGTGTAGCAATAAAGAATTTATCTATCTAGTTTACATCCGTTTTACTCTGACGTTATAAGTATTTTGATACTCGAAATCGATCAAATCGAGAAATATAAACTTGTACTATACCTACTCTACGGAACTAATTGACGATGCGAGGATCGTGAGAAGTCTGTTGCACTTTATACGTTGCGTTTAGGGCTTGCAAATATTCGAAAATTTTCGGTATTCGAATATTCGGCTTTTTTTCGGGTATTATTCGAATTATTCGAATAATATTCGAATTATTCGAATAATATTCGAATAATTGAAAGAAACAAAACATGTTATAATAATCATGTTTTTAACTGTCAATCTCTTACATTGAGTCTAATTTCTCTGAATCAAAACAAAATCTTTCCTAAAAATTAAAGAACTGTTTGGAATTTGACTGTTATGGCACTAATTCAGTCCTCCAAAAAGTATAAAAAGTTGGTGCTTAACAAGACAACCACAACATAACACAGTCTTATAAATAGAGATCTGAGTGTGAATATTGTAATAATTTTATATAACAATAAAATCAAATAATCAATTACAAAAACACCAACTTGCTTAAAATCTTTTATCATGTAACTAGAAATAAAGTACTAAATTCTAAACATTATTTTTGGTTCTTCGTACTTCTTACTTCGTATTCGTAAAGAAAGATTTTCAACGTTGATAGAATTTATATAGAAAATTAATCAGTTTTAGAAATTATGAAATTGGACCTACCTAGCTGGACTGTGGGTCCCAGGTATATTATATACTTATCCACAATGTCAAGTGCAGTATTCTTAACGAGGGTGGAGTGGAGCATGAGCATATGAGCATTGGACATGATTTTCATCTTGCTCATGTTCATCTTTAGGCCCAACGCTGAGAAATCCTGCTGAGATCGTTGAGCACTGTATTGAGGTCGCTCAGAGTCTCTGCCATAACGACTATGTCATCGGCAAATCGCAAGTGAGTGATGTACTCACCGTTTATATTGATGCCAAGTCCGTTCCAATCCAGAAGCTTAAAGACGTCCTCCAATACAGCAGTAAATAGCTTCGGGGAGATTGCGTCTCCCTGTCACACTCCACGCTGCAAGTGGATTGGCCAGGTAGTCTGGTCCTGTATACGTACTGACATAGTGGCGTTTTCATACAAGCACTTCAACACTTGGATATACCGGTAGTCAATCCGGCATCTCTGCAGCGACCTCAATACAGCCCAAGTTTCCACCAGATCACAGGCTTTCTTATAGTCCTCAAACGCTAAGCAAAGTGGCCGGTTATACTCTTCCATCTTTTGTATAACCTGCCGCAGCGTATGAATGTGATCTATGGTGCCAAAGACTTTTCGGAATCCTGCTTGTTCGGGAGGCTGGAATTCGTCGAACCTACGAGCGAAACGATTCGTAATGACTCTCGAGAACAACTTATAAACATGACTCTGTAGCGACTAACGAGATGGGTCTATAATAATTCTTGAACACGGTATTATCACCCTTTTTGAAGAACAGAACCACCACGCTCCTGTGCCATGCTGTCGGCGGTATACCCTCGTGAATGACGGAATTGAACAATCGCTGAAAGATCTTAAGTACTAGTTTTCCACCCGCTTTCAGGAGTTCTGCAGTGATTCCGTCATCACCAGGCGCCTTGTTCTTGAGCTGCTTGAGAGCCATACTAATCTCGTATAGGCTGACGTCCGGGATATCTTCGGTATAGTGTCGGGTCAGTTTGGCTCTGGGATCTTTGGCCTAAGTCAACAGCTTTTTGAGAAAGAGATCAACAGCTGAAATCCAACTCGGCTGGGCAGCATTTGGGAAGCTCCGAGATGTCTTCTCGTCCAAAATCCCTCAGTGACTGAAGACTAAAGTCTTCGAACAGTGCCTGTTGCCAATATTACTTACGGATCCGAGACATAGTCGCTAACTGTGGGCCTCATAAGAAGACTCAGGGTCACTCAGTGGGTGATGGGGAGAGCTATGCTCGGGATAGGTATACCCTATGAGTTCAAATCAGAAATGAGGAGATCCGTAGGAGAACCAAAGTCACCGACATAGCTCAGGAAGTCGCGAAACTGAAGTGGAAATGGCCGGGGCACATAGTTCGTAGATGGTCGCTGGGGTGCCACGGTGCTCGAGTGGCGACCCCGCACCGGGAAGCGCAGTATTGGCAGACCCCCCACTGGGTGGACTGGCGACATCAAACGAATTGCAGGGAGCCGCTGTATTCAGGCGGCGCAAGACCGAGACCTGTGGAGGTCCATGCAAGAGACCTTTGTCCAGCAGTAGACGTCTATCGGTTGACAAAGAAGAAGAAATTATGAGATCAGAATCACATCAATGTTACATTTCATAAAAATAAAATACGTTGTAATCTTATCATCTAACTTTGGCTTATTACACTTACACGTACAACTTAAGTACCTTCAAGACAAGAGTGAATAGGTATCTTCTAGGCAAGTGCGTTCCAACCTAGACTTCATCACTGCTTTCTTCTAAGCATAATTATTGTCTTCTACTTCTAAGCATAATGTTGCGCGCGAACTTTAAAAGTAATATTTTGTGCATATCGCAGGCATTTGTGATGTGTGATTCCGCCGTTTACATACGGCTTCGTCAGTTTAGAAACGCTCGCTGATATGTAATAGGTATGTCGAAGGCAAAATGACAAAACGTACCATTGTTGGTGCCCGGCCTCAGGCCGGGTACTTAGTTTCCATTTGGCCAATTTACCTAAGTTAAGCCCAATACAACCTAAGTGCCCGGCCTGCGGCTGGGTTCCTGACTATTCATGTATAACCCTAACCTAACCTAACTTTATATTTTGGCAAACATAGTACTTGTTAGGCATAAGAAACAGAACTAAATACTTCAATTTGCCGCGGCATTACATAACAGCGAGCGTTTTTAAATTGACGACGCCGTATGTAAACGGCGGAATCACACAAAATGCCTGCGACATGCACATCAATATTCCGAGTTTGGCTTTCAGAAAATTTGTCGAATATTCGAATATAGCAGATTTAATATTCGAATATTCGGACAAGGCATATTATTCGAATAATTCGAATATTCGAATGCAAGGCCTAGTTGCGTTGCTCACATTCCTGTTTTTTCGTCTATTAATAAATGCTTACTTTGCTACTGATGTCAATGCGTATAAGTTACGCACGGATGAAATTGCTGCCATTTCTGGAGTGGCTGAGCCAAGGTTTGAAGTAATTATGATAGAGGTCTACCTACGGGCTACGAGTGACTCGACACCAGTTATCGTTTGGTTGTTCTCAGTTTAAGAGGTTAGATATTGTAGGACATCGGCTGAGGTATTTTCATCTAGGGTAGACTTAAATCGATTCCGATGAAGTAATTTTAAACACGTAATAGAATAGAGCTGACACACTGTGTGGTTGCTGGTTGGCCTTACCTATTGGATTCAGAGTCGCAGGAGTTATTCAGCTGGGAGCTGAATTATTGTGGTCACCCAAAAAAGACAGACAACGCCCAGTTGCGGGAAAAATCCCAGGATAAGAAAAACCTAGTGCGTTCGAAGAGTTTCTTGGGAAGTGTTAGGTACTTCTTACTTTATTTTTTTATTAATATAAATAATATAGGCACTCACGCGAATACGCGATATACAAATAAAATGATATACCTTCCTTGTTTTCCGGCTTTGATGTTTTTCGCCCATTCGCTGACCGGACCGCGGCGCGGCGTGCAGACCGCTTTCTAAAACCGTGCACAAGTCTACCGGTGCGTGCTCCGCACGCGGATGTAAACACGAGCTGATTATTCAGCCGTAGACATTTTGTATTGACTTTTTTTAGTACATATTTGATTACAAAGAAATGGTGATATATTCTTCAATAAAGTGAAATTACTTTATTGCTTGAAATTCCGTTTTCTATCGTCTATCCTTTCCGACTGCGCAGGCAGTGAATTCTGCTTCAGTGGTTTCTGTTACATTCCACCAGAATTTTATTGTAATTAAGTTTAGAAAAATGTAAGTTAGGTTACGATGGGGCTGGCGTGTCCGTGTCGGACGAAAGCCTCTAAAAAATTAAGATTAAAAAAAAAATCCTTTCCGAAGGTTAAAATTTTGTCACCTATCTTCGAATCAACTCCATGGGTAATATACCTAGAAGTAGCATTTGAGAAACGCGACGCGTGATCGTACAACTAAACGCGAAACTTGGCAGGCAAATCTTTGTTTTGTTTTAGAATTTTTTTATTGCAATGTAATGTATGATGCATCCACAACATTTTGGAAGCGACAGCTTAACATAATTAATCAGATCATTTAAAAAAAATGTCCTGACCTATGGTTTGCTCAAGCACGAAACAGTTCTCGTTAACGAAATAAGTATCTAAAAGATGATCACATGATTACCGATTATACGATAATCCGGCTAAGCTTGAACCTTCTAGGAATTTTTTTTCGCCTAAATCCTCAAACCCAATTCCAACAAGCAGCTTGATGGTATTAGGACTTGGCAAGTCTATATTAATTTAATTTGTATTGCCTCTGCATAAACTGTACATATCTGATTGAAGTGCAAAGATATGCAATGGATGTTCCACATCGCGTAAGTGGTCCAACTTGGCCGTTACGGTGTTCGCGAAGTGGACCAAACGGTACTTATAGCTTCCAGATGCACATGTTCTAATCGCTGTTTACATTTTGTTGCATTGATTAAATATTCGTCTATCATTCAATAATTAGACCGTATAAATCTGAAGTTTAAAGCCTTCGTGTCACGTGTGTGTTACTATGGAATTCGGTTCGCATTGTGGGTTTCTAGGTACGTAATAGAAAAAATATTATACTCATAGATATCAGCTAATTTAGCTTCTTCAATATATTAATAAACCATTTTTAATGGATTGCAAGAAGTTTACATACCTACTTGATAAACTAAGTATAAGTTTGCAATTTTGCCGTTACTCAACCAATTCGGTTACATGAACGTATTTTTTTTATAGGTCCATGTTCAGTTACATATAATTACTGACGAAAACTTCAGCAAGTACCTAATTAGGTAGGTACATACGATTTTTCGCTCAAAATCCCTCAGTGCCTGAAGACTAAAGTCTTCGAACAGTGCGTGTTGCCAGTGACTTACGGATCCGAGACAGGGTAGCTAACTGTGGGCCTCATAAGAAGGCTCAGGGTCACTCAGGGAGCGATGGAGAGAGCTATGCGAGATTAAATCAGAAATGAGGAGATCCGTTGGGGAACCAAAGTCACCGACATAGCTCAGCTAGTCGCGAACCTGAAGTGGAAATGGGCGGAGCACATAGTTCGAAGAGCTGATGGTCGTTGGGGTCCCAAGGTGCTGGAGTGGCGACCCCGCACCGGGAAACGCAGTGTTGACAGACCTAGGTGGACCGACGACATCAAACGAGTAGCAGGGAGCCGCTGGATTCAAGCGGCGCAAGACCGAAGCCTGTGGAGGTCCATGCAGGAGACCTTTGTCCAGCAGTGGACGTCTATAGGTTGATGAAGAAGAAGAAGAAGATACGATTTTTAGTAGAGTTGCCTATCAACCCAATTACAGGAGAACAGGGTTTGGTGATCCGTGGTGGGAAGACCTTTAAGATAATCCTTGAGGGATCAAAAAATTGTAATCTTTATCTGGCCCATCTGATTAGGTGTCTACTCGTGAGGATATTATGTACTTGAGAACTATAGTAAGTAGGTAAGTACAAATTTTCTTATACTCGACTTTACGTACCTACTACTTTAAATGAAATTGTTAATTCAAAACTGAGCGGGCATCATGGGTCGTTATTTTAAATTACTGGCTTTTTTACTCTAGCCCGTAATTATTCCGTTTAAATAATTTGTTACTCGGCGGCCGCTGAATGACTCCTCGCGCCGCCGTCGTCACAACTTTCACTTTAAAGTTTTTTGGATATGAAAGGAATGAATCAGAATGGTTTACGAGCTGCGAGACGAAGAACTTGTTTAGTAAAAGTGGGCATTGTTTGCTTTCTAAAAAAATGTTATGAAAGCCGTCGACTTTGTGGTCTGTTGATACCTATTGATGGTATTTAATTTTTGACCGCGTTTTTTGGTTGAAGTGTCCTTTTATTGTCAGTACATTTTATATTACGTTGATTTTATGTAATTATACTTACCTACCTATAAAACAATATCGAGACTGGCAGACAATGCACAGGCTAAATCCGTGCATCTAAATTTTTGAAATTTGGAGAAAATATTCCCTGAATGGCCTAGAGGGGCACTAAGGAGGAATTTGGTAAAACGCTAAACCGATTAAAGTTTATTTGGTTTCGTTTTAAAGTTTGTATGGAAACCTAAACACACGTAGACCAAGTCGTGAGCATCGGCTAGTATCGAATAATGAATAAAAGTGAGAGTACTTAGATTTTATTATATTTTCAAATCCGGTTGAAAGGACCAAAATTTAAATCTTTAATTTAAAAGATTGGTACTCACCTTTGAAAAGTGAATATGCAAATGTTGCATAACTTTCATATACGTAACTATATATAATTTTAAAACGTAATTTGTTAGACCATACGATAAACTACTCTTCCAAGTAAGTCGATGACAGCACGCGAGCTGTGTATTGACCATTCGGATCGTGGCAGCTTTCATCGCCACTTTCGACACTGTCCGCGAACGTTCCATGACTTTAAACTACACTAGCGGCACGCTATGATGGCCGGTTTGACACATTACAATAGTGATGTGGAATGTCAATTTATTCTCGAACAAAAAACAATTAAGTTTTGTTTTTGTACCTGATTAAATAGGTTTAATAAAACAAAAATGTATATGTTTATTTAATTTATTTGAACGAACTGAATATTTGAATGAAAATGAATATACATACTTTATATGCACACAAGAAACATATGAATACAAAAGATACCAAAAAAGGTGCCACAAAAGGCCATAATTAATCAGATTCGTCCATACTACTATTTTCACTGTCGTCACTGCTATCATCACCTACATTAATAATTATATGTTCGTTTTCTATAATATTATCTATTTTCACATCTCTTTCATAATCTTCCCTTATTAATTTAACAGTTCTATTCACAACCTTTTCCCAGTCTCCTTTAGTCACATGTTCACAAGCTTCTTCTAATAATTTTAGCATTTTTTTTGTGGTAAATGGGGGTTCTGTATTGTGTCTTGCAGCATATCCCTTAATTTGAGCCCACACCAACTCAATCGCATTATACTCACAATGGTAAGGCGGTAACCGTATAACTCTGTGCCCATGTTCTAATGCTATTTCGTCAATGACGTATCGGATCTTGGTTGGTTTGTTTTCTTTTAAAAGACGTACTAATTCCGCTTTTAACATATTCATGTTTGCATCTACGCCATTTTTAACGTATTTCACGCCATAACCAAATGCCGAGTTGTGGTATATATCATATAAAAATAAAAATTTTACCTTTTGTATGAAACAGCTGATATTTTTTTGCGATTTCAGAGGTTTGTCCACATAGTGAAAATTGTTCATATTCACAAGTACATTCACCCCTTAAATGGTGCAAACTGATTTTTCTACACTTGTATACATTTTAGAAATCAATTTAATAAATAAATTTTGAGTCCTAAACCTAAAACTACATTCGATAAAATTTATGAATCTCTGCACATCACTATCGTCAATAAAGTAATACAATTATTTCCTTCAAAGTCGTTATCAATTAATACGGAACTTCATGAGCGGACAAACGTCAAACCGGCCTTCATAGCGTGCCGCTAGTTTAGGTTCTAGTGAACTTGCTTTATTTACAAATTTCATAATAGCTATTGCTCACGACTGTGCCTCGTTGATTATTTATCTAAGTTCATAAATTCTCGTGGAATTCTTTGATTTTCCGGGATAAAAGCCTATGTCTGTCTGCTGTCCAGGTCCTCAACGATATCCATGCAAAAAAATCATGTCGATCCGTAGATTTCGTGCAGTGTGATTGAAGGACAAACAAACACACTTTCGCACTAATAATACGTATTAGCAAGGATGGCACGTATTTATTTAAGTAAGTATTTAGGAAAAATACACAAATTTTGGCCGACAATCGAGTTGAAATAAAAATTAGTTAATTTACTTAAAGTTTAGACTTAAGTTCTGAGAATTGAGATTAATATTTCAAAACTTTTCCTAAAAATCCGATAAAAATTTATAGAAATTAGTAGATACGAATTGTAAATTGTAATGCATAAGGTTGAGTTCACTTGAGTTTAATATACCTACTTAATATTATCTATACATACTAGGTATATAATATTATAAAGAGGAAAGATTTTTTTGTTAGTACCGAATAGGCTCTGTAACTACTGGACCGATTTTTAACCATTTATTCACCAATAGAAAGCTTAAAATTTATTTTCAAAAAATTAGAGATCCTTAAAAAAATTGCAATAATGTAACCCAAAGTAGCAAAATTTTGCTTATAAAATTCATTGTTTGGCGTGTGCTGAGAAAACTATTGATGATACATAAAAATTATGTACTACATGATTAAAGTACTCATTATCTTCTACAAAAAAGTCCCCCGAGGGAATATATTATCTAACTATCATATTTAAGTCACAACTCACAATAGTAGCTTTTGTGTTCTAAAATTTAATTAGATCGTTTAATCATTTATCTTTATCGTAGTATTAATTCTTCCTTACTACACTAGCGGCACGCTATGATGGCCGGTTTGACACATTACAATAGTGATGTGGAATGTCAATTTATTCTCGAACAAAAAACAATTAAGTTTTGTTTTTGTACCTGATTAAATAGGTTTAATAAAACAAAAATGTATATGTTTATTTAATTTATTTGAACGAACTGAATATTTGAATGAAAATGAATATACATACTTTATATGCACACAAGAAACATATGAATACAAAAGATACCAAAAAAGGTGCCACAAAAGGCCATAATTAATCAGATTCGTCCATACTACTATTTTCACTGTCGTCACTGCTATCATCACCTACATTAATAATTATATGTTCGTTTTCTATAATATTATCTATTTTCACATCTCTTTCATAATCTTCCCTTATTAATTTAACAGTTCTATTCACAACCTTTTCCCAGTCTCCTTTAGTCACATGTTCACAAGCTTCTTCTAATAATTTTAGCATTTTTTTTGTGGTAAATGGGGGTTCTGTATTGTGTCTTGCAGCATATCCCTTAATTTGAGCCCACACCAACTCAATCGCATTATACTCACAATGGTAAGGCGGTAACCGTATAACTCTGTGCCCATGTTCTAATGCTATTTCGTCAATGACGTATCGGATCTTGGTTGGTTTGTTTTCTTTTAAAAGACGTACTAATTCCGCTTTTAACATATTCATGTTTGCATCTACGCCATTTTTACGAAGCCATGCGACGATATCAGCTTTCTTTTGGGATTGGGCAGGTGGCTTGTCAATTTGCATCGAGTGGTATGGGGCGTTGTCCATAATTATAATAGATGGTTCAGGGAGGCTACACAACATTGAGGTAAACCATTCAGTAAACTTTTCTCCATTCATGTCTTCATGATAGTCTCCAGTGGTTTTTGACGCAAAAGCCATGAGAGAACCTTCGACAAACCCGTTGATGGTTCCGGCGTGACAAATTATAAGTCGCAATCCTTTTCCTACAGGAACTTTGGAAGTAGATGCTGCTGTGTCATCGTTCCAAGAACGGCCTACAGTATGGTTAGCATTAAGCCATGTTTCATCCAAGAACACAACATTTTGCCAATTTTTGATTTCTTTCACTTGCCGTAAAAAAGTATACCTTGCCATCGCTATATCAAATCTTTCCATCAATATTTTGCGTTTGTTACATTTTTTGTATCGAAATCCAATGGTCTTCAAAATCTTCGTTAAAGAACTTTCCCCACCGAAGAATAATCCAGCTTCCTTCAGTGAATGCACCAACTTTTTTCTTGTTGGATACTCCTTCTGTAAATAGTAGCCGTAAACATGTCTTCGGATAGCATCGGCATCAAAGCTATCGATGCCTACGACTGGTTTTGCTCGTTTTCTCTTTTTTGGTGTGTGAAGTTTATTTTCTTCTGTGCCAGTCTCGCCATATTTTTTTTTAGTTATCCGTCTAACAGTTCGTTGTCCAATATTAAGCGCATCAGCTACGCGTTCAACCACTGACGTTATAGGTAAAATTGGCCCTCCATTTTGAGCTTCACGATCGAAATAGTTACGAAGGCGTATTACGAACTCACGTGTCTGACTATTTAGAACAGTTCTCTGCGTACGTTCGGTCATATCGACGAAATCCACAACAAAGGGCTTGAACAGAGTCCAAATTAACGAGCAAGGGTCAACAGTAATGCAGTATCAATATTTGAAATCCAAAGCCAGGTCAAAACTATATCACAATCGCATTGCACTGACAGTTTATACTTTTCGAAGCAACGTCAATTCGAAACTGCTTTGTTTTGTATTGAGCATTGACGCGAGTTTGCCGGAGGTAGTAGTTGTGCTAGCCAGCGATCCTATGTGACGATCGTATTAGATTCCATTTTTAAAAATTTTCAATTTAGAAAACCAAATGCCGAGTTGTGGTATATATCATATAAAAATAAAAATTTTACCTTTTGTATGAAACAGCTGATATTTTTTTGCGATTTCAGAGGTTTGTCCACATAGTGAAAATTGTTCATATTCACAAGTACATTCACCCCTTAAATGGTGCAAACTGATTTTTCTACACTTGTATACATTTTAGAAATCAATTTAATAAATAAATTTTGAGTCCTAAACCTAAAACTACATTCGATAAAATTTATGAATCTCTGCACATCACTATCGTCAATAAAGTAATACAATTATTTCCTTCAAAGTCGTTATCAATTAATACGGAACTTCATGAGCGGACAAACGTCAAACCGGCCATCATAGCGTGCCGCTAGTGTAATACATATTATTATAAATTCGAAAGTGTGTTTGTTTGTTGGTTTGTCCGTCAATCACGCTGCAACAAAGACGGATTGACGTAATTAGGGTTCCGTACCAAAATGGTAAAAATGGAACCCTTATGGTGAGACTTTCTCCGTCCGTCCGTCCGTCCGTCCGTCCGTCTGTCACAGTCGATTATCTCAGTAACTATTTAAGCTATCGACATGAAATTTGGCATAGTTGTGTATAATAGTGGCCCAATATCATTGGAATAAAAAAAAATCGAAAATTATTTTTAGTTTTATTAAAAAAGGGGGAAAATCGGGGGTTTGAAATTTCAAAGTAAAATAACTATACCGAGTGGGGTATCATATGAAAGGCCTTTACGTGTGCATTCTAAAACAGTTTTTTATTTATTTCTATATATAATAGTTTTTGAGTAATCGGCCAAAATGTCGAAAAAAATACCGTCCCCCCCCCCCCCCTTATCTCCGAAGTTTACCAATTGAAAAATCTGAAATAATTATGGTCAATAGAGGTTTATGTATATTTTACAGGAAAAATAAAATCAACGCGAAAATTATTTTAGTTTAATTAAAAAAGGGGGAAAATCAGGGGTTTGAAATTTCAAAGTAAGATAATTATACCGAGTGGGGTATCATATGAAAGGCCTTTACTTGTGCATTCTAAAACAGTTTTTTATTTATTTCTATATATAATAGTTTTTGAGTAATCGGCCAAAATGTTGAAAAAAATACCGTTCCCCCCCCTTATCTCCGAAGTTTACCAATTGAAAAATCTGAAATAATTATGGTCAATAGAGGTTTATGTATATTTTACAGGAAAAATAAAATCAACGCGAAAATTATTTTAGTTTAATTAAAAAAGGGGGAAAATCAGGGGTTTGAAATTTCAAAGTAAGATAATTATACCGAGTGGGGTATCATATGAAAGGCCTTTACTTGTGCATTCTAAAACAGTTTTTTATTTATTTCTATATATAATAGTTTTTGAGTAATCGGCCAAAATGTCGAAAAAAATACCGTTCCCCCCCCTTATCTCCGAAGTTTACCAATTGAAAAATCTGAAATAATTATGGTCAATAGAGGTTTATGTATATTTTACAGGAAAAATAAAATCAACGCGAAAATTATTTTAGTTTAATTAAAAAAGAGGGAAAATCAGGGGTTTGAAATTTCAAAGTAAGATAATTATACCGAGTGGGGTATCATATGAAAGGCCTTTACTTGTGCATTCTAAAACAGTTTTTTATTTATTTCTATATATAATAGTTTTTGAGTAATCGGCCAAAATGTCGAAAAAAATACCGTTACCCCCCCCTTATCTCCGAAGTTTACCAATCGAAAAATCTGAAATAATTATGGTCAATAGAGGTTTATGTATAATTTACAGGAAAAATAAAACCAACGCTCTAACTAGCATAGTTTTTTTTTATATTAACAATAAACCTCTACAAACAAAGTTAACGATAAATAAGCAAATTAATATAATATTATCGTTTTACTTTTACTTTTGGAGTACGGAACCCTCGGTGCGCGAGTCCGACTCGCACTTGGCCGGCTTTTTTTTTAGATAGGTATAGTTGAGAATGTGGAGGGTGACATAGGCATCCCGGAAAATCAAAGAGTTCCCGTGGGATTTTAAAAATTATATCCACGCGGACGAAGTCGCGGGCATCAGCTAGTATTGTATATAAGTAGAATTAGGTTTTCAAAAATCCCACGGGAATCCTTTGTTTACCCGTGATAATTATCTTCTTCATTGAACTATAGGTTGATCTCTTACTGCGATTATGTATGTACCTATCCTTACACAAAATTCAAAAACAAGTTGATCCATTATTGCTTCGTTGTTGGAAGGCAAATAAACAAACTGTCGTTTTATTGGTTTATGGGTGTCGAGTTGTTTATGCCCTATACAACTGTCACATAAATTCATCACGGAACCACACAATATTCTTGCCCACGATACGTAGGAAACACGGAAATGATTGGTCAATCTTAAGGATGATTACATCTTAAGGATGATTATACGGGTCTGCCCGCGAAATTCAAATTTAATTTGGTTTTTCGCAATTTGTAAACTAATACGACAAACTAGGCTAATGGCATTCTAATTGCGCCAGTAGAATTATCATCTTCACAGGTTTACATAAAAATCTTTACTTGAAAGTGACCAGTTTAAGAAATTAATCAAAATATTGACTAATTTGTGAGTAACTCACGTCCAACTCGGTATTTTGATTAATTTCTTAAACTGGTCACTTTCAAGTAAAGATTTTTATGTAAACCTGTGAAGATGATAATTCTACTGGCGCAATTAGAATGCCTTATGCCTACTTTGTCGTATTAGTTTACAAAATGGGAAAAACCAAATTAAATTTGAATTTCGCGGGCAGACTCGTATAATCCACATTCCACCTTAAAGTAGCATCAACATTTTTTGAAGTCACTACGAATGTTGGAGTCTTGTCTGGATTCCAACGCGCTCGTCGTTGAGTGTGATTCGCTCCATTAACAGCTAAGAGCGATTAGCGAAGTAAACCGTTAAGATTTTATTCAGCTACCGAAGTAAAACGCGATCGCATTTTTATTCAAACAAAAATTATAAATGCGAAAGTGCGTTTGCTCACTTTTTTGGCTGTTTCGAATCTTATTAGTTATGTTATCTTTCCGTAATTTTACAACCGGCGTCTCACGAATCTTGTGGAAATACATATTATTATTATTACGGAAAGGAGATTAGCGAATTCCATAGAGTTTTTGACCCAGACGAACTGAACCGTGGGCCTCAAGCCCACGTTCACGAATCAAACTTCTCATGCTTGTTCTAGTAAACCAGTCTAACAAAAAAGTTCATCAAAGTCTATCAAATAAAGTTGGGAGAAAAAAGATATTCACTTGTATTGCCATGTAACGGTTATTTATAATGTGTACATGTGAATAATTATATCCCCATATATTTTGATCCCCATCTTCTAAAAATATCGGGCTTACATAGAAAAATATTATTTAAAATTAACGGATTACTGAATCTGAACTGTTTTTAAAAATGCTGGGTCAAAATTCGCCAACCTCCTTTCAGCCAAATCGGTTCATTCGTTGTGGATAGGGCTTGCAAATATTCGAAAATTTTGGTATTCGAATATTCGACTTTTTTTCGGGTATTATTCGAATAATTCGAATAATATTCGAATAATTGAAAAAATCAAAAGATGTTATAATAATTATGTTTTTAATTGCCAATTTCTTACTTTGAGTCTAATTTCTCTGAATCAAAACAAAATCTTACTTAAAAATTAATAAACTGTTTGGAATTTGACTGTTATGATACAAATTCAACCCTCCAAAAAAATAAAAAAAAGTTGGTGCAAGACAACCACAACATAACACAGTCTTACAAATCGAGATCTGAGTGTGAGTATTGTAATAATATTTATATAACAATCAAATCAAATAATCAATTACAAAAACAACAACTTGCTTAGAAATAAAGTACTAAATTCTAAACATTATTTTTGGTTCTTTATACTACTTACTTCGTATTACTTACTTAAAAAACTTAAAAGATTTAAAAGAAAGATTTTTAACGTTGATAGAATACAAATAGGTAATTAATCAGTATTACAAGTTAGGAAATTGGACATAACTAGCTGGACAGTGTCCCAGGTACATACTCGTCCACAATGTCAAGTGCAGTATTAAGTAAAGAACTGTAAGGTAATCCCTGGTGAGGGTATCACAAGCCAGCACCGACTTCTCGTAATGGATGTCCTCCAGCCTTATGAGCGCCTGTTGCGTGAACACTGCAGGTCTACAATCAAGTGGTGGAAGCTTAAAGGTGTAAAGAGTATAGAGTTTCAAGCTGCATCTAAAATGGTTGATTGGGAAGTGGAAGGCAAAAACAGCAATGAGCTCTGGCAACTATACCAGTCCAGCATTACTAAGATAGGACGTGATGTACTTGGTGCATCTAAAGGTGGCCGCAGGATAAACAAGGAGACAGGGTGGTGGAGCAAAGTTGTTCAGAAGGCAGTGAGAAATAAGAAGGAACGCTTTAAAAGGTGGCAGCAGACCCAAACGCCACTAGACAAAGAGGATTATGTACGTGCCAAAAACCAAGCGAAAAAGGTTGTGGCAAAAGCACGCGCTGCAATGTATGCTCCACTGTATGACACACAGGAAAGTCACGAGGGGCAAAAACTTATCTATAAACTAGCTAAGTCTAGAAGTACCGCAAGCAAAGACATTACCAAGTGCGTCGCTATTAGAAACTCGGCTGGTGCTTTGGCAACGGACACCCATTCTATTAAGAATCAATGGCGAGACTATTTCAATGAGCTGTCTAACCAGACGTTTGCGACACCACAGCCGCCCCCAAAGACTTTTAACTTGGGGCTAATACCACCCATAACACCCGATGAAGTAGCGAAGTCTTTATACCGTATGAAGAATGGGAAAGCTTGTGGACATGATGGCATACCAATAGAAGCCTGGAAGGCTATGAGTTCCCAAGGCGTACTCCTGCTCACTGAACTTTTTAATATCATCGTATTTACAGGTCGAATGCCAGATGCATGGCGCATTAATATAATAACCCCTATCTACAAGGGTAAAGGCAGTGTACAGGAGTGCGGCAACTATAGGGGGATTAAACTCATGAGCCATACCATGAAGCTTTTTGAACGGATTTTAGACCAAAGACTCCGTCAAGAGTGCTCTGTGTCAGAATGTCAGTATGGCTTTAGGTCTGGATGTAGTACCATAGACCCAATTTTCGCTCTCAGAACACTCATAGAAACGCATACAGAGCGTAATCAACCCTTACATTTGGCTTTTCTGGACCTACAAAAGGCCTTTGACTGTGTACCAAGGGAGCAAATCTGGTTTGCATTGAGGTCTAAAAACGTGCCGGAAGGGTACATACGTATAATCCAGGACATGTACACCCAGACTGAACCTATAGTAAGGACCGCAGTCGGTGACACTTCGACCTTTCCAATCACAGTAGGAGTACACCAAGGTTCAGTGCTAAGTCCGTATCTCTTCTGTGTCGTGCTTGATGCTCTGTCGGCGGACATTCAGAGTACTCCTCCGTGGCTAATGAAATATGCCGACGACATCGTACTTGTCAGTAAGAACAGGGGCGCACTTGAAGTTAAGGTGAACTCGTGGAAAGATACTCTTGAGAAGGGCGGTTTAAAACTCAATACCGCAAAAACAGAGTACATGGCCTGTAGTGTGGGGGATCACGATACCATCCATGTAGATAACGTGCCCGTTAAAAGATCGGATAAGTTTAAATATCTTGGGTCTGTACTACATGAATCCGGAAGCGTCGACTACGATGTCAAGTCCCGAATCGCCGCAGCCTGGGCCAAGTGGAGGGAGATAACGGCAGTAACCTGTGACCCAAAAGTTCCTGTCCGCCTAAAAGGATTGGTCTACAAGAGCATCATACGTCCTGTAATGCTTTATGGTAGCGAGGCCTGGCCAGCGCTAACGAGACATACCCGCGATCTTCACTCCAATGAAATGAAGATGCTTAGGTGGATGTGTGGTGTTACTCGCTTGGACAGAATTCGCAACGAGTACATCCGCGGTAGCCTTGGTGTGCGAGATATCGCAGACAAAATGCAAGAGTCTCGGTTGCGTTGGTTTGGCCACTTACTGCGCCTTCCTCAAAACTATGTGGGTGACAGGTGCCTAAATATGCCCGTCCCTGGACAGCGGTCCCGAGGCCGGCCAACGAAACGGTGGATTGACATAGTACAGGCAGATGCACGTGCCAACGGTCTTCGTAAAGAGGATGCTTTAGATCGTGCAAAGTGGAAGAAACTTAGCAGGAAAGCGGACCCTGGCGTATGCCGGGACAAACGCTAGGAAGAAGAAGAAGAATGTCAAGTGCAGTATTCTTAACGAGGGTGGAGTGGAGCATGAACATTTTTTTTATATAATAATAATATCTTTATTCATTGAACATGATGTTCATCTTCAGGCCCAACGCTGAGAAACCCTGCTAAGATCATTGAGCACTGTATTGAGGTCGCTCAGAGTCTCTGTCATAACGACTATGTCATCGGCAAATCGCAAGTGAGTGATGTACTCACTCACCGTTTATGTTGATGCCAAGTCCGTTCCAATCCAGAAGCTTAAAGACGTCCTCCAATGCAGTGGTAAATAGCTTCGGGGAGATTGCGTCTCCCTATCATACTCCACGCTGCAAGTGGATTAGTCTGGTCCTGTATACGTAGTGACGTTTTCATACAAGCACGTCAACACTTGGATATACCGGTAGTCAATACGGCATTTCTGCAGTGACCTCAATACAGCCCAAGTTTCCACCAAATCGCAGGCTTTCTCATAGTCCTCAAACGCTAAGCAAAGTGGCGGGTTATACTCTTCCATCCATCATTTTGTATAATCTGCTGCATCGTATGAATGTGATCTATGGTGCCAAAGCCTTTTTGGAATCCGGCTTGTTAGGGAGGCAGGAAGTCGTAGAGACGAGCGAGACGATTCGTAATGACTCTCGTGAACAACTTATAAACATGACTCAGCAGCAAGATGGGTCTATAATAATTCTTCAACAAGGTATTATCACCCTTTTTGAATAACAGAACCACCACGCTCCTGTGCCATGCTTCGGGTGGTATACCCTCTTGAATGACGGAATTGAACAATCGCTGAAAAATCTTAAGTACCGGTTTTCCACCCGCTTTCAGGAGTTCCGCAGTGATTCCGTCATCACCAGGCGCCTTGTTGTTGAGCTGCTTGAGAGCCATACTAATCTCTTATAGGCTGACGTCGGGGATATCTTCGGTATAGTGTCGGGTCAGTTTGGCTCTGGGATCTTTGGCCAAATCTTCAACAGGTTTTTGAGAAAGAGATCAACATCCGAATCCAACTCGGCTGGGCAGCATTTGGGAAGCTCTGAGATGTCTTCTCGTCCAAAATCCCTCAGTGCCTGAAGACTAAAGTCTTCGAACAGTGCGTGCTGCCAGTGATGACTTACGGATCCGAGACATAGTCACTAACTGTGGGCCTCATAAAAAGACCCAGGGTCACTCAGTGGGCGATGGAGAGAGCTATGCTCGGAGTATCCCTGCGAGACCAAATCAGAAATAGGGAGATCCGAAGGAGTACCAAAGTCACCGACATAGCTCAGCGAATCGCGAAACTGAAGTGGAAATGGCCGGGGCACATAGATCGAAGAGCTGATGGTCGTTGGAGTCCCAAGGTGCTGGAGTGGCGACCCCGCACCGGGAAGCGAATTGTTTGCAGACTGACCCCACTGGGAGGACTGACGACATCAAACGAGTTACAGGGAGCCACAGGATTGCCACAGCCACAGTCAGGTGCCCGGCCGCAGGTCGGGCACTTAGGTTCCATTTGGTCAATATACCTAAGTTAAGCCCAATACAACCTAAGGGCACCTGACTGTTCATGTATAACTCTAACCTAACCTAACTTTAGATTTTGGCAACAGCGAGCGTTTCTAAACTGACGACGCCGTGTGTAAACGGCGGAATCACACAAAATGCCTGCGACATGCACATTAATATTCCGACTTTGGCTTTTAGAAAATTGGTCGAATATTCGAATATAGCAGATTTAATATTCGAATATTCGGACAAGACATATTATTCGAATAATTCGAATATTCGAATATTCGAATGCAAGGCCTAGTTGTGGAGTTATAGAGTAACAAACATCCATACATCCTCTCAAATTTTCGCATTTATAATATTAGTAGGATGATGTAGTCATCAACGTGATGAAGGCTCTAGTGCTGATCTATGCGACTTTTAAAAAAAATCACGTCGATCCGTTGCTTCATAGCTGCGTGATTGAAGGACAAACCAAGAAACAAACACACACATTACATTAGTAATGATACTAGGTATTGGTATTTAGTAGGTATACAAATCTACCTAAGTAGTTCTTGGTCATTTATTTTCACAATGCAATAAGCCCCATAATATTTCCAAGAGTGTGCGCAATAAAGACCGTCTTTTGTTTTCACGGACCACGAACGAATCAGAGCTCAATGCGTATTTTCATATTTTAGAAAGTGAAGGTTTCCATTTACATATGTAAAGTAGGTGTACGAGGAAAGCACGACTGAGAAATCCTCGTGACCTCTATCAACACTATCTAACTGTTACAATAATTATATTCCTAAACATCACTTGCATGAATGGATAATGACGTCATACAAAACCGGCGTTATAAACTAAAATTGCACCCATATGAGTAGCGATTCTCATAAAACTAGTTAGTCTACAGTCTGTAGGTATATTAGAAATAGAAGTAGGTATATTAGAATTTGTTGGTTTGTCCTTCAATCACGCTGCAACAGAGCTACGGATCTCCGTGATTTTTGCATGAGTATACTTAGTTAAGGACCTGCAGAGTGGCAGGCTACTTTTTATCCTGGAAAATCAAAAGAGTTCGCGCGGGATTTTATAAACTAAATCAACACGGGCGAAGTCGCGGAAATCAGCTAGTTTAGAATAATCAAAGCAGGAAATAGGTATATTCCTTGAGTACCCTAGAGGTGCACTAAGGAAGGTTTTTTTTTAATTTAATCCTTAAAACATTTTGTGAAACCTAGGCTTACGTGGGCATCAGCTAATTATACAAAAACCTAAGCTTAGCATCTAGGTATTATGTAATGTTTTGTTGTTATAATGTTCGGTAACATATTATGTACTAGTTATCGCCATTTTTAACCACCGACAAAAAAAGAGGGGTGTTATAAGTTTGACGTGTGTATCTGTTCCCTCGTAGCAGCCTCCCCAATGGACCGATTTTGATGTGGTTTTTCTGTTTGAAAGCTAACGTAATCGAGGTGGATCTTAGCTATAATTTATGAAGATCTGCTCAGGCGTTTGAAGATTATCAGCTCATTTCCTACTTGATTAAAGGTTCTTAAAAGCTTTCACTGGTGAGATTGATTTCAAATTTGGTGTACTGTTACTTCGGATTATTTCCAAGGCATGGTAACCTTGAGTTGTTGCTGCAGCATCAAGTAGATAATATTTTGGGCTCATTAGAATGGTCTAAATGAGTAGGTGTTAGATACAAGATGCTGTTGGGGGTCAAGGATCGAGGAGGATCTGATGATGGAGCAGAAAACTGGATAACCGGATGTCACGTATATCGTAGTAAGTAAGTCCGGCCATAGATTGTCGGGGGTGTTTTAAATTTTTAATTTACATTTTGTTATATATTATACCTACCTACCTATCCGCTAAGAAAACCGATAAGAAAGGCAAACTAAAAAACCACTTAACTGACATCAGCTTAAACACATTTTATCAAAATCGTTCCACTGAAACTTTGAATCGCAAACGTTGAAGGGAAATGTTGACGTGAATAACCAAACATTAAAGTATGTACTTAAAACTTTAGGACAAAACTATTAGATTCAATTCTAATATTTTTTTTCTAATTGGATCTTATACCTAACTGTTTATGCAAATGTATTATGTTTTTTGTGATTGAGATTGATGTAATGTGATTGAATAAAATATCATAAATAATAATTCATGTATAATACTTATTGCTTTACATTTTTATTTTACTTTCTCCACTGAGAACGTCGAAATATGTCTCGATATTATGCCCACTTTCACAAATATAGATGGCGTACCTACGCGATTGAGGCGGGAAAAGTAGAATGCGGCACATTTAAAACATTCCAATGGTATCATTTTACGTATCAATATCCTTGAACATCACCAGAACACTTTCCTAATTTGGAAATTCGCAAACCGTCCTTTGAACTTTCACCAGATCTTCGAAATTTTCACTTCCTGCAAAACCCTTTAACTTCCAAATTTTCTTACCTTATCTATTTCCAAATGGCAATATCACTGAATCACTGAACACTTATCGATATCTTCCACTAGGTAGCTAACTGTCACCGGTGAAAGTGCGTCTTGCTTGTGCGATGGTTTGACTTGCAATGGATGGTGCGCCTTGAACTTCACATTTATATATAAGATGACCCAGTTACGATGAAAACAACTAACTGTGCTAGTCGGTCCGTCTGCCCAACCTGTCCATCCCGTTGTCCGAACCCCACGATCCTGAGGTCCTTGTCAAGGACGTCTGCATTCATTAAGTTAAGGGGTAAATGCGTTATCTCTTGGTCCTGCAGTATGACTTCGACGCCAAAGTTCAGCTAAAGTTACTAAACACAGAACTTCGCAAAAGATTTACTTTGGAATTTATTCCCTGCAAATTCTAAACTTAGCCAGAAAGAGTTATTGTATGTAGGTATGAGATATTCAATTATATTTCGTTGTTACAGGTAATTTGATAATGCCGTGTGGTGACGGCAGATCATAATACAGTTGTCACCAACTCTCCTCCTCCCGCGGGTGTCGTACGAGGCGGCTAAGGGAGTATAATGGAGAACGGGCAGCAGCGTCCTCTGTGCTACTACTACCATCTACTGCGATCACCAACCCGTGTGCCCCGCGTGGTGATTATGGGCAAACCCTCCCCTTGGGGGAGGCCTTTAGTCCAGCAGTGGACTGTTATAGGCTATTGATGATGATGAGGTAATTTGAGAAGGTGCTTGCTGTGAAATTGGTAAGTGAATTGTAGTATGTCCAGTCAGAGTTAAGTTGTTTTTAACTAATTTAAAATGGTCCAGCCAAGGACAGATACATTGACTGATGATCTATGTACATTGTACAACATATTCTAATTGACAAAATGGTAAAGAGGAAATCTTCAAGGAAGAATATAGGTACATAAATATGTAGAATACTTTGGAAGTGCTACAGTTTGCTTTAATAGTGCTTTAACGTTAGAACCTATTGTTATCAATCTGATTGATGCATCCAGGACAAGAAGATGATGATGAATTAGATATTAGCTCTCTATTGGGTTAATTACTTCATATTCTGACAGAAAAACTGGACAAAATTAGGAAAAGATAGGGAAAAGTGGAATAGTTTATATCTCTTAAAAATTATAGTTAAAACAAATTAATTAAGATAAGGAAATAAATTTAGAATATGAGTACTTGTAGTATGTAAGTTCTGACAATACTAACTATATTTCACCATTACATTGTAAAATTCACCATATACTAACAATTTCGGAACTGTAAACTAGTCAACTGTATAGAATACTGATATGGGAATAAATGGCTTTTTATTTATTCTGACAGAAAAAATGGCATCACTAATGGACGATGCAAGACGCTACTTAGTTCTTACCTCCAATATGCTACTTAGTACTTTAGCCCTTTGCAATACACTACTTAGTACTTACCTACTGTGGTTGGTACCTTTCAATAATATGGATGTAGAACATAGAACGATTAAAAAGTTTATCGATGATTGTTGAGCGTCAGGCTATATGGGAGATTCTCACGGATCACGACCCATTGTTGCGGTTAAACTAATCATAGCATAGCTTTTTCCTATATCTACTTAGGTATAGATAACAATACTTTGATGAAGAACGTATCTACCACTTTTATGTTTTGCTTGGGCATAACTAGTTTACTGCCAATAAAAAGAATGGGTGTTATGTGTTCGACATGAATTAATTCTGGCTGCTGCATCTGCCTTTGTAACCTAGATTGCATAACTTTTGGTATATTGAGGTATGTAGGTACCTTTGTGTATTAATTTACATGTAATCGAAGCTATCGATCTTATTGAATGAACTTAAATAAGCCTGAGAACTGAATTAATTTTAGGGTAATTGTACATCTCGACCGCACTTAATTCAATTTTATTAATTTTTTTCATGGACAACTCGACCACACGTACAAAGAACAGTCATTTAAAGTCACAGAGAGGTTGGGTTGAGGTTTAAAAAGTACAGTAAGTAGCATACTAATATCCTTTATATAAATATGAAAATATGATAAAAAGTAGCCTTTTCACTTTTCAGGTCCTCAACTCCTCAACTATCCAAAAACCACGTCAATCTGTAACTCCGTTGGCGTATAATTGAAGGATTAATATGTGAAAAGTAGCATACGAATATCCCGCGGGAACTGTTTGTTTCCCGGGATAAAAAGTAGCTTTTTCACTTTTCAGGTCCTCAACTATGCCTATCCAAAAACCACGTCAATCTGTAACTCCGTTGGCGCATAATTGAAGGATTAATATGTGAAAAATAGCATACGTATATCCCGCGGGAACTGTTTGTTTCCCGGGATGAAAAGAAGCCTTTTCACTTGTCAGGTCCTCAACTATGCCTATCCAAAAAACCACGTCAATCTGTAACTGTTGGCGCATAATTGAAGGATAAATATGTGAAAATAGCATACGAATATCCCGCGGGAACTGTTTGTTTTCCCGGGATAAAAAGTAGCTGTTGTTGTTTTTCAGGTCCTCAACTATACCCATGCAAAAAATCAATCAAACCGTTGCTCTGTTGCGGCATGATTGAAGGACAAACCAAAAAATAAACACACTTTCGCATTTATAATATTACTTATTATTTATAATATTTATAATAACATTAATTACTTACTATAAACATAATATTACTTAATATTTATAATATTTATAATAAAACTAATTATTTAATAGGCTACTTTTTATCCCGGAAAATCAAAGAGTTCCCGAGGGAATTTAAAAACTAAATTCACGCGGACGAATTCGTGGGCATCAGCTAGTTATTTTATATATTTTGTATTGTACATTGTTACATGTTTTAAAATACAATAAACCTACCTATTTTATTGATTACACTTTTATTTTATAGTCAAAATTCAAAGAAAAAGTTCGCTCTTTCAAAAAATACCATTCATACATAATATTGAAGTCCTAATAATATGTATGAAACGCTGATATAATTTTTGTTAGCAATTTCATTTATGAGTTAAACAAAATATTAGATACGTGAAACACTTTTGTATTTGACTGTACATAAACAACTCATTATTTTGCTGTTGGTCGAGTTATCCATGAAAAAAAATAATAAAATTGAATTAAGACAACTCGACCATTCGGTCGGGTTTATTGCGGTCGAGATGTACAATTACCCACTAGAGCAATAGTTTACGACGATCAAAGAATTAGGTATTTTATACAATTGCCTACTACATACATACAATATTGATTTTCTGGGAACTTCTTCGTCCTTCGGTGTCCAGTTCATTGTACAACTATGTTTTATTTTGTTTCAGGGGTCGAGGATCTGAAGAGTGGCACGGGATTTTTAAAATCTAAATACGCGGGCAAATTCGCAGGTATCAGCTAGTAAAAAATTAAATACACATTAATTATTTATTGGATAGAAACAGGCGTTACTTTGAGGAATTCCATTATACTTATATTTAAAGTAGCTAGGTACAATTAGTGTAAATTAAAAAAATATTTTTGAAAAACAAGCTTTTAGTAGCTGGCTACATAATCCGACTCTGGATATCATCTAGGACCAAAGTACTCGTCAAGGCCAATCAAACGAGCCCAAACTCGATGGGGTTACGTCGTTTATTACAGAGTTGCCAAAACCACCTTACGGCTTCATCATCAGACCCTGGATATCTCTAGGACTAGTGGAGTACTTGTCAAGACGAATCACACGAGCCCAAATATCAATGGGGTTACGGTTAACAAAAACACAAGTACTTAACTTCTTCGTTGTCAACCGACAGACCTCCACTGCTGGACAAAGGTCTCTTGCATGGACTTCCACAGGCTGGTCTTGCGTCGCCTGAATCCAGCGGCTCCCTGCGACTCGTTTGATGTCGTCGGTCCATCTAGTGGGGGGTCTGCCAAAATTGCGCTTCCCGGTGCGGGATCGCCACTCCAGCACCTTGGGACCCCAACGACCATCAGCTCTTCGATTTATGTGCCCCGCCCATTTCCACTTCAGTTTCGCGACTCGCTGAGCTATGTCGGTGACTTTGGTTCTCCTACGGATCTCCTCATTTCTGAATTGACCTCGCAGGAATACTCCGAGCTTAGCTCTCTCCATCGCCCGCTGACCCTTTATGTTGATGCCAAGTCCGTTCCAATCCAGAAGTTTCAAGACGTCCTCCAAAACAGCGGTAAAGAGCTTCGGGGAGATTACGTCTCCCTTTCGCAGTCCACGCTGCAAGTGGATTGGCCTTGTAGTCTGGTCCCGTATAAGTACTGACATAGTGGCGTTTTCATACAAACACTTCAATACTTGGATATACTGGTAGTCGATTCGACATCTCTGCAGTGACCTCAATACTTACCGCCCAAGTTTCCACCGAATCAAAGGCTTTCTCATAGTCCACAAACGCTAAGCAAAGTGGCCGTCTATACCTATACTCTTCCGACAATTCTACTCTACTTAACTAATATACCTAAATTCTCTTTATTCCTCAGATATATCTGAATCTGATCGAATGGCTTCGACACCAATATACCTTCAGAGGTAAGTGTAGGTAAGTGTTTTACGTTGCTATGAAATTACTGTGATTGATTAGAATTTGTAACGTTGCACGCGCTTTGCTATTTAATTTACACT
This sequence comes from Oeneis ivallda, assembly GCA_029955525.1. Taxonomy (NCBI): domain Eukaryota; kingdom Metazoa; phylum Arthropoda; class Insecta; order Lepidoptera; family Nymphalidae; genus Oeneis; species Oeneis ivallda. The sequence continues at coordinate 15,228,857 of JARPMR010000018.1, read as the reverse complement.
GTTTAATTTATTGAAAAATAAACATTTTATTTGATTTACCTACTCATTGTTTTATTTTAACGAAAAACACTGGAATAGACTAATATTCTCTTCTCCCCTTCAATTAAGCGGAAAGCTTGTGTTAGAAATGGGTACGACAATAGTGCAACGGCTGGGATTCGAATCTGCGACCTTTCAATTTTCAGTCTGCACCTTTAACCGTTGGCTATTTTGTTGGACTGTTGCCGAAATAGCTCAGCAAGGTCGCCGCACCGCGCCGATGTATCATTGCTCTAAGGTGGCTCTAAGGCTGGAATCTACTGGAATAGACCACACTCTGTCTCCGCTCAGACTCAGGCACATAAAACGAGACAGATTTATGTCAGAGCATATTTGTGTTTTGTTTTAATTCCATCTTAAGTCCGAGCTTAGTCGGAGCACTCTTATCAATCTCAACTAATAATATAATTGACTGGAACTAATAATAATAATTATAGCAACATGCGACTACTTCTTTCGTGGCGGGGACTCTACCATGCGATTTAGTGTAGCCGCCGCGTATGCTAGTGAACCTGCCAAGCATAAAGTAATACCACAGAGTAAGGATAAGTAATACCTACTATGTCGGCAGAGTGCAGACTGTAGATTCGTCACTTATGAAGTTAGTACCTACCTACAAATCAAATGAGACGGTAAAGCGTATAAGTTCAAATATGGTTGAGCGAAGCAACGCGCGGCTGGATCATGCGACAGTGGTCATGCTAGTGAACGGGTGCCAGCGGTGGGAATGGGGCTGCTTTCTGTCTGCCCGTCTTAATATGTATTGAATTGTATTACGCATTTTTGGAACTTCCTCTCATTGTGGAATAGTCTATACTCTATTCTATTCTAACAAGTTGCATGGGATAAATCGGCTTGGCATCCAGCTGCCCACTAGATAGTATAAAAAACTTATTACAATTTAATAGCTACATAATAATATTGTAAAATGATTATTTTGAAAAGAGCTGCAACTACTGAATTTCTTGCCGGCTCTTCTCGGCAGAATCCGCTTTTCGAACCGGTGGTAGAATCATGACGTGTCATAAGAGCCGCAGGATGGCCTACGTGAAATAAATTATTTTGAATTTTAAGTTTTTTTTGTTTGATTTTGTTTTTTTATTAAAATGTTACAAAAAAACTTATAGCTAAACTAATCTAATTACTAAGTATACAATTCATGCCCGCGTGGAATGGTGCCAAGAATACTGGCTGCATTTCCGCGCTGGACAGCCAGGTTGATCCTTTGATTTTAAGTTATCATATCAACTTATCATCGAGGTAAATATAGACGTGAACTAAGTATGGTCAAGATTCAGGAAGAGATGGTGTTGAAATTCAAGCGATTCCATGTTCAATTACCTACCTATTGACATGACGTATCTACTTATAGGTACCTACGAACTCGTGTGGTGGGCACATTTTCTATGTAGTATCTAGATACTTATTATGCAAAGAAACGTGTTCATCTCAGTTCTTAGCTATAATGTAGGTAATTCTACAATTTTATTAAAAAAAGAAAGGTGGGAAAACCCCCACAACATATTTATTGAAACTTTGTTTATGTCTTGAAGCGAGAATCGCTATCAAACGACTCAAACGTACCTAACATGTAGCTGTATGAGTCAACTGCACTTTCTTATTCGGGGAAATACGGACACGTCGCGGCGGATGAAAGTCTCACCTATTTTTGTATAATTAAGTAAAATAATATTGAATTTGGAAAGAGGAATTATGTATAGGTACTATGTCTTACTATTAGTACTGTTTCCGACTCCGAAGAGACTACCAAAGAGTGACTCGTACTTGGCCGTATTTATTTTTGTATATGGGCTCAAATAAGTAAGTACTTACCCAATTGAGAACAAAAATAATGGCAATATTTATAGTAAATTAAAAAAAAATAGATAAAATTTGGTGAGAGTAGCTACATATTTGGACGTAGTTAGGCAAAAACGTTCCAACCCACAGCAAGTTTTCAGACAGATTTATATGTTTTTAATAAAAAAAATTTAGCTACGAATGTGTTATGCATTGTGGGTTTGTAACATTGGAAATAAAAGAATGATGTAAGGACTGGAATGTTTTTAGTATTAAATGATGAAGGGTGTTTTAAAACAGTAGCCTAGTGCTAATAACTCAATTTTGACAGACTTGCGGGTTGGAACGTTTTTGCATAACAACATCCATTTAGCTCTATCTACTACCTATATACAGCGTAAGTAGTAAGTAGGTACCTAATATTTTCCAAATAAACGTGAACGTTCTCCATTTGATGCGTAGGTATAATATGTTTGATCCATTTTACTTACATGCGCACGGAACCATCTAACAACAAAGTCAAGTTTCTAAATTATCCCTAATTCACACCAGACTGTATCTACCTAAACAGGTAGAATATGTTACTGCTCATGCTATAGGTACACATACAGTAGGTATATTTATCAATTATCACGTCGAAGTTAACTGTGAATTAGGCATGCGAGCTACTTTTCTCTTCATTGGACTAAAAATAAAATGTCATTTTTAGGGTTCCGTAGTAAACAAGGAACCCTTATAGTTTCGCTATGTCCGTCCGCGGTTTAGCTCGGAGATTATTGGTACTAGAAATCTGTAATTTGACGAGGGTATAAATATCAATCACGCCGACAAAGTGGTGAAATAAAATTGTGAAAAATATTTTTTTTTAGGGTACCTCCCCTACATGTAAAGTGGGGATGAATATTTTTTTTCTCGTCTATCCCATAGTGTGAGGTGTCGTTGAATAGGTCTTTCAAAAATATTGTGGGTGTGGGAACACCATTTTTCAATTCAGGGATCGGTTTGTGAAATATATTTTAAAGTGCTAAATTTTATTAGAGTCAATTGTCCCCCCTCTGCCAGCTAAATGGTTGTATAAAGCATACATGAAAAAAATCACAGCATGTAGTTTATTATTTAATTTTTATATTATTTATATTATTTAATATTATATTATATTAATTATATTATTTAATTTTAAAGGAAAACTATCACGGCTAAGTAGGGTTCATTAGTTAAGGAGTTATATCTGTTTGTTCCAAGTTAGGTATTACACGTAGTGTAAGTTGCATATTTTGTAGTACCTATATTATAGTATTTAAACCATGGAACTCAAAATGTATTCAATATTCATAAATAAAAATAAAAGCACTATCCTATGTTAGCAATAATATTTGAGACTTTCAACTACGGAACCCTACACTGCGCGTGGCCCGACACGCACTTGGCCGGTTTTTAAATATAAGAATTTCCCCTTGTCGATAGGTAACTTTGTGTTTGTTTGTTGGTTTGTCCATCATCCGCGTCGCAAGAGAGCAATGAATCGATGTGATTTTTTGCATGGGGACTTGGAGATTGAAATAGGCTACCTTTTATCACGGAAAAACAAAGGTTTCCCGCGGGTATTTGTAAAACCTTGCTCAACGAGGATGATGAAGTCGCAGGCAAAAGCAAGAGGAAAATATTCTTTTATCGCAGGTATTATTTAGGCTTAGGTATAATATCAGCTTAGTAAGTAAATGCCGGTAAGCCGTTACCATTATTTATTTATTTAAAACCTTCATAATAGGCATGATGATTGATGACCGATTTTGAAAAACTGTTGGATGACGTTCGCAAGTACCTACCTACTACCTATTTCGAAAAAATATCTTATTTCCATTGCCATTCCATCAAAATTGCCATTTCAATTTTATGTTTTAAAATTCACGCATAAACGCTCGAGGGCGTCATGGCGTCGTTCGTGACGTCATATTCTCTATGTTTTTCATAGTAGTTTATTAAAGTTTGAACATAGATTTGAATGTGTGATGTGAAGTGTCGCTCTGATTGGTGTTCAATCCAATATGGTGGATTGCTGTATTTTATAGTTTCATTATCTTATCAAAATAAATATCAATCTCGCACAAAATAGAAAAATAAATACGTTTTTGTTAATCTATGAATCCTATTTCATTAATTAAATTCATAACTTCATTCCAGCCGATGGCCAAGTGGGGGGCAAGTTGATATTATTATGGAGGACGATAAAAGTTTGAATAAATAAAACATGCGTTGAGTTGGCAACGAAGCACGAAGCAACGGATCGATGTGATTTTTTGCAGGGGATACCAATTTGGCAGCGGTACCTGCATTTCAATGATGAAATATTATACTAGTACCTATATTTTTCAAATGTCTAGGGGGGGCAGCTGCCCCTACCTACCCCCCTTGGCGACGCCCAGACTTCATTGATTCTTGATCATCATTGCCTAGCCAAGCGTACATTCTACACAAGCGTAACTTTCACCTGCCACATTTTAGATCGTTACCAAATTAGCAGTAAAAATGTTTTTGCGTTTGTTATAGAAGTGGATGTAAATAAAAACATTACACTTCTTGCAGAGCCGAGTGGGGCACTGGGACAGCAAAGTGTTGGCTTTCGTGACAGTTGTAGGGCTGCCACAGTGCCATCCAATTGGATATTTGACTGTGGGGCATTTTCATTTTAAATGGTGCAGGTTGTAAAAAGTTGATGAGAAGCTCATGTCTGTTTCATAACATTTTTGTCCTGGTTGCTATATTAACAGTTGTTAACTAGACGTGACGAATGTAGCTCGTTTTTAAAAATAAAATAAAACACTCTTAAACTAGTGGTTCGCCCCGAACTGAGACCTCGCGGTAACGGTATCCCATGATTATTCATTCAATCGATACATGATAACCAAAACTGACATTATTATTATGCCCGTTTTCACCAAACATACCTAAATCATCCCCTAAGTAGGAGTCTCTTAACGTAGGTAGCTCCTAAATACAATCCTAAGTCCTAACATCCGTCCCAATATCCTTTTAGGTGTCCCGTACAGGATCGTGATAAATAAGTTGACAGAAAACATCAATCACCTAACTTATAGGTAGCCCGTAAAGGTTAGGGAACGTTAGTGAAAACATTGAATTATTATGTAGGTACTAACGAGTGAAACCGGGTTACGGGCATCTGTACAAATCGTCATCTATCGACGCGAATAGAAAATATACAATATTTAACTATTTAACTAAAAAATAATTTTAATTGAATAATATGGTACAAAAAAAATTACAATACAATTATTGTATTATAATAAGTAACTAAATAATAATGGTCGACGCAAAACTGTTTTTGGGATAGGTCGTTAGTCGTAACTCGTAGTTCCATGGGAATAGTTACTGACTGCGCCATCTATTAGCATTATTGTGAAGCTATGTTGATGCTATATGAATTACTGATGTACATTAAAAATTAAATAATCTCGTTTCTTTATAATATTCATATAATTTTAGTATTTGTTGTTCAAGTACAGGATATAAGTGACCTAAAAACATAAAATCAGTTTGAAAATCCATAGCGGATTTTCCTAGAGAGCGTCTTCAAGCGAGCGTATAAAATCGCCACTTTGAAAGCCCCCCATTTCGTCAATTTTAAGGGAAAAATTAAAAAAAATATATTTTTGTACTCAGTTCAAAATTATCTTTAAAATGATACGTAACAATTTTATGTAACGCGATATTTTTTTTTTACTTCGCATTCGGTTCTATGAGAGCCCCCCTGAAATAAAGATTTTTATAACTTTTTAAGCCATTTTCGGCTGGAGGCCATCGGTTTACATATTATATCTAAATTTGAAGTAATTACGTTCAGTAATTCAAAAGTTATAAGGCTCTGACAGACGGACGGACGGACGGACGGACAAGTGCAAATCGTTCTAGTTAACTCAGAGACCTCGCTTCGCTCGGTCAATTATTATCAGAAACTTATCCAAATCTATTTATATGCATTCAACAGAGTTCAAATTATGTACCGCTCAAGAAAAAATAAAGACGAACATTCTATACACAAAATAAAACCGTTACCAAACCACAATAAAGTCTTCTGAACCAAATTTTTGGTAACGAGAGATTGCCGCACAACTTGACACACTGTCCATGACTACCTTCAAAATGGTTCATCTTTGAAAATTGTACTCAGGGTTCCATGAAGACTAAATTTGCCCGGTAAATATTCATATTTTAATAGTACAGCGTCTGACTAACCAGACTTGTCCGGTAATCGCGAATTTGTAAGACAAGCTTTTTATCAATTTATTTGTTAATATATTTACTACCTGTTGTGAATAATGTAATTTAAATTCATGAATTCACATATGATCGAAGATGCTTTTGACGATGCTGATCATTTGCTTACTTCGATCACAATATGATCGAAGTAAGCAAATAAAAAAATTCTTTCTAATCCTATCCAGTTTACGTAGGCTGTAGACAGGAAATATTTCAGTATGAATATCGAAGTATGAAGGTTGGTATGAAGTTTTGTTAAGTTGACAACCCTAACTATTCACTATTTAAGCGCGCATGGCCTAGAACTTAGAAGGACACGCATTCCTTTCTGATTACCTACCAACGTTATCATTACGTTTTTGGCACACACCTAATTGTGATTATGGCGTAGAAAATTATGGGAATCTATTGGATTTTTTCTATCGATTCCATTGAACGATTATAATATTTATCCAATAGGTATAATATTTAATTATTTACCTATGTATTCTCTGTATACATTTAAGTAGGAACTAAGAGTATGAAAAAATCTGTGCCCTCTCGGTGCTTATTCATTCATTTTTTTATTTGATAATCCTCGATTGCGATCTCACCTGATGGTAAGTAACGATGCAGTCTAAGATGGTAGTGGGCTAACTTGGAATAGGTATGGCAATGTACATTCAACCCATACCCTAATCGGTTTCTACACGCCGCGCCCCCGCCATCGTGCTGGAACGCTTTATCGCTTGGCGGTACTCTTTCACGGTAGGGTGGTGACTAGCCACGGCCAAAGCCTCGACCAGACCTTCGTAAATCCACATGTAATGTAATGAAACTTGTCGATTCCGATAACGAAGCCGATTCCGTAGTCGACATCGAATCGAATTCTCTAACCGAACGTTCTGAATCGCGCGACAAAAAATTTTCGATACGAGATCGATATCTAATCGTATCGAAACGGGAAGATATCGAAATGTTCTGAATCGGGGTGCAGATACAATTCAGAAAATTATAAATTCCCAAATTGACTCCACCGAGAATCGAACCCGAGATCTCCCAGTCTATCTTTCGCTCGCCGGCCCACTACCTTTTAGACACGGGTCTCTTCTATCTATCTTCTATAATATAATAAAACTGTAACAGGTCCAATTCTGTACATTGAAGATATTTTGAAAATTTTTGTTTGAGGCCACTCTATAATCGATACTGAAGCCAAAACAATTTTTTTAAAATTTTTTGTCTGTCTGTCTGTCTGTCTGTCTGTCTGTCTGTCTGTCTGTCTGTCTGTATCTTGGCCGCGCATCACGCCGAAACTACTGGACGAATTTAAATTAAACTTGGCATGATTTAAGTTCATACTACGAGGTATAATATAGGATACTTTTTATCCCGAAATTCAGCACGGTTCCCTTGGGAGATGGGATGAAAGTCAAAATGTGTATTTAGCTGTAATTCATTAAGGCGTATTCCGATTTTATTCATTCTTTTTTTGTTAGAAAGCGGGTTCTTTTAGAGATTGTCCTGTAATTATGTCAAGGTCTTCAATTTAGTAGTTCAGAAATTATAGACATCACAATCTTCAGTATAAGTTCCAAATAACTTGAACCCCGGAATCCACAGGATACTTTGAATGTACGGCTCATCTTAAGCTGGCAAGCGTACTTTATCGTATATAGCCATCGTGGATAGCCCTATTTTGTCAAAGTCAAACTACTCCAAAGGCGTCAGATTTTGCCAAACGATCATTATACCTACATACTAGATAGTAGGTATGGATGTAATACATCTAATGGACGTAATGTTACAGTGTTTTCCTATGCAATTTAATATTCTAATCATACTAATATTATAAATGCGAAAGTGTGTTTGTTTGTTGGTTTGTCCTTCAATCACGCCACAACAGAGCCACGGATCGACCCGATTTTTTGCATGGGTACTATAGTTGAGTAACATAGGCTACTTTTTATCCCGGAAAATCAAAGTGTTCACGAGGGATTTTAAAAACTAAATCCACGCGGACGAAGTCGCGGGCATCAGCTAGTCTCGAATAAGAAGGCCAAAGGTAAATTGTCAACCAAGCTGATTGACAGATTTTACACCATTTTACACCTGGAGAAAAAGCTGCTTGTTCACGATGTTTTCCTTCACCTTTCCTTATAATTTTGACAAAAAACAGCGCAATGTTGGCAGACCCTTCACATCGTGGACAGACAATATTAAACGAGTCAGTCTCAGACTGTATCTAACTATACCCTCTATGATGCCATAGAAGATGAATAGTTTAGGTATACTAAGTAGACCTATTCGTAGATGTTGTACCTACGTCTAGACCACCAGAGCTTTCTGTTAAAATTAATTCTTTCACATTATTTTTCATGCGATACAATAGGGCATCTCTGCGTAGGCGAAAGCATTATAGACTGGGACATTATTTTAACGTAACATTATCTATGCTATTACAACTCAATCGATGTAATCAAGAAAGTGAAGTTCGTTCCAAATGTTAAGCAGAACGCATCATTTTGTAGGACAGCGACAAACTACAATAGGTTATGATTTTGAATTGCCATGCCATGTGAAGAGAAAAGACTAGGAAATAGACTCCACCATGCTATTGTTGTCTTGGATTTTCACATGTGACATACTTTAAATTATTATTTATTAGCTGTATAGGTTTTCCATTTACATTGTGCGTATTTTGTTAGTATTCTCAGTTACGTCAAACTACCTTCTTCACCAATCTGAATACCTAATATCTATAGTGACCAAGGTAAATGAAGGTCGGCATGTGTTTTGGGGGAAAATAATTATTATTTATTATTTTATCGTAGGTTCTTTTTCCTTTACTAATTGCATCAAGTTCATAGTGCCTATTAAAATTCAGAATATTAACTTTTGTTGATAATTATGTAAGTACCTACCTGCTTCATATTCAAATTCATATATTTCATGTCTTTGACAAATGAACCTCGTAAATATCATTCGTCTATGTTTCATGTAGGCCAAATGGCACCTATGACAGTAGTGAATCTATCACCGGTTCGGAAATCTGATTCTGCTGAGATATATGAGGAGAGTCGGCAAGAAACTCAGCAGTTGCTATTTTCAAAACAAAATAATATAATATCGTAATAATACAAATTTAAATTATTCTTAATTCCTTATTTAGCTAAATAGATAAATGTTTCGGTAAAAACAAATCATTAAAGCAAAACCCAATTAGAACTTAGCAATCTAGTCGTATCTATGTAGAGCAAGGCAAACGTACCTAACAGAAAAGGAGTCATTTAAAGTAAACACTACAGTTATCAAAAAATTTTGACAGAATTTAGCGGTCTATTTGAACTTATCTAAAAGTATCTAATATATATTAGTATTGTGTACATAATATACATATAGGTAAAATTCAAAATTATTTTTTTCACGTAGGCCAACTTGTGGCTCTTATGAGTATGACACGTCATGACTCTACCACCGGTTCGGAAAGCGGATTCTGCTGAGAAGAGCCGGCAAGAAACTTAGCAGCTGTTGCTCTTTTCAAAATCATCATTTTACAATATTATTATGTAGCTCTTGTACATTGTAATAAGTTTTTTATACTATCTTGTGGGCAGCTGGATGCCAAGCCGATTTATCCCATGCAACTTTGTTAGAATAGAATATAGGTAATAATATTTCCACAATGAGGGGAAGTTCTAAAAAAGCGTAGGTACTACAATTCAATTCGTGTTAAGATGGGCAGATAAATAAATTAATTTTCTTTCTTTCTTTCTTTCAGATAGAAAGTAGCGCCTCATTCCCGCTGGTGGAACCCGCTCACGAGCATGACGCATGATGCAGCCGTTCGCGTTGCTTCGCTCGATCATATTTGAATTTTGAACGTTAAGAACGTTATAGTCAAAACTCATATTCGGTCAATATTTTATAATTTCTACCCTTTACCTAGTTGATGTTTGCGATGTCGTCCGCGTGGAGTACCTATAAGGTTTTTAAAAATCCCACAGGGGATCCCCTGTTTTTGCCGGGATAGAAAATCCTATGTCACTCTCCTGACTCCAAGTCCTCAATTATACCCATGCAAAATATCACGTCGATCCGTTCGTTGCTCCGTTGCTTAGTGATTGAAGGACAAACCAACATTAAACTCACTTACCTACGCATAATTATAATCTTAACTAATATAGATTAGCTCAATTAAGTCACTTGTCATGGATGGATGGAAGCATCTTGTAAGAAAAATTTTAAAAAATCATAAATGCCATTATCTGTAACTTTAATAAAATGTATTACCTACTCGTAAGTATTTGGGAAGTACTAGACATTTGTATAATGAAAGAAATGGTTTTTATTAGTGTCCATTTGTTAGCCACAGAGGTGAACGCCCGCGCTTTGCACTTGTATTTTTTTTGTTTCATGCCGAATTTAGACATTTTTTCTCGACCGTATAACGACACCACTTTCTCTGACTCGCATTGACAACAGTCAACACGGCAAACCTACTTAGCCGCTCGTAGGTAATCAACCTCTTTTCTCGGTCAAATTAAAGGGAAATTTAATTTAAATTTCACCTAACTGCCTCTTAAATGTGTCTTGGGCTTATAAATGAGTTCCTATAATAAGTTGCTAGAACACTGTATAATAATATTATATTAACTTAACGGACATTATATTATTATTTTATTTTAAAACTTTTTTTTAATGGGTGGGTAATTAACTAATTAGTTCCAAAACGTTAGTTTCTATCTACATAAATAAACTTTCTAAGGTAAAGTCGCGGTAAAATCTAAAAGGAAAACCTGCAAAGTGCGATGCAGACTCGCGCAGCGAGGATAATCCATATTGTCTTGATTATAGGACCTCCCGAACCCAAAACCGCTAAACATTTGAGGCTTTGGTAGCTACGTGCTTAATAGTTTTCTTTTTAAATATTATCAACCAATAAAACTATTAAGTACCTAACATAGTATTTTTACTTTTTATATTATAAAAAAAAGAAGGAAAATAAAACGTTTAATGAAAACGGAACCGTATCACCTCGTGTCACTTTATACATGAGTACCACGAATTTACTCCGAGCTTTCCACCGGTGGTGGCGACTGACGACTGCTACTTTCTTCGAGCGTTGCATAACACCACTCACTGCACCCAGCATCGCTCGGGCTTCGATCCATTATCTAATTGTTACATCAGCCATTATACAACGGAACTACCTACGTTATTGACATTCGGGTACTTACTTACTTTTCAAATTAGCACTAGTTAAAAGCAGAATTCGGGCCATTTTGAATTTTGAGACATAATTTCAAACTTTTGAAATTCCATTTTAAGAGGGTCTAAGAACATATCAAAAATCCTGATGGGTAATGGACGGAGAATCTTACTATTTTTGGTTTTTGTTTCCTACTGTCTCGTTTGCTAATGATTAAGCTAATGGCTATATCTCTTTCTAGAGTTGAGCAGAATGAGACCGTAATCAATAGATGTGTAGGCTGGAAAATAGTGCTCTGGCATGACTTCAAGATTTGATTTCAGCCAGTTGCATCTCGCTGTTCAAGTCGCGTCGCGTCGTGCGCACAGGCTTGCTGTTTTAACTTATAAATTCGTTCAGCAAATTGGAATGTGTGAATCAGAGATAACAGAATGAACGTTATCTATGGTGTGATCGCTATACTCTAAAACCTCTTTCATAGATTAAGTGTTGAACTTACGTGTCGAACAGGCATCTGCATGTTGGTTGCAACTTGCTATTCTATGCCTACGTTACTACCTACTATGAGCAGACAAAACTCTAACAAAAAAATCGGCCAAGTGCGAGTCGGGCCTCGCTCTTTTAGGGTTCCGTTAAAAAAAATTAAATTAAAAGATTTCCATCTACCCACCTACCCATTTTAATTTAATTTTTTTAATTTAATTTAATTTTTATTATTTGTTGTTATAGCAGCAATAGAAATACACAATATGTGAAAATTTCATCTGTCTATCTATTACGGTTTACGAGATACAGCCCGCTGACAGACGGACGGACGGACGGATGGACGGACGGACGGACGGACGGACGGACGGACAGCGTAGGCTTAGTAATAGGGTCCCGTTGGTACCCTTTGGGTACGGAACCCTAAAAACTGTACCTACCTACCTAGCTAGGTATTATACACTCCCGGAATCGCGTGAGATGGCAGAGTAATTCTAGGTAATACGTAGCCTTTCAGATAATGAATGACCAAGTATAGGTACCTAAGTGTCTCGAATTCTAGATAGACGGAATGCTTTTGAACTTTACACCGACTGCAAAATGGCAGACATCAAGCCATGCCATTATTGCAGTTCTATTGCATGTGAGTTGTGACATAGCTATTAGCTGCATCGCAACTGCAAACCGACTGCGTAGTCCGTAGAGTAACGTTGTTGTACTATAACTGCACGCGAACTGCGAAGTCGGTTAGCTGTTGCGCTGCAGTTATGTCAACTGCAATAGAACTGCATCAAAACTACCATTTTGGCGTCAATGTGCAGTTCAAAAGCACAGCTCTAACGACTTGGTAGAACGAGTAGAAGTTAGAATGTCCTCCACGTCAAGCAGTCTCACATCTCAGTCGAGTTACATTATGCATATTATTAGCTTCATATTAGTGAATGAAAAAAATGTATCTATGTAAGTTGCGGTCATTGGTCTGTGATGTTATGTAACGTAGTGTTTCGGTTCTCATATCCGCTGGCAATTTTTATGCATATGAAAGCGATGAAGCGAACGGAGCTGTTGGTCCGGGAGCCACTAAAATTGCACTTTCACGGATTTTCATTTTTTTTTTATAAATTGATAGTGTAAATTATTCATAATGTAGGTACGCTATATACTTGGTGTGCCAGATTTTACCCTGGCAACAGTATATTTTATATTATTACATATTAAGGTGGATTATACGGGTCTGCCCGCGAAATTCAAATTTAATTTGGTTTTTCGCAATTTGTAAACTAATACTAAAACTCGATATTCTGACTAATTTCTTAAACTGGACACTTTCAAGTTTCAAGTAAAGATATTTATATAAACCTGTGAAGATGATACTTACTGCCATTGGCGCAATTAGAATGCCATAAGCTTACTTTGTCGTATTAAATTAAATTTGAATTTCTCGGGCAGACCCGTATAATCCACCTAAATAAGTAATAGTACTTACTTAGTAGGATTTCTGCACTTACACGGAAAATAATTGTAAGTAGACCATTTTATTGCAAAAAACTATTTTAAGAAAAACTTTGTGTGCTGACTGCCATCGTGACAAAAAGTCACACCTATTTTTTGAATGTTTTTTAAATAGGTGTGACAGACCTATCCGTTCCTAAACTAAACACGCTAAGCGTGTAGATGCTCGCTTGCTGAACTCCATTCAGTGCGAAAACGGAATCATACTTCTAATCATTTACACACATGCGACCTCCCACTACTCGATTCCTCAATAACAATAACTTTAGTCAAGTTATTATACATATATTATGTATCTTCGTGGTCATTACAGGAAGAGCTTCACCTAACAGATGAGTATGATATACCTAGGAAGGACATAATTATATAGGAGTTGGTAAAAGTGAGCCATAAAATACCAGTGGTATTTTTGCTTGCGATGAGACGAAGATGTTGTTTATAACATTCTGGATAATATAACAACAGCCAGCAAGCAACAGTGTAAAATATAATTTCGATCAAAATTTACAACATAATTATAATATATACCTATTACTAGTGGTTCGCCCCGAACTGAGACCTCGCGGTAACGGTATCCCATGATTATTCATTCAATCGATACATGATAACCAAAACTGACATTATTATTATGCCCGTTTTCACCAAACATACCTAAATCATCCCCTAAGTAGGAGTCTCTTAACGTAGGTAGCTCCTAAATACAATCCTAAGTCCTAACATCCGTCCCAATATCCTTTTAGGTGTCCCGTACAGGATCGTGATAAATAAGTTGACAGAAAACATCAATCACCTAACTTATAGGTAGCCCGTAAAGGTTAGGGAACGTTAGTGAAAACATTGAATTATTATGTAGGTACTAACGAGTGAAACCGGGTTACGGGCATCTGTACAAATCGTCATCTATCGACGCGAATAGAAAATATACAATATTTAACTAAAATTTAACTAAAAAATAATTTTAATTGAATAATATGGTACAAAAAAAATTACAATACAATTATTGTATTATAATAAGTAACTAAATAATAATGGTCGACGCAAAACTGTTTTTGGGATAGGTCGTTAGTCGTAACTCGTAGTTCCATGGGAATAGTTACTGACTGCGCCATCTATTAGCATTATTGTGAAGCTATGTTGATGCGATATGAATTACTGATGTACATTAAAAATTAAATAATCTCGTTTGTTTATAATATTCATATAATTTTAGTATTTGTTGTTCAAGTACAGGATATAAGTGACCTAAAAACATAAAATCAGTTTGAAAATCCATAGCGGATTTTCCTAGAGAGCGTCTTCAAGCGAGCGTATAAAATCGCCACTTTGAAAGCCCCCCATTTCGTCAATTTTAAGGGAAAAATTAAAAAAAAAAAAATTTTTGTACTCAGTTCAAAATTATCTTTAAAATGATACGTAACAATTTTATGTAACGCGATATTTTTTTTTTTACTTCGCATTCGCTTCTATGAGAGCCCCCCTGAAATAAAGATTTTTATAACTTTTTAAGCCATTTTCGGCTGGAGGCCATCGGTTTACATATTATATCTAAATTTGAAGTAATTACGTTCAGTAATTCAAAAGTTATAAGGCTCTGACAGACGGACGGACGGACGGACGGACAAGTGCAAATCGCTCTAGTTAACTCAGAGACCTCGCTTCGCTCGGTCAATAACACTTTAAAACAACAGTTATACAATAATTACAACAGTCTATTTCATTGAAAAATTTTAACAGTTTAGCCCACCTCATTAAAAATTAAATAATTTCGTTTCTTTATAATATTTATCTAATCTTAGTATTTTTTGTTCGAGTACAGGATATAACTCAAATTATGTGTAAGTTTCAAGTTTTAAAATAAGGTGGTTTTAGAGATCTAGCCTCGAATTCAATCTCCACTTTGAAAACCCCCACATTTCGTCAATTTTAAGGGAAAAATTAAAAAAAAAATATTTTTGTACTCTGTTAAAAATTGTCTTAAAAAGCTATATCGCAAGCCTATGTAAGGCAACAAAAATATTTTACTTCGCATTCACTTCTATGAGAGCCCCCCTGAAATAAAGATTTTTATAATTTTTATGCAATATTCGGCTGAAGGCTATCAGTTTACATATTATATCTAAATTTGAAGTAATTACGTTCAGTAATTCAAAAGTTATAAGGCTCTGACAGACGGAGGGACATACGGACGGACAGACGGACGGACGGACAAGTGCAAATTCACTCAAGTAGACTCAGAGACCTCGCTTCTCTAGGTCAATTATAGGTTTTTAGTACATACCTATTATATGATAGACTCGACAATTATTATTATTCGTTTAAATTACAATCTTTATATTTACGTTCACAAATTTTGCTTCTAGAGTTAATTTCATCGCTGGTTGGCAGATGTTTATACATAAAAGAAGCACCGCGCATTTCTTTATCGAAGCCTTCGTCTTCTTCACTAAACACAGCCTTTTGCATTTTGTTCACAAATGGAGTTATCTTACAAACTAAAAGCCTTATACAACTGGTTTCTTCATCTGATTCCTGGTTTTCTATGAGCTCTTCTACATGGTCTGGCAAAGATTCGTTTTTGGCGGCTTCAATAAGATCCTGAAGTCTTCGAGAGTTTTTATTTAGAATCCACGTTATAAGATCTTCGGAACGGTAATGTTTGTTTGGATTCTTAGGACCTGCTAGGAATGATGTTATCTGTAACGATAAAATTACCTGGGTAGGAACTATTTGCGTGATTTTCCATACAAACGTAAAGTAATAGTGTAGCTAAAGTATTTGTAATTGTTCAGAATATAAACCTAAGATAGTCCCGCATAATCTATGCCTTACTGCAAAATGAAAATGCTGAAATTAAGTACTTATAATCAATCGGTCACTCTTGTCATCCTGTGTGGTCGTGGCTGCTGGGATGATGTGACATTTGTTGTTATTCGTCAGTCTCCATGATTAATTTTGGATCGCACCGCCTCCCGCGCGATGCTCAATATCCACATAAGTATACTAAATTATCTACTTAATATTATTATAATTATTAAATAATTAATTTCAAGTGTCTGTATTAATTTTCAAGTGTATGTATCTACCTACCTACTAATTTGGATAATATCGCGGTCGTTACAACTTTGTCATAAGCATGGAGTCTCGATGTAAGACTATTAGCTAGGTACGTAGTGTCAGATTCATGTTTAAAATAGATTTCCGTTTAATTAATTAAGAGTATTGTTTTGACTTCCGTATCCTTTTATTTATCGAAATTAGTTTAATCAAATTGGCATTTGACTTTGACCGCACGGGCACGCCATCTTGAAATATTAGTATAAAACGGCTGTTTTGACGATACGAATTCAGTCTCTGCCCCACAGAGTACTATTTATATATCTCTGCCCAGAGACTCATCCGACTAGTATCTGCTTTCGTGTCTAGGTCGTTGTTTGATTGAGGGATTGCGATAGCAATCGCACCCTAATCGAGTAAATATTGGCAGTACGCTTAGATTAGTGTAATTGATTAATTGATATTTAAATGTTTTTGATAACTACCCTCACGTTAAGATGGTGTTTGCCTGTCGTGTTTGTGGTTAAATTGCTTAGATGTGAGGATAGGGGCCGTTATAGGGGTGGAGGAGACGGCTTTAGGTAGGGTTTTAGCGTTTTAAGAGATGTATTCTCTTAAGGCGTGATTAGTTTTTGAGTTATAAGTTCCGCTTCTGAGTCTATGGCTAACAGTAGGTACCTAAGTATGTCATGCCACATGCTATATTCTGTTTAATCATTTGTTGAGCACTTTTCATAGTGTAACTACAACAAATATATATCCCAAATATAAGTACCTACTGCCAATGAGATGCGAATTAGGCCTGGAATTACAGGTCGTTGAAGAATACCAGGCATTCCATTAGGCCGATGGTCCATGAATCAAGGTGGATGAAAACTCTTGCGATGTAAAATGCGCTTGTAGACGTTATGGCGTGTTTATAATTAGGTATTACATCATAGAAAATATAATTACCATCTGAGCAACAAATATGAGAGCGTTGACAGCAACCGCGCTAATCTGATTCGGCTGAAGACCCAGTAAACGTACTAAGTGACGCAGTGGAGAAATGGAAGGTGGAACCTCATTAATGTTGTAATTAGGTCGCTTTTCCCCTGAATCCTCATCGCTATCGGTGGATTTATCGAGGTAACTGTCCGATGGTTGGCTTTTCACCGGCACAGGTTGGAAAGCGCGAACAACGAAGTCTGCGACCTTCAGAGCAATCGATTCGGATCCTGAAAGAAGAAACCATTACTTACATCAAATGTTTTTTCAAAGTACAAATTAATTAATTAATAATTATACCTACACTAAAGTGGGTAGACTTAAATAAAAATCATTATATAGTCCTCTAAAGTCTGCCTGCCTAAATTCCCCTCAAAATCAGTTCTGGTTCAGCCATTTTAAATGAAAAACAGACACCCACCAAAACAACAACGAGTGTAGCATAGTATATGGCATAGATTTACTTTGCTGCGATTTTCATAAATAATTTTTAACCGTCTTTAAAAATGGAGGAGGTTCTCAATTCGTCGGAATCTTTTTTTATATTTTTATGTAAGTATGTTCATTGATTACTCGATGACGCCTGAACCGATTTGGAAAATTCTTTTTGTTTCAAAGGGTATGGTTCCCAGGTGGTCCCATTTAATTTTTATTGAAATCGGTCGATCGGTATTTAAGAAATCCACAATAAATTATATACTTTGTAGAGGCGCGGGCGTCGGTTTTTTAAAAATATTTTTTTATATTAAATTATATTGGGGCAGGTCTTTCATGCAAGCCTTTCATTGAGTCGTGAAAAATAACCAAAAAGAACACTCGCATTATAATAATATTAGTAGAATGGATTTTTACAAGCGTTGATATCTATAAATACTTATGTATTATCATGTAGATATTTTTATTATATTAGGCAATTAGGAAATTACAATTTATGAGTCGGGCAACAAATCCGTTGATGAGAAAGTAGGTGCTCCTTGGTAGAGATAAAAACCTACTCAGCCTGCAGGTAATAATATTCACAGTTTCAAGAGAGTTCCAAGTTGTATACTTTGATTTTACTTACCTAAAAATTCCTTAGCGATTTTCATTCCGCTGTTTAAGTGGTGCAAAATACCATCACTTCGGTAATTTTCATTTCCCGTCACGAATTGGAACAGTAGAAAGCAAACGACAAGTGATGCCATCTCGAAGCCACGGGCGATATTACATTGAGAACAGAAACGATGGTTGTTGGAAAGCTACGCTTGGGTTCTCGACGTAATTGCAGCGCGAACGCAAGCTTTGCAGTAGAGCAGAAAATAATTAAAATAATGTCATTGTGTTCTTAGAATACAGGCTGTTCTGTGAAATATTGTATTTTTTTAAATAAGTGCATTCACTATATTTAAAATAACTTATTTTTCTAAGATGTTGTCATTTTAAAGCTTCAAAGTATTGCTAATAGATGTCCTTACTAGTATCGATCCAAAGAGCCAATTCAGTTATTCAGTTAGAACTTTGAAAATTGTATTTTCGAGTGACGAGCCATTGACGGTCCATTGCAGGTGATGCGTGTTGAAGACGTCACTTCAGAGCTATTATATTGGTGGTACGTGACCAATACCATAGTTGACCATATATACCAATGACCATAGTTCGAAGAGCTGATGGTCGTTGGGGTCCCAAGGTGTTGGAGTGGCGGAAACGCAGTGTTGGCAGACCCCCACCAGGTGGACCGACGACATCAAACGAGTCGCAGGGAGCCGCTGGATTCAAGCGGCGCAAGACCGAAGCCTGTGGAAGTCCATGCAGGAGACCTTTGTCCAGCAGTGGACGTCTATAGGTTGATAAAGAAGACGTGACCAAAAAGTTGTATTCAGGGACTTACTTAGTAAGGCCATCAAATAGGCAAGTACTAAGTAGGTACAACTGTTTACTTCAAGTTTTCATTCTCGCAACTTTTTCATTTTTACGAGCCTAGTTGAAGTAACCGCTATTCGACGGTTGTGCTCAGCAGACCACAATAATCTATCACGCCATCTCCATTCTCACTTAAACTATTCCCAGTTGTCACTTGAACTTCCCGAATAACCAACCGCTTGCAGCAATGCTACGTTACCTTTTTATAGTTTCAACTCTGTACAGAGTAATCAATGCTGATGTGACAACAGAGGAAGTTCAATATCTCAATGAACTGACGTTAGACAAGCTATTGAGTTTGAAGAGTTCCTTGAAGGAATTTACTCCTGAATACGATAATGTAACAACGACTAACCCGTCTCTGCTCTCAAGTTATGGAGCTCAGGCCATGGCCATTAAAGCCCCGCACGTTAAAAGGACGGATTACGAAGACGCTTTGTTCAAGAAGAATGGTTACGGCAAAATAAGCAACATTTTCTCCATGTCGGTAACTACGCTGGCGTTCTTGGCGTTTGGAGGATATTTATTATGTCTGATAGTACAGGCGGTTAAGTCCAAACAGAACACCGTGATGACCACGCCGACACCCACGTTCTTTGTCAACTCTGGTATAAAGAGACCTCAAGCCACTTTCAGTTCGTATGGGCGTCGGAAACGGGGTAGGAGAGACGTGAGTGACATTGATGTACCGCCTGAAGAATTGTTTAGTGCGTTGGTGCAGCTATGTGAAGGTTACGCTAAATGGACGAAGAAACACGACATCTAAATTGTGTTTGTAAACAATATTACTTAGCCAACTATTTATATTAACTACATATCTACTTAATATTATTAAAGTTTAATTCAAATTCTTTGGTAATTATCGGACTATATAGCTACCCATTAAGAATTTCAGGCCCTATTAAAGAATAGGTAGGTAGGTACTTTTCAACCCTAGTGTACCTACTCATGTTTTACGTTTTAGTGTTCCTAGTGTTATTTTCTAAATAAGTACCTACTTACATTATTAAGTCGAGGTTATTACTTATTACACAGTTAATTAATTTCTTAATGACAAAGTTGTATGGAAGCAGTTGGCTGTACATTCAGCTGCCCACAAGATTGTGTACCTACCTAATAATTAACAGGTAGGTAACATCTAGGGTAGGTATGAAAATAAGGCTCCGTATTGTAACAGTTTGTGTTTTGAAAAGAGTATCTGGTGAGTCTTCTCAGCAGTGTGTTTAGTCCTAGTTTTAATTCGTACGATCGTAATAGTAAATTGATGACCATTAGCATCAAAGTAAAAAAGCCGGCCAAGTGCGAGTCGGACTCGCGCACTGAGGGTTCCGTACTCCAAAAGTAAAAGTAAAACGATAATATTATATTAATTTGCTTATTTATCGTTAAGTTTGTTTGTAGAGGTTTATTGCTAATATAAAAAAAACTATGCTAGTTAGAGCGTTGGTTTTATTTTTCCTGTAAAATATACATAAACCTCTATTGACCATAATTATTTCAGATTTTTCGATTCGTAAACTTCGGAGATAAGGGGGGGGGGGGGGGACGGTATTCTTTTCGACATTTTGGCCGACTATTATATATAGAAATAAATAAAAAACTGTTTTAGAATGCACAAGTAAAGGCCTTTCATATGATACCCCACTCGGTATAGTTATCTTTTTTAATCAAACTAAAATAATTTTCGCATTAATTTCAGATTTTTCTATTGGTAAACTTCGGAGATAAGGGGGGGGGGGATGGTATTTTTTTCGACATTTTGGCCGATTAATCAAAAACTATTATATATAGAAATAAATAAAAAACTGTTTTTGAATGCACAAGTAAAGGCCTTTCATATGATAGGTACCCCACTCGGTATAGTTATTTTACTTTGAAATTTCAAACCCCCGATTTTCCCCCTTTTTTAATAAAACTAAAAATAATTTTCGATTTTTCTTTATTCCAATGATGTTGGGCCACTTTATACACAACTATGCCAAATTTCATGTCGATAGCTTTAATAGTTACTGAAATAATCGACTGTGACAGACGGACGGACGGACGGAGAAAGTCTCACCATAAGGGTTCCATTTTTAAAATTTTGGTACGGAACCCTAATGAACCATAATAGTACCTATCGATTCTCAACTCTCGAAGTCTCAAATTGAATACAGAAGATTTTAATAATTTGGAGCGTTTTCGTTACGTAAACGTATAAGAATCCATACACAATACAGTTATGGTTTATTTTACTTTGATGGTAATGTCATCGTTTACTATTTATAGTTAACTATCAAATCTTGTACTAAGCGTACAGAATGTGTTTTCCGAACGGGTGGTAACTGGTAGTGGCAGAGGCGGCGGTGGTAGTCGAACGCGTGAAAATCGCGACTAAAACGCGTTCGCGTTTGTATGGCTTTCGATCGCAGAATCACAAAATCCCAAAATCGAAACGCGATGCACGCAAAGACCATAAAAACGCTAAAGGCAATAAAAGCGCGCGATCGCTGCCGCTAAAAGTAGCCATCCTGTACTCCTTAAATTCTCACAAAAGCTCAAGTTGGCTTACCTGCATGGAATAAATAATTTTGAATTTGAATGTAATATAACTACTTAGTTGTACCGGATGTTATGTTTGAACAATAATACATAATATCGCTAAAAACCTTAAAAACCCAGCAAAGCAGCGTTTTTATTAAAGGCAGGAAGCCACATTGCCCCGCAATATATCCAATACAATCTGTAAACGTTTTCAAACTGTCAAATAATCACGCTAACACCTCATACCAGCTGAATCTCCGTTTTAAAGATACTACTGTGTACTGCGGCCACCACTTATGATTTGCTCCGAAACGTTAATGAGGAAAATGTTTTGTATGTGTTAATAATACAGTTTGTTTTTGCATAAACATTTTGTGGTTTTATGATGTTTTGGGTAGGCTGAATAGGATCTGGTAATGAGGGCTGCTGTGGAGGATCCGTCATCGAGCAAGATCTACTGTTTACAGTTTACACGCCGCCCGCGTAGGTAGCTCTTCGTACTTCGTTAAAACATATTAACGTACTAGCTGACGCTTACGACTTCGTCTGCGCAAATTAGGATTAAAAAAAATATATTGGTAATGGTATATGGATACCTACATCGGTGTTGGTAACAATTAATTTGGGAGCTCAATAACTCAGCGGTCAATGAGCTTGAGCCTGACTGAAATCGACTAAAATCGTGCCCACTCCAAACACAAGCAATAGGTAGGTAACCTATCCTTAATTTGGAGAGGAAAGGGGAATACATTTTAGTAGAGTAGCCTGTGTTTTTCAATTATTGTTTGATGGAAATGAATGAACGGAAGCAATTTCTGTGCCAAAATCTATACGATCTATACTATTACGATCAATGCAATAACTTTAGAGAATCGCACGAAAATGTAGCTGTTTTCACTTATTGTGCATATTTTTGGATAAAAAGTAACCTAGTTCCATAAAAGCCTAGTTCTCTCCTTTAACAGCGTGTGAAAGCCCAGTCAAAATCGATACAGCGGATCCGAAGATAAGCCCGGATTAACAACCAGGTAGACAGACAAAAAATGTGTTTAACATTTGTTTTGCTTATGTTATCATTCAAATAATCGTATGAATTAATTATGAGAGTCAGTTATTTCGAAATGGACACAGACAGACTTTTTTAGTTTTATTTATTTGTGTATTGAGTACATACAGCTAGCTAGGCCATGCGTTCTTTTTAAAATAATTATCGGGTTATCTGCAACGGTTTACAAAGAATATTAGTATATTGTGAAATTGAACATCTGTTAGCAATGAAATCGTTTCAGCGCTAGAGACGTGGTGTTTATAATACTTTTATGTAAGGAGGCAGCAAAATAAACTGAAACGAAAACCTTTTTAATAAATTCTACTGCTACCCAACTAAACGTGTGTATGAAGGGCTACACACTAACTAGCTACATAATATTTTTTATTAGGGATACCGAAAAACCAAAAACAAAAACTATAAAAAAAATATCAGTCGATATTGTTAGTCGATGGATAAGCTAATGTGTAGGAAGGCAGATAGATACTTAAATGAAAAAAAATCATAAACTATTTCATTCATATCAGAAATAAAAAAATAAAATAAAATAAAATAAAATAAGCTTTATTGCTGTTTTACAAAATTTACCTTATAAAATATTCTTAATTCTAAGTTAATCTAATTAGTTTTATTAGTTTTATATAATTTCTAGATCGGCATACGGTTGGTCTACAACAGCTTGTCTTTCGACAAAGGCCTCCTCTAAAACTTTCCACTCAGTTCTATTCTTTGCGACTCGGGTACGTACTCGAGAATACATAATTATTGTGTGAATATTTTTCGTTTCTCTGTCATAGGCATATCTTTATTCTTCATGATTTCGCTGAGTGACCAAAATCTTTTCCAAGTATTAGCAACTCTTCGATCTACCTCTCTCTGCATTGTGTTCTCTGTTGATATTAACGGACCTAAATAAATGTATTCCTTGACGTTTTCAATTTCTTCTTCATATCAGAAAGGAAGAATTAAATGTTTATAGCTTCGTATAGACGACACTCGTGCTTATTGTTACTGCGGACAGACTAGGTACGATTAATTAATTATCTTCATGTTTCTCAATTTCTCACACCTAACTACTCATTAATAGTTAGTAAGCACATTCTTCGCCAATTTTATTAAGTGCGTTGAATATAGCTGCGTTTTTTAGGGTACCAAGGTGCTTAACAAATATTTTTTAAGTAAAAATTTTCTTAGAGAATGACTTAGATGGCATTAGGTAGTAATTATAATAGAAGCAGAATAATTACTTTGCGGAATTTTATGATACTCAAGGATAAACTGCATATTTTAATATACTACCTGGACACGCGGCAGTTGCACCTTGAGTTTTTGCTATTAATTCATTACTAGGCGCATTATTAGGTAGGTACTTTGTGATGATATTAAAAAAACATGATGAAAATTACTTATGTACAGTGTACACCCTTCTAAGTACGCATAATATTGTGATAGGCAACTACGGAACCCTATTAAGGGGCTCACCGAAAATCGCCTGTCGCATGCTTTTACCACCTTAAGCGTGCATTGACTCATAATTGGCCTTTTGTTTCGATGCGTAGACAATGTATGTGGTAGACAGTTTTCAGGTATCAGCAGGACGTAGCCTTCCTGCGCCGTCCGCGGTTTCATTATAATTACTTATTTACCTAAGTAACTACGATGCATTTCGAGCTCGTTTATTGGTCGGTGGATCTATACGGTAAATGGATGGAAATTATTTCTGGTAACTTCCCATTGTTGTACCAGAAGTAGATATACCTACCCAATAAGTAAGTACATCTCAGGCGGCCACCTGAACTAACTTAGTTCTTTTTATAGTAGTCTCGAGAGTAGAGAACCCTTAACTAGGTACCATTAACTTAAAGAAAATTGAATGAACGAACAATGAAATCAGGAAACATTTTAATAACGATTTTATTACACTAATAGCGTTTATTCGCTTAATATGGCGCGAGTGGCATCAGTGGGCTTAGTATGAGTTTGCTGTTTGCACTTTGAACATCTCGATATAACGTTGATAGTTTTTGAGTGTCGTGACGTCAAAGTAAAGCAGATCTAATGTCTCTAATTTTAAGGCTCTAGTTCCATACATCTACAGCTATCACCCTAAAACGGAAAACTGATCCTTGCATCTGGTGACTCAGAGTTGACGCGTAAGAAGTAAAATATACAAAATGCGTTCGTAAATTAGTTTTTTAAAGAAGAATCCTACGTCAATTTTAGGGTACGTTTATGCACACGCGGCGCGTTGTGCGTCGCCCGCCGCGTCACCCGCCGCGTCGCCTGCCGCGTGCGCCGCCGCGTTCAATTCAAACGCTCTCATACCTGGCCATAATACGTTTGAGTTTACCGCGCGACACGACGCAACACGCGCCGCGCAACGCCCCGCGTGTGCATAAACGTACCCTTAGACTGAGTTTCCACGGCGCGGTTCGCACCCGCGCCCGCAGCGGTTGCGGTACCGCTGTTACCGAGCCCGCCGCGGGCGCAAACCGCGCCGTGGAAATTGAGACTTCATTTTCCATACAAATCTGCATTTTACGGTGGCCGCGGGCCCGCAACCGCTGTGGGCGCGGGCCTCAAACCGCGCCGTGGAAACTCAGTCTTACTCTGACGTTGTAGGTATCGATACTCGAAGACTATTGACGCCACCGAAATGTTCAAACTCGAACTAAGGGCGCAGGCAGGTCCCCGGGTCAGACGCTTACGAGAAACGGTCTCTAAACTAAATTGAATGCGGACGAGATCGCTCGTAAAAGAAGTCAACGCGTCGTTACGAAGATCGATTCAAGATGTTATGGCTGATAGGCGAGATGTAAAAATAAGTGGGCATATTATTATCTTTCTTTAGAGTTAGACAAGTCGATAGTAAAGTAGGCACGTAACTACCTACCTAGTACCTACCATTTTATTTGCTAACTAGCGAGTTTGCGAATGAAATGGTGTAAACAGTGACAGCCTTATGCTTCCTTTTCGGGGGTAGGTCCGCAGGTCCGCAGTTCGATACCAGACACACATATGACTTTTCGAAGTTAGGTATATGTACCTATTTTTAGCAATGAAATATCACTTGATTTAAAAGTGAAAAAAATTCGTGTGTCGTGGAACACTCACGCATCTTTTTTTTTCACTTAAACTCTCATTATTTTTTTCACTTCATTAAAAAAAAAAAGAAATGATCTGAAGTCAGGATTCGAACCCCCAAACCTATAGTTTCACTCCTTCGTTTAGCCGCTACGCCACCAAAGCTATGATGGAACGTGTGAAATAAACGAAGGAAACAAGGGCCTCCATCCGCCAAACCGTCCGAAAAGGAACTTCGTTCCAAAAAACATAGTGAGAGAATCTGCATGCCTGAAGGGGGTCTCCATAATGTTATTGAAGGTGTGTAAAGTTAGCCAATCCGCACTTGGCCAGCGTGGTGGACTAGATGTAGATGGCCTCAAACACTTTTCATTCTGAGAGGTGACCCATGCCCAATGAGCACGAAATGGGTTGAGGTGAGGATATTTGGTCTGGATATAAAATCAAAATCATAAATTAATGATTTATTTCATGAACTCCAACCTGTGGCTCTTATAAGTCAAGACTCTACCACCGGTCCGCAGAGCAGATTTTGCTGAAAACAGCCAGCAAGAAATTAGGTCATATTTCTGTGATACAGCTTGATAGACGTTTCGAACAACAGAAAAACATAATCCTTGAGATGAAATTAATTTATTTTAAATCCACTTAATTTTAATTTTAATCTGGTGACAGAAGGGCTGGCTCATTTTTTGCGCAAAGGATCAGCCTGGCTGTCCAGCGCGGAAATGCAGCCAGTATTCTTGGCACCATTCCACGCGGGCATGATTTGCATAGTAATTAGATAAGTTTAGCTATACGTTTTTTTTGTAACATTTTAATTTAAAAAAAAACTTAATTTTTTAAGTAGATACCTAGGTACATGAGAAAGTCGGCTTTACCTACTCTATTCTGGCTTATAATATGTAGTAGCAAATGCCTCTTGATTTATTATCATTTTCTGTATAGTTATACCTACCTACCTACCTTACCATACCTTACCAATGTAGGTACATACCTAGTATTATAGTTATAAGTTACACTTAGAGTATAATGACTCGACTAGCCGTTGTCCGAACGTGCGTAAGCCCACTTACACTTTACATTAAGAAACTAACAATAAATATCTCAAGCTACAAAATACATCGCGCACTCTGTTGACAAATCCCGCAATAAAATATAAGCATTTACAATAAAATTAATTATTATTTACACGACACAGTCGACCCGAGATATCAGGACAATGTTTTGTGGACATGCCTGAAGATTTTTTTGTACAGATAGGTAGAGTTTATATATCTGAAGTGGCAACCTAGCACCAGAAAGCGCAGTGTTGGCAAACCCCACTAGACAGACCGATTTGCAGGGAATCGCTTGGTTATAGGCGGCAGAATTAGCAGCAAGTGAAAATCTATGCAAGCCTATTTGTGGAGTGTGGACGTCTATATCAGTTGTTACAGAAGGAATTGTTTATGTAAATAATAATTTTAATAATAGGAAAATTATTGTAATTTTCGATCTTAAAATTTCCACTTTTATTCAGATTCAGAACAATTATTATTTTGATTGAACCTACAGACAACAAAATAATTAGTTTACCTAGTTCTTTTTCCTTTTTTTAGGTTAACAAGTCCTACAGCTTCGGTGGCTCTCAATAATCTTAATAGCACTTAGTTGGAGATTCCAAAATAAGAACATAAACTACTGTGTACCGTAGAACATAAATGTATTAATCATTGTTGGGTAATATTGTTTGGGTACTTTTCAAGAAAGCAATAGATTTTCAAGAAAGCAATAGATACTTTCTATTCAACCTTATCTTTCAATGTAGGTACAGGTAGGTACCTAATTAAGTGTTTATCTTTACTAACAAGTAAGTAGGTAGGTACACATTTATTGTTAGGGTTCCGTACCCAAAGGGTACCAACGGGACCCTATTGTGCTATTACTAAGCCTACGCTGTCCGTCCGTCCGGCCGTCTGTAAGCGGGCTGTATCTCGTAAAGCTAATAGATAGACAGATGAAATTTTCACATATTATGTATTTCTATTGCCGCTATAACAACAAATAATAAAAATTAAATTATATTAAAAAAATTAAATTAAAATATTTCCATGGGTACATGGAAATATGGACAGTCTGTCCGTCCGTCCGTCCGTCCGTCTGTCAGCGGGCTGTATCTCATAAACCGTAATAGATAGACAGATAAATAAATGATAGACTTCTAATTTCGTTTGCATTTATTTATATTATGTCATATTATGTATTTTTTTTATTTAAAAGAATCGGTGTGGTAGCTCAGTAAATAATAATAATCATTAGCCATATTATTTTCTCTCTCCCCTCCGTTCGTATCCACGCTATGCTCCCGAGGCGGCCGTGCTGGGGGTCCGGGGCCCCGCGGCGCCCTGCTTTATCGCACGCTGCGCGCGCGCCGGACACCTCGCGCCCCCCCACGCCCCGCTCTTGTGACCACCAGTTACTCAGTTTCGGGGATTTGTCCTTACTTTAAGCTTTATATTATAAAAACTAGCGGTCACCCGCGACTTCATCCGCGTAGAATTTCTGATTTTCGATGAGTTTAAAAGAAAAGATAAATTTTCCCGCTGCAAGAATGATCATTATTTTGCTGCGATGTTATTTCAAAACTGCGATATTTCCTAAGATATTCATTGAAATCGAATGATGTAAAAGGCAATTTTGTTTTAAATTAAATACTTGTGATGAATAACGTATTTATTTGGATAAGGATTTATATGATGTTTATAAAAACACCTTCGCAAATAATGCATTATTTTAGAATAGCCAACCTTAAAAGATAGACATAATATTATGTTGTCGCGGACCTTTTTTTAGAACTTTTAAAGGGGGACAATTCTGTCATACATGATTTTTGCGAGACTTTGACCGTTTACGCAGCGCACGCAGCGGAAGCTCTCAAAACGAATAAAAACCCCCCGATTTAGAAACATTCTTCATTGGTGCTCCGCTTCTATTGGTCTTAGCGTGATGATATATAGCCTATAGCTTTCCTAGATAAATGATAGACTTCTAACACTGAAAGAATTTTTCAAATCGGACCAGTAGTTCCTGAGATTAGCGCGTTTAACCAAACAAACAAACAAACTCTTAAATATCTTATAAAAAAGTAATATATAGATTACTTACTAGTTTTTAGTTTTACATTATTATGTACTAGGGGATTCTCTATTTTCCGGGATAAGCTCCAAGTCCTCAGCTATACCTACACATGCAAATGATCCACGACACGTCACGATAACACATCGATCCTTTGCCCTGTTGCTGCGCGATTGAAGGACAAACCACCAACCAAACCAAAAACAAACACTTTCGCATTTAATTAAATAAAAGGTATGTCCGAGAAATGGTAAGAGAATAAGGAGATATAGAAGAACCAGAGTTAACGACTTACGAAGTTAAATTGGTACCTCATGATATCGGCGCATAGTGTGGATAGTGTTACTTCACCAAAGGTACTTTACCAATTCATCATGCGGTTTTCCTACTGTAGCTCAAAAACTGCATCCATGGGCGTATAAAATAGTATATCCCATGAAGATTTGAGATTTGGTGACACTATCTCTTTAGCTAGGATAACCATAGTTTATTAAAATACTTATTCAGTATTTTATTACTTATCAGTATCAATCTTTTGCGGTGTCTTACTCATGTAGATTAAAATAAAATATTTAGTTTTCAAAAAATAATTTGAAATTACATGTGAACCACAGTAGAAATCAAACATTGTTACATTGCAGTGCAACTATTTAGGAAGGTTTACCGTAATACGGGCTAATTTTTAACGTTCTAGGCAAAGGGGTGTTATATTTTGACTGATTTTCTATCTGTGTATGACGTAGTGCTCAAACAGATGGACTACGCGCTTTAAATAATATTTTTTTAATAGTAAAGCTTGATGGGTAATATCCTTTAAACAAGTATATAAATTAAAAATTTAAAACACCCTCCCACATGTGAATCTATAGCCGGACTAGGTATGTACGATATACCAGACATCCTGTTACCTAGTATTCTGCTCCATCATCAGATCCTCCTCCTGGACCCTTGGTCCTCGATCATCATCTAACATCTACTCATTGAAACCATTCTAATGAGCCAAAAACCCAATATAATTTTATCTGCTGTAAGTAGCTGAGGATTTGGGTATCCCACAGACTACTTGATGCTGCAGCATCAGCTCAAAGTTAGCACGCCTTGGAAATAATCCGAAGGAACAAATTTCTGCAGCAGTGAAATCTTGTAAGACCCTTTAATCAAGTAGGAAATTCAAACGCCTGAGCGAATTTTTCATAAATTATAGCCAAGATCCACCTCCATTATATTAGCTTATAAATAGAAAAAAATCGCATCTAAATCGGTCCATTGGGGAGGCTGCTATGAGGGAACAGACAGACACACAGAACAGATACTTTTTGCGTCGGGGGCTAAAAAATATGTAGTTGACAAACAAGGGTACCGCGTCTCGGTGATACCGAAAATGAACACTGCGAAGTCATTCCAGTCCCAGTATTTTGGCACGGGTGCACACCGCAGCAGTTTACGGCCGTCCCGCGGCAATCATAATTCGTCTCCGGCCTTCGCGGCTCTCAGGCGTCTCTCCCGACTTTTATTGTGATTTACACGCGCAAAACACCCTTGCTCGCCTGCACGCTTTTGGAACGTAGTTCCTTATCGCGCGGTGCGGAAGGGGGCTAGACGGAAAAAATTAAGACAAAATTGAACCGACACTTTTTGAAACCGACACTTTTTTGAATGTGAATTTGGCATTGTGTTCATTATTTTCACAGTACAATATAAGATCTCGGTAGCCTTGTGGTTTCGACAGTCGCTAAACAGTTAAAAGTCGATGGTCCGAATCCCAGCTCGACAGACTGAATTTTCTATTTTCAATTTTATTTTAAATAATTTCTACATGTGGAATTTTTCCCTAATTTTTTATAACTTATTTTTAAGTTATATTTTGCACAACTTACGACTAGCCAGCGATTGCGGACCTTGTTTGACATAACGGTATTTGAACCCTTTGTACATAGATTTAGATTTGATCTCTCTCCGGTCGTGTCGGATTTCTCCCTCCCATCGGACTATGAGAATGAGGGAATAGAGAGTGCACCTGTGTTTATGCACACACTTGTGCACTATTATATCTCCAGCGCAGATGGCTTAATATCTAAGGTCCGCTTGCAGAGACGTTCAGTTAGATAACCTAGTAATTTTGACAGAAGCTTTATACATCATCATCATCACTATCAACCCATCATCGGCTCACTACTGAGCGAGGTCTCCTCTCAGAGAAGGGTTATAGGCCATAGTCCACCACGCTGGCCCAATGCGAATTGGCGGACTTCACTCACCTTTGAGAACATTATGGAGAACTCTCAGGTGTGCAGGTTTCCTCACTATGTTTTCCTTCGCCGTTAAAGCATGTGCTTATTATATAGTAACTATAATAAGCACATACTTTTACATAATTAATAATAATATACATAAACATATTAGCTCACGGTGACTGTTTAACTGAAAAACAATGATATTAGAATATCCTTCCAATATCATTGCTGAAAAAGCTGCCAGTACTTTTCATAAGGGTCCAAAAAGTGTATGAAATACCGTATTTCAAGTAGAAGTACATAATTATTTTTTTGTAAGTAGGTACTTACCTACCTATAATAAATTGTGCCTTTTTAATGACGTTGCTCATTTTCATCTTTTTAATCAAATAAACAATAATACTTTTAGATTTGATTAGTGTGGCTAGGCAAGTAGGTACATATCAATAAGATACCTATTAGATAATTAAAGCGACGCTCCGAAAATTCTCAGTTATTTTTAAAGGCCATAAAAATCAAAGCCCGTGATGGCGTATTGGAAGATAATGAATATAAATCATAACGTTATTGATTGAAATAAATGCCATAAGCCATTAACACATTAAATATTTCTAATAAAAAAACCACTAAAAGTTTTATATTGGGCTAATTCAATATTAAATTTCTTATAGGAACGTTAAGGTAAAGTTCCGCACGTTCGGAGTTCGGACATATTATTTTTTAAATATGCAATTCGTTTTATTCATTGAAATGTAATAATATAATATACATTATCCACAAAAATAAATATGACTACTATTAACTTTTGACATAGGTAGGTATTAATTAAATTTACACTTAAGTATGAATTTTTGACATTTCTAGGGGAGACTATGGGGCTGGGTGTGACATTTTTTTATAAAGTCTCACAACTTTTTGCTTGTTTGGTTGTTTTATCTAAATATAGTTTCATTTGATGAAGTAACTATTCAGGATTTAAATTTAAAAATAATTATATGTATCGGACTAATAGGAATGACAAAAATGAATTAATTCTGAGAAAAGAGGCGTGTAACTTTTAACCCCGCGTCTGGGGTTGGTTGTTACACTACAAGGGGCAAAATGTTACAGCAAAAAAGAAACGTTATGTAAGTCTTTTTCTAAGAACAATCACAGTTTCCTTTCTTAAATTAAATAAATATAAATTATGTATAGAGTATGTCTACAATAACTTCGAAAGCTGTCTTTTGTCCCATTAAAACAAAAAACAGTCTCTTCTAACTTTAAATGAAACTATAATCTTGGTTTTTGATCTAATGCATCATAAAACAAAATATAGGTAATTTCCAACAAAACAAAAAATTACAAACCTGTTTATTAAATAATATGAATCAACAAAACATACATAATATTTTGCCTCAACAACAAAAGCAAATAATGCCTCTAAACAAAGCAGTTCAGTCACTATATACACTTTGAACAATTACTTTCGCAATCGAAACATATTATGTAGAATAGAACATTGCCCTTAGCACATCTCTTAAGTGGCAAATAACACACGAGGTTTATTTGACTTTGCTTTCTTAGTTATTCCTGGTTCAGTGACATGTCACAACCTGCCCTAAGCAAATGTCACTTTTAGCCTCAACGCCAAAACTGACCTTTTAAAATTAAGTAGTAAAAATGCGAATAAGTAAGTAGTATTCAGTGCAAAAAGAAAGCAATGAGGTATATAATATTACAATCACACATCTCTGCTTTATGGAAAACAGGTTGTAGACCAATATTACGTGTAGTTTTGACAGCAGCATGCTCGGGCTCCTCTCATAAAAATGCTGTACTCTTGGCTCGCGTGGCGTGCTAGCTGATGATGGCTTGATCATTTGTCTGTTTCTAACGTCAATGTAGCATTCATTGTTTAGCCACAATTGCCATTGTAACTACCTACTACTGTCAAACCCAGCCCCAGTCTCCCCTACCTACATTTGATTATAGACTAATTCATTCTAATAGAATAATTCAGTCTTCACAATAGAGCATAGATCTCAGCGGATTGCCACGCGAGCGGAGCGAGCTCCGGACGGTTTCCGTTTTACTCGCAGAGCAAAACAGCTTAGAAGCACTTTCACCAATAAAGAGTTAAGCGGAAAGGGCTGAGCGAGAGTAGAAGTGACCTAGGCAGCTGACAAATCTTTCTGTTGGTGGAAGTGAAAACCTAGTCGGTTAACCGACTTCAAAAAAGGAGGAGTAATTAATCTAAGGAGGAGGTTCTCAATTCGTCGGAATCTTTTTTTATGTATGTTCACCGATTACTCGAAGGCGCATGAACCGATTTCGAAAATTATTTTTTTGTTTGAAAGGGTAAAATACTTCCCATATGGTCCCATTTAAATTTTATCGAAATCGGTCAAGCGGTTTTAAAAAATCAACAATAAATTATATACATACCTACTTTGTAGTGACGCGGGCGTTTAAAGTCGGTCGGTCGGGACACTGAGTCCGCCCGTCCTTCGCCATTTTCCGCTCATTAATAATTAGTTAACCTGTTCTCATAAACACTCAGCTCGGAACTGTACCCTAATACGTTAATAGAATACGATTATGCAAATATTATTAGTTCTTAATAAACAGTTTAAGCATTTGATGGGCGCGCCACACGAGACGTACATAATTATAATAAATACACAACACCACTATAGAATCGATCAAGTTCCATATAAGTATACTTACTTGGTTGTTGTAATTTATCGTAACTAATAAACATGATGAACGGTTATCGGTGCGTTCTTATATTTTTTATTGTTGCGTTGTGTACGGACAGATAATATTAGCTGTTACGGGATCCGTGGTGGTTGCCACGATGCTGTTATTTATGGCGTTTATTGGATTCGAGCTTTTCCTGAGGCGACATACTCTTTACTGATGATCGAACGGGATGCCTATTCTGATATCAGTCGATATCTTTTAACTATAGCATGCGATATAGGTAATAATAATTAGAATCAGAACTGAAGCAAACAACTTTGAAAGACAATGTAATATGTATGTAATGTGTCTTAGTACTAATTTTTTACACAGTCACACACACATTTTTGGAACATAGATAACAAGAAACATACTACTCTCTACATAGATAATATGACTCCGCCTACCGCTCCGCTTCGTTTCACTACGGAGGTCGCCGGCTCGCTTCGCTCGCCACCTTCTCCCTTACTCCACTCGGCCTCGTAGGCTCGCTTCATTCAGGATCTCCTTCGCAAGCTTCTGGCTCCGCGCTATAAAAAACACTCAAGGGATAGGATAGACAAGACTGCGTGGAGTCGGGGCGTTAGCATTTCGTTTTTAGGAAACAAGCACGTGATTACCGAATAGCAATACCTAATAATGTTATATTTTAAATTACTTAAATAAACAAGTTCTAATGTCAGTTATTTCATCTTTTATGTCACATGATCACTGGTCACCCTATCGTAGTTTACAATTTTACGTGCGTTAAATTATAATAAACTAAGCGATACTGTGCGCAGAGTTCACAATCTTGCGCCAGTTTACAATCTTACTAGTTCGTTTGTGAACTAACGATTTTTACAATCTTACGGTGATTTTTCGGCTACTTTATCGTGCGAACATTCGTGTCAAGTTGTTGCGATAAATAGCTGTGTCTCATTTTATCACAGCGGCTAGATAATCGTGCTAGTTCACCCGACACAACGAACTACCTGGCCACACTTGTTACAAGTGTGGCCGGGTAGTTCGTGAGACACAGCTATTTATCGCGACAACTCGACACGAATGTTCGCACGGTAATGTAGCCGCACCATGACAGATACATCAAAGTTACCAACGAAATTTCTAAATGAACCTAATCGATATCTACTTTTGTAAATGACTTACAAGACTTCTTAACAAAACTACTGCGGTAGTCTTGTCCGACATAACTAAGAATATTGTTGGAAGGTTTAGAATTTATGGAGTGATCGACATAAGATCGAACTGTGTAACAAAATAATCCACGATTCGGTCCGACTCCAGTCTTGTTCGGCAGAATTATGAGGATAATTCACGTCAACAATACACTTTATTAACAGTTAGTTATGCGCCGTTTGATGATATCGCGTCTACAATTAAATATTAATATGTGTTCGAGAGGTCGTAGGCGTCCTAAGAGATTTATCGGGATGCTTAACGGCTCGAATGCGGTTTGTAACAATGTTTAAGTTACAGGTGAGAAATGTGATTAATGCTTAGTGTTGGTTGTAAATTGTAATATCGTTTAGTTCCGCGTTAGCCGTTGAGTTTCGAGCGGTATAGATTTACTGAATTTTATTTGCAAGCATCAGTTGGGATCTAGGTACATAAGCAGATATATGTACCTAAAAGACTTTATTTTTAACCAAGGACACGACTTCAGTCACCAGGAGTTAGATTTTTAAAGATCCCGCTGTGGAACCCTTTCTTTTTTCGCGATGAAAGATACCCACTTTATGGGCCTACCGCCTATGACAATTATTGACCACCTATGCAAAATCACGCATCGATACGTTGCTCCAGTCCGTTGCCGCGGGATTGAAGGACAAACCAACAAAAAAACACCAAATATTGTAGAGGTACACAATAACATACTGCCATTGAAGTACCTAAATCACACTCCAATAAAATTACACAAAATATTTAAAAAATTTAATCCATTTTTGTTCGTGGGGCTGATCGCCCATAAATCAAAAAGTCAACAGCTCTTTTGAGAAGTCGGTTAGTCATAAGTGTATGTATCTACTCGTACTAACCATTCCAACCTTAAGACTTTTGAAATATTGAAAATAAAAAAATCTCTACAGATCGTTTTAATACACATACATACATACATACATCTCAGCCTGCGGACGTCCACTGCTGAACATAGGCCTTTCCCAGAGAACACCACCACACCCGGTCCTCAGCCACTCCTCATCCAGCCACACATCGTCAGTCCAACGTGCTGGAGGGCGCCACACTACGCTTACTTGTTCGCGGTCTCCACTCTAGGACTTTTCGGCCCCAACGGCCATCGCTTCTGCGACAAGCATGGCCTGCCCACTGCCATTTCAGCTTGCTGATGGTTTGGGCTATGTCGGCGACCTTGGTTCTCTTACGGATCTCTTCATTCCGAATTCTGTCCTTAAGAGAAACTCCTAACATAGCCCTCTCCATAGCTCTCTGAGTGACTTTAAATTTGTGGATCAAGCCTTTTGTTAGTGTCCACGTTTCAGCGCCATAAGTGAGATCGTTATTTTTCATTTTTAGTTGCTTATCTACGTGGTGCTATCTATGCAATAGACGGTTTATTTTATATGTAGGTAGGTACCACGTAGGTACTTGCTAATCTGGAGATATTCCCGTTTGGTCATTAATTAGTAACGAAAATCGATATTTTATTCTAATGTATGCCCAAAATTAACATTAAAAAATCTTTAGAATGCAATCCAGATATTCTTCGCTACTTGTCCTTTATTATTAGTTCCGTAGCCATTGGCGCTAATGTTGTTGTACACAATCACGTAAGTAAACTAACATTAGGTACAGCTCTGTTCAGTTTAGGAGTTCAGCTCCTATCCTTTTCCCCAGGTGGTATTTTTTTTACTTTGATTGGTCATGTTGAATGTGACCAATATACTTACCCATTTCCGCCCAAATAAGCGTATATACTGATGATGGGTTGATAATGATGATGATGATGATGAAGCGTATATACAGCTTATTATGAGAGTGGGTAAGTATGAGAATAGTGCGACGGCCCACCAGTTTGAACCGTCAACCTTTCGGTTTTCAGCCCGTGTTTTAACCGTTGCGTTATGGAGGCGTTTAGGTACTTTTTTTTATACACTATAGGCACACGCTTGACCATTATCACACTTGATGGAAAGTGATGATGTGGCCTAAGGTGGAACGCGTTTGCCTAGAAGATGCCTATTCATTCTTGCTTTAAAGATACCCAGATTGTATGTGTTAGGAAACACAGATCTCGGAAGAGCGTTCCAGACTCTAGCCGTGCGAATCAGAAATGAAGACTTGAACCGCTTCGTGCGCGTGGATGGTATATCAACAAAAGTGTAAAGTGTAAAGTGAATGATTACAATAGAATTAGTACCAATGACCCGTTTTACCAGTTCCCAAGTCACACAAGTGCGAGATTCGATCTCGAGTTATCCAGCCGGGTACCTACCTACAACCAAATAACAAACGATAATGACATCGATTAGTAACAATTTAAACGCCAATAAAGCACGATACCGCAACATATTGAATATTAATACGTGTGGCATTT
Source organism: Oeneis ivallda (assembly GCA_029955525.1). Lineage (NCBI taxonomy): Eukaryota > Metazoa > Arthropoda > Insecta > Lepidoptera > Nymphalidae > Oeneis > Oeneis ivallda. Next base: position 15,191,331 of record JARPMR010000018.1, on the reverse strand, counting down.
ACAGACTTGCCAACTTCTGACTCCTTAGGTCAGCTGTCGGCAGTCGACAGACTGCCTCTGATTGGCTGATACTTTTTCGCTATTGATTAAAATGCATTGATTCAGCAAGAACGCCGTAAGTATATTGGCGTTCGTCATTGCGATCGTCACATGGCAGCAATTATTTATAGACAATCCCACAGTTCGATTGTATAAAATTGCTCTACAGTGTGACGATCTTTTATAGTTGACATTGACACTCTCTCGCTATTGGGCAAAATGCATCGTCGCAGCAAAAATGCCATATAAGTTCATTCATTCACTACAGTTGAAAATGTAAGTATTCATGCAGCTTTCGTGCAATCAACCAGCAGTAAGTCAGTAACTACATGGTCTGCAATCTGTAGTTCATCTTATCTACAGATTTCAGAGCAGAGTTCGCTCTGCGCTTTAAAATAGAATATACTAATTATAAAGTAGGATGATACATATCTACCTATAACATTCATGACAAATGAGTTTTAAATAGTTAAATTATCCTAATTATAAATATAAATAATAATTAAATAGTAGGATACGTTTTAATCAAGGCAAAACAAAATTCACAAAATCATTAACCTTAATAATCATTAGCCGCCTTCTTAGCGTCAAATTATTGTCAATCAAAAATAATGTGCATCTGATGTGTTGGCCCATCTGTAGGTGTTATAATATGCTTATTGAGAAAGCGTGCGTGTATGAGAAAAAAACTCCATAAATATGTAGAATGAACGAAAAAAGCCAATTGATTGCCTCCTCCCGTACGTAAACATGTCGATGTGCGCTCTCGTAAACTGTAAGGGGATATTTTTAACGGCGTCGATATTTAATATTTATGGCGACACAGACATCCAATATGAGCCAACGATTTATATACGTAATCGCCGTGGGTACCGATACCTACTAATTGATAATGCCTTTTATTCAATTTTATTTAAGAAGGTTTTTGTTTCCCTTCCCCTTTTGGAATATTTTTATTGTTGCTTTATAAATTCTGTAAGTAGTTAGTACTTTATTTTGCAAATAAATCTGACTCAGATATGATTTTTTTGGGTATTTAATACTTATACCTATAGAAACCAAAAACGAAACACTGGCCAAGTTCAAATCACATACGCGCAACGAGGGTTCCGTACTTTGGCAGGATACGTAGGTACTATTATCAATTACGTAGGTATTCTGTGATACTTATAACTTTATTTTTTGTTAGGAAATAGAAAAGGTGAAACACGCATAAAATATTTTCATCCTAATCTGTGTAATTTTTTTTCAGAAATGAAATAGGATAAAGTTAAAAGCTTTTGAAAGCTCGACGTTCGCTCAAAATAAGCGTCCTCAACGATTGTGGACCTGCAGCTATGAGGTATACGGAACCCTAAAATATCATGTTGCGCAAAATATACTTATTAAAAAAAATAGATTAGAACTGCAAATTGAATGGACAAAACACTTGCCTAAACCTTTACCTACTTCTTAAGTTATTAAATTTCCATGTATTTAGACTTGTTTATCGTCACCTATCTGACTTATGCATACGAGAACCATTTGTATGCATCTTCAGTCACGCACTTGCTAGCATATTACTTGCTTGCCAGTTGCATTGCATGTTATCGATGATTTATAACGTTGTTTAAAGTAAAACTAAATAGCTCTAATAAGGGTAGTAGGCACAAATTTTGTATTTTGCATTGTAAAGGCTGAGATCTCGCTCTGAATTGAGTTGAGACAGCGTTTTCAATCTGTCTTAAGCCTAAGAAATTAACTCTATTAGACTAATCATTGATCTGAATTTTTGAGAGGCGACGTAGATATTTTCGTGAGTTATGGTACGTAGTACTATTATATATTCTGTGGTTATGGTAGCAATGAAAGCCTCATCATGCAGGATCGAAAAATTTTATGTGAAAAAAAATTTATAAGTACGAGTTTTATTTATGTACTACTTAAATAATTTTAACTCACAAAAAATTATTCTAATGAAATAAGCTTGATTTGCGTTAATTTAAAAAACCGAAAAAAATATAAATATGTTTTATAGTCATTCATCGCGGATACCTATTGATTATTTACTTAGGTAGGTACCTATTTATTCTTTTGACAGTACTTTTACATTACTGCATATTTTATGATCTCGACTATACCTACTACTCTTTGCCTGTGAGTAAGTAAACTACCTACCTATTTTACATACTCACCTAATTATGTACACTGGTGCTAAGTTTTGAACTACATTTGGCAAGCATTTGGCATAGGTAATATGGTAATAGCTGTTTGAATTGCGTAACTTTATTCATTGCGCTGTCCCTCAAACTATTTAAGGACTCTAAAAGAGTGAAACAATAAATAAAGCCATGCGAGAGAATGATCTTCGGCCAACGCACCCGAGGCGCGATGAAGCGAAGGATGTTATTCTGTTTGTTGCTGTAGCTACTTATTTCCATTCCGATGGCCTAATTGTGGTGTGGCGTATCTCGGTAGGACGTTAACATTGACTTTATAGTCATACAAGCTGTGTCTTTTCTTTAGGCCGACCGCAGACAATAGACAAAATTGTTATAGCAATTTTTTTTTGGGTGATAAAAAGCATAGACATATTTAGTCTGACTTTCCAGCAAGGCCTTACCATTAATTATCAGCAATTGATTTGGCAGTTACCCTGTAACGGAGTGGATCGACCCGGCTGAGAGCGACCCACTTCGTTCATTAGATGCGAGGGATCGAACCTCGCTTTTCACTATTTCCTAGGATAAGGAATAAAATACTCGATAAACAATAACGACTTTTATTTACAATTCTCTTAACCTATTACATGATATCGAGAGACGTTGACGCAGGCCTAAACACGGTTACAATATTATATGAAGCGGGACCGCCCGGGCGGCTGACGGAAGGACGACGGACTCCCGGTGGAGCGCGGGTGACGCGGCGGTCGCGGGGGGAACGCAGACGCTCGGGGTGGTTGGACGGGCCGGGCCGCGAGGCCAAGCGCGAGCAACAGCCCCTGTGGTCCTACCAGAGAGCTCGTACCACTCGTCAACCCAGAGGGTAATCAGGCCGACGATGGGATCGATCCAGAGGGAAATCAGACCGACCCCGATGGTACGGGCGCCGCTGGCGAACTGTCGGTGGACGCTCTTGTTCGGCGTTTTATACTTTTCTGCTGGCTGCTTCGGTGGGCCTCGGCGCGGTTCGGCGGGGATCGCGCCGCTGGTGTCATTGCCCTGGCGTGTGCGTTCACGTCGGCCCCGCGTGATGAGTCAGGCGGCACGTGTATCGTGGGCTGCTTGCGCTGTGACGGCGTGTTCACGCGGGTCCCTCGTGCGATGATTCACGCCGCCCGTGTAGGCTGCTTTGCGTTGTGACGGCGCTCGTCACACTCTCCCCTCTCGTTTTGAGATGTTTACCTGTAAACATCACCGTTGGTTACACACCATCCTCTGAATCAAAAGAACTAGAAAGTGGTTTATTGTCGTCTGTATGTCACTTTGTATTTTTCGGACCTATGTGTTTGGCTGTGCCTTCCCTCCTTTGTCACCCTTTTTGTATTTGGGTAACCTCACTATCCCCTTTCGGTGGTTACCCATGCGTTTTCTTCCTCTCCTTTTCTTTTTCTTCTTCTTTTGCCCCTCGGCTGCCACCACCTCTGTGGCCAGTGCCTGGCATTCTGGTGACATCGTTCGGTCGTCATCGGGTTCCTTTCTGGTTGACGGACCTTGCATTGCCGCTTCTTTGTCCGAGCACGCTGGGGTTGTCGCGTCCGCCATCGTTTACTCCACTGTAACTGATCCTTTTTTGACATTTTCTTGATTTCGATGTTATATTTCTTGTCTTGAGGGTAGGTTGATTTCTTTCTAGTGACCTTTGTGTATTCTGTGCTCTTTGTCTATGCTTTCTTATAGTCCGATGTTTGTCTGGTCGGACCTTCCCGGTCGGGTCTATGTTGGATGGTGTGTGTCGTCTTGGACTATTCGTGTCGTGTTCTGACTTTTATCGGTTACGTTTCTTTCGTTTTATTCTTGGAATCTTTTTATATCCTTTATGTGTGCTGTGTTAGTAACCATTTGGGTTTTGCCCATAATGACCACGCTGGGCAGGCGTGTTGGTCATCGCAGGGCTAGACTGATCGCGCCGATGTCGCTGCTGCCCGACACCGGCCTGTGCCATTTGTTCAGTCTAGCTAGTATGAGATGGTTATACCGCCATCTGTCGGTCGCCATAGCCTCGTCAGTAAACCAGCAGGGGGCACCGCGGGCAGGTGAGGTTGACTGTTGGAGCGCTAGATGAAGGTGCGCTCCCTTACCCCCCAAAGTATAAGCTGTATGAGGAGATTCGTAGGAGAACCAAAGTCACCGACATAGCTCAGCGTGTCGCGAAACTGAAGTGGAAATGGGCGGGGCACATAGTTCGAAGAGCTGATGGTCGTTGGGGTCCCAAGGTGTTGGAGTGGCGACCCCGCACCGGGAAACGCAGTGTTGGCAGGCCCCCCACCAGGTGGACCGACGACATCAAACGAGTCGCAGGGAGCCGCTGGATCCAAGCGGCGCAAGACCGAAGCCTGTGGAAGTCCATGCAGGAGACCTTTGTCCAGCAGTGGACGTCTATAGGTTGATAAAGAAGAAGAAGAAGAAGATGTGTGCTGTGCATATCTTGCCTCCGTTGAGTGCTTTTAATAAAAATATCACGGGTGATTTTCTCTCTATTATCTTGTACGGGCCTGAGTATTTTGGTGCTAGTTTCGCGCAGAATTTTTTTTCTGCGTTTGACAGTGGAAAATCTCGTTTAAGTACGAGTTGTTCCATCTTTGGTTCCCATTCTCGTTTTGATTTATCGTAGTTTTTCTTTTGGTTTGTTGATGCTAGTTTCTGGTTCTCTCGTACCATTTGATAAATTTCTTCTAGTTTTTGTTTTTCTTTCAGTGTTGGAGTTGGGAGGTTGTTTTCGTCGTTAAAATGTCTAAGTTCCCTGCCGAATAACAAGAATGCGGGCGTGTATTTCGTTGATTCTTGTACTGAAGTGTTTATCGCAAAATTGAACTCACCTAAGTACTCGTCCCATTTTTTATGGTTTTTTTCTATAAAGGCGGCTATCATGGTTTCTAATGTCCTGTTTATTCTTTCTGTTGGGTTACACTGGGGTGTGTATGGTGCGGTAAGTCTCTGTTGTATACCGTACTTCTCGAGTGTGTCTCTGAACTGTTTACTTGTGAAGACCTTTGCGTTGTCACTGAGTAATGTCTGTATTCTGCCGTATCTCATGAGTATGCACTCTTTTAGTGCGTTTATGACTGCGTTTGTCGTCGCGTTCCTCAATGGCTTTATTTCCGACCACTTTGTGAACTTATCGTGAAAAACGATGATCCATTGATATCCCTTTGACGATCGTGGTAGTGGTCCTATTAGATCGGTTGTCACTACTTGCCATGGTTCTTCCGTGTTATTGATATGCATGAGTCCTGGTCTTTTTTCCTGCGACGTTTTGTGTTTTTGACATGTCTCGCACCTGTTTACGTATTTTGCGACATCTCTAAAAATGCCGGGCCAATAATAACGTTGTGCCGTTTTGTTGAAGGTTTTTGATACCCCTAGGTGTCCTGCGCTAGGTTCGTCGTGGTTTTGCGAGAGGATTCTTCTTTTGTCGGAGTTTTTGACGCATAGCTTCCATTCGGTGTCGGGATCTAATTTGCCCCCGTATCGTGGATTGATTATTCTTCTATATAGTTTATCTTCCTGTATTCGATAGTTTGGTTCTGTTTCGGGGTTCGCCATTACCTTATTGAATTTTCTTGTGTACCATTCGATTTCGTCAACTGACGCGGCGCATACTGGGTTTCTTGATAGTTCATCTGCTATCACGTTTTGTTTTATTGGTTCTTTGTGTTTTAGTTTTATGACCTGTTTCCCCCCTTTATTGCCTTTTGGACTTTTTTCCGCTTTTTCGACTTCCTCGGCTATTATAGTTTGTAGTATTTCTTGTTGTTCCTTTGTTAACCTTTGCTTGCCCTCGTGTTTTTCCTTAGGTTTTTCTTTGTCGGTTTGTCTACTTGGTTTTTGTTCCCATCTTATTGCTAGTCCCAGTCTTCTTAGCAAGTCCATGCCCATTATCATTACTGTAGTTGTTGGTAGATATATCACTTGATGTGTTAGTTTCTGTCCTGCGACTTCGAGTTCGATGTTCACTGCTGTGTCCGATGTTATTTTCGAACCGTCTGCTAATTTTATAGTGTTTGATTTGGGTATTACGTCCTTCCTAGTTTCTTTTATGTGGTTCATGATGGTCTTGTTTATGTACGTGTTTGTTGACCCTGTATCCACTAGTGCTTCGTACGTCTTGTCGCCTATTTTTACCTCTGCAAATATTCTATTGTCTTTTTTTTTTTCTTGTGCGTTCGTTGTGTAGGCTTGTGAACTTGTTTTTCTCGCTTTGTTCGTTCCGTTGCAGCAATCCCGAGTTAGTTTTCCTAGTAATCCGCAACGGCTGCAGAAAATAGCCTGTTTGCCTCGGCAGTCTTGGGCCCTGTGGTTTTTCTTTCCGCACTTCCAGCAGCATTTCCCTGGGTCATAGTCTGGTAAGATTAGTTTTCCTTCCGGCTTCTGTTTGTGTTCCTGGTTTCTGGACCCTGCTCTGGAGTGTTCTGGTTGGTTTCCCTTGTGGTAGTATGTCGGTGTCTTGTATGTATACTGATACTGATCTGTTCGAATTTTTTTCGTATTCTTTTGCCAGCTGTATTAATTCCGTCATCGTGTTGAAATCTCTTCTTTTGATGTAGAACTGGTAGCTGCTTCTCATGTTGTCATAGATTCTCTCTAGTTGTTGTTCTGGTGTTAATTTCCCATATCTTCTGAATAATGTTTGCATGTTTGTTAGATAGTCGACGAAATCTTCACGTGCTTCCTGTTTCTTGTTTATGATCGTTTCTAACAGATTTTTCTCATAATTTTTCGGATAGTAGTACAACTTGAAGCTGTCTGTTAAGTCTTCCCATGTTTCCCAATATTGATTGTTGTTCCTGTACCATCGTGCTGCTTTTCCGTTGAGACATCTTGGTATGACGTGTATTATTTTGTCTTTGTTGACCTCTAATGTTTCGGCCAGTTCTTCCACTCTTTCTAGGAATTCTACGGCGTCTCCTGTTGAATCGAACTGTATCTTCCATCGGGACACTGCTTTGTCGAAGTCTGTTGCTCCGCTTTCGGTACCCATTGTGTTGTCTTGGCTAGTTGCTTCTTCGGTTTTTATCGTTTTTGATAACAGCTTCCTCAATTCCTCCACTGTGCTTGTAGTTGGAGCTGGTATATTTCTCTTCTCTAGTTCTTCTGTTAGTTTTTGTTTGTTTAGTGAGTAGATCCAGGCCGTTGGCATAGTTCGCCTTCGATTTGTTCTCCCTGTCTTGGGTTTTTTTTTCTTTTTACGGTACGGGTGTTAGTGACTATCTTTTTTTTTCTCTACGGTAACAGTACGGTTGTTAGTTAATATCTTTTATATTTTTAATATCTACGGTAACGGTACAGAAGCTAGTTTATATCTTTTAGTTTTAATATCTACGGTAACCTACTCTGTTGCTAGGTTATTTCGCGGTGCTCAATTTAATTATTCCGGCGGTTACAGCAAGTACGGTCGGTCGGCGAGCGTTATTTCTACCTACTGTATTTTTCTTATTAATTTTTCCCTAATCTCCGCGGTGTTCCCCCTTGTGTCGTACGTGTAGTAGTTTTCTAAACGATGAGATGCTTTTCCCGTGATTTATCTAACTACTCGAGGTTAATCAAGCCGACTAATCCGGGATAAGCATCTATTTCGCGTTTTCTTATTCTTTTCCCTATGTTTTCTTTCTCTTTATACGATCGGTTACTCACCCTTTCAGTGGACCCGATAAATCGAATCGATTACGTGAAAGAGTTTGTAGCCGTTAAGTTGTAAAAGTCGCGAGTATTCCTAAAGTGAAATAACCTACTGTTTGATTGTCACTCTGTGTTTTTCGGTACGGGTAGACACCACCACGGTCGCGTGGAGCGTGTCTATTTTTACGGAATATGCCTGTGAACGCGACGCGGTACTTTTTCTCGCGACGCGACGCGGGCGGACGGACCGGCCAAGCGTAACGGATTGGCGCGGGTGAGTGGTTTTTACGGATGCGACGCGATTCTTAAGCGACGCAAAACGGACCGGCTATCTAATTGATTCGCGCGGTATTTTCACGGACGAGTAGGTGGTTTTTTTTTTTTCACGTGTTCACGGAACGGTATCGCGGGTTTTTGCGGTGGGCGCCAAATGTAACGGAGTGGATCGACCCGGCTGAGAGCGACCCACTTCGTTCATTAGATGCGAGGGATCGAACCTCGCTTTTCACTATTTCCTAGGATAAGGAATAAAATACTCGATAAACAATAACGACTTTTATTTACAATTCTCTTAACCTATTACATGATATCGAGAGACGTTGACGCAGGCCTAAACACGGTTACAATATTATATGAAGCGGGACCGCCCGGGCGGCTGACGGAAGGACGACGGACTCCCGGTGGAGCGCGGGTGACGCGGCGGTCGCGGGGGGAACGCAGACGCTCGGGGTGGTTGGACGAGCCGGGCCGCGAGGCCAAGCGCGAGCATCAGCCCCTGTGGTCCTACCAGAGAGCTCGTACCACTCGTCAACCCAGAGGGTAATCAGGCCGACGATGGGATCGATCCAGAGGGAAATCAGACCGACCCCGATGGTACGGGCGCCGCTGGCGAACTGTCGGTGGACGCTCTTGTTCGGCGTTTTATACTTTTCTGCTGGCTGCTTCGGTGGGCCTCGGCGCGGTTCGGCGGGGATCGCGCCGCTGGTGTCATTGCCCTGGCGTGTGCGTTCACGTCGGCCCCGCGTGATGAGTCAGGCGGCACGTGTATCGTGGGCTGCTTGCGCTGTGACGGCGTGTTCACGCGGGTCCCTCGTGCGATGATTCACGCCGCCCGTGTAGGCTGCTTTGCGTTGTGACGGCGCTCGTCACAACCCCAAGTTCGATAAGATGCACCCTGTAACTCTTTGACATCGGAGTTATGCATAGGTATACCTATGTGCGGTTTGTGCAATTAGCCAGTTAAAGGTGCAAACTGAAAACTGAAACGTCCGCGTCACACCCGTTTCACTATTGTCGTATCACTCCTAACACATTTTCTCTTTTAACTGGAGGGGAGAGTAGAATAAAAGTCGAGTTCAGCTTGCCACGTCATATTCTTTTATAAAAACAAAATTAAAATATCACTTGCTTTAACGGTCAAGGAAAACATCGCGAGGAATCTTGAGAGTTCTTCATAATGTTTCAAAGGTGTGTGAAGTCTGCCAAACCTTGGCCGTAGTGAGTGGTGACTGATGGGTGGACTACCTATGGCTCTACCCTTGTCATTCGAAAGGAGAACTAAGCCCAGTTCTGGTAGAGCCCACGATTGAGATCACTGACCTCTATAAATTAATTTAGGGTTAACACTGAACAGGCTGCTGCCATATTTCTTGACCATTTTGAAGCCATTTTGGAGTTGTTGACGCCATTTTGGAGTTGTATATAGTTACGAGTGACCAGGAAACTAAAAGTAGTGAAGGTGTCAACTAATGTTGACAATTAGGTAAGTATACTGATAATTATTACATTTTGGCACTTCCTGCATCCATAAACTAATATTTCCAGAGACATTCGTGTGTCAAATGTGGCGCTTTAAATATGATCCATAATAATCTGTCGTTTGTTTAAGGACAGCCAGTCCAGTCTATTTAAGGTGGAAAACACGGGTCCGCCCGCGAAATTCAAATTTAATTTGGTTTTTCGCAATTTACGCAAGATGATAATTCCACTGGCGCAATTAGAAGGCCATAAGCCTACTTTGTCGTTTTAGTTTACAAATTGCGAAAAACCAAATTAAATTTGAATTTCGCGTGTAGACCCGTTTAATAATTATAGGGGTCAGTGGTTGATATTAATGAACTATATACCTAGCGACTGGTTTAGTGATGTGAACCGATTACAAATTTGATAACCGGTTTTTACCGATTACTTTATAAAAAACCCGGTTTTTATAGGTATTCTTAGGTTTTTCTTATTTTTCTTAAAGAAAGAACAAAGCATCGAAAATTTTTAAGTTATTTTTTTTTTCTATGACAAGATAGTCCTTGACTGCGATCTCACCTGATGGTAAGTAACGATGCAGTCTAAGATGGTATCGGACTAACTTATAAGTATCTTTATTATAATCAAAATAGTACCTAGGTTGAGGAAAAAGTTCAAATTGGACTTACCTTTGCTGAGGAATGCTGCGGCTTCCTCCCACGAAAATGAAACCAGGTGGACACGTTTAATTTATTTTTATTTTTATTTAGAAAATTCCAAGTAGGTAGTTGTTCTTTAGATTTGCAATAACACATGGCTTACATAACAGTTCTAGATGAATCATAGATGTATTGAATAAATAGTGTACATTTTACTGTTGCACTGCACGGATTTCACGTTCCCTGATGCTTAGCTCGGCTGAGTATTTGCCGTGTGAGATGTAATCAGATAGTAACATAAAACATAGCTAAGAAAATGGTAATTGGTTATATATAGATAAAGAACTGTTTGTTTTTTAGGTTCCATTTGTCAAAAATTTTAAAACATCGATTTAACCTTTGTAGTTCTAAGTACCAACCTTTAAGAAACTATTATACTCTCAAAATTTAATTTAAATAAACTTTACAAAACTTCATGTGTAAATCGGTAATTAGTTTCTGCTAATATTCCGGGGTCTGCAACACATATGAAGTATTTCACATTAAATTATTACATACCTTATCGCTAATCACTATATACATAATATATTATCGCTTATCACTAATTACTTATCTTATCGCTATTTTTTTTTGATCCTGTATTTCGGAGTGACCGAGATTCAATGTGGGATTTGTGAAGGGCGAGGGATAATTCTTAGGTTCAGCATCAGTTCTCGACTGATCTTTGGGCTACTTGAACGAAACTTCAGGATAATTTGGAACAGCAATTTATTACATAGAACTGAGAACTGATTTGATCAATAAATAATCACAATAGCCATGGTCCAGAAACGGGAATTATTACTGAAAACTAATCAGGCTTTAACGCTGAAACCCTACCTAAAGCCGTCTCCAACCACCCCTATAACGGCCCCTGACCTCACATCTAATCATTTTAACCGCAACACGACAGACAAACCACCATCTGAACATGAGGGTAGTCATCAAAATGCACAAATTAATTGACAATTATTATGACTTCGGCGTGTCAAAATATTTGTAGCGATAGTGGATTATCGCTACTCACTATTTACTTATCTTATCGCAAGTCAATAATTACTTATCTTATCGTTTTTCACTAATTTCTTATCTTATCGCTAATCAATAATTACTTATCTTATCGCTTATCACTAATTATTTATCGCTAATCACATCTTATCGCTTATTACTAATTACTTATCTTATTGCTTATTTTATTTATTTTATTTTATTTTATTTATTTAGGAAAACCAACAGCTTATAATTCTATATATACTTAAGAAATAATGTAACTAACAGCTAATAATAGGTTTTCGCAGATAAATACTAAATACACACAGGAGTACCTGGATAGACAAGAAAGATTCTGAAAATTGTATATATACTTTAAGAAATTAAGGATGCACTAGACTGGATTAATAACTTAGTTAAATTCCTACGTAAACTATTCAAATTGCCACGAAACAAGTCAACATTAGGTTCATTGTAAACAGAATTTAAAAGGCGAGAAGCACGAATAATAAATGAGTTATATCTGTAATTGGTTTTAGTTCGGGGAATATTAAATATCTTATTATTTCTAGTCACACGGAGTAAGCGTCGTGAAGGCACTATTATACCTAGCTTCGCAAGTAGTTCCGGACAGTCAACTGACCCACACACGAGTTACTTATCTTATAGCTTATCACTAATTACTTATCTTATCGCTTATAACTAATTCCTTATCTTATCGCTTATAACTAATTCCTCATCTTATCGCTAATTACTAATGACTAACTACATATCTTATCACTTATTACTTATCTTATCGTTTATCACTAATTTCTTATATTATCGCTTATCGCTAATAACTTATCTTATCGCTTATCACTAATAACTTAACTAATCGCTATTTACTAATGACATATCTTATCACTAATTTTTTATCTTATCGCTTATCACTAATTACTTATCTTATCGTATATCACTAATTTCTTATCTTATCGCTAATCAATAATTTCTTATCTTATAGCTTATCACTAATTACTTATCTTATCGCTTATAACTAATTCCTTATCTTATCGCTTATAACTAATTACTTATCTTATCGCTTATCACTATAAATAGTTACTTAATATCTTATAGCTTATCGCTAATTACTAATGACTAACTACATATCTTATCACTTATTACTTATCTTATCGTTTATCACTAATTTCTTATATTATCGCTTATCGCTAATAACTTATCTTATCGCTTATCACTAATAACTTAACTAATCGCTATTTACTAATGACATATCTTATCACTAATTTTTTATCTTATCGCTTATCACTAATTACTTATCTTATCGTATATCACTAATTTCTTATCTTATCGCTAATCAATAATTTCTTATCTTATAGCTTATCACTAATTACTTATCTTATCGTTTATCACTAATTTCTTATATTATCGCTTATCACTAATAACTTATCTTATCGCTTATCACTAATTACTTATGTTATCGCTAATTACTAATAACATATCTTATCACTAATTACATCTTATCGCTTATTACTAATTAATTCCTTTTACTAATTACTATCTTATCGCTTATCACTAATTATTTTACTAATCGCTAATTACTAATAACGTATCTTATCACTAATTACTTATCTTATCGTTTATCACTAATTTCTTATCTTATCGCTAATCAATAATTTATTATCTTATCGCTTATCACTAATTACTTATCGCTTATTACTTATCTTATCGCTTCTCACTTATCTAATCGTTTATGACTAATTACTTATCGCTTATCACTAATAATATCTTTTCGCTAATTACTAATTACATATCTTATCAAAAATTACTTACTATATCACTAATTTCTAATCTTATCGCTAATCAGTAACAACTTATCTTATCGCTTATCACTAAGTACTATCACTAATTTCTTATCTTAATCGTTTATCACTAATTTCTTTACTAATCGCAAAGTACTTATCGCTAATAATTACATATCTTATCGCTTACCACTTATTACTTATCTTATCGCTAATCAATAATTACTTACCTTATTGCATATCAATAATTACTTATCTTATCGCTAATAACTCAAAACAATCTTATCACAAATCACTAACGAGACCAAACGAGACCAGATGAGACCAGACGAGACCAGATGAGACCAGACGAGACCAGATGAGACCAGATGAGACCAGATGAGACCAGACGAGACGAGACCACACAAGACCAGAAGAGACAAGACGAGACCAGACCAGACCAGACGAGACTAGACGAGACCAGACGAGACGAGACCAGACAGGACCTGACGAAATAGGACCAGACTAGACCAGACTAGACCAGGAGAGACCAGACCAGACCAGATGATAAGAGACCAGATGAGACCATAGGACTAAACGAGACCAGACGGGACCAGACGAGGACAGACGATGAGACAAGACCAGACGAGACGAGTCCATACGAGACCATACGAGACCATACGAGACCATACGAGACCATACGAGACCATACGAGACCATACGAGAGACCAGAAAAGACCAGACGAGACCAGACAAGACCAGACAAGACCAGACAAGACCAGACCAGACCAGACAAGACCAGACAAGACCAGACAAGACCAGACAAGACCAGACAAGACCAGATAAGACCAGACAGACAGAGAAGACCAGCAAGACCAGACAAGATAAGACAAGACCAGACAAGACCAGACAAGACCAGACCAGACGGGACCAGACCAGACAAGACCAGACCAGACAAGACCAGACCAGACAAGACCAGACAAGACCAGACGAGACCAGACCAGACCAGACGAGACCAGACCAGACCAGACCTGACGAGACCTGGCGAGGCCAGACCAGACGAGACGAAACTAGACCAGAGAGACGAAACTAGAACAGAGAGACGAAACTAGACCAGACGAAACCGACAGGTGGCGCGCAGTGGCACCGTGGCTGGCACTGCGACAGGTCCCTGCGAGCTCGACAGCGCAATGGCAGGTGAGGCGCAGATTCGCCGTGGCCGACACTGCGTCACGCCTCTGCGTGTTCGGCAGGTGAGGCGCAGACGCTCCGTAGCCGTCGCTGCGACGAGCTCAAACGCGCTCGGCAGTGCACCGGCAGGTGAGGCGGAGATGCGCCGTGACTGACGATGCGCCGTGCTCCAACGAGCACCGACAGGTGAGGCGTAGACGCACAGTGGCCGGCGCTGCGTTTCGACGCGTTCAAAAGCGCACGAGCAGGTGAGGCGCAGACGTGCCGTGGCCGGCGCTGCGAAGTGCTTCAACGCGCTCGGCAGCACACCGGCAGGTGAGGCGCACACGAGCCGTTGTCGGCGCTGCGCTCGCATACGCTTGGCAACGCACATGCAGGTGAGGCGCAGACGCGCCGTGGCCAGCGCTGCGACACGCTCCATTGCGCACTGCAGCGCACCAGCATGTGAGACGCAGATGCATCGTGGACGGCGCTGTGCAACGACGTGCTCAGGAGTGCACCAGCAGGTGAGGCGCATGCGCGCCGTGGCCGACGCTGCGACACGCCCCCGCGTGCTCGGCAGCACATCGGCTGGTTAGGCGCAGACGTGCCGTGGCCAGCGCTGCGATACGCTCCATTGCGCACTGCAGCGCACCAGCAGGTGAGGCGCAGATGCATCGTGGCCGGCGCTCTGCAACTACGTTCTCAGCAGCGCACCAGCAGGTGAGGCGCAGACGCGCCGTGGCCGGCGCTGCGAAGTGCTTCAACGCGCTCGGCAGCACACCGGCAGGTGAGGCGCACACGAGCCGTTGTCGGCGCTGCGCTCGCATACGCTTGGCAACGCACATGCAGGTGAGGCGCAGACGCGCCGTGGCCAGCGCTGCGACACGCTCCATTGCGCACTGCAGCGCACCAGCATGTGAGACGCAGATGCATCGTGGACGGCGCTGTGCAACGACGTGCTCAGGAGTGCACCAGCAGGTGAGGCGCATGCGCGCCGTGGCCGACGCTGCGACACGCCCCCGCGTGCTCGGCAGCACATCGGCTGGTTAGGCGCAGACGTGCCGTGGCCAGCGCTGCGATACGCTCCATTGCGCACTGCAGCGCACCAGCATGTGAGGCGCAGATGCATCGTGGCCGGCGCTCTGCAACTACGTTCTCAGCAGCGCACCAGCAGGTGAGGCGCAGACGCGCCGTGGCCGACGCTGCGACATGCCCCTGCGTGCTCGGCAACGCATCGGCTGGTGAGGCGCAGACGTTCCGTGGCTAGCGCTGCGACACGCTCCATTGCGCACTGCAGCGCACCGGCATGTGAGGCGCAGATGCATCGTGGCCGGCGCTGTGCAACGACGCGCTCGGCAGCGCATCAGCAGGTGAGGCGCAGACGCGCCGTGGCCGACGCTGCGACATGCCCCTGCGTGCTCAGCAACGCATCGGCTGGTGAGGCGCAGACGTGCCGTGGCCAGCGTTGTGACACGCTCCATTGCGCACTGCAGCGCACCGGCATGTGAGGCGCAGATGCATCGTAGCCGGCACTCTGCAACGACGCGCTCAGCAGAGCACCAGCAGGTGAGGCGCAGACGCGCCGTGGCCGATGCTATGCAACGACGCGCTCGGCAGCGCATCAGCAGGTGAGGCGCAGACGCGCCTTGGCCGACGCTGCGACAAGCCCCTGCGTGCTCGGCAGCGCATCGGCTGGTGAGGTGCAGACGTGCCGTAGCCAGCGCTGCGACATGCTCCATTGCGCACTGCAGCGCACCGGCATGTGAAGCGCATATGCATCGTGGCCGGCGCTGTGCAACGACGCGCTCAGCAGCGCACCAGCAGGTGAGGCGCAGACGTGCCGTGGCTGACGCTGTGCAACGACGCGCTCGGCAGCGCATCAGCAGGTGAGGCGCAGACGCGCTGTGGCCAGCGCTGCGACGCGCTCCAACGCTCAGGCAGCTCACTGCCAGGTGAGGCGTAGACGTGCCGTGGCCGGCGCTGCGACACGCCTCTGCGTGTTCGACAGCGCACCAGCAGGTGAGGCGCAGACGCGCCGTGGCTGGCACTGCGACAAGCTCCGATCTGCTCGGCAACGCACCGGCAGATGAGCCGTGCTGAGCCGAGCTGCGAACGGTCCACCATCTAGAGCGAGAATGACACGAAGACGCAAGGCATCAGCCACCCGTATTGATACCAAAGCTTGCTTGTAATCAATGCAACCTTATAACTACAAGATAATGCACCACAATACAACAACAAGACAAGACAAGAAAAGACAAGACTAAATAAGCAAAGCCGAGCCGAGCCGTGCCCAGTAGAGCACCAGCAGGTGAGGCGCAGACGCACCGTGGCCGGCACTACTACGCGCCCCTGCGTGTTCGACAGCGCACCAGCAGGTGATGCGCAGACGCGCCGTGGCTGGCGTTGCAAGACGCCTCTGCGTGCTTAGTAACACACCGGTAGGTGAGACGTAGACACACAGTGGCCGGCGCAGCGCTTCGCCGCGCTCAGCAGTGCACGAGCAGGTGAGGCGCACACGAGCCGTTGTCGGCGCTGAGCTCCAATACGCTCGGCAACGCACCAGCAGATGAGGCGCAGACGCGCCGTAGCCAGCGCTGCGATACGCTCCATTGCTCACTACAGCGCACCAGCAAGTGAGGCGCAGATGCATCGTGGCCGGCGCTGTGCAACGACGCGCTCAGCAGCGCACCAGCAGGTGAGGCAAAGACACGCCGTGGCCGACTCTGAGACACGCCCCTGCGTGCTCGGCAGCGCATCGGCTGGTGAGGCGCAGACGTGCCGTGGCCAGCACTGTGACACGCTCCATTGCGCACTGCAGCGCACCGGCATGTGAGGCGCAGATGCATCATGGCCGGCGCTGTGCAAAGACGTGCTCAGCAGCGCACCAGCAGGTGAGGCGCAGACGTGCCGTGGCCGACGCTGCAACACGCCCCTGCGTGCTCGGCAGCGCACCGGCTGGTGAGGCGCAGACGTACCGTGGCCAGCGCTGCGACACGCTCCATTGCGCACTGCAGCGCACCGGCATGTGAGGCGCAGATGCATCGTGGCCGGCGCTGTGCAACGACGCGCTCAGCAGCGCATCAGCAGGTGAGGCGCAGACGCGCCGTGGCCGACGCTGCGACACACCCCTGCGTGCTCAGCAACGCATCGGCTGGTGAGGCGCGGACGTGCCGTGGCCAGTGCTGCAACACGCTCAATTGCGCACTGCAGCGCACCGGCATGAGGCGCAGATGCATCGTGGCCGGCGCTGTGCAACGACGCGCTCAGCAGCGCACCAGCAGGTGTGGCACAGACACGCCGTGGCCGACGCTGCGACACGCCCATGCGTGCTCGGCAGCGCACCGGCATGTGAGGCGCAGATGCATCGTGGCTAGCGCTGTGCAACGACGCGCTCGGCAACGCACCAGCAGGTGAGGCGCAGACGCGCCGTGGCCGACGCTGTGCAACGACGCGCTCGGCAGCGCATCAGCTGGTGAGGCGCAGACGTGCCGTGGCAGGCGTTGCGACACGCTCCATAGCGCACTGCAGCGCACCGGCATGTGAGGAGCAGATGCATCGTGCCCGGCGCTACTACGCGCCCCTGCGTGTTCGACAGCGCACCAGCAGGTGATGCGCAGACGCGCCGTGGCCGGCGTTGCGACACGCCTCTGCGTGCTTAGTGTTACTAAGCACGCGGTAGGTGAGACGTAGACGCACAGTGGCCGGCGCTGCGCTTCGACGCGCTCAGCAGCGCACGAGCAGGTGAGGCGCAGACGTGCTGTGACCGGCGCTGCGAGGTGCTCCAACGCGCTCGGCAGCACACCAGCAGGTGAGGCGCATACGAGCCGTTGTCGTCGCTAAGCACCAATACGCTCGGCAACGCACCAGCAGGTGAGGCGCAGACGCGCCGTAGCCAGCGCTGCGACACGCTCCGTTGCGCACTGCAGCACACCAGCATGTGAGGCGCAGATATATCGTAGCCGGCGCTGTGCAACGACGTGCTCAGCAGCGCACCAGCAGGTGAGGCGCAGACGCGCCGTGGCCGACGCTGCGACATGCCCCTGCGTGCTCGGCAACGCATGGGCTGGTGAGGCGCACACGTGCCGTGGCCAGCGCTGCGACACGCTCAATGGCGCACTGCAGCGCACCGGCATGTGAGGCACAGATGCATCGTGGCCAGCGCTGCGACGCGCTCCAACGCGCAGGCAGCTCACTGCCTGGTGAGGCGCAGACGTGCAGTGGCCAGCGCTGCGACACGCTCCATTGCGCACTGCAGCGCACCTTCATGTGAGGCGCAGATGCATCGTGGCCGGCGCTGTGCAACGACGCGCTCGGCACCACACCAGCAGGTGAGGCGCAGACGTGCCGTGGCCAGTGCTGCAACACGCTCAATTGCGCACTGCAGCGCACCGGCATGAGGCGCAGATGCATCGTGGCCGGCGCTGTGCAACGACGCGCTCAGCAGCGCACCAGCAGGTGTGGCACAGACACGCCGTGGCCGACGCTGCGACACGCCCATGCGTGCTCGGCAGCGCACCGGCATGTGAGGCGCAGATGCATCGTGGCTAGCGCTGTGCAACGACGCGCTCGGCAACGCACCAGCAGGTGAGGCGCAGACGCGCCGTGGCCAGCGTTGCGACACGCTCCATAGCGCACTGCAGCGCACCGGCATGTGAGGAGCAGATGCATCGTGCCCGGCGCTACTACGCGCCCCTGCGTGTTCGACAGCGCACCAGCAGGTGATGCGCAGACGCGCCGTGGCCGGCGTTGCGACACGCCTCTGCGTGCTTAGTAACACACCGGTAGGTGAGACGTAGACGCACAGTGGCCGGCGCTGCGCTTCGACGCGCTCAGCAGCGCACGAGCAGGTGAGGCGCAGACGTGCTGTGGCCGGCGCTGCGAGGTGCTCCAACGCGCTTGGCAGCACACCAGCAGGTGAGGCGCATACGAGCCGTTGTCGTCGCTAAGCACCAATACGCTCGGCAACGCACCAGCAGGTGAGGCGCAGACGTGCCGTGGCCAGCGTTGCGACACGCTCCATAGCGCACTGCAGCGCACCGGCATGTGAGGAGCAGATGCATCGTGCCCGGCGCTACTACGCGCCCCTGCGTGTTAGGCGCTGACGCGCCGTGGCCAGCGCTGCGACACGCTCCATTGTGCACTGCAGCGCACCTTCATGTGAGGCGCAGATGCATCGACGAGCTCGGCTACGCACCAGCAGGTGAGGCGCAGACGCGCCGTAGCCAGCGCTGCGACACGCTCCATTGCGCACTACAGCGCACCAGCATGTGAGGCGCAGATGCATCGTGGCCGGCGCTGTGCAACGACGTGCTCAGCAGCGCAGCAGCAGATGAGGCGCAGACGCGCCGTGGCCGACGCTGCGACATGCCCCAGCGTGCTCGGGAACGCATCGGCTGGTGATGCGCAGACGTGCCATGGCCAGCGCTGCGATACGCTTAATTGCGCACTGCAGTGCACCGGCATGTGAGGAGCAGATGCATCGTGGCCGGCGCTGTGCAACAACGCGCTCAGCAGCGCACCAGCAGATGAGGCACAGACGCGCCGTGGCCGACGCTGCGACACGCTCCATTGCGCACTGCAGCGCACCGGCATGTGAGGCGCAGATGCATCGTGGCCTGTGCTGTGCAACGACGCGCTCAGCGGCGCACCAGCAGGTGAGGCGCAGACGCGCCGTGGCCGACGCTGTGCAACGACTCGCTCGGCAGCGCATCAGCAGGTGAGGCGCAGACGCGCCGTGGCCAGCGCTGCGACGCGCTCAACGCGCAGGCAGCTCACTGCCAGGTGAGGCGTAGACGTGCTGTGGCCGGCGCTGCGACACGCCTCTGCGTGTTCGACAGCGCACCAGCATGTGAGGCGCAGACGCGCCGTGGCTGGCACTGCGACAAGCTCCGACCTGCTCGGCAGCGCACCGGCATGTGAGGCGCAGATGCATCGTGGCTGGTGCTGTGCAACGACGCGCTCAGCGGCGCACCACCAGGTGAGGCGCAGATGAATCGTGGCCGGCGCTGTGCAACGACGCGCTCAGCAGCGCACCAGCAGGTGAGGCGCAGACGCGCCGTGGCCAGCGCTGCGACACGCTCCATTGTGCACTGCAGCGCACCTTCATGTGAGGCGCAGATTCATCGACGCGCTCGGCAACGCACCAGCAGGTGAGGCGCAGACGCGCCGTAGCCAGCGCTGCGACACGCTCCATTGCGCACTACAGCGCACCAGCATGTGAGGCGCAGATGCATCGTGGCCGGCGCTGTGCAACGACGTGCTCAGCAGCGCAGCAGCAGGTGAGGCGCAGACGCGCCGTGGCCGACGCTGCGACATGCCCCTGCGTGCTCGGGAACGCATCGGCTGGTGATGCGCAGACGTGCCATGGCCAGCGCTGCGATACGCTTAATTGCGCACTGCAGTGCACCGGCATGTGAGGAGCAGATGCATCGTGGCCGGCGCTGTGCAACGACGCGCTCAGCAGCGCACCAGCAGATGAGGCACAGACGCGCCGTGGCCGACGCTGCGACACGCTCCATTGCGCACTGCAGCGCACCGGCATGTGAGGCGCAGTTGCATCGTTGCCGGTGCTGTGCAACGACGCGCTCAGCGGCGCACCAGCAGGTGAGTCGCAGAAGCGCCGTGGCCGACGCTGTGCAACGACGCGCTCGGCAGCGCATCAGCAGGTGAGGCGC
Source organism: Oeneis ivallda (assembly GCA_029955525.1). NCBI lineage: Eukaryota > Metazoa > Arthropoda > Insecta > Lepidoptera > Nymphalidae > Oeneis > Oeneis ivallda. The sequence continues at coordinate 15,170,422 of JARPMR010000018.1, read as the reverse complement.
AGACGCGCCGTGGCCGACGCTGCGACATGCCCCTGCGTGCTCGGGAACGCATCGGCTGGTGATGCGCAGACGTGCCATGGCCAGCGCTGCGATACGCTTAATTGCGCACTGCAGTGCACCGGCATGTGAGGAGCAGATGCATCGTGGCCGGCGCTGTGCAACGACGCGCTCAGCAGCGCAGCAGCAGGTGAGGCGCAGACGCGCCGTGGCCGACGCTGCGACATGCCCCTGCGTGCTTGGGAACGCATCGGCTGGTGATGCGCAGACGTGCCATGGCCAGCGCTGCGATACGCTTAATTGCGCACTGCAGTGCACCGGCATGTGAGGAGCAGATGCATCGTGGCCGGCGCTGTGCAACGACGCGCTCAGCAGCGCACCAGCAGATGAGGCACAGACGCGCCGTGGCCGACGCTGCGACACGCTCCATTGCGCACTGCAGCGCACCGGCATGTGAGGAGCAGATGCATCGTGGCCGGCGCTGTGCAACAACGCGCTCAGCAGCGCACGAGCAGATGAGGCACAGACGCGCCGTGGCCGACGCTGCGACACGCTCCATTGCGCACTGCAGCGCACCGGCATGCGAGGCGCAGATGCATCGTGGCCTGTGCTGTGCAACGACGCGCTCAGCGGCGCACCAGCAGGTGAGGCGCAGACGCGCCGTGGCCGACGCTGTGCAACGACGCGCTCGGCAGCGCATCAGCAGGTGAGGCGCAGACGCGCCGTGGCCAGCGCTGCGACGCGCTCCAACGCGCAGGCAGCTCACTGCCAGGTGAGGCGTAGACGTGCTGTGGCCGGCGCTGCGACACGCCTCTGCGTGTTCGACAGCGCACCAGCAGGTGAGGCGCAGACGCGCCGTGGCTGGCACTGCGACAAGCTCCGACCTGCTCGGCAGCGCACCGGCAGATGAGCCGTGTTGAGCCGAGCTGCGAACGGTCCACCATCTAGAGCGAGAATGACACGAAGACGCAAGGCATCAGCCACCCGTATTTATACCAAAGCATGCTTGTAATCAATGCAATAATACAACTACAAGATAATGCACCACAATACAACAACAAGACAAGACTAGATGAGCAAAGCCGAGCCGAGCCGTGCCCAGTAGAGCACCAGCAGGTGAGGCGCACACGAGCCGTTGTCGGCGCTAAGCTCCAATACGCTCGGTAACGCACCAGCAGATGAGGCGCAGACGCGCCGTAGCTAGCGCTGCGACACGCTCCATTGCTACTGCAGCACACCAGCATGTGAGGTGCAGATGCATCGTGGCCGGCGCTGTGCAACGACGTGCTCAGCAGCCCACCAGCAGGTGAGGCGCAGACGCGCCGTGGCCGACGCTGCGACACGCCCCTGCGTGCTCGGCAGCGCATCGGCTGGTGAGGCGCAGACGCGCCGTGGCCGACGCTGCGACACGCCCCTGCGTGCTCGGCAGCGCATCGGCTGGTGAGGCGCAGACGCGCCTAGGCCGACGCTGCGACACGCCCCTGCGTGCTCGGCAGCGCATCGGCTGGTGAGGCGCAGACGCGCCGTGGCCGACGCTGCGACACGCCCCTGCGTGCTCGGCAGCGCATCGGCTGGTGAGGCGCAGACGCGCCGTGGCCGACGCTGCGACACGCCCCTGCGTGCTCGGCAGCGCATCGGCTGGTGAGGCGCAGACGCGCCGTGGCCGACGCTGCGACACGCCCCTGCGTGCTCGGCAGCGCATCGGCTGGTGAGGCGCAGACGCGCCGTGGCCGACGCTGCGACACGCCCCTGCGTGCGAAGTGCTCCAACGCGTTCGGCAGCACACCGGCAGGTGAGGCACACACGAGCCTTTGTCAGCGCTGCGCTCCCCATACGCTCGGCAACGCACCAGCAGGTGGGGCGCAAACGCGCCGTGGCCAGCGCTGCGACACGCTTCATTGCGCATTGCAGCGCACCAGCATGTGAGGCGCAGATGCCACGACGTGCTCGGCAGCGCACCAGCAGGTGAGGTGCAGACAGGTGACGCACTGTGGCACCGTGGCTGGCGCTGTGTCCGGAGGTGACGCGCTCGCCAGCGCAGACAAGTGGCGTGCTGTGGCGCCACGGCTGGCGTTGCGTCAGGAAGTGACTCGCTCGCACGCACATCGACAGGTGGCGCACAGTGGCGCCGAGGCTGGCACTGCGACAGTCCCCTGCGAGCTCGACAGCGCAATGGCAGAGAAACCAGACGAGAAAAGACCAGACCAGACGAGAATAGATGAGACCATACGAGACCAGACAAGACCAGACGAGACAAGACCAGACAAGACCAGACAAGACCAGACCAGACCAGACTAGATGAGACCACACAAGACCAGACTAGATGAGACCACACAAGACCAGAAAAGACCAGAGCAGACGAGACCAGACTAGACCAGGCGGGACCAGACGTGACCAGACAAGACCGAGTACAGACGAGAGACCAGACGAGAAAAAACGATGAAGGCAGACGAGACAAGACCAGACCAGACGAGACAAGACCAGACCAGACCAGACTAGATTAGACCACACAAGACCAGACAAGACCAGATGGGACCAGACGAGAACAGACCATGAGATCAGACCAGACCAGACCAGACAAGACCGACCTGGCGAGGTCAGACCAGACGAGACGAAACTAGACCAGAGAGACCAGACCAGATGAGACCAGAAAAGACCAGAGCAGACGAGACCAGACTAGACCAGGCGGGGCCAGACGTGACCAGACGTGACCAGACAAGACCAGACGAGAAGAAACGATGAAGGCAGACGAGACAAGACCAGACGAGACCAGACCAGACCACACAAGACCAGACAAGACCAGATGGGACCAGACGAGAACAGACGATGAGATCAGACCAGACCAGACGAGACCGACCTGGCGAGGTCAGACCAGACCAGACCAGATGAGACCAGGCGAGACGAGACCTAGCGAGGCCCGACCAGACAAGAGGAACCTAAACCAGAGAGACGAGACGAAACTAGACCAGAGAGACGAGATCAGAGGAGCCAGACGAGACCAGGCGAGGCCAGACCCGACGCAGACGCGCCATGGCCGATGCTGCGACACGCCCCGACGTGCTCGCCAGCGCAGACAGGTGGTGCGCAGGGACACCACGGCTGGCGCTGCGTCAGGAGGTGACGTGCTCGCCAGCGCGCCGACAAGTGGCGCGCAGTGGCTAGCACTGCGACAAGCCCCTGCGAGCTTGACAGCGCACCGGCAGGTGAGGCGCAGACGCACCGTAGCCAACGCATCGACACACTCCAAAGCGCATGGCAGGGCACCGGCAGGTGAGGCGCAGATACACCGTGGCCTGTGCTGTTCCGACGCGCTCGGCAGCGCACCGGCTGGTGAGGCGCAGACGCACCGTGTCCAGCGCTGCGACGCGCTCGGCAGCTCACCAGCAGGTTTGGCGTAGACGCACCGTGGCCGGCGCTGCGACACGCCCCTGCGAGCTCAGTAGCGCACCAGCAGGTGAGGCGCAGACGCGTCGCGGTCAACGCTGCGACGCGCTCCAAAGCGCACAGGCAGGTGAAGCGCAGACGCGTTGTGGCTGGCACACACGCCTCTGCGTGCTTTGCAGCGCACCGGCAGGTGAGGCGCAGACGCGCCGTGGCCGGCTCTGCGACACGCCTCTGCGTGTTCAGTAGCGCACCAGCAGGTGAGGCGCAGACACGCCGTGGCCAGCGCTGCGACAAGCCCCTGCGTGCTCGGCAGTGCACCGGCAGATGAGACGCAGACGTGCCGTGGCTGACGCTGCGACATGCATGGCAGCGCACCAGCAGGTGAGGCGCAGACGCGCCGTGGCCTGCGCTGCGACAGGCTACGACGTGCACGGCAGAGCTGCGGCAGCCGAGCCGTGCTGAGCCGACCTCCGAACGGTCTAACGTCTCGAGCGAGAATGACACGCAACGCATCAGCCACCCGTATTTATACCAAAGCACGCTTGTAATCAATGCAACATAATATAACAACAAGACAAGTTAAGACGAGACGAGCCGAGCCGAGCCGAGCCGAGCCGATCCGAGCCGATCCGAGCCGAGCCGATCCGAGCCAAGCCGAGCCGAGACGTGCCGAGCCGAGCTCCGAACGGTCCGACGTCTCGAGCGAGAATGAAACACAAGGCATGCTACCCGTATTTATACCAAAGCATGCTTGTAATCAATGCAACACAATACAACAACAAGACAAGTTAAGACGAGACGAGACGAGTCGTGCCGAGCCTAGCCGAACCGAGCCAGGCGAGCCGAGCCGAACCGAGCCGAGCCGAGCCGAGCCGATCCGAGCCGAACCGAGCCGAGCCGAGCCGAGCCGAGCCGAGCCGAGCCTAGCCGAGCCGATCCGAGCCGAGCCAAGCCGAGCCAAGCCGAAATACAAAACACCATTTGGCATTTTGCATTTGAAATGGGTCGATCAAAAAAGTATTTGCATTTTGTATTTTAGTACATTTCTTAAACTATTTTGTACAACTCTGCAAGCTAGGTAGGTTCAATTTCTAGAAAGAGATCAACCTTCGAATCCAACTCGGCTGGGCAGCGTTCGGGAAGCTCCGAGATGTCTTCGCGTCCAAAATCCATCTTCGAACAGTGCGAGCATCACCGCGAGATCAAAGTAGAGAGAGAAAAATATTCGGTTTCAGTAAACGAAAACCGGTGTTTATCGGTTTTTACGAAAACCGGTATTTTTTAGGTTTTTTTAAAACCGGTTCACATCACTAGCACTGGTTAGTAAAAGTTTAAGTTAGTCGTGAGGGTGTGCCCGCCTTTATAATAAATCTTGTCAAATCGTGATTTCCGGAAAGCTGTTCGAATCAAAACAGCGAAGCGGTCGTTGTATGCACCCGTTTGTCGAATTTATTGTGACCGCGATAAATTCTTTTAATTTGTCAGTTATGGCGGGAATCTTTCTTTGGAACTTTTATAAAAATTCAAAGCTTTTTTCTGTAGGCGATTTTTAAATTTAATTCCACATTGATCATAATTCATAACAAAGTAACTTCACATTAGTTAAGGTTTCTTGATTACTTTTTTTTAAAAGATGCCAAGCTGATTTCCGCGAGAACCATACGGGAACCCTCTGATATTCCCTGATACCTAATCAGGATTTTTCAGGCTAAAAGGTAGCCTTTGTTACCCTCCAAGCCCCAAATATGTAGGTTACCTATACACCATGCCAAAAATCACGTACCTACTTAGCTCCGTTTTTGTGTAATCGAAGCACAAACCAACAAACAAACACATTTTCGCGTTTATAATATTAGTAAGGATTGTAGAGGTTTCTGGTTACAGAATAAATTGCAATGTTGTCGGTGGAAAGTAAATGATTATGGCCATAATTCACCGGTTGGCTAAGTACAGCACACACGTGTGGGGATGCAATGCGTTTAGTGGCAAATCTTTTGATCCTGTTGCCTGTCAGTTTATGTCAGTTTATAGAAGGATCAAGTTATTAGGTAAGTTCCTTTAGCTAGGTAGATAAGGTATTAAGGAGAAAGATCTAAAAATTGTTAAGGATCGTAGTTATACCTACCTAGGTAAGTCTAGGTAGATATTAGGTAGGTAAAGTCAATGGGTAGGTAGGTAGAAGCAGGCGTTACTTTGAGGAGTTCTATGATACTCAAGGAAAGTCAAAATTAAACGCCAAACCAGAAAAAAATCTGTATGTTTGTCTGTTGTTCCGATGTCTTCCAGTGCGGTGGTAAAAAGGTGAAGGGGGGACAAGGTCGAAGAGCTCCTGAACACACTCACCGAAATATACCTATCCTACAAAACACCGATGAACCGGCAACTTTTCGACGGTGATCGAGGCTCTGAAGTTTGGCTAAGAGTGGTGAGTCCTTGCCAATGAGTTTCCTAGCTCGACGATCTACAGCATCTAGTGCCGCAAGTTGATACTTAGCGGAGCCATCGAAGCCGCACCTATCTAACGCCTGCTTCTATCTTTTATTCGTTAGTTATTTAGGTCGCAGAGAGCTGCTGAATGTGGATAGTAGGAAGGTACAGGCGGCGCAAGAACGAGAACTATATCCATTGTCCATGCAAGAGACTGCTCCAGCTGTGCACTTCTATCGGTTGTTAAAGAAGAAGAGATACCTAAGCTAACTACATTTTATGAAATTGGCTTCAGCTCCGATACGATACTCGTATTGATACGATACTCGTATTGATACGAAGTGTAAACAATGGCATGCCGCTACACTGTGGATGTAATGATTGCATCTATATCGGGTGCCGCGGACGATCCGCAGGTGTTTTCTGACAGGGAAAATAAACTGAGCCGTAATCGATTTTAGAGTTTTAGAGCGTACAGTTGTTTCACACTGACTAGTGCGTAGGTATAAGGTACCTACTCACTACTGGATCGCTGGAAGATGATGATCAAATAGATATCTAAACCTAATCACTATCATATCAGTCTCTACCTACATATAATATTATAAGAAATAATTCTTTGATTAAACATCAAAAAGAACCTAGATAAATGCACATGCATAATATCTACCTATATATCTATTATGACAAAATATCATCAAACCCTCTGAAACGAAGAAATGTGGAACGTGCTGTACTTACTTGTGCTGCGGATCACACAGAACAACATCTTGGTAGCGTGAACTAAAATCTTTCCATCGAGGACTTAAATCGTATATCTACCAACTACCTATACCTACCTCACAAAACAACATTGGTATTTTATGTTTCCGTTGCATAATATTATGGTTACCTGCACTGTTTCCCTCTTGTTATAGTTCCGCCGAATTTCTACTGGTTTGTCACTTGGTTGGCCCTTCACGATTGGAACGCCATTCCGAATCAGTGTTAGGTAGTGGTAAATCAAGGGTAGGTAAATCATTTGACAATTTTCATTTCCATATCTATACCTACCTACCTAAGTAGGTAGGTAAGTACCTACCTATTATTCTATTCAAGTTTGATGCAAATTGCAAGTAAGTACATTAATTCGTGCAGTCCTTTAGGGGAATAGGTATACCTACCTATGGGAACTCCGAACTTTCGTCGCAGCGTTGAGCGTTTGGTAGGTGGTTAGACCTACCTATCTACCACCGTAGGCATACATTAGCAAGCTGAAATGGCAGTGGGCAGGCCATGCTTGTCGCAGAAGCGATGGCTGTTGGGCGTTGGCGATGAAAAGTTCTAGTCTAGAGTGGAGACCGCGAACAAGTAGATAAGCGTAGTGTGGGGCGCACGTTGGACCGACGATATAAAAAGGGTGGCGGGAAGAGGCTGGATGAGGAAGGCTGAGAACCGGGTGTGACCGTGTGGTGGCATTCTCTAGGAAAGGCCTATGTTCAGCAGTGGACGTCCGCAGGCTGAGATGATGATGATGATGATGAGATAGGTAGGTAGGTATACTTACTTAGATAGGTACCTAAGTATATACCTATACCTACCTAAAAGCAGGTCCACACGGCACAAACAAAAGTTTGCGCGAACTGTTTGTAGGTAGGTACCTAAGTATCTAGCTAAGGGAGTGGGGGCTAATTGTAACAATTTTTCGTTTCTTGGCTATAGAAGCTTACCTATTTGTTGGATATTTAGGAAATGAAGCATTACTGTTCGAATGTTCGAAAAATTCGCTACTATTCAACTATCGACTTTAAATAAAATTTTGATCAAACCTGTGACGAATTCTTGTAAAAATGGCTTTGAAAAAAAAGTGACGAGTGTTACAAGTTACAACTTATCCCGTGATTGGGGCTAGTTGTAGCAGGCTTGGGGCAAATTGTAACAGTAGGATTTGTAAAACAGTTTTCTATTTTCCAACGATTTATTTAGCATATTTAGCATTAGAAACTTTAGATACCTACACTAAAACAGACTTCATAGGTTTGTGGACTGTAGTCACTCCAGTTTAATTGATATTATATATTCGTAATGGTGTAAATTGATACCTATCCATAACATCTGTATCTAAGCTTCCCAAAAAATCCTGAATGTTGGTTTTATTAAAGGATGTTGCGCGGCTCAGAGACGTAGCTTCAGGCGTCCTCAGAGACAGTCTTAGGTTTCTTGCCGTAAAGTTTTTGAACCAATCAGATCCAGCAGATTCATTTTCATGCCATAACGCAGGTAAATTTTTCGCTTCAAACATAACAGCACACTGGTATGCCAACTTTATGACTTCCAAAGGAAGCAATCCATCCAAAAAAAAAAAGATAGATTTTGGAGCAAGTAAGCAAGTAGGTACTCAGATATTTTAGCTTCTTCTTCCTCTTTAAAACCAATCTGGGTTTGACATAGACGACTGATAGATATCTATATTTCGTACACTAGGTTTTATTTTCAAAGACTTTAACAGAAGCCAATTCGTACATCTTAGCTTTGGGAAGCACGTTTAGTTTTTCTTTTATAGTGTCTTAGTCTGAAATAGATACCTATTATTATGATTTTGATGAAAAGTTCAACAAAAAAGTATTAAAAACATGAAAAGAAGAAAGGAGGATTGCGAATTTTGACCCAATACTTTTAAAACCGTTCAGATTCAGGAAAGTATTTTTCTGTGTAAACCCCATATTTTTAGAAGTTGGGGATCAAAAATATAATTATCTATTCACAATTATACATTATAAATAACCGTTCTAATGACAATACATATCATTTTCTTCTTCTTTTGTTTAGTGGCTCCACGCGTCGAGCGTTTGAACCATAGTCCATAGTTTTTCTGATCCTTTCCAAAATTCCGTTTCTTCAAATCCCGATTCCACCATTACAAAATAAGTTTCTCCGTTTCAAACAAAAATCAATTTCACTAGTTCAATAGTTTCTACAAAATGTGGGTCATTTTATCCATTTTAGGCATGTCGATCTTCTAAAATTATTCATATTGAAATCATGTATAAAATCCATAGCAAAAATATTTTGTTTACAAAAAATTAAGCTTCATTATTCCACCATTTTATCCAATCACACCATTTTATTCTTCGTCTGTGTTAAGAAATTATCCGATAATATTCATATTGAAATCATGTATAAAATCCATAGCAAAAATATTTTGTTTACAAAAAATTAAGCTTAATTATTCCACCCTTTTTCAAAATTTCACATATCATTTTACGGAGTAAAGATTAAAAACTTGTCAAAATAATTATGTCAATATCAATTGTCAACTCAATCAATTAATGTTAAGTATATCTATAATCTGTGTGTTAGATCTATGGTCTATACATCTATTGTAACTCTATGGTCTCTGCTAATAAACAAGTGAATCCAAGATGGTGTTTCTGTTGCTCACAAAATAAAGAAAATATTTAATAATTCGTGGTCAGTTTATTTCGTAGTTCTTTCGTTTTGTTGTGGTTATAGACATATAGATGGCAGCACTAGGAATTACATATCATACAAAGAAAGCGTGTTCTCTTTGGTAGATATATTAAGACAATGATCTTCAGTACCTATTAGAGTTTTCAAAGCTATTAAATGTTATTATGGTAATTTGCCTTAAAAATAATTCATTCTATTGAATATATTTTTCTCCCAACTTTATTTGATTGACTTTGAGTAACTTTTTTGTTAGTCTGGTTTACTAGAACAAGTATCTGAAGTTTGATTCGTGAACGTGGGCCTCAAGTCTGGGTCAGAAACTATGGAGGCTGGAGCTCGCCAATCTCCTTTAAGTATGTCCCACTTAATTTCATAGAAATAATAAATCAATAATGGGCAAGTTGTAACTTGTAACTTGTTACAACTTGCCCCATGAAAAGGTTACAACATACCCCACTGCACTGTCTGCAAGGTTTTTTGAAATAACTGTTATAAAAAAATATATACTTATTTTGTGTAAAATTACAGCTAACATAATCTAAGTAAACAAATGCTTAATCTATTTGAATAAGTCGACAACAGCTAAACAATTAGAAATCAACAATAATCAATTTTGTACAAACAAGAAAAAGTAAGGTCTTATCAGAGCGCACCTGCACAACACCGCCTCCTGCGCCATCCAGCGGGATATTGCGCTCATATGATAGAATGGGTGTTAAATAGTAGGTTAGGTTGAAAATCAAATGAATATTTTTCTACTATCTAGGTAAAAATCCTTGTTACTACTTGCCCCTGTTACAACTAGCCCCCGCTCCCCTATAAGGAGTGGTAACAGGTACATATGAGAAATTAGAATCGATAACATTTATTAGGTGTAGGTAGGTAATCGTACCTACTTCGTATAGACCATAGACACCTATTACCTACAGGGAATCTACTCAGTCGAACTCGATACATACAATAATGTTTAACCCCCACTAACAGATGACGCAAGCTTAGCAGTAATAAAATTAAATTGAACTTACAAAGCCATAATATAAAACACATTAAAGAGTCAGTTTATTGTAAACAACTGCACTGTTTGTAGCATCACCACATCACTTCGTTCAGTGATCGAAAGCACTCCATTGCGCGTGCGCTACGCCCAGTACAAACCAGCCAATGAGGTGTATCCTTGATTATGTTAGCCACGCCTTCATATGCGCCCGCGCATTCAGATTGATAACGCGGGAAGCTTAGTTATTAAGTTACGCTTGAATGAGACGGTGTGGTGTTCGTGTTATTAGCAGTTTTTTTTTTTGTTATGGAATCATGACGTCTATCAGTGGAGACGTAAACACGTCTAAGTTGAAGTTCAGTGTGGACAGCATATTGGGGAATAATGAGACATCCTCGAGTGGTCCTGTCGAGAGTCGCGTCCAGGAGCCGCCGTGCGCCGGTTGCGTGGCCGCTCTGTACAGATGCTGTAGAGATGAACCTTCTCTCTTACAGTTACAGTTGCCACTGCCTTATGCACACTTGCATCCGGCATTGAGGCCTACATCCGGTAAGCGTTCAGTATTCAAAACTTCCTATCTAAATCAGGGGACAGGGCGGGGCTTTAAGTGAAAAGTTGAGTCTTAGGTGGGTGGGTCTACTCTCTACCCATTACCCATAACTTCTCTTTCTCGTGGTAAGGGGGTTACCTATTGGTAAAGCATCCCGTAAAATCAATTACTTACTTAAGTATATACCTACCTGAATTTTCATACTAACTTCTGGTCTATTCTTTTCTTTGCTGACTTTATTTTGCAATGTGCACGACTGCACGCCAATCCTTTCAAAAGTTAGGGTTCATAAAAAAATTGTTGTAAGTACTTAAGTATGTACCTACTATAATTTAGAAACTAAGTTATACCTAGACACATAAATCGGAGTATGGGAGACTGGGGCTGGTTGTGACATTTTTTTTATTTTTTTTATTATATTATATATTCAGAACTTTTTATATATTTGATTTTTTTGCCTGACTATAGTTTCATTTGATTAAATTGCTATTAAGGAATTTAATCCTTACTAAGTAATATGATAAATGTGAAAGTGTGTTTGTTTGTTGGTTTGTCCTTCAATCACGCGATTTTTGCATGGGTATATATAGTTTAGGACCTGGAGACACTCTCCAGGTCTAGGCTACTTTTTATCCCGGAAAAACAAAGAGTTCCCGAGGGAATTTAAAAACTAAATCCACGCAGACGGAGCAAGCTTTCTTGTTTCCTTAGCTGTTTTTTGTTTTTTATTTCCGTGTTAAGTTGTCATTCCTGGTTTCTTTGACTTTGCTTTCTTAGTTATTCCTGGTTAAGTGACATGTCACAACCTGCCCTAAGCAAGTGTCACTTTTAGCCCCAACGCCAAAACTGACCTTTCAAGATTAAGTAGGTAGGTAGTAAAAATGCAAATAGGTAACTATGGCTGTATAAATGTAGATTCAATGCAAAAAGAAAGCATTGGGGTAGGTATATTATTATCAAAATACATACCTACACCTCAGCTTTATGAAATCCAGGTTTTAGACCAATATTACGAAAAATCGAATATGTTACTAACGTGTAGTTTTAACGGCAACATGCTCGGGCTCCTCTCATAAAAACGGTAGCGCCCTTGGCTCGTGCGGCGTGCTAGCCTATGATGGCGTGATCATTTGTCTGTTTCTAACGTCAACGTAGCGTTCTCTGTTTAGCCACAATTGCCGCTGTAACTATCTACCCCTGTCACAACCAGCCCCAGTCTGCCCTAGCTACTTAGATAGGTATAAAACTTTTTGGATAGGTAAATAGGTAATAAGTACCTACTTACCTATCCAATAGATACCTACCTACATACTTACCAGTGGCGTAGCGTGCCTTGGAGGGGCCCTGTATCAAAATTAGTTGGGGGGCCCAAATGAAGGGTAGAGATTTCTCAAAAAGAAACAAAAATTCTTGCATTAAATTAAAACAAATATTTATTTATTATAATTTATCGCTTCCACCTTAGACTTTTCTTGCCTTTTTTCGGCAAATTGATTTAGGTATTAAATCACCTATAGCTGAAGACGATTTCATTTTTTCTAAAGTTTCTTTCTGTCTCTATAGACAATAGTGACAAGTCTGATAGCCGTTCCTGCCCCATCGAAGTCCTTAGGTAATTTTTATCAGAATGACTTAAGTCATACGGCACGCGGTAGCTACGCCCCTGATACTTACCTTCCTTCTAATGGAGTGTTTTTGTTGCTTAAAAATAAAACAAAACAAAACTAAGTAGTAGTATAGCCACTAGGATTTAGGTAGGTACCTATGTATTTTATTTTATCACTAAGAAAAAGTTCATTTAGGTTAGGTAGTAAGTATTAGTACGTAGTACTATTATATATTCTGTGATACCTATTAGTAGATATCTATTTATGTCAAATTAAAACAAAACTTCGGGCCCCGTTATTTCCAACCCCAATAAGATTCCCCGTAGTACGGGGAACCTTATTGGGGTTAGTAAGTAGGTAGATATATAGGTAGGTAGGTACCTAATTATCTAAAAGTGAGCAGGTAATTAAGGATGTGTTCCGAATCTGATATACTTACATAGATACACAGCGAGCACTGTTAAAGTGTTCTCATTGGTGAAAAAATCGTTCCGTTATGGACTGCCAGTAACCCTGCCGCAGTAGGTAGGTACCCTAGGGAAATATAGATATTATAAATAAGTAAATAAAATAAAATAAGCCTTTATTGCTGTTTTACAAAATTTTCCTTATAAAATATTCTTAATTCTAAGTTAATCTAATTAGTTATTTTATTTTATTTATTTTTTATTTAAGTATAGTTATAGTAGGTAAAACGATGTAATTTCTTTCAGCTGTGTACCGCTTGCCTTTACCAACATCACCCCCCACACAGTCGACGGCGCCGCGCTGCGACGTGTCCTCGACGGGCAAGAGGAAGCGGTCGTGGTCGCGCGCCGTGTTCAGCAACCTGCAACGGAAGGGCCTGGAGAGGAGGTTCCAGATACAGAAGTACATCACCAAGCCGGACCGGCGCCAGCTGGCTGCCACCCTGGGGCTCACTGATGCTCAGGTACCTATCCGTAGCAGGCTGCTAGATCTATAGCACTTACCTACCTACTCTATACCTACTAAGTACCTACCTAATATTAAGAAGCGCACAGCCTATGAAACCTTCGGCGTGTCAAATGTGGCTGACTAGTGCTGTTGGTATCATTCGTCATAAGTAGGTACTAGTTTTGAGACTAGGTACAGGAGCCTAGTCTCTAGGTAGATATAGACTTATAGCCTAATAGAAGCCTAATAGATAATAGTCTAGACTAGGTAGGTTTGTTATTTTGACAGAAGCTTTATAAGTTTATACGAAATCTGTCAAAGCAGCAGCTAACTCTCGGATAAAAGGAATAAGTAGAAATAACCCGGCGTTTCTGCAAGCGGGCCTTATAGGTAAGTGTAGTTTTAATTCCATTTATTTTTCCTAAAAAGCTTTCGTGAATTTTCACGCTTGCTGACTATTCCGTGTGCTTGACGAAATTTTCATACCTAGACTAGGTACCTATATACGTAGTCTAGGCTGTCTAGGTATGAAAATTGCGGGGCTTATCCCATCCCCAGCCTTGTACTGCTGAGTTTCTCTATAAATGATTGATACAGTGTGCTGTGTGACGATCTGTGATGTTGTCTAAAAGGGGTTTTTAGGCCATCATAGTCCACCACGTTGGACAAGTGCGGATTGGGAGACTTGGCTCACCTTTTAGATCATTATCCATGGAGAACTCTCAGGCATGCTTGTTTCCTCACGATATTTCTTCACCGTTAAAGCAAATTGATGTACTTATACCTGAGCGCCTCCGAAAAGTGAGAAATGCTTGCCTACTAGTTAGCTTAGAACCCAGAACCCCTCGAATGGATACTCAGTGACAGGCTGCGCTTCCGGCATCTGTTTTTCCAACTAACTTTACCTACCTAACCTTAGCTTCAAATCAAGATTGAATAGGCATCTTAGGCTGCATCTTCACTTACCTATAACCATCAGGTGAGATTGTAGTCGATAATTATTAAAAAAAACCTTCTTCTCTCTCTCTCTCTTGCATAGACTTCCTTGGCCTCGGTCTTGCGACGCCTGAATCCAGCGGCTCCCTGCGACTCGTTTGATTTCGTCGGTCCACCTAGTGGGGGTCTGCTAACACTGCGCTTCCCGGTGCGGGGTCGCCACTCCAGCACCTTTAGACCCCAACGACTATCAGCTAACAGCTCTTCGAAGTATGTGCCCCACCCATTTCCACTGCAGTTTCGCAACTCGCTGAGCTATTCGAACTCAATGTGATAGCATCTTTATAAACTTACCTACTTTTATCTAAATTCTAAAGGGGATCCTGATGAACAGATGAGTTCACGGGGATTCCCTGGGGGATCGGGTCAGGGGATCCTGGTGAACTCACCCATTTCGATCATATTGGCTCTCCAATTAAGGATCTCCTGATATTTCCGATTTGATCATGGACAAAGATCACGAAGAGATACTCCGAGCATAGCTTGCTCCATCGCCCGCTGAGTGATCCCAAGCCTTCTTATAAGAAAAGAATTGGGCCTTATCATCATGCGTAACGAATTATGTATACCTATCTTCTCTTTCAAATGACTTTCAGTATTGAAAAATTAAGCATCTTACTCTCACAGGCATCATCTGCGGTGTACAAGATATCATCATTCATCATTAGCAACCCATCAACGGCTCACTATACTGAGCGCAGGTCACCTCTCAGAGAAGGGTTTTAGGCCATAGCCCACCACGCTGGCCCAATGCGAATTGGCGGACTTCACACATCTTCGAGAACATTATGAAGAACTCTCAGATGTCCAGGTTTCCTCACGATGCTTTCCGTCACCGTTGAAGCAAGTGATATTTAATTGCTTAAACGCACTTGACTCCGAAAAGTCAGAGGTGCGTACCCGGGATCGAACCTGCGACCCGCCGAATAGGAGACCACAGTCCGAACCACTAGGCTATCACTGCTTTATGCATACTCTGCGACCTATGATCATACCTATGCGATAGATCAACTGCGGAGTACAAGATATATTAAGTATTATTTATTTTCATTGTTCAGGTAAAAGTATGGTTCCAGAACCGTCGTATGAAGTGGCGGCACACGAAGGAAGGGCGCGCGGGCGCCGTCGTGCGAGACCCCGACTCCACGGCCAACGACGACAACGAAGACGTTGATGTGGACACGCTCAGCGATTGAACTCTAAGGGCCATTTTCACCACCTTCTGATATGTGTCGGATAGCTTATTCGCATATAATTTGTCATTGTCATTTGACATAAAGTAAGAAAGTGACATTTACGGTTAGGCTATCCGACACATATCAGAAGGTGGTAATACTGGCCCTAAACCTTTCATTTTGTTAACAAGTGAAAAAAAAATTGGTTGTCTGTAAAGTCGGTTTACGGACGATAGCTGTTTTACGTGATAACGTCATAAAGAAACATTGATGAAAAATTGCATACTTTTATGAATTGAATTAAATTATTATCACAGAATTATTATGTTGTATAATACAAAGGAGTTCATTGAAAATTACAATTTTCTCTAGTCACAAGCCAACGCTTGGACCGAACGTGCCTCTCTATCGCTTGTTCCGCGCTCTCGCTTGCACGCGCAGGCTCAGACGGAACGTGACATTTTTCGTGCGTGCAACGTCGATTTATAAGACGTTATCACGTCAAAACTGTAACCTGACTACGGAAAATTGGGTATTTAACATCAGTCATATTGATTTTGTTCGTATAAATTCCTAAGTCCCCACATATAATAACGAATCGATTGACTCCTCCTCCTCAAATCGGCCCAGTAATTTCGGCGCTACAGTAGAACATTCGTAAATGGTGACATACATAAATCTATACTGTATACATAGGTATACCTAAGTATTACAACTTAAAATAACTGTTGTGCACAACTTGTGTGAAAACATTATCATACTGTGTTTCACCGTTTAAAAAGTTGAGTTTGTATTTTCTAATAGCATTTATCCAAATATAGTTTAGTTTAAAAATAATTTTATAGTTCTCATAAACACGATATAATATCATTTTGTTACTCGCTCTCTCACTTCAATATTTCCGCTTATTAAACTTATACTGGAACGTTAAAATCAATAATATAATCCAAATAATGGTACAAAAAAATTAAGAATGTATTTATAAAAGAACATATCTATTGATAAAGTGCCTAAGGCCTATAAAATATTATACTTTATTTTTGTACATAGAAGGTCAAATAAAAATCAGTATTTTAAGCATATACATAATTTGTTTTATTAATAATAATAATAATTCATTAAATTATACTTATCTAATTTATGTTACATAACCATACTAATTTGGCATTTATCTACATAGCTTAATAATCTACAAGCTTAACTTTGTTTCTGTAATTGTTGGATTCTCGGTCTTGGTCGTGGCGATATCTGCTCGAAGTAGCATCGCCATAATGTGGTCCAGAATCGCGATATCGCGCCGAAGGGCCATCGCCATAATCAGAATCGCGATATCGCCCAGAAGGGCCATCGCCATAATTTTGTTCAGAATCACGATATCGCCTCGAAGGGCCATCGCCATAATTTTGTTCAGAATCACGATAACGCTTCGAAGGACCATCGCCATAATTTTGTTCAGAATCACGGTAGCGTCCCGATGGGCCGTCGCCATAATCTTTGAGCTCACGGTACCGGCTCGAAGGGCCGTCCCCATAACTGTGATCAGTGTCGCGATATCTATTCATGGAGCTGTCGCCATAACTTTGTTCTGGATTCCTAACATTTTGGGCCCTATAGCCCCCTCTTTGACTGAACTGCCGTCTCATATTGGGGTCTTGGTACCTGTCCTGATCGAACCTACTCGTCCGCTCATACCCGTCCTGCCTGAAGCTGCTATCAATATATCGGCTAGGTTCGCGATTTGGGTATTTGTCATATCTATTCTGATAGGTTAGTTCTCTATTGCCATCGCTTCTCGTGTCTCTGGGGTACCCTTCAGAGCTCTCTGGGAGACGCTTTCTGCTTAAAAATGACGTTTCTCCAACTTCGGGCGGTTTGGGTTTATACGACGACGCTGGTGGGGAGGGATCTTTGTCGGCTTCCCAGACGGGTATGCGTTTTTCTGGTGGTGGGGTGCTCTTCGAACGGCTTCGAGCATCCCTCTTCCTTTCCGAGAATGGAGATTGTCTGTTAAAGAAATAAAATTGCCATTAAGGAAAAGACTAAATGATACGCTTCAAAATATCAGAACGCTTCGGGAAGACATTTCTCACGATTTCTTTTGGCGATCGGTTTCAAAAAGTAACCTTTTAATAAATTAATTATTAAGCCCGAAAAATTATTATTTTTACAGAAATTCGCCCACATGCGGCCAAGCCAAAACGAGACTAGCTAGGAACTAAGCAGAAGATAATATTATAGTCCACAACTGTATGCACTCTCTATTATGCCAATCCAACAGTCAAAAAGAGATCAGATATAAGACCGACAGCTCAACATGCTCTCCGAGATACGAGTGTATAACACCTCCAATTTCTGAACTCCAGGCTTCTGAAATTATGCTCAGAATTTTGTCAGAAGAACCGAGTAACTATTTTTGTCCAACTCCAAGATATCGTGATCTACAGTCAAATAAATAAGTATTGAGTAGGCAAAATTCATGCGGAACCCTAATTATTTTCCAACAAGTATTGTTAAGAGTAAAAAGATCCTGACCTTGAGGAAGATCCGCTGCGACTGTCAGAATCATCGTCGCTGGAGTTACGGTAACGCTGGTGTCTCATTTCACGTTGCCTGCAACAAACATTTAAAATTAATATAATTATATTTCCGAGCATTTCGTAGAATAAGGAAGTACATCAATAATAAAATCAAGCACCGTTTTAATAGGTTTACGAAATACATCAACACAATCCTGTTTCGCAATGAAAAGGATAGCACTATTTTAAGACCTGTCAATTTGAATTAGCACCGAAGTACTCTAATAAGGCCTAGCGCAAACATACAACTTTTAGTTGAACAACTATTTAGTTGTGTTTCATAAGTTTATAGGAATGTACTGTGATCATAGAATGTGCGCAAACTATCAACACGATAGTTGCTCCACAAAAAAATCAAAAAGCCGTACGATTTGCTTTTGATTATAGTTTATTTGTGTGGAATTCACGAAAAGTACACAACTCGACTAAACAGTTTAGTCGATGTAAAATTTGTATGTATGCGCCTTACCTAATTGAGGAGGTCAGGAACAAAAAGTGACATTTACACTTCATTTTTCTCAGGAATCGAGAAAAATGTAATATGGGTGTAATATTTTAAATGCCATTTTCTCCTGAAATAAGTCACTAATTAACCAAAAATATTCAGAAATTGATAAAATTCAATGTTTTGAGTCCGAATAAAAAGAAAAAATCAATCAAGCCGGATGTGTAAATGTCACTCTGTTTTGAGAGGATGATAACTGCACAGATCATATCATCATCTCAACCCAGCCGGACCCCGACGAAGGGTTCATGCCACTCAGGCACGGAGGCCACGGTTTAGTTGTATAGTATAAACGCAGTGCATGTGGTGCGGGGGAGGAGACGGCGTGCGGTGTACAGACTTGCGTCGCAGCTTGATGGCGAGCTCGCGCATCTCCTCGTCGCGGCGCGCCTGTCTGCGCGACTCGCGCTCCAAGCGCTCCGCCTCAGCCCGCTTGTCTGCGCGCACTGCGACAATATACAAACAATTACAAACATACAGTAATAATCCTTACTAATATTATAAATGCAAAAGTGTGTTTGTTTGTTGGTTTGTCCTTCAATCACGCCGCAACAGGGCTACGGATCAACGTGATTTTTAGCATGGGTATAGTTGAGGACCTGGAGAGTGACACAGGCTACTTTTTCTCCCGGAAAATCAAAGAGTTCCCGAGGGATTTTAAAAACTAAATCCACGCGGACGAAGTCGCGTGCATCAGCTAGTAAAGGTATAAATAATAAGGTATCTAATAGAATCTGCAACGACCCTGCCCGACTAATTACGAACGTTGAATAGGTACGTAACAGAATCTGCAATTGCGTATGCCCGAATATAGGGACAGATATTTAGACGATGTGGTAACCAAGTGTACAAACACGCTGTGAATGTGTGCGTAAGCGCGGTAGTAGAAGGAGGAGATAATCCTTACTCTGTGGTACAGTTTTTGCAATTCACGAAGTCGAGTGAGCTTTACTTGTGGTTACTTCGTGTACATGCACCTAAGATAAAGCCAACAATAGTTCTGAGACGCACCTTTAAAAAATTCAATAATGAGAATTTTTTGCGGGATCTAAATAGTATAGCCTGGGATTCGGTTTTTAACGCAGCCACGTTAGATGACAAAATTTCCGTTTTTAATTCCCTTCTAACTGAACTGTTGGACATTCATGCTCCTTTCCGGCCTATAAAACTAAAACATCTGCCCGCACCATGGCTCACCCAGGACATTAAGCAGGTCATGACAAAGCGCAACAATGCAAAATCAAAATATAAAATTAAACCAACAGACGCAAATTTGCTTGAGTATAAACGTCTGCGCAACCGCTGCAATAAGATGTGCAGAGATGCTCAGCGCAATTTCATACATGCCTCAGTGGATGGTAAAAGTACATTAAAGGTGTGGAGATTCTTAGAAACGTTGGGCATTGGTAAACAACATAGGGGTATTGGACATAATGTTGATGTCAACGCTCTTAACTGTCACTTCACTAATGTTGCAACTAATATTCATAATAAGTCCCAGACCCTCTCCTCCATTAATTCACGACCTAGACCAAGCTTTTCTGAGTTTCATTTTAGTGAGGTAAGCCCTGATGAAATAAAAAAACACATCTTTGCAGTCAAATCAGATACCATGGGTAGTGATGGTATTAGCCGCATGATGATACTTTTAAGTCTAGACAACATTTTGCACATACTCTCCCACCTTTTGAACTTCTCCCTCTCGTCACACAGCTTTCCAAGTGTCTGGCATGTTGCTCAAGTTATACCTATTCCCAAAATCTCCAATCCAACTCTATTCTCTCACTATCGTCCTATTTCCATTCTTCCCTTCTTATCTAAAGTACTTGAGCGCATTGTTCATTCCCAACTCTCATTGTTTCTCTCTAAAAACAATATACTGAGCTCTTTTCAGTCTGGTTTTCGTAGAGGGCACAGCACTGTTACGGCTTTGACGAAGGTTTGTGATGACTTTAGGATCGCGATTGATAGTAAGCAGGTGACAATTCTGTCACTGCTGGATTTTTCAAATGCGTTTAACACTGTTGACTTCGAAATCCTCTTAGCAATCCTCAAATCCATTAATATTTCCTCGGATGCTGTTAGTTGGTTCCAGTCCTACTTGTATGATCGCTCGCAATGCATTCGAGTCAAAGAAAAACTGTCATCGTACTGTCGTCTCAGTGCTGGTGTTCCGCAGGGTGGCGTTCTATCTCCTTTACTTTTTTCCATTTTCATAAACACTGTCACTGATCTTCTTTCCTTGCCTTTTCACCTTTATGCCGATGATTTCCAACTGTACGTGTCTACTTCGGTTGAACATATCAGTGACGCTATTAAAACCATAAACTGCGAACTAAATGTAGTCCGCGACTGGAGTAAATCTCATGGGCTACTGGTCAACGCAAGCAAATCTCAGGTTATAATTATAGGTAACTCCAGGCAAATTTCAAAACTTGATTATGCCTCTTTGCCACCAGTGATCTTTGATGGTTCTGCACTGCCATACAGTCAAACTGTGAAAAATCTTGGGGTCATTATTGACAGCAATCTATCTTGGAAACCGCAGGTAGCAGCTATTAGCAAAAAAGTCTTTGGAGCTTATGGATGTCTAAAAAGGTGGAAAAATCTCTTACCGGTCAAAACAAAGACTATGCTAGCTAATTCCCTCCTTCTTCCCATCATAGATTACGCTGATACCTGTTATCTAGACCTGACCGAAGAACTGCTAAATAAATTGGAGCGATTGCAAAACTTGTGCATCCGATTTATATTTGGCCTCAGAAAGTACGATCACGTCTCCGAGTATCGTAAAAAGTTGAATTGGCTTCCTATAAGGTACCGGCGAAATCTTCATGTTCTCTCTCTCCTTTATGCTACTCTCTATCATCCCTGGTCACCACCCTATCTCAAAGAGCGCTTTAAATTCCTTAACTCTTTTCTTTATAACTACACCCTGCGTTCCCTTTCCGATAACCGTCTGAAAATATTCAAAGGTAACACGTGTTGTTTTTCGGAGTCTTTCACCAAAAAAGCAGCTGTGATGTGGAATGAACTCCCAGCTGAAATTAGACGAGCTCAATCTTTGACCGTTTTTAAAAGCCGTCTCAAGCAACACTATCTTTCCAAGCTTTAAAATTGAGTAGGTACTAATAACATGTTTGTGTGTCATACTTATGATAAGTATATTCATAGTGTATGTATATTTTATATATATGTATATATATATATATATATATATATATATATATATATATCTTTATATATTATTATGTATGTGTTGTATATATGATTATATTCTTATTTTAATGTATTTTGGTATAGTTTGTATCTATTAGAGTGTATGTAAGTATGTTTAATAATTATTATTGTTTTGTAGTCCTATGCACTTATTGCGATACCCCGTCTCTCAGTGCATAATGTTCTCTAGTACAGGTTGCCTGGAAGAGATCACTCTTAGTGATAAGGCCGCCTTTTGTATTAAATTGTTTCTTTACTTATTGTATATTTTTTGATCTTGTATGCAATAAAGTTGTATAAATAAATAAATAAATAAATGCACATTGCATAAGTGTGCGTGCCTGTCAAAGCCTAGGTGGGAGCGGGCAGGCGCGAGCATTGCGCTCGCTCACACTTATACAAATACGGCACACACACAACCATAAGTCAGTCGCCCTCGAGAATTGCAAGAACTATAGTACTGACTACTGAGAGTACTGTCTACTCGTCGTCACGCACACAATCGTACCGTGTTGTATACTTGGTTACACAAGTAAAGCGCTTCGTGAAATAAAAGTACTATACGAGTATGTAAATATCTCTCTGAGAAAACTCACATTGCCTCGATAACTGTGCCTGCATTTTCCTCTTTAACTTTTCTTTCATTGATAATGTCTCACGCGAAGGACCCTGGAAAAAAACTTGAATTAATTTTAAGGAACATTTAAATGTTTCAATGAAAATAAATAACAATGAAATACATATCAACTAATGTTAGTTCGTACAATTAGGTAGGTACATTTTTGTGTTGTTATCTAAAATTTTATACAGAGGAATCGATGTCTTTCTGATATTAAAATTAAAATATACCCTACTAATAGATCTTGTTTTCAATAATGTTAAAAAGATCATAAACATAATTTGCTGTCAAACACACACCACATACTGTGGTTGCTAAACAACTTCATATCCATTCCATTCCATTTTATAAATGTTTATTGATTGGGTTTTTGTTATGGTCAGCATTTTTCAGGATCAATGAAGCTTAGACTAAAATAAAATATCAAAAAATTTAGGTCAAATTCAGAAAAGTGTTGAGGTCCGTAAATCTTGACACATTTCTTGACCAAATGATTAGAATCGTTTAAAAAATCATCAAAAGATGTAAAATAAAGGTAAGGTAAAAAATAATAACATAATAAAACTCTTAATAATATTCCCAATGTTATTATCAATTATTATTAAAAAAAATGAACAGCATCAATAAAAGCCCTCACACACTCGAGTACTGGCCTTAAGTTAAGTCAACTGTTTTTCAGTTTTCGATAGGCCGATTATAAATAAGGATGGATCACTTTTTCATTATCTTTATAATTACATATTTATAATCGGCCAATGGAAATCGTATTTTTCGTAATTTTAGCAGTTTGCTGAAGCAAATGACTAAACTATTTATTTATTTATTTCATTTATTAAAAACATGACCTTAACATATGAGTAATAATCTGAAGCAGAGTAGTTACATAAGTTATATTTTGGCCATAAGTGGGTGATCGGGTCTGTCACCTAACTAGGGAACCTGTATTTAGGTGCCAATGGGCTATGAACTATGGGCCAGTAAAATGTCTAGTGTGTGGGGGCTCAAAATAAATCGCGATTTCGACGGTATATTGTGAACGGTGAATGGTAAACTAGGGCCTAGGGTTAACTATGTTTGCTATGAAAGCGTACAGTGCAACAACAAATGATTCTTACTGACTTTGGCGCTGGATCCAGACAATCGTAACTGATTCTGGTTTGAGTTCGATTTATTGCCCACCGCTGACCTGGAACGAAGAATGAAATTATAAATTTTTGAATGAACTTCACTATATTTTTATTTTTTTAGGCGCTTGACGACAATCAACGCTGGGAAGCATTGATGAGGTATAGGTTGGAGCGAGCTTGCCTAGAAGATGCCTATTCACTCTTGTCTTGAAGGTACTCAAATTATAGGTGGCAAGCAACACGGATGCTGGATGGGGGTTCCACATCATGGCGGTTCGTTTCAGAAACGTTGAACTAAAGCGTTTCGTGCGACTGGTGTCGCACTGACTGACTGGTGAAGCAAGTGATATTTAATTGCTTAAACGCACTTGACTCCGAAAAGTCAGTGGTGCGTACCCGGAATCGAACCTGCGACCCCCCGAATAGGAGGCCACAGTCCTAACCACTAGGCTATCACTGCTTACTATTATATTATACTTAACTATGACATTAGCATCAAAGTAAAATGAACCGTAATAGTATCGATTTTAAAGTCATAAATTCAATACAGACGATTTTAATTTGGACTGGATCTTGTACTAAGCGTATAGGTTGAATATAAACGGATGGCAACGCTCACGACTTCTCGCAGTTCTGTGGTGTGGTAGGTCAAATTGTTATTTTATTGGATAGATGATAGATAGATACGCTTTATTTGCACCACACAAAAAAATTCCATTTAAATAGGAGAAATATACTCGTAAATATATAATAATTTAAAAGATGTGTCGTCTTCACTTTACAAGATAATGATTTTTTACAGCGTTTTTGAAAATATCTAGTGAAAATATTTATTGTTCGCGGCTGTTGATACTGCTCGATATGTTGCTTTGTTGCTGCATGACTGAAGGCCAAACAAACACACTCTCATATTTATAATATGTATTAGCAGGGATTATTACTAAATCCAGCGAGAAACCCCTGTTTTTCCGGGATAAAATCCGATAAATACCGATCCGTTGCTCTGTTACAGCGTGATTGAAGGAAAAACAATAGTTTAAAAAGCCTCAACAGTCTAACAGTTAAAGGTCGAAGGTTTCAAAGTTTGGCTTGGCTACTATTATTTTTATAAAACCCAAACTCCACGCGAATGACGTTGCGGGCAAAATCTATTAGCATGACGTAATAGTAAGGATCAACTCACTTATTGTTTTGGTCGTCAGGCGAATCGCTGGAATCAGAGTCTAGGGACAATTCGCTCGACGACTTGTCCTCCTTCCGTCGCCCGTAATATCTCGGCACCGCCTTCTTCGGAGTCTGAGCACTTTTGCCGTTACTGTTAAAAAACAGACGTTCTAGGCTGCCTGTCCTCTGATGCGAAGCGCAGATGTGATCGGTGGACCAACGATATTGTTGAGAGATGACGTGTTAAAATTATATCGCGTCATCTATCAATGACCTGATTGGTCTACGAAGCACGTCTCCGCTCCGCTCCGCATCAATGGACAGGCAGCCTTAGTATACAACGAAACCTCACAAACAGTTTTTGGAACGTAGTTCCTTATCGCGCGGTGCGGAACTCGGAAGGGGGCTAGACGGATGGACACTTTTTTGAAACCGACACTTTTTTGAAGGCATTGTGTTCGGTATTTTCGCGGTACAATATTGGGTCTCCGTAGCCTTGTGGCTTCTGCAGTCGCCTAACAATTAAAAGTCGATGGTTCGAATCCCAGCTCGACAGACTGAATTTTCTATTTTCAATTTTATTTTAGATAATTTCTACATGTGGAATTTTTCCCTAATTTTTTATAATTTATAAATTATAAAAAATTAGGGAAAGGTTCCACATGTTAATTAATCGAAAGGAACTACGTTCCATCCGGGTGTCCCTTGACACCTTTCAAGTTTTTGTAACTTTATTATGTTTTTGATCAAGAAATAGTATTAAACATTAAATTAAATGAAGTACACAAAGGACGACAAAATTTTTATCTTTTATCAAAATTTATTAACCTTATTCCATATAGGCTAACATTAGAGCAATTTCAGACTAGCTAATATGAAACGCCGTTAAAGTCACATATGAAATATCAAATTAAAGTGTAGTGACTTCAACCAACAGTCTGGAATGCTAACTTTACAAATATGTTGAGCAACTCAACAGTTACACTTTTTGAAAAAGCAATTCTACAATTTGTTATTCTTTTTGTGGGCAGCTAAATGCAAAATTGAATTTTTCTATGCATTATTCTGTGATATTCATCGATCTTATAAAGCTTCGGCCAAACTAAATGGGTTTAGATCGAATTCCAGGTCAAAAGGAACACAATATAAGTTCATCAAGACTATCAGCACGGTAACAGATACCCGAATTTATTGCGAAATATGGTATTTGACTGATGTTTTTTTTTATATACTAGATCGTTCAATAAGTCCCGAGACTAACTTGGAAATAGCGTATATATTAAAAACTCTTTTTGATTTTTAAAAAATACTGGCCTTCCATAAAAGATATGTGTAAAATTTTTAAAAATGGAACATTAAAATATTGATTTTGCAGACATTTAAGTGACGCTACGTTTGTAGTTTCGATACAATGGAAAAAAACGAGTTTCGCGTGTTGATAAAACATTGTTTTTTAATGGGAAAAAATACAGTTGAAGCACAGCAATGGCTTATAAAATGTTATGCGGGATCAGCTCCCTCTAAAGCAACCATTTGTCGGTGGTATGCCGACTTCAAACGCGGTCGCATGGACACAAATGATGGGGAACGCTCAGGTCGTCCAAATGAAGCAGTGACTCAACAAAATATTAACCAAGTCCTCAAAATCGTAATGGAAGATCGGAAGATAAAAGTGCGCGAGATAGCCGAGACAGTGAAGATTTCAGCTGGTAGTGTTTTCACTATTTTACATAAAAATTTGGCCATGAAAAAGCTTTTTTCGAAGTGGGTGCCGCGTTTGCTTACAACTGATCAAAAGAAACAACGTATCAATGATTCAGAGCGATGTTTGGCGCTGATGAATCGTAATAAAAAGGATTTTTTACGTCGGTATGTGACAATGGATGAAACATGGATACACCATTTTACTCCGGAATCCAATCGGCAGTCAGCGGAGTGGAGAGCGGCTGGTGAAAGCCGCCCGAAGCGGCCAAAGACTCAGAAATCGGCCGGTAAGGTTATGGCGTCTATATTTTGGGATGCGCATGGAATACTTTTCACCGATTACCTTGAAAAGGGGCAAAATATAAATAGTGACTATTACATGTGCTTATTGTAGCGATTGAAGTACGAAATTGCGGATAAATGGCCTCAAATGAACAAAAAGAAAGTGGTGTTTCACCAGGACAACGCGCCTTGTCACAAGTCTGTGAGAACGATGGCCAAAATTAATGAATTGGGCTTTGAATTGCTTCCTCATCCCCCTTATTCGCCAGACTTGGCCCCCAGCGATTACTGGCTGTTTGCAGATCTCAAAAAAATGCTCCAGGGTAAGAAATTTGACTCAAATAGTGAAGTTATCACAGCAACGGAGGCTTATTTTGAAGCCAAAGACAAATCGTTCTACACGCATGGGATAGAAAAGTTAGAAAAACGTTGGAGGGACTGTATCGCTCTTGGAGGAGATTACGTTGATGAATAAAAAATAATTTTATAAAAAAAACCTTGTTTTAGTACTTAGTCTCGGGACTTATTGAACCACGTGTTATTTAAAATAAAATAAAGTTTTTAATTTTTAGATATTTTAACTAGTCTCGGAAATACAGAGCTTTATAGTTTCCTGTTAGACAAAGAGAGCGCTGCTGAAGTGTTATGTCACAAGATAGTAGCTCCATACACTCTTCATAGAAAATTTCTATTAAATAGATATTTTCTTTGTTTATTTGGTTTTAGAAAGAGACTAAATAATATAGCAGTAAAACAGCTTATAAACTTATTTGTTTTTGACCAAATTATTTACTGTTTTTGAAAATTTTATGTAACATTTTACATTTTCGATTGATTTTGACAACAGTCAAATACCCGATTCGCCATTTGGTAGAAGCTTTATGCTGCCTCACTAAAAATTATTTAATATTTTTTTTTCAATAAACACTATCTGAAAATGTCTCGACTTTAAGGTTTATAAATTAATCGCCACATGTCTTCGTTTATGGGCTCAGCATATGCAAAAAATATACAAGCTTACCTTTCGTATGAAATTGACCTGGATCTATTACGGTTCGCATAGCCACTAGCATTGCTGTGGACAGGAAATTAATTAATTAGTTTTCACAATTAATAAGACAACGGTGTTTGCTGTCCAATATTGCCTTCATGAATTAAAAAAAAAATTGCACACACAAATACTAATTGCAATAATAAATTTAATGATACTGAATAATGACATTAATCGTTTCCGATCTCGAAAAGATCTTTGTTTTTATTGGTGGATAGACTTTGACATCAAACAACAAAAAATCTTGAATATTAATATTTTTCCGCTTCAAGTTGGCACCTCGTCAGGCCTACTTAGTACAGATAGCAACGTATCGTTCCTTACCGTGCCGTGTTTTTTAAATTTTTTTTATTTTATTAGTTATTTATTGTTGTTTGGTTTTCGTCGAGTGTAGTTTCCTACAATGATTAAAAACGAAGTTCTGCATGAAAAACATTGCCAGAAAAGAAAGCTTCCGTCACAGTCGTGGTAACAGTAAAAAAATTTTTTGAAGTGAAATCTTCTTTAGGCACGTTAAGCACTTTTTTGGGTGAGTAAAAAACATGGATTTCGCTAAATCGTCACCTGGAGATTTCAGTAAGCGTTCAACATTTTAGAGATTCTCAAACAACCTTGTACAGCGCGTTCGGCCAGTAGCCGCCTTCCTTAACGTTTAATGTATGATGTCGCAGGTTCGAATCTCACTCAGAAACGTGACAGTGCGCTTTTTTTAATTTTAATGATTAGAAAATCTAGTTTTCACTTCTATCGGCAGTCCCTATGACTGCCAATTTTTTTTGTCAACGGTACATTATGACGCTTTTTAACGGTTTGACATATTGTAACGGTCGTCGACGGTCATCTTGAAGCGGACGGGTAGTACAGCTTTTCTATTTGTAATTGATTTTCTGTTAATTTTTATTGAACAGAAATCCTGAAATTTCTATATTTTTTTCAAACTTCAAAACAATAACTACGATTTTTGATTCACAGAAAACTAATCACTAATTATATTTCTGTATTATAAAAAGTTACTTACTTAGAAAGGCTCCTGGAGCGTCTCCTGTAGTTTCGGGAGCGTGACCTCGACCTCGACCGCGACCTCGTCCTTCTGTACGGGACGAAGGATTTGGAGCGCGACCTCGACGATCGAGAGCGCGACCTCGATCTCGAGCGGGAATACGAGCGCGACTTCGACCTTGACCTCGACCGCGACCGCGACTTCGACCTCGACCGGGATAGAGAACGGGAGCGGGATCGAGACCGGGACGCTGAGTTCGGCCCGCGCGGACCGATTTTAGGACGCACGAGGTCGATCGACTTTGATCTGCAAAATATATTTTGAATTATTATTATTTTTATTATTATTTATAATAGGTTGCTGTTGCTGATGCCCCTATATCAATTACTGTGCTTGGAGTTTCCAATAGTATGGCGGTCTAATCTGTTTTTAAATTCAATAACTGAGATTGACGTCAATCCTTACTAATATCCTTACTAATATTATAAATGCGAAAGTGTGTTTGCTTGTTGGTTTGTCCTTCAATCACGCCGCAACAGGGCTACGGATCGACGTGATTTTTTCATGGGTATACTTGAGGACCTGGAGAGTGACATAGACTACTTTTTATCCCGGAAAATCAAAGAGTTCCCGAGGGATTTTAAAACTAAATCCTCGCGGACGAAGTCGCGGGATTCAGCTAGTATTAAATATTAACGTCAAACTCAATTAATGAAATTTCAAAGAAAGCTGCCCAAAGAAATTTTCTTTGGGCAGCTTAATCCATATGTGCACCACTCTGTTAGAAAGTGTTTAAAGGGATTGGGCGATGCTAGTTGACGCCGTTATTTTATATCACGCCCTCTTAGCCCAAGGTTGCTCTTTCTCAAACACAAATTCTCGAAATCGGGGATGTTGTAGAACTTGTTGGTGTTTGTATTCGTACAAAACTTACATCAAATTGAGCGCACGCAACGCATTTTAAGTAGCAAACCCTTGCGGGCCGCAACGGATGCGCCGGTCATCATCTCAACCTATCGCCGGTCCACTATGGACACGGTTTCTCCTCTAAAAATGAGAAGAGTTTAGAATTTTGGCCATGGCCTATATGGCATGCCATAGTCCACCATGCTGGTCACAGATAACCCCCCAGTAGATGCCGCATCATTGAATTGTTGTACGTAGTCGAGTTCACAAAATTTGGAGGAAAGCACGGGGTACGGGGAGCGCACCAGCTGCGCCGTGATTGGCCTATTCAAGGTCGCACTAGAAATGTACCGGAACATAGTGATGGGACTGCATCAAAATCATCGAGCAATATTGTTAGTTGAAATAAAATGTACTTGCTGAATTTCTTTAATCAACAATTACAAAATAATTCCCTGGGGTCAAGAAAAAGGAAATGGTTTCCAAAATTTTAAAAAGTCACCGCCATGTTGGAATTCTTTGTTATTGGACCGATTTCGTTCAAAATCGATATTTAGGCTTCCCTGGGGTCAAGAAAGAGGAAATGGTTTCCAAAATTTTAAAAAGTCGCCGCCATATTGGAATTCTTTGTTATTGCACCGATTTCGTTCAAAATCGATATTTAGGCTTCCCTGGGGTCAAGAAAGAGGAAATGGTTTCCAAAAGTTTAAAAAGTTTCCGCCATATTGGAATTCTTTGTTATTGGACCGATTTCGTTCAAAATCGATATTTAGCTTCCCTGGGGTCAAGAAAGAGGAAATGGTTTCCAAAATTTTAAAGTCACCGCCATATTGGAATTCTTTGTTATTGGACCGATTTCGTTCAAAATCGATATGTAGGCTTCCCTGGGGTCAAGAAAAGGAAATAGTTTCCAAAATTTTAAAAAGTCGCCGCCATATTGGAATTCTTTGTTATTGGACCGATTTCGTTCAAAATCGATATTTAGGCTTCCCTGGGGTCAAGAAACAGGAAATGGTTTCCAAAATTTAAAAAAGTTGCCGCCATATTGGAATTCGTTGTTATTGGACCGATTTCGTTCAAAACCGATATTTAGGCTAACGTTAGATAAACGTGCAGAACGAACTTACGAGATGGATTTTTATTTGACTACACAGATCACCCCCAGTATATACCACATGCCGATAATTTTGTATGGTTTTTAAGTCACCAAAGTTAGCGGAAAGCGCGGGCTGCGGGGAGAGTGTCAGCGATGTGCGATTGGTTATTTCAAGGACAAACTCAAAGTGCCTAGTAAAATAGTGTTGGGATAGGGATTTTTTATCGACTGTCAACTGCCGATAAATAATAAAACAAGGAAAATACTTTGGTACAAGACATTGTTTATTATTTACACATAGTACCTACCTACACATACATTGTAATAAAGGTTACTTATAAAGGTTAAGTAAGCCTGAAAAGCGTTATAGATTACATCAATATAAAAAGTACTTACTAATCTATTTCTGATAAGAAATTTGAAAATTTGAAAAAAATCGGCCAAGTGCGAGTCGAGCCTCGCTCTTTTAGGGATCCGTACATACAATGCCAGGGTAAAAAATAAAATTTTATTTCGACTCCTTTTCCATGTATGGGAGCCCCCTTTATTTTTAATTGTACTTCGCATCTTTCCCGAAGATGATTAGGTTTACATGCAGCAGAATATCATCCATATTTATACAAATTATATCAAAATTGCGTTTCCGCAACACGTCGCACGAGGCAAATATTAATTTATTTAAACTTGCTACCCTAATTAAAAAAGGAAAATAAATTTAATAATCACATTATTGATTTTTGAAATGAACTAATTTAGTATAAATTCTCCTAACAGCATTTTTGGGATCAGTTTTTCGAGTCAAATAAATCAATCTAATATCTATATATTTCTCTATTATGCTAGTGGCTAAATCTATTATATGGTTACTACTTTCGTAGTCAAATTGATGATTATTTATCTCAGGAAATATATCTTCGTTAATTAAGCTACTTAGTGTTAGCGTTACATATCGATTTTTGTCACTGTAGTATAATTTTGTATTTGAGTTCAATGCATTTCGAGTTACTTTTTCACAACGCGTACAAATTTTTATGACTTGAGTCGATGGGTATAATAATCCACCAATATCTTTTATGTGAATGAGACTTGTTTTGTTTTCATTAAGAGACACCAACGCTCTTACGCATTTATTACATTTTAATTTTTTGATTAAATAATGCACAACTGCCCCAGCTATGTATTCAATAATACTTTCTGAAAATTGAGAAAAACTAATTTCTTGTAATGCTTCAATAAAACCATCATCAACCACTTTTTCAGTTTCAAAGTTGTCGCCTTTTTCAGTAGTTAAATTAATTCTTTTTATAGCCGAAGAACAATTTAGTATGGCAATTTTTTCTAGCGCAACGCAGTTTCCTGAATTGATGTCTTGCAGTTCCATATGCACTAGTAATTTTCTGTAAATGCCAAGAAGCTGTTTTGGTGTTGGGTTATTATTCGCTCCACCGTGACACCTTATGTTGCAAAATAACAATTCTATATGGTCTTGACTCATGCGATGGAAAGATATGTAATTACACTGCTCTTTGAGAATTAAATCTCTGTATAAAAATTTTGCACTTTCGATGCATGCACACAACCCTAAAAATCCAGTATATCTGGGTGACTCAACTAATCTAGTCCTTTTATTATTAAAATTTGTGGAAAGTGACATCAGCATATCTCTACACTCCTCTAGCCGGGATAGAATGGATTCTGCATTTTCTGCATTTAATGCCCTTTTGAAGCCGTACGCGTGCACTTTGGAGTCTAAAATATCAAACAGGTCGTTGAGGGTCAATAACATTTTAGCCGTTCCATCAATTCCGCTAAATTCTTTTAATTTCAAATTATTCTTACAAAACAGTAAAGCTAGAGCTACACTCCTACTAAATAATTGGGTAGCAAGCTTAACCTTCATAATATTTTTCTTAAAAAGCAGATGTTCTGTTCTAAGTTTGTTAGCTGCATGAAACTTTTCTTCTTCTTGTAGTTGATGCAGTAACTCTATATGACTCCAGTTTATATTATTGCCATCAACATCATTAAACTCCCTATAGTACTCAAAGCTATTACGAACTAATTTAACCATGTGGGCAGGATCAAGAAATACAGCTATTTCATTATTTATACTTGGTAGCTTAAAAGTTGTTTTTAAATTTTGTAATTCAAAATTACAGCCAAGTTTTTTAGCCATTGCAATGTTCGCCGGACAGCCATCGAAAGTTACAGCTTTTACAATAATATTAGCTTCATGGCATAGTGTAATGGCTTGTTTGAGTAAAAATACTTTTTGATCGGCGGTAACCTTATTAATTAAAAAATACCCTATAGGAACTTTCCACTTGCCATGTAGCGGTACAACTAAATATACAAGCGCGTCAGTGCATTCTTCTTTGCAGTCTGAATCGATTGTACCTCCATAATCTACATATCCGAATGACTTCTCTACTTTTCTCTTAATTTTCATTTCATCAAAAACAATACAGCAATAAATTGGCTCCTTTGCCTGTGATGCCTTGAATTTTAAAGCTTCAAAAGCTTCTGTCGTAAAACCTGGATGCCCGTCTACAGATCTGTACCACTTCCCTAGTGTCTTTATAGATGGCAAGCAAGTATTAAAAGTTTTGCGTACATAGTTGTAAGCCTTTGTTGAATAAAAATTTAATGTAAGAGCAAATGCTCTTAACTGCGGAGAATATTTCTTTCTGACAATTGTGCCTGATTTTCCTTTTAACATTTGTCGGCGAATAATTTCTCTGCATTTGACTCCTAAAGAATTTAATACCTCGTTATTTTCAGCTGTAATTAAATTTTTGTTTTCTAATTCTGCTAATAATGATTTTAATGAACGTATTTCTTTTTTCAATCGTCTATTGCAATCGCTTACTTTTTTATATTTTTTGTCTTTTTTCTTCACCATGTTCGTCAGTTCAATAATTCTTCTACAAAGGCGTTTTTTAACGGGGGAGTCATATGCAGATGGTGAACCAGGGATAGGTGAAAATTTTCGTGCTCTTTTTGTTGGCGTCGTTGAGATTGGTAAATCGGAAATCTGAAATCACATACTCGTTAGTATAATATAAAATGTAAAAATAAAATATGTACATGCATGTTTATAGTGTGTGTGTATTTGAGGGGTTCTATACCCTCTAGGGTATCTGTGTATATTTAGTTTGTCAATTTATTAGAAACATCTTTCTCACAAATACATACCAATTTTTTTGATGATGTGTCAACTAAAGCAGTTTCGGTATTCTGAACTGGAGAGTTAGGGCTTAAACCTCTGTCAGATGGAGCAGGTATCTGAAAGAACCATTTTCAATAAATTTTTTCAATGACGCGTCTTTAAAATCATAATTATAATAAAAACACTCTTCAAACACTATAGGAAACGCTGAAACACTTATTAATGCACAACCTTTCGGTTTGAATGCGACGAGGACCGCGTCACGAATATAAAATAACAAATTCATAGATTGAGAGAGTCCATACCAACACTGGCAAATATAACGTTGGCACAGCTGTATCCATCAACCTTCTACGATTTTTCATAATGTGAAAATTATCTTCTGTGAAGTGCCTTGAGCAAATTACGCTGTTTTTAGTAGGAAACCATTCCTCCCCACGGCGTGTTGTGTCTATCCACTTCTTTTTCCTCTCAGGACTTCTAGGAAACCTTTAAAAAAAGAATGCAATATTTCATTTTTACGATTACAGAGCTAGTCAAATAAAAAACCCCCTATACTCTTCAGATCCTTCTGCACGTTTATTAGTATAAGGCTGAAACCACATCTATTAGGATCGATTCGCGTTTATGCCAATGGTTTGAGACACACTTGTAAGGATCGCGCGTCGATGCATACGAAAGGATCCTTTCATAAGCAAATATGAGAGGAAATGGATGCCAAAATTTTAAAAAGTCTCCAATCCCCGCCATATTGAAATTCGTTCAAAATCGATATTTAGGCTTCCTTGGGGGCAAGAAAAAGAAAATAGTTGCCAAAATTTTAAAAACGCACCGCCATATTGGAATTCTTTGTTATTGGACCGATTTCGTTCAAAATTGATATTTAGGCTTCCCTGGGCTTCCAAAATTTAAAAAAGTCAGCGCCATATTGAAGTTCTTTATTGTATTGCCAAAATATTGATTTTGAAAGAAATCGATCCAACAAAAAAGAACTTCAATATGGCGGTGACTTTTTAAATTTTTAGAAACCATTTCCTCTTTCTTGACCCCAGGGAAGCCTAAATATCGATTTTGAACGAAATCGGTCCAATAACAAAGAATTCCAATATGGCGGCGACTTTTTCAAATTTTGGAAACCGTTTCCTCTTTCTTGACCCCAGGGAAGCCTAAATATCGATTTTGAACGAAATCGGTCCAATAACAAAGAATTCCAATATGGCGGCAACTTTTTAAAATTTTGGAAACCATTTCCTCTTTCTTGACCCCAGGGAAGCCTAAATATCGATTTTGAACGAAATCGGTCCAATAACAAAGAATTCCAATATGGCGGCGACTTTTTCAAATTTTGGAAACCGTTTCCTCTTTCTTGACCCCAGGGAAGCCTAAATATCGATTTTGAACGAAATCGGTCCAATAACAAAGAACTCCAATATGGCGGCGACTTTTTCAAATTTTGGAAACCGTTTCCTCTTTCTTGACCCCAGAGAAGCCTAAATATCGATTTTGAACGAAATCGGTCCAATAACAAATAATTCCAATATGGCGGCGACTTTTTAAAATTTTGGAAACCATTTCCTCTTTCTTGACCCCAGGGAAGCCTAAATATCGATTTTGAACGAAATCGGTCCAATAACAAAGAATTCCAATATGGCGGCAACTTTTTAAAATTTTGGAAACCATTTCCTCTTTCTTGACCCCAGGGAAGCCTAAATATCGATTTTGAACGAAATCGGTCCAATAACAAAGAATTCCAATATGGCGGCGACTTTTTAAAATTTTGGAAACCATTTCCTCTTTCTTGACCCCAGGGAAGCCTAAATATCGATTTTGAACGAAATCGGTCCAATAACAAAAAACTCCAATATGGCGGCGACTTTTTCAAATTTTGGAAACCATTTCCTCTTTCTTGACCCCAGGGAAGCCTAAATATCGATTTTGAACGAAATCGGTCCAATAACAAATAATTTCAATATGGCGGCAACTTTTTAAAATTTTGGAAACCATTTCCTCTTTCTTGACCCCAGGGAAGCCTAAATATCGATTTTGAACGAAATCGGTCCAATAACAAAGAATTCCAATATGGCGGCGACTTTTTAAAATTTTGGAAACCATTTCCTCTTTCTTGACCCCAGGGAAGCCTAAATATCGATTTTGAACGAAATCGGTCCAATAACAAAAAACTCCAATATGGCGGCGACTTTTTCAAATTTTGGAAATCATTTCCTCTTTCTTGACCCCAGGGAAGCCTAAATATCGATTTTGAACGAAATCGGTCCAATAACAAAGAATTTCAATATGGCGGCGACTTTTTAAAATTTTGGAAACCATTTCCTCTTTCTTGACCCTAGGGAAGCCTAAATATCGATTTTGAACGAAATCGGTCCAATAACAAAGAATTTCAATATGGCGGCGACTTTTTAAAATTTTGGAAACCATTTCCTCTTTCTTGACCCCAGGGAAGCCTAAATATCGATTTTGAACGAAATCGGTCCAATAACCAAGAATTCAAGAATTCCAGAATAAGGCGGAAAAGTGCACCTGTGTTTGCGTGTATACCTGAGAATTGAGATACTCGTAGAATACAATAGAATTTCAAAGGCTACGTTGTTTAGAAAATTTTACCGATGTATCGATACTTTTTGGCACATAAACATAATTAATTTTATATTCGTTACAAGTTTTCTAAATACATAATTACTTACCTACTTGCAACATCGATATCGATTTCAGTATATTTTTTATGAACTCCAACCCTGACTTACACGTGCTCCCGTTAGACAGAGCTAACTATAGTATTTAACGTAATGAGTGAAAGGGACTTCTCAAAAACACGTCACCGTGTTCAAAACAAAACCAGTATAAATTGAAATCCGGCTCGTAATTATTTATTAGAAATAAATACAAATTTACTTACCGGTGAAATGTTATGCCATCTTTTTTATAACTTGACGTTTTGGCACACTTTCCACACCATTTCACAGCACATGAAGCCATTTATTACGTATTTTTAAGAGTTTCGATTTAAATAAACTCGGACTTACGCACGGGTCACAAGATTGGTCGAGACTGAAGTCGTGACTAGAAGCGAGAATACTTATATTTCCTAAATCAAGTATGTGTTGTGCGCGACTGTTGCCTTGTATGCGGTATCTACTGGGGGTTATCTGTGATGCTGGTAAATGCGGATTGGCAGACTACACACACATTTGAGAACATTATGAAGACTCTCATGCCCGCTTTCACCAACCATACCTAAATCATCCCCAAAGTAGCAGTCACTTTACGTAGGGAGCCCATGAATACAATCCTAATATCCCAATGTCATTTACATCTTTAGGTGATCCACAAAGAAAGCGTCACCTTACTTAGCTAAGGTAGCCCGTAAAAGTTAGGGAACGTTGGCGAAACTGACTTTCCTCACGACGTTTTCCTTCATCGTTTAAAGCAAGTGATATCTTTACTCAAAACGGCCATAAATTCAAATGAAAATTCCTTTCAAAAACCGACTTCAAACGCCACTTTAAAGTATGGAAATAATTTTAGTTTTTACACGTTTGTTGAAGTCCATGAAACCGATGCGCGATAATAGAAAGAACTGAATTGAGAACCTCCTCCTTTTCGGAAGTCGGTTAAAAATGAAACGCACAAGTGTGCGTGCCTGAGATTCGAACCTCGGATCCAACGAAAAGGATCCCTGAACTCTTAACCACTAGCCATCACCATATAGCTATAGTGTTTGGCGCATCCGATGCGGTCTACAAGTGTAACTGGCGTTATTTGTACTTCTTGACAAACCTGCCAAGTGAGATTCGGAGCCGCACAAGAAGGGTTCCGTACCATAAGTACAAGAATTAACACTATGTACTTTTAAATTTAATTTTTTTTTAATCTTATTTTTGTTGTTATTGTTGGCAAAAGAAATCCACACTCTGAAAAAAATTTCAATCGTCTACCTGTTACAGTTCATGAGATACAGCCCGGTGAAAGACAGACAGAAGGACAGCGGAGGCTTAGTAATAGGGTCTCTTTGGGTGCGGAACCCTAAAAAATGTGTTGCGTGTGACTGTTTTTCAATCTCCGTGTTAAAATACATACCGAGGCCT
Organism: Oeneis ivallda; assembly: GCA_029955525.1. Taxonomy (NCBI): domain Eukaryota; kingdom Metazoa; phylum Arthropoda; class Insecta; order Lepidoptera; family Nymphalidae; genus Oeneis; species Oeneis ivallda. The sequence goes on along the minus strand of JARPMR010000018.1, from coordinate 15,132,403 downwards.
CGGTTTTCGAACCACCTCAGAATACAGCATATCTGGCTTTTTCAAATTTTGCTTCAATTTATCAGCATACAAAGGCTTCGGTGGTGGTGCTGCAAAGAAGATCTCTATTGTAAGGTTTGTGTGACATAGTATAATGCTATGATACATGATTTCTCAACTATACATCACAAAGCTTCGAATCCAAGATCATAAATAAATGAAAAATCCTCGGGACCCCTCTGTTGTTCTGGGATAAAAGCTAGCTCATGTCACTTTCCAAGTCCTTATCTATACCCATGCATGCAAAATCCCGTCGATCCGTTGCTGCGTGATTGAAGGACAAATAAATAAACACACTTTCGCATTTATAATTTCAAGGATGATTTGAAAAAAAAAAAAAACACTGAGTTTCTTGTTACTTGCGTAATAATCACATCAGTGCGAATCTTTTCTATTGATAATTGCTATTCTGTATGAAGTTATGCATCAATTCGCCTTTTCACATCTTTTCAGCTTTATTTATTTTTCGTATTTTTGTATCTCAATCCGAAGTAGTCGTAGCTTCCGATCCAAAGCAGAGAATTCTCGATTTGAAGTAGTCGTAGTAGGTACTATTTGTATGAAGGGTTGCGCACTAGATCTTCGGATCGGATTCTTGGATTCGGATTGGAATCAGTGCGGAAAGAGCTTTATTCTCGATTTTAGACGTCGACGCATGCGTTCGGTTCCGTTGCCGTACGGGCTCTTGTGCACTTCCTCGTATTCGATTCGTGATCGTGTTCGTGAAAGTGCGATTCGAAGTGGCCGTCATACAAAACGAATACGGATCCGTCAAAATACGACTCGAATGAGAGCACAAGCGCACGCACATTTTGCATGTAGACCACTTCAATCATGTTTTCTCGAATCACGAAAACGAATCGAATACGAGGAAGTGCACAAGAGCTCTACAGAGTCGAATGTCAGTTTGGTCACTTACGAGGCTTCTCCTCCTCCTCGGGGCCGAAGGAGGTGATGAACTGTATGGCGCTGTGCTCGGGCGACGGGCTGCGCGACGGCGAGCGCGTCGGCGAGCGGCTGGCGCGAGCAGCCGCCGACGGCGCCGCGTAGCTCGGTGGGCTCATCACGCGGGTCGCCAGCTTCTTGTCGCTGTCAAATATATTTAATTGTGTTAGCGACATTGCTTTTACTCAAAGTATAATATTAAAATAAATAGATATTATGTGAAAAAGGAGGTTGCTTGTACTGAGAAGTCAAGTGGTTTTTGAAAATGGAATCTTGTTTTAAAATAAGGAATAATAAGAAAATAAAGAAGAATGACATATGGAAAAGACAGGGCTGATGAAAAAGATGAGTCATGAAGCTGATGGTCACGGAGGGGTTTTCTATTCGTTTTGCTGATGGTATTGAAAGGAGAAGTGATGTTGAGTGTGCAATATTAAAAAATAGAATTAACGTGAACACTATTAGCTGATCTTGTTGGTATTGGATTAAAAGCTGAATACAATCCGAGTTGAATTTGAGTTCTTTTAATTGTTCTAATTCTGTTGTAGGTACATTACCTCTAAGAGACTGGCCGCACAGGCTACTTTTAGGGTACGTTTATGCACACGCGGCGCGTTATGCGGCGCCCGCTGCGTTCAACGCAAACGCTTCTGTGCGAACACTCTCGTACTTGGCCATATGTTTGAGTTTACCGCGGGGCGACACGATGCACCACGCGTAGCTCAACGCCCCGCATGTGCATAAACGTACCCTTTAGAGGCAGCGATCGCGCGTTTTTATGGCTTTTAGCGATTTTATGGCCTATTGCGACGGCACCGCGATTCGCGCGATTTCGCGATTGACTAGCAGAAAGTGTGCAAAACTATGCTCCTTTGTCGCTCTGTAAATGACCATGCCGCTGGCCGCGCTCCCACTGACCGCCTTTCGTAGCCTGTGCATTCGCGCGCGTACTTCAGCGAGCGTATACATTCTTTGTATTTAAAAAAACTCCAATCACTTTCGGATTTAAAGTGGTTAATTAGTCTTATATATTAAAAATAGTGCCACGTTTGTAAGTGGGTGGGAACAGTGCCCATACAATTTTTTGCATGGTCCTTTGCCGTCAAAGTCATTCACGCTTTCAAAATTATATATTTTTGGCCAACCTGTGGCTCTTATGACACGTCATGACTCTACCACCGGTTTGGAAAGCGGATTCTGCTGAGAAGAGCCGGCAAGAAACTCAGCAGTTGCTCTTTTCAAAATAATCATTTTGCACTATTAATAAGTAGCTATTACATTGTGATAAGTTTTTATACTATCTTGTGGGCAGCTGGATGCCAAGCAGATTTAACCCATGCAACTTTGTTAGAATAGAATATATTATTATAATATTTCCACAATGAGGGGAAGTTCCAAAAAAAGCGTACTACAATTCAATTCATATTTTTTTTTTTAAAGAATATTAGTCAAGTTGAAGTTGACTAATATCCTCCTCTCCCCTCCAAATAAGCCGAAAGCTTGTGTTAGGAGTGGGTACGACAATAGTGCAACGGTTGGGATTCGAACCTGCGACCTTTCAGTTTTCAGTCCGCACCTTTACCCGTTGGGCTACTGAGGCTATTATATATAGATTTTTTATTTTTTGATTTGACATTATTATTGAGGCTATATTAAGGCCTCTTAAGGCTGCTTCTTAAGGCCTTAACGCTACTCACCGGTGTGCGCGGCGCTCCCGCCTGCTCTTCCTCCCCGAGAACATCGCCTTCTCCTTCTCCTCGCGCAGCAACTGCTTCTGGTGCTCGGCGTCGTCGGCGTCGCCCGTCAGGAACGAGAACAGGTCGCAGCCCGCCATGCCGAACTGCGGCCCCACAGCGTTCAGCTCGTGTGCCTGCGCTCCATGTTGTTTAATTTACACAAGTAACAAACAGACTCATAAAAAATTATTGTATAGCAGATAAATACATTTTTTTTTATCGCACACAAAGAATCCTATTAATATTATAAATGCGAAAGTTTGTGAGGATAGATGGATCGATGTTTGTTACAGTTTTTGCAATTCACGAAAGCGAGTGAGCTTTACTCGTGGTTACTTCGTGTACATGCACATTGCATAAGTGTGCGTGCCTGTCAAAGCCTAGGTGGGAGCGGGCAGGCGCGAGCATTGCGCTCGCTCACACTTATACAGATACGACACACACACAACCATAAGTCAGTCGCCCTCGTGCATTGCAAGAACTATACTCTTTCACGCCACAACGAATGAACCGATTTGGCTGAAATTTGGAACATAGATAGCATATAACCAGGCTTAACACACAGGATACTTTTTATCCCGGAAAACAACAGAGTTCCCACAGGAATTAAAAAACCTTAATCCACGCGGACGAAGTCGCGGGCATCATCTAGTAAAAATAATTGTATCGCAGATGAATAGATATATTTTTACTATAACAGATATTCATACTGTTATTAAGGTGAATTATACGAGTCTGCCCGCGAAATTCAAATTTAATTTGGTTTTTCCCATTTTGTAAACTAATACGACAAAGTAGGCTTGTGATATTCTAAATGCGCCAGTAGAATTATCATCTTCACAGGTTTACATAAAAATCTTTACTTGAAACTTGAAAGTGACCAGTTTAAGAAATTAATCAAAATACCGAGTTGGACGTGAGTTACTCACAAATTAGACAGTAATTTGATTAATTTATTAAACTGGTCACTTTCAAGTTAAGATTTTTATGTAAACCTGTGAAGATGATAATTCTACTGGCGCAATTAGAATGCCATTAGCCTAGTTTGTCGTATTAGTTTACAAATTGCGAAAAACCAAATTAAAATTGAATTTCGCGGGCAGACCCGTATAACTAGGTTCCTTAACTTAACTAGGTTCCCTGTCCAGACAGCAAACACAATAGATAAACAGTGACTATGCTTACAATATACATAATACATATTATGATTACACACAAACAGTTTGCAACTAAAACATGAACAAAATAAAATAACATCAGAATTATCAGGGTAATAATAATAATATCAGGTTCCAAGTAACAGCCCTTAATATGTGTACACAGTATGCAGTTTAGTTAGTTATAGTTATGATTGACTGTTGATGTTAACAAATATTAAAAAAAAATCTCAGCTAGTCGCGAAGCTGAAGAGGAAATGGGAAGGGCACTTAGTTAGAAAAACTGATAGTCCTTGGAGCCCCAAGGTGCTGGAGTGACGACCCCACGCCGGAAAGCACAGTGTTGGCAGACCTCTCACTAGGTGGAAAGACAACATCAGATGAGTCACAGGGAGACGCTGGAGACAAGCGACGCAAAACCGAGACCTGTGGAAGTCCATGCAAGAAACCTTTGTCCAGCAGTGGAAGTCTTATCGGTTGATAAGAGAATCAATATTTTTAAACTGATCTAATTTATGAGTAACCCTTACATATTCACAAAATACAAAATGGTGAACAAACTCTCTCTCTCTCTCTCTCTCTCTCTCTCTCTCTACATGATATAGAGACAAATAGTTATGCAATTATTTATTTCTTATGAATGTAAAATTGTTAATATTATTGTTACACAGTCCACGACGTAGACAATAGTCACTACGATGTAGACTATAGTCACTACGACGTAGACTATAGTCTCTAGGACGTAGAGACTAGAGTCTACATAACATTATTATAGATAAAAGCAGCAAATTGTAAAAGTTTGCAAAATTATTCAGTAAAAAAAGGCATAAATTTTACTTAAGTACATTTATGTTTTTGTATGAACTAATTCACTTCATTCATGGTGTGGTGAATAATACTTAAAGCAATTGAAAAATGTTTAGGCACGATTTTATATTTTAGCGAGAAAAAATTTAATTAATTTATAATATTATAATTAAATAATTTATAATTCAAGCAAGATTAATAAAATTTTATAGGCACTGTGCTATGATAGGTAAAAATAAATGTAATTCTTGCGAGGACTATGGAAAACCATTTGCTGTAAGTGTTATAAATAATAGCATTTTTTCTACTACCTACAGCCTAAGGTTTCTATTTTAATTGCCTTGTTTAATTTGTGGAAAAAATGCATACTACTCTAGTGCTTTTGCAACAGAATGGTGAAATTTTAAGTAGTAATAGAAAAACTATTTTATGGTCATATGCCTCAGTGTCACAATGACATTCTGATTTTGTCGCTTTTGCCCCTAGTTAGGTTTTAAAAAATCCTGTGTGAACTAAACCCTTTGTTTTTCCTGTCAATCTAAGTCAATTTATTAATCTAAGTAATTTGAAGAATCAAATTGATCCATTGCTTCATTACTGTGTGATACAAGGACAAACCAACAAACAAATACACTTTCACAATAATTTTAATAGGACAACAATTGCAACTGGCATATCTTAATATTTCTTGTGTGCGTGTGTATGTCACTGAACTCCTCCTAGACGGCTGGACCGATTTTGATGAAATTTTTTGTGTGAGTTCAAGGGGATTCGAGGATGGTTTAGATTCACAATTTGAAAAAAAAAAAACAACTAATTTTTCATTTATAAGTAGTGGCGGTACGAAGTTCGCTGGGTCAGCTAGTATAGAGTAAAGAGAAAGCTAAATCTCACCTGTGAAGCCTCCATTTTGTTGACATCAATGCTTAGGTCAACATCAATGATGTCCAAATCTGAATCATCATCAGAATCCTTGGCTTCAACCTCTTTCTTTTTGACCTCTGGGCCTGTAATTAACACTGAGTGCCATAAAAAGACTCCCATAACACTCAAACAACCTTTCATACCCAAAAATCTTAAATCTTCATCAGCTGGTTTAAGAAATGCGGAATCTACCGTTATAGCTGGACGGTTGGGCCCCAGGATCATTATAATTGTATCCTATGGCTGCACCTGTCCCTTTCTTTTCACTTAACTTCTCCTTTTGCATCTCTTTCTCTTCCACAGTGACGCCGAATTGTTCTTCTATAGCAAGCTGCTGAAGGAACTTGTCTTCACCTGAAAAATTTTAAATAAATCTATAGCTATACAATGTGTAAATTGAAAATTTAAAACACCCTCCACTGGTGAATCTATGGCCATGAAGTTATGCAAAGGGAATACTTATAAAAGACAATCAAGAAAACTTATAATTTTTATGTGTATTAGTGACCGGATGGTTAAAAATGTATAGCCACAGAGACCCATCGGAATACCTACAGATATTTAGTGTCAAGATCAGCAGATACGGATATGGATACGGATCTTCTTTCATAATCAATCAGTGTCAATGCGCGTTTAAACGACAGTGGACGCCACATGACGCTTTGCTTGACAGGACATATTTCGACTAGCATTGCGTGGGTCTTTCTTTTGTTTTGTTTCTAGTTTAGTGTGATATTGAAACATTTGATTTTAAGAAATAAAAACTGAATGGAATTTAATACTTTATCATTGCTACCTAATCACCTACTTATATATAGAATTTCATCTATGTATTGAAAATTTTTGGGGGATGGTTGTCGCTCGCGTCCGTAGGATTTACCACCTTCTCCTCGAACAAGGTCCACCCTACACGTGTCCCCTGGGTGGTGCAAAACGAGCTGACAACGCCGAACAACAGGCGGCGGTCAAATATCCTGTACCTGGGCTACCACAAGCCTTGAGAGACTAAATCCCCTCTAAACAACGGTGGCGTAGTAACTTAACCACAACCTGTGTGCCTAATACATTTGCCTCAGACAGGTAATCAGTGACCTTGAGATCCTACTAAACTCTAAAAGACTGTCGTGGAAGGACTAGGGAACCCACCACGATAATTTTCCCAAGAAAGCCTTGTCATGGAATCAAAACATAAGGAAAGACGTTTGTCGGACGATCCGCGTAACGACCGGCGCCCCCAGGTATCCGGGCTTGGAGGTGTGAAATGTGCAACCGAAGCTTCTTTAGGGGTAGATCACCAGGCCACTAAAAGAAGAACTGCTACTGGTGTCATAAACATACAGGAGAACATCTCAATACAAAAACAGCTTCGTATTGGCACATGGAATGTTAATGGTTTACTGCAAACCGGCAAGATGAGCATAGTGGAAAACGAAATGAACACTCACAAATTGGCAATACTAGGCATCTGCGAAACACATATGGGAGGACAAGGTCATATCAGAACCATAGATGGGAGCACACTGTACTTCTCTGGCAGCTGCGACTCGAGCAGAAATGGTGTGGGGATCCTTTTGTCATCTCGATTGACAAAATATGTTCGTGGGTACAATCCCATATCGGACCGTATTATGTTATTAAAACTCAACACCAGACCCTGCACACTTAACATCGTACAAGTATATGCTCCGACAGCTCAGTCAACAGAGGAGGATATAGATAAATTCTACAGTACTCTCGAGAAAACCCTGAGCAGTATACCTAGCCGGGAAATTACACTGATCCTTGGAGACTGGAATGCAAAAGTTGGTAATACCGCTGAAGATGAGCACATCCGTAGTGTGGTCGGTAAACATGGACTAGGCATCAGGAATGAACGCGGGGACATGCTCATTAGTTTCTGTCTTGAAAAGAAGCTGACAATCATGAACACCTGCTTCCAACATCACCCCCGTCGACTCTATACTTGGAGATCTCCTGGCGACAGATATCGAAACCAAATTGATTATATCATAATAAATAATCGCTGGAGATCCTCCGTATCGAATACTAAGACCTATCCTGGAGCCGACTGCGAATCCGATCACACATTACTTGTCGCGGACTTCACACTCCGCCTAAAAGCACCTAAGAAGGGACCGAGATACTTAGCACCTAAACTAAGTCCCGCAGAAGCTTCTGTTTTCAGAAAAACTGTTGATCAGAAACTCAATGATAATTACCCACCTGACCCACACAATGCCAATTCGCTTTGGGAACATTTAAAGACCCAAATTGTAGACGCTTTGGATAAAACAACCAAAGATCGGAATCTCGACCCAAAACGAAATTCGTGGCTTAGTCAAGACACATGGGCTCTTATAAAAGAGAGAAAAGGTGTTAAAACCCAAGGACTTAGCAAGCCGGATGCTCTGAACAAATACTCGAGCCTAAATAGAGAAATCCAAAGTAGTTGCCGCAGGGATTTGAGCAAATTCATTGAGGATATTTTTTGCAATATCGAAAAACAGGCGATTAAGTTACACACCGCAGATCTTTTCAAAAAGGTTAAATTGTTGACTAAGAAATTCGAGGCCAAAAATTGGGTTGTGGATGACGAAGATGACAACCCAGTGTTTGAGGTAGACTTGATTGCAGACAGATGGCGTCGCTACTGTGAACAGCTTTACAAATGTCCCTCAGTGCTAGAATTCAATACAATAGCCTGGAATGATCTTGAGTTAGAACCACCAATCCTACGATCAGAGATCACAACTGCTTTAGGGATACTCAAGAACAGGAAAGCTCCAGGGCCTGATGCAATTACTGCGGAAACGCTGAGACTTATAGGCGATAGAGGGATTGACATTCTACAGGAAATCTGCAACCATATTTGGCACTCTGGGGAATGGCCCGACGACTGGACTAACTCAGTCATATTACCTCTCCACAAGAAAGGATCCACAAAGAAATGTGACAACTACAGGACATTGTCTTTAATCTCCCACGCAAGTAAAGTCATGCTACACATCATTAACAACCGCCTTCGCCACTTTTTGGACTGGCAAATTCCAGAAGAACAAGCAGGCTTTGTTAAGGGCAGGGGTACCCGCGAACAGATACTCAACATCAGACAGATCATAGAGAAGAGCTATGAATTTGACAATCCTGTCATCATCTGTTTCGTGGACTACAGCAAAGCTTTTGACTGTGTTGATTGGACCTGTCTGTGGAAGGTACTATCAGAACTGGGCGTACCTTTACATCTTGTGGTACTATTACAAACCCTATACAAAAACAGCCGAGGTTCCGTTAGAATAGATAAGACCATGTCAAACCCATTTCATTTCCAAAAAGGCGTGCGTCAGGGATGCATTTTGTCACCCATACTTTTTAATGTTTATGGAGAGTACATAATCCGTCGCACATGTGAAGCTTGGGATGGGGGCATAAACATTGGTGGCACCAAAATTACTAACTTACGGTACGCTGACGACACTACACTTTTGGCGTCCAATGAAGCAGAAATGGTGACCCTCCTTGGCAAATTGGAAAATGAAAGCAAGAAACTTGGTCTTTCTATCAATCCATCTAAATCGAAGATCATGATTGTGGATCGAAGTGGCAAACTTGAACTCACGGGAGCACTCAAGCTAGAAGTGGTTACCAGCTTTACCTATCTAGGCTCATGTATCACCAACAATGGATCTTGTGAACCAGAGGTGCGCAGACGCATTGGTATGGCAAAGAACGCCATGTCCCAGCTATCAAAGATCTGGAGTAGCAGGAGCATATCAATACGCACCAAGCAAAGACTGGTAAATGCGCTGGTTTTCTCCATATTTTTATACGGTTCTGAAACATGGACTATTCGGGCTACAGACCGCAAACGCATTGATGCCTTCGAGATGTGGTGCTGGAGGAAGATGCTTAAGATACCATGGACTGCATTCAGAACCAACGCATCTATATTGAAAGGGCTTAATATAAAAACCAGGCTGTCGACTATATGTCTCAGGCGCACCTTGGAATACTTCGGACACATTGCCCGCCGTAGCCCTGGAAACTTAGAAAAACTACTGGTCACGGGCAAGGTGGAAGGGAAGAGGCCAAGAGGACGTAGCCCCATGCGTTGGTCCGATCAGATCCGCACTGCACTCGGAACTTCGTTCCACGCCGCTCTACACAGTGCCGAGAACAGAACCACCTGGAGAAACATCGTACGGGAGAAGGTGATCCATGCAAAGGATCGCGACCCTCAGTAATGAGGACAACGATGCAGAGAGAGATTGAAAATTTATCAGGTGAGATTCATAAAAAATGTGCCACAAAAGTAACAGATATTTCTTCTCCCTCAGATATCCACGGATATGGATAGAGATATCCGGCACATCACTAGTAAGCATATAAGAAGACAAGTATTTTTATAAATATTGATTACCAACCATAAATATTAAAAGAAAAAACATACTTATCCCAAGAAAACCATTCTGTGCCAGGATTCTGTATCTCTCATAGTTGCACTGTCTCTCCTCTTGAGATAGGTCTTCTGGAGGAATGTCAGGTGTTTTCACATCAGGTATAAAGTCTAGATGTGCCCGCACATCAAATCTGTCTATCATATTGCTAGTGTCACCTTGCCAAGGCATCCTGTTGAATGTTTGCATTAGTACACAAGTATTCAGGAGTATTTAATACTACATACTGGTAGAATTAACGCATATCAGAATAGAGTAGAATATAAAATTCTTTATTGCACTAGTTTTATGTAGTACATGATCTAAGTACTATTACAAATGAATTCCTGAAACACTGAACGATAACAAACTAGTCCATTATGCTTAATAGTACATCTTTCGCTCGGCTCCGAACGAGCAGGACAACCGACAAGGAATCAGACAATTATAGTACATAGTTCATTTAGTACTTTGTTCCTTGTGGACCAAGTCTGTGATTCTATATTAATAGTACTAGAAGTCCGAACTAGTAAATTCTTTGGAATGTGCTAGGTAGTATGGCGCTCTCCTTTTATTGCCGAGCAAGAAGTAGTCTATATTGCACAAGAAATTAAAATTTACAAGAAAAAGAAAATAATTAATGGGTGCAAAAGCAATCTCTTCCACACATTGTTAGTCAGCAATTTTGAGCCAATGTAGAGAACCCTGGATGTTTGTACGTGTAATGTAATAAGGTACAAACCAACACAGCTTAAGTAGGTACATATTGTTTCCATCATAAGCAGAGATTGGAAGAAGACAGCTAATTTACTGCACACCAATAAACCTTTTTATAACATGAAGTTGATTGTTTGTATCCCTTCTATAAAATATTAAAGACTAGCTGATGCCCACGACTTTGTCCATGTGGATTTAGTTTTTAAAATTCCTTTAAGAACTCTTGGGTGAAGGTAAAACCTGCGAGCTTTCAGTTTTCAGTCTTCACCTTTAACCGTTGGGCTATTGAGGCTTTGTTGATGTTACTTCCCATTTGAACATTCTCTAAAATGACCATGCAAAAAATTGTCACCACCCACCAACAGATTTCAAACATATCTCAGTTAATACATCATGGCAGCCTGATGAATTTTTACTATGACAACATCAGTCGCAGATTTGGGGTTTTCATGCAAATCAAATTAGAATTATTTATTTATTATTTGGAATAGAAATGTTTTTATTCAAATAAACTTTTTTACAAGTGCTTTTGAATTGTCGATGAGTCTACCACTGGTTCAGAATGCCATTCCTGCCGAGAAGAACCAGCAAGAAACTCGCAGTTGTTTTATTTCATTGAATTATTATTTTTCAGCAGTTGTTATTTTTCATTGAATCATTATTATTTTTCATTGAATTGTTTTGCATTAACATTAGCCAAATAGAAAAAGCTATTGTGAGATGCAGATGAGTTTCTGAGATGCAGAGAAAAAACCCAGGCGCGCTTACTTCAGCGCGCGTACAATCTTTTGTATTTTTTTTTTTAAATCTTTTGTATTTTTTTTATTTTTTTGATTGAAAAGCGTTATTATGTCACAATAATATTGAAAATAGTGCCGCTTCTGTTAGGGGGTAGCAACAGTCATGCTCATATAATGTTTTGCATAGTCCTTTACAGTTTACATACATTATAGCTGGGCCCTCTCCAGCGGCCGCGACAGCTGGATCTAAATGGATTTTGCATTGTCTTCCGTGAAGCTGTAGAAACTGAGTCGGTTCTGCTTTCTGAAAACCATTATTGTTTATTATTATCAAATATAATTTCATAAAATCCTCTCATTTGATACAATTATTAGATACAAATTATTTGATACAAAATACTAACAATTTTCTCATAGAAGTCCTTGCGCCGCTCGGCTCTTCGGCGATAATCAACTATCATACCACGAATCAATCGCTCTTGTTTTCTTGCCTCGTGCCACATTTTATGATTTTAAATTGCGATTTATCTACAACTTTAAATGTGACAAGAGAAGTACCTACACTTTTCTGTAGCTTTTCTGCAACGCCATTTCTGGCCATAGATAATACATTTCGTAAGCAGAGGTGAGAACATATATGGAACATATTCTTTGGGTGAGAACTATTATTTTCTGGCCATAGACCACGAACACGAACACTTTGCTTAGACACTAGGAATTGGTCGTAATTCCTAGTTCCATGGTATTTACTATTTACAGTGTTGCCATATCTGAAACCTACAAATATTGAATAGTCAAAAATCTAGAATCTGTATTAATTATGATCAATAATCATAAATCGGTGTCAATGTATTGAAAAAACCAAGGTTTTTAATGGAAAGGAAATATTAGCTCATAGATAAAACATATTTATTAAATAATAATTACCTATTTTATCAAGAAAATAGTTTAAAAACTGGATTAATGAAAAAAAATTGTGTACATAATTATAACATATTCCATTCGTGTAAAATGTAAGCCTAGTCTGATTATGTCACGGAGCATAATAATATGGAATCGATTGACATCTATCTATCAAAATCGGCTCAGAAGTTTAGGCGCGACGCGGTGGAATATTCGAAATGTGTAGGCTTAGTAAGTATGTTTTATTAGGCTAACCTAAGCCTAACCCAATAGTAAAAAAAACGCTCAAAAGTAAAGCGAATCCTGCAAATCATGCTTGAATCCGGTTAGTTTATTTCAAAAAATCTATTTATAAAGTAGAACAAAATATGTCATATTTTATTATAAGGAAGCCGAAAATCTGTACAGTCTATTTGGAGAGAGGTTACCATTATACGTAAACAATTATGGCGTCAGATCACGTGATTATATTTTCACTGTACTAGTGATGCGAAACATTGGCAGACAAGTTGAGAATGAACGATTGATTGAATGAATACGTTGTTAAATCGATTACCAATACTATTTAATATGATATTCTTCTGAATTGTGATGTTGGAAACGATATTATTAAGACCTTTCAATACGGATCCTATAATTCTAAATATTCAAATTTGTAGCTAACTGTAAATGTTACACAAAATATTATGTTTGAATTAATTTTAATTTATTACACATTAAATTTATAAATGGTTTCTCCTTACAATATTTTATTTTTATTATTATTTATATTATTTTTTTAGAATATAAATGGTTTTTATTCAAATATACAATTAAAAACCTAAATTTACTCTAAAATTATAACTAAAATAAAAACTAATTAAAATCTAAAACCCCATCCAAGCCACCGCAGTGTGGCATAGTACCCAAGATGCTGCCAGCATTACCCCTTTGGATAGCCAAGCTAATCCTTTGGCCAAGGTAGCTGCCAGCTCTTGGATCAACTTGAAATATGCTCAATGTTTATATATTTTTTTCCGAATCGTTTTTCAGAATCCGAGTCGTGAATAATGTAGTAGGCATGTAGGCATTTCGACTAGCCTGAAACCTGGCGAAAGATTCCCAGTCGCGCTGAACAACGCAGTCGAAACATGATGAGTAATTAAAATACTAATAAGTAGTCGTCATTCGATTATGAGCATTAATATAATACTAATGTTCAATTCGAAAATGTGTACATTAGTAGTTGTAAATTATTCGAATAGTCAGATCATTCGCAGTCACGCATCGCTAACCGGTTGCCATTTGCCTTAAGCGGACGCAAGCCAGTACCTTCTTCATACAAACGTAGATGAGTGATTATATATTGTACGCTCAAAACTAAGTATTATGTCGATTTGCCTCGTCATTATCTAGGTTTATTGATATATAAAATAGTGAAAAAAATATTCGCTAAAAAGTTACGAGCCTCGAAAGATCGTCATTTTCACACTAAAATGACAACTTTTGGCGCAAATAAATAACATTAGAAGTATGAAAATCCCAAAAAAATTATCATTAGACATAGTTTATTTATTCATCAGTTCAAATAACTTTACTTTGTAAACATATATTTAGTAGTTTTTTCTCAAAAACACTTTTCCCAAATGACTGTTCAACCCATTCCGCGCGCTTGATTTCGTTGTAAATTATCGCGCCTCTCACCCGACACGGAGCGGGAGCGGGACGGTAGCATGGAAGTATGCGCGCATGCACTCGCTACACTGAGTCTATCTCTTTCTCACACAATGTTAGGTGAAATAGCAAGCAGGTTACCCACGTGCGCCGGCAACTTCGTTCGCGTATACTGAGCCCCCTTAATACACGGATCTACAAGCGTAATAAATACGACTTCCGATTTTACAATCGACTAAGCTCGTTCCTACCTTTCACTCTATGGTTCACGTTTTATTTCCTGCACTAGGGATTTGTTCTATTTCATATGTCAAACAAAAACTAGGCTATTAGTCTATGTTTTTTTTCCGATGGTGACTAGATTAAACTAGCGGCACGCTATGATGGCCGGTTTGACACATTACAATAGTGATGTGGAATGTCAATTTATTCTCGAACAAAAAACAATTAAGTTTTGTTTTTGTACCTGATTAAATAGGTTTAATAAAACAAAAATGTATATGTTTATTTAATTTATTTGAACGAACTGAATATTTGAATGAAAATGAATATACATACTTTATATGCACACAAGAAACATATGAATACAAAAGATACCAAAAAAGGTGCCACAAAAGGCCATAATTAATCAGATTCGTCCATACTACTATTTTCACTGTCGTCACTGCTATCATCACCTACATTAATAATTATATGTTCGTTTTCTATAATATTATCTATTTTCACATCTCTTTCATAATCTTCCCTTATTAATTTAACAGTTCTATTCACAACCTTTTCCCAGTCTCCTTTAGTCACATGTTCACAAGCTTCTTCTTATAATTTTAGCATTTTTTTTGTGGTAAATGGGGGTTCTGTATTGTGTCTTGCAGCATATCCCTTAATTTGAGCCCACACCAACTCAATCGCATTATACTCACAATGGTAAGGCGGTAACCGTATAACTCTGTGCCCATGTTCTAATGCTATTTCGTCAATGACGTATCGGATCTTGGTTGGTTTGTTTTCTTTTAAAAGACGTACTAATTCCGCTTTTAACATATTCATGTTTGCATCTACGCCATTTTTACGAAGCCATGCGACGATATCAGCTTTCTTTTGGGATTGGGCAGGTGGCTTGTCAATTTGCATCGAGTGGTATGGGGCGTTGTCCATAATTATAATAGATGGTTCAGGGAGGCTACACAACATTGAGGTAAACCATTCAGTAAACTTTTCTCCATTCATGTCTTCATGATAGTCTCCAGTGGTTTTTGACGCAAAAGCCATGAGAGAACCTTCGACAAACCCGTTGATGGTTCCGGCGTGACAAATTATAAGTCGCGATCCTTTTCCTACAGGAACTTTGGAAGTAGATGCTGCTGTGTCATCGTTCCAAGAACGGCCTACAGTATGGTTAGCATTAAGCCATGTTTCATCCAAGAACACAACATTTTGCCAATTTTTGATTTCTTTCACTTGCCGTAAAAAAGTATACCTTGCCATCGCTATATCAAATCTTTCCATTAATATTTTGCGTTTGTTACATTTTTTGTATCGAAATCCAATGGTCTTCAAAATCTTCGTTAAAGAACTTTCCCCACCGAAGAATAATCCAGCTTCCTTCAGTGAATGCACCAACTTTTTTCTTGTTGGATACTCCTTCTGTAAATAGTAGCCGTAAACATGTCTTCGGATAGCATCGGCATCAAAGCTATCGATGCCTACGACTGGTTTTGCTCGTTTTCTCTTTTTTGGTGTGTGAAGTTTATTTTCTTCTGTGCCAGTCTCGCCATATTTTTTTTTAGTTATCCGTCTAACAGTTCGTTGTCCAATATTAAGCGCATCAGCTACGCGTTCAACCACTGACGTTATAGGTAAAATTGGCCCTCCATTTTGAGCTTCACGATCGAAATAGTTACGAAGGCGTATTACGAACTCACGTGTCTGACTATTTAGAACAGTTCTCTGCGTACGTTCGGTCATATCGACGAAATCCACAACAAAGGGCTTGAACAGAGTCCAAATTAACGAGCAAGGGTCAACAGTAATGCAGTATCAATATTTGAAATCCAAAGCCAGGTCAAAACTATATCACAATCGCATTGCACTGACAGTTTATACTTTTCGAAGCAACGTCAATTCGAAACTGCTTTGTTTTGCATTGAGCATTGACGCGAGTTTGCCGGAGGTAGTAGTTGTGCTAGCCAGCGATCCTATGTGACGATCGTATTAGATTCCATTTTTAAAAATTTTCAATTTAGAAAACCAAATGCCGAGTTGTGGTATATATCATATAAAAATAAAAATTTTACCTTTTGTATGAAACAGCTGATATTTTTTTGCGATTTCAGAGGTTTGTCCACATAGTGAAAATTGTTCATATTCACAAGTACATTCACCCCTTAAATGGTGCAAACTGATTTTTCTACACTTGTATACATTTTAGAAATCAATTTAATAAATAAATTTTGAGTCCTAAACCTAAAACTACATTCGATAAAATTTATGAATCTCTGCACATCACTATCGTCAATAAAGTAATACAATTATTTCCTTCAAAGTCGTTATCAATTAATACGGAACTTCATGAGCGGACAAACGTCAAACCGGCCATCATAACGTGCCGCTAGTTTAATGCTAAAATAATATCGTAAACTGCATATGTAATTTGAATTACATTTGTGTTTATTATAAACTTAAAAATGTTTTGCTTCGGGAAATAAAACGTTTGTGAGTGATTTATAGCGCGAACAGTGAAAATAGTGTTAGCAAAACTGAAATGTCCTGTCCGGTATGTTTTGTTTACATATAATGGTAACCTCTCTCCAAATAGACTGTACATCGGCAGCACTGCAAAGATCATACCATAGTCGTAATTCCTAGTTCCATGGATCCACAGCATGGATCATAACAGATGTCGTAATTCCTAGTTCTATGACACAGACTAATAAATAATCTACTAATTTTTTTACACACTGATGAGGTGATGACCATAGAGAAAAAAAAAACAAAGTGTGCAGGGAACAGTACGAGATGAATACCTCTGGCTATTTATTTTTTAGGGTTCCGTACCCAAAGGGTACAAACGGGACCCTATTACTAAGCCTACGCTGTCCGTCCGTCCGTCCGTCTGTCAGCGGGCTGTATCTCGTAAACCGTAATAGATAGACAGATGAAAGGGGAATGCCCACTGTCCATACAACTTTGGGCCCATCGCGGACATGCAAAGATTTATTAATGCATTATTTATTTAGGCTTTTTAGTGTATCTTTAATAATAAAATCTGGTTCAGGTGGCCGCCAGACTAATAATATGAGAAATATAGCGTATTTTTGTAACCATTTTGGGGTCATGTTTTTGACAGAAAGCTTAATTGTCTGTATTTTTACACTATCCCTGACTTGGTCCTGTTTCAAAATATCACTGTTTATTACTTTAAAACAATAAAACCTACGATTAAAACAACAAATACGCATTTCGCAAGATGACAGACAATAGACATATCAGACCATTCCTAGTTCCATGTATCAGCCAGAGACACCATCTTCAAAAACATGAGTGAAAGGAAATGTCATCTGATGTCAAAAAATGAATGTTGCCATTTAAGATTTCACTCGTGAGTGAAAATATTTATAATCGATTCTTGAAAAATACTCGAACACAATCGGTACTGCAGAGTCACTTAAGCATATGAGAGCCGTCGGTATTGTTAAGACGTAATCCTGCTGTGTAAAGCCTATTCATATCATATTTTGATGTTTTATGTCTCCAATCTTGATGACGTAACCTCGCCTCTCTAGACACATTATACATAACTAGTGACCCGCCCCAGCTTCACACGGATAGTAGAGCATATTACGCCTATAATTTGCAATCTCCTTGAAATGTTCCCTAAGTTATATTGAATAGCATATAGAACAGTATGTAGGCTTATAAAAGAAGTATTGCTCGGCTTATAGCCTTATAATATAGCAATGTCAACGCGGCGCTGGGGTGGTCACTGGTCGCATCTCGTGAGCGAGTCCCGTCATTGCCATTGGGTTGAAATCCTCGTATTTATTTTTGCGCGCGTTCGTTTTTATTTTGCGATAGCTCCTAAGATATTCATTTAAATTGTATGGTGTAACGCATTATCATAATGTGCATGAAATGCTTATGGTAATTACTAACGTATACGTTAATAAACTACGTTAATAAGGATTAATACTGTTCCGTCTGAATGGATTTCCAATAACCGCATGGTATGTGACCATTTTTTTTAAACTTAAAATGGGTATAGTAAGCTATCCTTAAAAGATAGATACATGCCATCGCGGACTTTTCTGTAAAGACTTATCCCACCATACCACCACCATAAATTGTTTTTATAAATCTAAAAGAGATTAGGCAGCGTTTTCGATGAAAGCTCCCACGCGGCTTGAATTTTTCCGACATTGTCAACAATTATCGTCATATTTCAACTAATTTACACAAAACCTTGATACCAATGAAAAACCACATGAAAATCCGTTCGGTAGTTTTTGAGTTTATCGCGAACAGACAGACAGACAGACGCAGCGGGGGGCTTTGTTTTATAATATGTAGTGATAAGAATTATGAATACACTTCAAGAAATGAACTAAAGGTCTTTATACAATATAATATACTTTTCAAATATAAATATACACACACCCATTAAACGCTACACAAATCTGATAATAATCGAAAAAATCGACAGTATCGATTAGTATCATGGTTGATGCTGGCAACATTTTAAAGAAAATGGCTACAACTTGGATCACAGACAGCAGACTATAGATTCAGCTTACTCGAGTCATTACAAATACTTTCAATTTATGAAAATTACTGATAATAGTGGCGGGCTTCATAATATTATGATAATTCGTATAGATTTATTTTAAAATGGTTCTGTAATTTGGATAAATTCTATCGTGCTGTCCGCGGAGGGCCCAATCCCCTTTTTACATATTATGTATTTCTATTGCCGCTATAACAACAAATAATAAAAATTAAATTAAAATATTTCCATGGGTACATGGAAATATTTTAATAATTATTTTTAACGGAACCCTAAAAGAGCGAGGCCCGACTCGCACTTGGTCGATTTTTAAGGTTCCGTACCAGAATGGTCTTATAACATTTACAGTGTCTACTAGCTGACCCAGCGAACTTCGTACCGCCAACAAAAATATTTAGGGGTGACCCACCCTTATCATTTAGGGGTATGAAAAATAGATGTTGGCCGATTCTCAGACCTAACTGATATGCACACAAAATTTCATAAAAATCGGTCCAGCCGTTTCGGAGGAGTTTGGTTAACAAACACCGCGACATGAGAATTTTATATATTTACTATCACAATACAACACATAAAAATTTAGTGCGACTCACTAATAAAATATTTCATTCATTAATGCGATAAAAATAAAATATTTCACCACTAGAAAAATGACAATTTCTAGGGTTCCGTAGTAAACAAGGAACCCTTATAGTTTCGCCATGTCCGTCCGTCTGTCTGTCTGTCTGTCTGTCCGCGGTTTAGCTCAGAGACTATTGGTACTAGAAATCTGTAATTTGACAAGGGCATAAATATCAATCACGCCGACAAAGTCGTGAAATAAAACTGTGAAAAATAATTTTTTTTAGGGTACCTCCCCTACATGTAAAGTGGGGATGAATTTTTTTTTGTCGTCTATCCCATAGTGTGGGCTGTCGTTGAATAGGTCTTTCAAAAATATTGTGGGTGTGGGAACATCATTTTTCAATTCAGGGATCCGTTTGTGAAATATATTTTAAAGTGCTAAATTTTATTAGAGTCAAGTGTCCCCCCCCTCTGCCAGCTAAATGGCTGTATATAGGATACAAGAAAAAATTCACAGCAGTAGTATATATAATGAATTTTAAAGGAAAACTATCACAGCTAAGTAAGGTTCATTAGTTAAGGAGTTATATCTGTTTTTTCTAAGTTAGGTATTACACGTAGTGTAAGTTGCATATTTTGTAGAATATTATAGTATTTAAACAATGGAACTCAAAATTTATTCAATATTCATAAATAAAACAAAAGCACTATCCTAGGTCAGCAATAATATTTGAGACTTTCAACTACGGAACCCTACACTGCGCATGGCCCGACACGCACTTGGCCGGTTTTAAGTAGATGCAGCATAATTTAACACTTTGCCTGTCCTCACCATTCCCTTTAGTTTCCGAGTACCTTATGAGCCAGTCCAGAACTCCAGCATACATGATACATCTCATATTAATAGAGGCATAGGCAAATTTTTTTTTATTAATTTATTGAATATAAATATAATTCACTATAATCTTCTACATCAAAAAATATTTCATTTTCTATCTGATTTGGTTTACATATGTTCAGCCAGTCCATAAATTCTTCAAATATTCCCAAAAACCCTAGTGTTTCAGCCATGCTTCTATTTGCTATTAAATAGCTGCCCCTTTTAATGTGTTTCTTGAAGAAATACCATAGTTCTCTGTGTTTTTCTTCATCCACAAAAAAGTCCAGAACATTTATTATGATTATATCTGAACATTCAACAATATCCTGTCTCTCTAATACATCAGAATTTATAACTGATATTCTGTCCATGTCCATTAAATATTTTGCAATGATTTTTTCTTGCACTTCACAGCACTCTTTATTCATCTCAATACCAACTACTTTTGCTGCATTTGAGAAATGATAGGCCTGAAATAAATGTTTATAATAATAATATAATTATAAGCAGTGATAGCCTAGTGGTTAGGACTGTGGTCTCCTATTTGGGGGGTCGCAGGTTTGATCCTAGGTAAGCATTTAAATATCACTTGCTTTGACGGTGAAGGAAAACATCGTGAGGAGACCTGCACATCTGAGAGTTCTTCATAATGTTCTCGTAGGTGTGTGAAGTCCGCCAGTTCGCATTGGGCCTGCGTGGTGGATTGTGGCCTGTAAGCCCTTCTCTGAGAGGAGACCTCGCTCAGTAGTGAGCCATTGATGGGTTGCTAATGATGATGATGAATATAATTATAATCTGCTTTGCTTCAGCTGTCCACAAGATACATTTCGTAAAATTTTTGTTTTGAAAATAGCAACTGCCGAGTTTCTTGCTGGCTCTTCTCAGCAGAATCAGCTTTCCTAACTGGTGGTAGAATCTTGACTTGTCATTGAGCCACAAGATGGCCTACATGAAAAAATATGTTCTCTGGTATTCATTTATATTTGACAGGTTTTAAAATGATATAAGTATAAAATTTTAAATTTAACCAAAATAAGCTAACAACTTACAAAACTGCTCCTAAACGTGACCCCACATCTAATATTTGTTTTTCTTCTAAGTCTTTCGGTAGAAGTACTTTGAATATGTATTGCAAGGCCTGCCTTGACATTGAATGTGATATAAATGTTAAATCCTGAAATAATTTGCATAAAATATTATTTAAGTGGTGAAAATAAATTCGAAATGTAGAAAGAACATCCTGGAAAAAAGTTAGATTTTAAAATTTAGTGAAATTGCCAACTTCCCACTAACTTTTAGTTTCTAAAGCATTGATTTTCAAAGTTGGGGGCCGGCCCAACAAGGGGGCGCGAAAATATATAAAGGCAGGCCCAGGCGAACATACACGCTTTCATTTAATGCAAAAATTAACAAGGAACCTACAGAAAAAAACAATAATTTTTATAAAAAAATAATCTAAACAAATATTTTTAGACTTTACTAGCCAACCCAGCCAACTTCGTACCGCCAACAAAAATATTTAGTGGTTGGTCACCTTTATAATTTAGGGGTATGAAAAACAGAATATGTTGGCCGATTCTCAGACCTACCTCATATGCACACAAAATTTCATAAAAATCGGTCCAGCTGTTTAAGAGGAGTTTGGTAACAAACACTGTGACATGAGAATTTTATATATTACATTACCCTTATTGAATTTTACAATTAGGTGGTCAGTCCATTTTTATTTTCATTTTAGGCAGTAGGGAAGTGTGATAATAAAACTCTGGGGACCTCTGTTCTAGAAGATATT
Organism: Oeneis ivallda; assembly: GCA_029955525.1. Classification (NCBI taxonomy): domain Eukaryota; kingdom Metazoa; phylum Arthropoda; class Insecta; order Lepidoptera; family Nymphalidae; genus Oeneis; species Oeneis ivallda. The sequence goes on along the minus strand of JARPMR010000018.1, from coordinate 15,110,333 downwards.
GTTTTTTTTTCATATATTGCATGAGTTAAATCAAAATACCTTGATCTATAAATGAAAAAGTGAAAAAAAAAACATAAATAATAAACTAAAATGGAAATCTTAGCTATTATTTTTCTTTCATATATACTAATATTATAAAGAGGAAAGATATTTTTGTTTGTTTGTTAGTTTGTTTGTTTGTACCGAATAGGCTCTGTAACTACTGGACCAATTTTAACCATTGTTTCACCAATAGAAAGCTATCAGGACGTAACATAGGCTATAATTTATTTTCAAAAAAATTAGAGATCCTTAAGAAAATTGCAATAATGTAACCCAAAGTAGAAAAACTTTGCCTATAAAATACATTATTTGGCATGTGCTGAGAAAACTATTGATGATACATAAAAATTATGTACTACATGATTAAAGTACTCATTATTTTCTACAAAAAAGTCCCGAGGAAATATATCTTTAAGTCACAATAGTAGCTTTTGTGTTCTAAAATTTAATTAGATTGCCTTTATTATCCTAGTACCTTTATTGTATACATATTATAAATGCGAAAGTGTGTTTGTTTGTCCGCCAATCACGCGGCAACAAATCTACAGATTGACGGGATTTTTTTGATAGGTATAGTTGAAAACCTGGAGGGTGACATAGGAATCCCGGAAAATCACGGAGTTCCCGCGGGATGCTAAAACCTAAATCCATGCGGACGAAGTCGTGGGCATCAGCTAGTTGGAATATAAATTAATGTACCTTAATGTTGCGGGAGCTACAATCCAAGCAATACTGTCTCTTCAGTTTTCCCTTTATGACTAATTCTTCAACCTGTTTCTCATCATACAGGAACCCATCCACATGGCAGGTGTTATCTTTATTACAATCAGTTTGGTCTCCAACCCTTGGTGGCATAATGCGCTCGGTTGGCATCTCAGCCTCGAAAGGTATCATTTTTTTAATAGATTCTCCAATTCTATTCAATAACTTAGATGACATTTTTAATGACTTTTTAGTTTCTAGATCTAGTTGAAGTAAAATATTCCAGATAATCTTATTGAAGTTATTATATTAGAGTATAATGTATTTCTAATTTTAATAGTCTCCTAAACATAATATTATATTATTCTCAATAGTCCAATGATTAAAGATACGGACTGAAAATTTAAAGGTCACAGGTTTGATTCAGACTGATTGCACTACTGTCGTACCCAAGCTTTCCGCTTATTTGAGGGGAGAAGAGAATATAAGTCGAGTTCAGCTTGGCTTCCTTTTAGGCAAAAAAAAATGTACCTACTGGCCTACCTACTATACGATGGTATTTGTAACTTACCTTTTTTATATGATTGTGAACATATCCATTTTTCGATAGATTCTAACTCCATATCATTGAGGTTGGAGAAAATTTCTAATATACGGCATTTCGCACTAACTACTTCTTCATCAGACATTTTCAAATAACTAGATTTAGTTACTTTCACAAATAAAAAACTTAGAGTTCAGTTTCAGTCACGTTTCAGTAGTACCCTTAGACCACGAACACTACCTACCTATAATTGGTCTATGCCTATAATAAAGGCACAGACCAGGAACAATGAGGAACAACAACAACAAGACCACAGATTAGGTATTAGTTACTATGTAAAACAAGACAAAGGTTATAAACACAGACCAGTAACACCAAGTAACACTAATATTATAAAGTTATAACCATAGACCACGAACACTATAGTCGGAATTATAATTCGATTCCACGTTTGACATTAGCTACTGTCATTTTGTAAAATAATGATACCACATATAATAGTGTAATGAACACAAAAATCGATAAACAATCGCGATTTATGTTTATGTAATCATAATATTGGTGTGCCAATTAAAGACTAAATTATTGATTTTTATTTAAATAAATACATAATTACTCATAATAATTATTTATTAATTAGTAACCGCTGCTTTATTTTATAAAAAGTTAATATTTTTGTTTTTTATATTAAAAACAAAACTTATAATAAAAGAACCTAGATAGTTTTCTGTATTGGCAACCCGTGCGCGCTCGTGCAGCTATCGCCATTTTGTTTATCTTGTCATTCGGCTTCATTCTCCCAGTCTGACTGCACGAATATCTTGTTTCATTGCGAATCGATATTTTGTTATTTTGTTGGGTTTTTGTTAAAGTTTTGTTACGTTGTGTTTGTTGTTACGTTTATAGTTTTTTTGTGAACTTTGAGTGAATCTATTTGTTTTGGTTTTCCATCAAAATGGATCGTCAGCCAAGTACATCACAAAAAGACGTGGATGTTTTCTTGTCCCCAAGAAAAAAACGTCCACGAAAAGCTTTCACTGTTACTGAAAAAGTAATGATCCGCAATGCCTACAAGTACGTGAAAAATGAAACTTCTGCGCAATTGGAGGCCTTTGAAGTAGTGGAAGAAAATGAATGTATGAGCAAAGTTGCTGACATATTGGGAATAACCTCACGCTCTGTTTGTAACGTTTTGAAGGAAGTAAATAAAGGTGCGGCGCCAACTCCTCCTAAAAAAACTGGACCAAAGCGAAGTTTCAAAGACAAAATTGATGAATTTACATTCTCCGCAATACGAAGACTTGTTCATCAGTTCTTTTACCGAAATGAACCTCCAACGATTGCAAAGGTTAGTCAATCAGTCAGACAGTATTATTTTATACCTACATCTTTTATATAAATAAGTAATGATTCCAAACTATTATAAAATTTACTATTTTAGATTTTACAAGTGATGAACGATGATCCAGAAATGCCCAAGGTTTCCAAAGACACCCTCAGAAAAATTTTGAAGCATCTTAATTTTAAATTTGTTGCACGGTCACGCAAGAGCACACTTATTGATCGAAATGATATAATAACATGGCGCCAGCGTTACTTGCGATCTATATGTCAGTTTCGACGAGAAGGGAGACATATATATTATCAAGATGAAACTTGGGTTAACGCAGGTAAGGCTAACATTTTGAATTTATATACATTTTACATTAAATTTAATATTGAATGTTAATGTACTATATATTTTATTTTTAGGTCATACTGTAAAAAAAACTTGGTTGGACAAGAAAGTCACATCATCTCGGCAAGCGTTTTTGGAGGGACTGACCAGTGGATTAAAAAATCCATCTGGAAAAGGCAAACGTCTCATAATTAGCCATGTAGGTAGTGAAGAAGGCTTCCTGGAAAAGGGGCTCATGATTTTTGAAGCAAAGAAAAATTGTGAAGATTACCATGATGATATGAACGCAGTTTGTTTTGAGGAGTGGTTCGCTGGAGTCTTACCAAAATTAAGACCAAACTCAATTGTGGTGATGGATAATGCACCTTACCACTCCCGAAAATTGGAAACGGCACCAAAAATGAGCTGGAAAAAAGCTGCCATTAAAGACTGGCTTTTAAATAAAAATATTCATTACGAACCAGATATGGTTAAAGCTACGCTTTTAGAGCTGATTCCACATAACGAGTCTTTTAATAAGTACGCTGTAGACGAAATGGCAGCACAACATGGGATCACGGTTTTAAGACTGCCCCCTTACCATTGCGAGCTGAACCCTATCGAATTGATATGGGCGCAGGTAGGTGTAAAGGGGCATGTAGCTCAAAATAATAAAACCTTCAAATTGACAGACGCGAGAAATTTATTTGAGGAAGGCATTCAAAAAATTACGGCTACCGAATGGTCTAAATGCGTATCCCATGTTGTCAAAGAAGAGGAAAAAATGAGTAGGCTAGATATTTTAATTGACAATATCACAGACACATTTATAATACATGTTACAGAAAGTGACAGCGATAGCGATAGCGAAGACGGCGACGATTTATAAAATAAAATATTACCATAATACATCTATTTGTTTTATTTCTCATGTTCCTTCATGATCACATATTTTTATTTATTTCACACACAATTATTAAAGAAAACTCTCAGATCCTTAGTAAAATTAATCTTCATAACTAAATTATCCGTTCAGAAATATTTAATTTCCTGATATACTTAGTTTCTATTAAAGTAGTAGTTGTTTAGATATACTACTATAAACGAGAGGAATCGATTCGGAAATATTCCATTTCCGTATCGAATAATTTCGTAACGTCACTATTTAGTACTTGTCATAACGTTGCAACACTGAAATTGTCAAATCTGGAATCGAATTAAAATTCCGACTATAGGAAAGATATAACCAATAGAACTGCCTGGCGATCGCGTAACTTTTTAAATCACTGTCCTAGACTCCTAGGACCTGTGCCTAGGACTATTTCAATGTCAAAACATGTTTTGACATTGATGCAGTCCTTGGACTGAGAAAAAATTACGCGATAGGACCCCCTGATTTAACGGCTCATAAAAAGTACTCTGTGGTTCTAGGTTGCTGGCGATCGCGTAACTTCTATCGCTGTCCAGGACTATTTCAATGTCAAAACATGGTTTTGGCCCATAGACGATTTACAAGTTTTGGCCATGAGAAGCCCACAATCATATTTTGACATTGATGCAGTCTTTTAGGGACTTTTAGGGTCATCGTGCATGATCTTGGCGGGACGTACAGCATGATGGACAATAAGGGTGGAACCACATTTGTGAGGATCGTTTCGGATTTCGTCCATACAAGACTGTCAAATTCCATAGAAACGTGTACGGACCAAATCGGCTTTTCGATGCGTACACGAATGTATGGAAAATGACAGTTTTGTATAGGCAAAATCCGAATCGATCCTCACAAATGTGGTTCCACCCTAAGGTCATAGATAAAATAAAAATGCTAAGGTGGAAGACACGGTTCTGCCCGCGAAATTCAAATTTAATTTGGTTTTTCGCAATTTGTAACATAATACGACAAAGTATGCTTATGGCATTCTAATTGCGACAATGGCAGTATCATCTTCACAGGTTTATATAAAAATCTTTACCTACTTGAAAGTGTCCAGTTTAAGAAATTAATCAAAATATCGACTAATTTGTGAGTAACTCACGTCTAACTCAGTATTTTGATTAATTTCTTAAACTGGTCACTTTCAAGTAAAGATTTTTATGTAAACCTGTGAAAATGATAATTCTACTGGCGCAATTAGAAAGCCATATGCCTACTTTGTCGTATTAGTTTACAAATTCCGAAAAACCAAATTAAATTTGAATTTCGCGGGCACACCCTTGTCTTCCACCTTAGGTGCAAGTGTTCATAGCACAGATAAGAATATTCGATACCTCGGATTACAAAGGGCGTAAAGGACATTTTGGCCAAAATGACTTTTTAATGAGATCATACTCAGTTTTTAGGGTTCCGTAGTAAAAAAGGAACCTACATTGGTGACCACCGCGTCGGACTATCAAGGTTACACGTGTAAATAAATTTGCGTCGTTGCGTTTTTAAGGCGGTCGGTTCTACGAAAAGGGCAACTCAACTCAAGTGGACAGTGTTTTAAGTTAAATAAAGACATTAATTAAATTCAGTGTAAATCGGCGAAAGACTTTTAAAAAATGCCGCAACCAGCGACCGTGCTGAAAATTGAAGATTCGGGACTGGCATCCATATCGCTAGCATCCAAGATCCCGGAGTTCTGGACAGACCAGCCCAGGGTCTGGTTCATTCAACTGGAGGCGATACTGGCACCGCAGAAGCTTGGCGATGACACCAGGTACAATATGGTGGTAGCGAAGTTAGGCAAAGAGGTCATACAGCAGGTGACAGACATCCTGGTCAACCCGCCCGAGGAACGGAAGTACAAGGTACTCAAGGACAAACTCCTGGAAATTTACGAGGAATCCGAAAATAGGCAGATCCAGAAGCTGATAGGAGAGATGGAGCTAGGAGACCAGAAGCCCAGTCACTTACTCAGGAGGATGCAGGATCTCGCGAGAGGCAAGATAAGTGACGATACGTTAATCGTTCTATGGCAAAAATTATTACCAGCAGCTGCCCGAGGAGTTCTAGCCGCATCCGAGGCCAAAAGCTTAGACCGTCTAGCAGTAATAGCGGATAAAATTATGGAGAGTATGAGGCCGCAACCTGTCGCCGAGGTAGTGACAACAGACACAGCGTCGAACACTACGTCGGTGTTGGCGGCAGAAATAGCTAAGCTCAGCGCGAGGATAGACCAGATGGACCGTTCCAGGTCAAGTTGGCGAGGCAGTCGAGGTCGCGGAAGGTTCCGCGGACGTACACGTTCCCGAGAGAGAGACAGCAGCAGGTCGAGACGGACACCGGATAGCCCGGACTGGCTATGTGTGCACCACTATAGGTACAATGGAAGGGCCAACCGATGCGAGCAGCCATGCAGCTGGAAGAAGAGTCAGGAAAACTAGAGAAGATGCAGGTAGAACCGGTGGGTACCTGCATCGAATTAGGAAACCACCGCTTATGCGTCACAGACAAGGACAATGGTATGCGATATTTGATCGATACAGGAGCAAACATTTCAGTGTTACCTAAAGCTCATAGATCCGTGCGTAACAGTGCAGTGAACGAAAAATATAAACTTTACGCCGCGAACGGTAGTGAAATACAGACATACGGTACCAAAACTTTAGTGTTAAATTTAAACTTGCGTCGTGCTTTTAAATGGACCTTTGTGATAGCCGATGTAAAGCAACCTATTTTAGGGGCGGATTTTTTGTCTAAGTATAATTTGTTAGTAGATTTAAGGAACAAACGATTGTTTTCAAGAAACTAATTTGTACGTCGTTTCTACAATAGTTAACTCGGAGCATACATCGATTTTTACTATAGCCGAGTCTCATCCTTGTTATTCTCTCCTAAGTAGGTTCCCTGAATTGACTAAGCCAGCGACATTCAAAGAACCACCACGTCACAGCGTGAGACATCACATCGAGACTACAGGTCCACCAGTACATGCGCGCCCAAAGCCACTACCACCAGACCGATATAAAAAGGTAAGAGAAGAATTTCGCATTATGCAGGAAATGGGTATTTGCCGCCCGTCGAAGAGCGCGTGGGCGAGCCCCCTACACGTAGTACCTAAAAAAGATGGAAATATAAGGCCGTGCGGAGACTACAGAGCGCTAAACGCTATAACAAAGCCCGATAGATACCCAATTCCTCACATAAGAGATTTTACGTTTATTTTAGCGGATAAGAAAGTATTTAGCCGTATCGATATCAACAGGGCGTATCACTACATTCCGATAGCGAGGGAAGACGTAGAAAAAACCGCGATTATCACAAATTTCGGTTTATACGAATGGCCTTGTTTATCTTTCGGTCTTAGAAACGCCGCGCAGACTTTTCAACGTTTTATGAATAATTATGTTTTACAGGATTTAGAGGCAAATTTTCAGCAAAATAACCCCGAATACGCGAAGTATAAAACGGAATTCGTTTTTTCGTATTTAGACGATATAATAATAGCTAGTGAAAATAGAACTCTGCACGAAAAACATTTAGATGCTGTTTTTGAAAGATTACAGGAAGTAGGTTTAACGATTAATTTAGCAAAGTGTGCGTTTTCGCAAGACAAAGTCGAGTTTTTGGGTCATGAGGTTTCAGCCAATGGCTTAAGGCCGCTGCCAAGCAAGGTCCAAGCTATTGTAGACTTCCCCAGACCAAAAACGGTCGAGGAACTTCGTAGATTTCTCGGCATGGTAAATTTTTATAGAAGTCATTTGCGCCAGGCAGCCCAATATCAGGCAGAATTAAATAAGTATCTTCACGGGGCAAAGAAGCGTGACAAAAGTTGTATAGTGTGGACAGAAAATGCTGTTCGAGCGTTCGAACAATGTAAGTTGGGTTTACAGAACGCCGCATTGTTAGCGTATCCGATTTCAGGTCAGGCGATTGCGATTATGGCAGACGCATCAAATAGTTGCGTCGGTGGAACATTACAACAGAAAGTGAACAACGAATGGGTACCGTTAGGTTACTTTTCGAGGAAGTTGACTGACACGCAACAGAAGTATAGTACCTACGATAGGGAGCTTCTTGCGCTTTATTTGTCAGTGCAATATTTTAGGAATATGTTCGAAGGTAGAGATCTCATATTGTATACTGATCATAAGCCGTTAACGTTCGCTATTTTTAGTTCGGAAACGATTTCGTGCCCGTCAGTACTCGATTTCGCTGAAGTAGCACGGGCCCAGGCGAACGATAAACAGCTCGCTGGAATGCTTGGAGCAGGAAACGGTAATACGAAACTAATAAAAATAGATTTGCCTAACGGACCTCAGTCGATTGTTTGTAACTTGCGAGACGATAAGGCCAGGCCATACCTACCGGAGCAGTTTAGGCGTACTGCATACGAGGCAGTTCATAATCTTAGCCACCCAGGCATTAGAACAACGCGAAGGATGGTAGCTAATAATTATTTTTGGCCTGGGATGAATAAGGATATAGGTATTTGGGCTAGGTCGTGCATAGAGTGCCAAAGAGCAAAGGTTCAGAGACACACTATGTCACCATTAGGACAATTCGAAAAGGTAGATAGGATGTGTCACGTACATATAGATATTACCGGTCCCTTTAACACTTCTGAGGAAGGATATAGATATTGCCTCACGATGATTGATAGGCAAACAGGGTGGCCGGAAGCATTCCCCATTAAGGATATTTGCGCAAAAACGGTAGCTAAACACGTCTACGAGGGATGGATCGTCAGATATGGAATATTTTCTAGGTTAAGCTCCGATGGCGGTTTGCAATTTGAAAGTAATCTCTTTAGACATCTGATGAAATACCTAGGCGTACATAAGTTAAGGACGACACCGTACCATCCGCAAAGTAACGGTGCGATAGAACGTTGGCATCGTAGTTTTAAGGCCGCCTTAATGGCGAGGTTAACGAATAATAGGTCATGGGTCGATGAAATGCACACCGTGATGATGGGACTGCGTGCAGCACCGCGTAGCGACACAGGGGTAAGGCCCGCCGAGCTAACCTTTGGGCGAACTCTAAGGCTCCCTGGAGAATTCTTCGAACCATCGGATGGCAGAATAACGGACGGTGAGGAATACCTAAGGCAGTTGAAACAGTAATTAGTAGCCTAAGACCAAAACCCGATACCCAACGAGACTCCCGGACTATATTCGTTCATCCAGCCTTAAAAGACTGCGAGAAAGTGTTTGTAAGAAACGATGTAATGGGGAAGTGTCTGCAACCCCCTTATGACGGGCCGTATGACGTCATAAAGCGGTTGGACAAAGGGTACGTAATACAGTTACCCAACAGGCAAGCACTTGTGTCCATTGATAGGTTAAAACCAGCGTTTGTCCTGGATGTTAAAAATTCACGACAAGCGCCAGGTGAACCAGTAGTTAAGGAAACGCGCCGACTTAGCAGTGACGACATTTTGCCGACCCCAATTATAACTCGTACGACGCGCAGTGGTCGGGTCAGCAAAATGCCAGTTAGGTTTAGGTAGAATGCTAAGTGTAACAATTAAGCTTATTAGTAATTATTGTGAAATGACCCCGATCCGCAAACTTTATTTTTCATTAGAAGATAGAAGTAAATTTTATTATTGGGAGAAAAATCTTGTTCGTTCCACGTTCAGTAACCAGTTGTGTACAATGGGTAAACAGTAGAGCAAGGCGACGACAGTTGGACGGCACGGGCTTAGCGACAGAGCAGCGTAATCCTGCCGTAGCAACCCCGGCGCCTCCCGCCCAGGTAGTGGTGACGTCAGCCAAAGTAGTGTGATGCAATAGAGTATGTGCCGTGCGTCGAAAGTGAAACGAACAATGCAATAACATTATAAGGGTCGAGTCACATTAGAGTTGCTCCTTACCGGCCGCACACGTCACACTGTTCCACTGTAGGGTTTAGTAATTTTGTAATTTATTATTAATGTGCAATTGATTAAATATTTAAAGTCACGGAGTAACTTCTTTTAACAAGCCCTATAAACCTTGATAGAGAACACGGCGCTGCATACGGAGTAGTAGAGAGATTCCCACATTTCGCCATGTCCGTCCGTCTGTCTGTCTGTCTGTCTGTCTGTCTCTCCACGGTTTAGCTCAGAGACTATTGGAACTAGAAATCTGTAATTTGACAAGGGTATAAATATCAATCACGCCGACAAAGTGGTGAAATAAAATTTTGAAAAATATTTTTTTTTAGGGTACCTCCCCTACATGTAAAGTGGGGATGAATTTTTTTTCTCCACTATCCCATAGTGTGGGGTGTCGTTGAATAGGTCTTTCAAAAATATGGTGGGTGTGGGAACACCATTTTTGAATTCAGGGATCCATTTGTGAAATATGATATTTTAAAGTGCTAAATTTTATTAGAGTCAAGTGTCCCCCCCCCCTCTGCCAGCTAAATGGTTGTATATAGGATACAAGAAAAAATTCACAGCAGTAGTATATATAATGAATTTTAAAGGAAAACTATCACGGCTAAGTAGGGTTCATTAGTTAAGGAGTTATATCTGTTTTTCCTAAGTCATGTATTACACGTAGTGTAAGTTGCATATTTTGTAGTATATTATACTATTTAAACCATGGAACTCAAAATGTATTCAATATTCATAAATAAAATAAAAGCACTATCCTAGGTCAGCAATAATATTTGAGAACTTCAACTACGGAACCCTACACTGCGCGTGGCCCGACACGCACTTGGCCGGTTTTTTATTTTACGCTCTACCGATCTGTCATATCCACGTCTCAATATTCGCTAAAAATGATCTTTACGACCTAGATTTTTTGTGTTGTTAAACATGAATTCAAATAAATAGGTCCTAAAGGACACTTACTAATACGATATAAATAAATAAAGGGTGTATGAGAAAAAAACTGGAAATATAACGGTCGTAAGGTCCTTGTGCTAAAACCACGGCTAAAACGTATCAAATTTTAGGGTTGTAAAATACAACTGCACTACGTGAAAACGTTTCTTACGCGCTAAAATCAGATTTTCCAAAAAAACAAAGTGACCCTTACGCCCTCTAAATAATTCTAAGCTGTAATAATTGTTATTCAAATTCAAATTCAAAATTATTTATTTCACGTAGGCCAACCTGTGGCTCTTATGACAAGTCATAACTCTACCACCGGTTCGGAAAGCGGATTCTACTGAGAAGAGCCGGCAAGAAACGCAGCAGTAGCTCTTTTCAAAATAATCATTTTACAATATTATTGTGAAGCTATTACATTGTAATAAGTTTTTTATACTATCTTGTGGACAGCTGCTGCTGGATGCCAAGCCGATTTAACCAATGCAATTTTATTAGAATAAAATATAATATTTCCACAATGAGGGGAAGTTCAAAAAAAAAAAAGAAAGTAAATTCAATTCATGTAAAGACGGGTTGACAAAAAGTAGCCCCATTCCCGCCAGCGGCACCCGTTCATTCGTATTCATATCAAACGAGGTTATTGCATATTTTGGTAGGATTTTGAAGAGATTAATTATTTTTAAAACTATCCATATAGATCTCAATCCCGTTGGAGTATCGCGATAAAAGTAGCCTATGTAATATTTCAATGATTTATTAGATACATAACCATCAAAATCAGAAGTTTACCTGTGCTTTATATACTACGAGAAAGCATTTGACCGTGTCCAACATGCTTTACTGATGACTGACTGTAGATTAATTGGCAATGTCTACTAGCTGGTACCAGGAAACTGCGAATAAGATTGATGGCAGGCTTCCTGAATGGACACAAATCAACAGAAGTGTCAGACTACAGACAGAGGATTTATTTTGTCACCCTTGCTCTTTAATCTTTATTCAGATACCATCTTAACAAATCTTCTGCTCACGCGCTCTAAAGTAATAAGCGTGAATATATTACGAGCTTATTATGTATCAACAGTGTCCGGTAGGCTGATGACAGGGTGTTGATAGCAAATACCAAACACGGCCTTCAAACACTACTGGAATACGTGGCAGCTACTGGGGATGCAATAGAAATTAATATTACTAAAAAAATGGCCAAGTGCGAGTCGGGCCTCGCTCTTTTAGGGTTCCGTTAAAAAAATTAAATTAAAATATTTTCATGTACCCATGGAAATATTTTAATTTAATTTTTTTAATTTAATTTAATTTTTATTATTTGTTGTTATAGCGGCAATAGAAATACATAATATGTGAAAATTTCATTTGTCTATCTATTACGGTTTACGAGATACAGCCCGCTGACAGACGGACGGACGGACGGACGGACGGACGGACAGCGTAGGCTTAGTAATAGGGTCCCGTTGGTACCCTTTGGGTACGGAACCCTAAAAACATGGTACTTATTATTAAAACCTAGATTCCATCACCCGATACAAAGCTTCGCGGTACTGAAATAACAGCTATCAGTAAATGAATATTTAGTCCGGTAATATATTTAGATTTAAAATTGGATAAGCTAAGTCAGCATTTTACAAAATGTCCAAAATACTATGTGATAATGTGACCCCAAAATTCCATTGCCAACCAGACTTCGTGTTCTCAAGTGCTATGTGTAGGCTACTCTTTTATATGGATGCGAAACATGGTAATTGAAAAGATTTCAGATGTGGGTATAAAGAAGAATGTGCAAACTGTAAATGGATGCTGATGATAACCGACACACGAAGGAAGGTTGCTTTTTGGGCCACCTGCAACAAGGATTCCCCTTTTAGTTTCCACAGTTGATCCTCAAAGGCAATATAGCCAGAAGAAGGACTATGGGACGACTAAAAAGGAAGTGGTTTGACGATATATGGAAGTGGACTCTGTCAAAAAATAAAGATCAACAGGGACAGGGGATGCAGGAACTTCTTTTCTGTGTACTATTGTATTTAAGATACCACTGACTGTAATTGGTGTAACGATAAATTGCAATAGGCTCTCCTCTTCCCCGACGTAATTTGAGAATTTATAATTTTTTTAATGTCTCTTCTGTCTGAGCCTTCGGTCATCTTGTTCGGCTAGTTACCGACCTTCTGGCCAAGACGTGCCGTCAAACAGTTAAGCGTTTCGATACAATGCTGGATCGTAACCGATTAGCGGTATGTGTTTAATAAAACTCCTACACCCTTACAGCTGTTGTTGGGATTTGGGAATGTTTTTGGAAGGTTTCTGACAAAGTAACATCATCAGGCGAGTAGCGGGCCGTGGCATTGCAGTGCATGTCAGGCAATAGCTAGTTTAATATTTAAAAAGAAAAATTAATATTATAATTTTACTAGATGGTGATAGTGAAATTAATTTTTCTAAATATCTTTGCCGTCTGATTTTTGAATTTTTACCATTAAAACCGTTGATTCTACAAAATAATTGTGTTTTTGTAGTTAGATTCCAATCTCTTACAACCTAAACTAGCGTCTACAGCTCTACTTCTTCCTAAATGAAATCTTTATAGCTATTATAGCAAAAAAGTTATGTTCAAAAAACTTTTTTCATTTTCGTTTTTCGCTTCTCCTGAAAAGTAGTGTTCTGTCCTTTACGCCCTTTGTAATCCGAGGTGTCGATTATATTCTTTGATTAGAATGGATTAGCAATGGATTGGTTCATAGTTCATGCAAAGACTAGTGAGTCCATGTAGTCTATGGTAAAATCAAATGAAAATTGATGAAAATTACTTCGAAAAATTAATGAATGTTTATTGAATGTTTTATACTGTTTTACTGCCTACTGTATAATACTAGCTTGTTTGTACTAGTTTCATGGTAGTTTGGTGGTAGTCGCCAAGGACGTCAGGAAATATAAGTCTACGACCACAGAACACTATTACTCCTAGCGGAGTGTCTACGACAGTCTACAATCGACCTAATATCGTCTGCGATGCATTAAATCGTATGTTGCCAAGTATCCTAGTGTTCGTGGTCTATGTTGCCAAGTTGCTTACCTTTGGAAGTTGTTGGAAATAGTGTTTCATAGATTAATATATATAATATGTACTATGTAGTGTTTTTAATTCACTTAACATCACTGCCGGTGTTTCTCGTAATCGTCCAATTTAACTGTTTAGTGAATTAATTAAATTGATTTTTAATGTGATACCAGGGCTTTGTGAAGTTCGGAATCAGTAACAATCTATATGCCTCAAGGTGCAATCATCAAAGCAGGAAATTGAGTGAAAAAAATGCCTTTAGAAAAAAGTATAGGTATTTGGATGTCCGATAAAAAAAGCCAAAAAGTTAATTGGAAAGAGTTGAATCATGCCTGCAGATCTCATGGTTTTAACCTCATCAAGGTAATATTATATTTATTTATTTTTAACTGACTTCAAAAAAGGAGGAGGTTCTCAATTCCTCTGAATCTTTTTTTTTAAGTATATTCACCAATTAATCAAAGACGCCTGAACCCATGGAAAATTCTTTTTTTGTTTGAAAGGGAATACTTTCCAGGTGGTCCTATTGAAGTTTTATCGAAATCGGTCGAGCAGTTTTTAAAATATCATCAATAAATTATTTTTTTGCTGGGTTTTGAAGTTGGGTTTTTAACATGAATTATTTATATCAAATTATGTCAGAAGTAGTGTAGGTATGCATACTCCTTTAGATATCCTGCCTATGAGTCCATAATATACAATTTAGTATTTTGTCATCCTTATTTATCTGAGAATTTGTTAGTTACCACCTTAATATTTAGGGAAATGATACTTCGAATTTTATCTTCGACTACATGTTTTAATAACATGATTGGGGAAAATTTTCTAGATAGATAGTATATTTTTTTGGAAAATACATATTTTGCACACATTTTGCTATTCATCTCAGGAGGAGCCAACTATTTTTTTTGGGTTTTCATTTTGACAAGAAACTTAGAAGTATTTTTCAATTACCTATATGTTTCAATTTTTCGATTGGTTGTTTAATTAACTTGTAATTAGGTAATAAGCAGTTTTGGTGCTTACGTCGTCAAAAATATGTTGTGTGTCTGTCTCTCTGTATTTCTCACTCACGAGAAAACAATAAGTAACCGTTCTGCTCAAAGAGGGGCATGAAATCCATAATATTGTAGCAGTGTTATGGCACATTCTTAAATCCTTACTAGTAACTACTAACTAGTTACTAGTAACCTACATATAAACAAACTTTAGCATTAAATATTAGTTAATATTTAATGCTAAAGTTTGTTTATATGTAGGTTTATCCTTCAAACATGCTGCAAATGAGCAACAGATTGATGTGATTTTTTGCAAGGATACACTTGAGGACCTGGAGAGTTACATCAGTTATCATTATCATCAGTACAGTAATAGTTAATCTATGTGGACAAAGTCACTGGCATCATCTAGTATTTATATATAATTGCAATAAAATGTTTTTATTGATTTTGTTATTGATTATTATTTATTCAAATGAAGTAGATATTTGTTTTCCAAAAAACACTATTGTGAATTATTAACAAATAACAGGATAAATGAAAAACTGAAAAATGTGGACTTTATTTCTTAAGGTGGAAGACACAGTTCTGCCCGCGAAATTCAAATTTAATTTGATTTTTCGCAATTTGTAAACTAATACGACAAAGTAGGCTTATGACATTCTAATTGCGACAATGGCAGTATCATCTTCACAGGTTTATATAAAAATCTTTACTTGAAAGTGTCGAGTTTATGAAATTAATCAAAATATCGACTAATTTGTGAGTAACTCACGTCCAACTCAGTATTTTGATTAATTTCTTAAACTGGTCACTTTCAAGTAAAGATTTTTATGTAAACCTGTGAAGATGATAATTCTACTGGCGCAATTAGAATGCCATTAGCCTAGTTTGTCGTATTAGTTTACAAATTCCGAAAAACCAAATTAAATTTGAATTTCGCGGGCAGACTCGTATAATCATCCTTAAATCTAAATTGTCTGTTGGGATCAAATCTGAGACCTACTTTTAAAACCACTGCAACAGAGAGGTTGTCATAGTCTCTCTCGAATGATAAGGGTTTAAGATTTCCTCTCTATGTTTTCTTTCAGCATTAAAGCCAATATTTAATTGCTTAAAATGCAGAGAACTGTGAAAAGTCAGAGATTGAGTCCCACCACTAGGCTATCACTGCTTAAAATTTAGTAAGACCCTATTTTTTATTGATTCAATGAAACTTATGCTGTATTTCTTTCATAGTTGGAGTTGGAGAGGCCTTTTGAGGACCAAGGTAGAATAGATGTACTGCTGCACAAACTTACTGACATAATAGCTGCTGCTGATCAAGGTGACGTGAAGGTAATATTTTTTGTCAACATTATACCCACCTTGTAGTTTTTATGTTCTTTTCCTGTTGCCTTCATAAATTTGTAAGTGCTTTATCATACTATGGTCTGTTCAATAAGTCATGAGTTTTGAGAGTCCAAGAGTTTTTCCATTTATTTCACCTTTCCACATTAATGTGTGCATAGTTTATTTTTTGTTAAAATCAGATTTTTTTTGTAAATCAAACTGATTCATCAAAGACTTTCATCAGGTTTGCTCTATGCTATTTTTCAATTTACCCATGTCAACTGACATATTGAACAGACTACTAAGATTATAAATTCTAATATTAAAAGTGTTGGTTTGTCATCAACTCGATTTTTTTACATGGGTATAGATAGTTAAGGACCTAGGCCCTAGGTCCTTAACTATCTATACCCATGTTGGTTACTAGGGAGTGACAAGGGATACTTTTTATTTGGGGAAAACAAAGGAGATTCCAGCAGCCTTAGCATGGGCAGGGGATAAACCTGGATATAAGGGGATAGGGATTTTATAAACCTAGCTCCAAGCTGGTCAACTGGTCACTGACAAAGCTTAGTTCCTAAAATCATAGTAGACACTGAGCCCCAGAAAGAATGTTGGCTTCATAGAATGTTGTCTCAGTCACAGAAAGAAATATTACTTGTGTGACATTCGGTCGACTGTCCGAGTTGGCCGTCAACACCCATTACAAAATGAAATCATACTCAAGATACTGTTGACACAAAAAATGATTGTATTTTTTACTGTTTACCACAACATGCATGGGCATGATTTTAATATTTTATTTTACTCCTCTTCAAAGAAAGTCATTAATTAAAGTAATAAAAACATGCGAACAATAGTCACTAAACAACAATACTTAAATAAGTAATTAAAACTTAACAAAAAAAAAATATAATACCGACCTAATATAACAAAAGTTTGAAAAAACACGTTACTGACAATCGCGAGCGGTACGTTGCTATCTGTACTAAAGTTCGGCCGTTCAGAGAATGCGTTCCTGACACCTATCACCTAGATTTAGAAAAATATTGTTTACCAAGTTATTTGACACTCAGTTTGGCACAAAATTATAACATTAATTGATTATTGATATAATAATGTTGTTTTAATGCTCATCAATTGTTAAAACGGTAAACAACAAGAAATAATATTTTTATCGTAACTGCAACGCCATTACAAAGTTACGTCGTCAGTTCAATCGCGACGTGTCAGGAACGCATTCTCTGAACGGCCGTAGTATAAGTGGGTCTGACTTGAGGTGCGGTGCGGGGAACCGCGACGGGAGGTAGCGGCCAACTTGAATCGGACGTGCAGCAGTAATATGAAACATCTACTGTCTGGTACAGATTGAGTACCTATGATGGATTCTGCTTTATAACTCTAATACTCTAAATTTCATTACTAATACATTGAAATATGTTAATATTTTCATACTATTTTAATACTATATTAATTTGCATTTTATTGCCTTGGTATTTGAAGGAAATTGAATACAAAATACCATATTATCTTTGGTATAATATAAAACACTAAAGTATCAATAACTTACTTAATACATTGACATTGTGTTTGATTCACTAATAAGTACAGTCCTCCGCAATCTTTTTGAGTGCTCTGAACATAGACACATTTGATGTGAACTCCAGATGTCAGCAGCTGACTACAACTACACTTGAACTAAAATTCAAGATCCACTGACCAATAAAGGAGCTAGAATTTGTGCATGGTAAAATGTGCGCGTGTCAGCTACATTCCGCAGCTGCTGCGTGTAACAATATTGTAACTGACTTGACTGAGCTGTCAAAAAGAAAATAAACGCTTGGCCAGGGTATAACTTAGATGTTAAATAATATAATTTAATATAAAAAAAATCTTTTTAAAAAACCGACTTACACCCGCGCCACTACAAAGTATACAATTTATTGTTGATTTTTAAAAACAGCTCGACCGATTTCGATAAACAAAAAAATTTTTTTTTTTTAATATATAAGAATAGCTAGTAAACGAGCAGGCGGGTCACCTGATGTTAAGCGATTACTGCCGCCCATGAACATTTGTAGCACCAGAGGCACCACCAATGTGTTGCAGGATTTTCAGGATTTTGTTGTTCTGCCCTGTGAATATACCCTTTCAAACAAAATAAGAATTTTCCAAATCGGTCCAGGCGTCGTCTGCGAGTAATCGGTGAACATACATAAAAAGAAGATTCCGACGAATTGAGAACCTCCTCCTTTTTTTAAATCGGTTAATAACACATGGCCAAGATGTACAAACCATGAACCTAAATAGACCATCAATGCTACAAACGTGTGTCGCATTATTTAATATTATATCTGGTTTGTTATTAATAGCTACTACCTTAATCACATATTATTGTGAAATATCGAACAAGTTTTTTTTGTATAATTCAATAGTTCAAGGTGAAGACTGGGAGATTTATTTTTCCATAGCTTATTTAATATTCATTTGAAAAAAATCGTAAAGCATCACAACAAAAACAAGTTATTATCATAATATAATGTTTATTTTAAACTTGTACATATAAAGAATTAGGAACTTCCTAATCTAGACTTATAGTAAAACTGTAACAGGTCCAATTTTGTACATTGAAGATACTAATATTATAAAGAGGAAAGATTTTTTTTGTTTGTTTGTTTGTTTGTACCAAATGGGCTCTGTAATTTCTGGACCGATTTTAACCATTTATTCACCAATAGAAAGCTATTAGTAGAAGATCCAGCCCTAATCGTCCTTCACCGAGGTGAGTAATGAACGAAACATATTTTAAATGAAATTTAAAATATTAAAAAATAAATAAACAATGCGTTCGCTGAAAAAATCCTGGACAGGCTATATTAAATTATTAATTAAAAAATGATTTTTTATTAAAAATTGTACTGATGAGAGTAATAAGAAAATCTTAAATAATAAATCTAAATACTAAAATTCCAATTTTTAAAATTCGCGAACCGCACTTAGGACCAACATTTTTGCAGTGAACCTTATATCAACGTGTTTGCAATAAAACAGCGCTCACGTTGATATAAAATTTATTGATTAATCATTAAAAGTGTAAAAACCTACTATCAATATACCTGTGTATACCTGTGAACCTTGTAGTCCGTCAAGGAAAAAATAAAGAACCTAACAATTGCACATTCTGCAAGTTTCATACTTTCAGCTGGTCATAAGATTTTCTTATTACTCTCATCAGTACAATTTTTAATAAAAAATCATTTTTTAATTAATAATTTAATATAGCCTGTCCAGGATTTTTTCAGCGAACCCATTGTTCATTTATTTTTTAATATTTTAAATTTCATTGACCGAGCGAAGCGAGGTCTCTGAGTTAACTAGAGCGATTTGCACTTGTCCGTCCGTCCGTCCGTCTGTCTGTCAGAGCCTTATAACTTTTGAATTACTGAACGTAATTACTTCAAATTTAGATATAATATGTAAACCAATGGCCTCCAGCCGAAAATGGCTTAAAAAGTTATAAAAATCTTTATTTCAGGGGGGCTCTCATAGAAGCGAATCATCATCATCATCATCATCTCAGCCTGCGGACGTCCACTGCTGAACATAGGCCTTTCCCAGAGAACGCCACCACACCCGGTCCTCAGCCTTCCTCATCCAGCCACTTCCCGCCACCCGCTTTATATCGTCGGTCCAACGTGCTGGAGGGCGCCCCACACTACGCTTACTAGTTCGCGGTCTCCACTCTAGAACTTTTCGGCCCCATCGGCCATCGCTTCTACGACAAGCATGGCCTGCCCACTGCCATTTCAGCTTGCTAATGGTTTGGGCTATGTCGGCGACCTTGGTTCTCTTGCGGATCTCTTCATTCCGAATCCTGTCCTTAAGAAGCGAATGCGAAGTAAAAAAAAAAAATATCGCGTTACATAAAATTGTTACGTATCATTTTAAAGATAATTTTGAACTGAGTACAAAAATATTTTTTTTTTAATTTTTCCCTTAAAATTGACGAAATGGGGGGCTTTCAAAGTGGCGATTTTATACGCTCGCTTGAAGACGCTCTCTAGGAAAATCCGCTATGGATTTTCAAACTGATTTTATTTTTTTTTTACACTTATATCCTGTACTTGAACAACAAATACTAAAATAATATGAATATTATAAAGAAACGAGATTATTTAATTTTTAATGGGCATCAGTAATTCATATAGCATCAACATAGCTTCACAATAATGCTAATAGATGGCGCAGTCAGTAACTATTCCCATGGAACTACGAGTTACGACTACGACCTATCCCAAAAACAGTTTTGCGTCGACCATTATTATTTAGTTACTTATTATAATACTAGTGGTTCGCCCCGAACTGAGACCTCGCGGTAACGGTATCCCATGATTATTCATTCAATCGATACATGATAACCAAAACTGACATTATTATTATGCCCGTTTTCACCAAACATACCTAAATCATCCCCTAAGTAGGAGTCTCTTAACGTAGGTAGCTCCTAAATACAATCCTAAGTCCTAACATCCGTCCCAATATCCTTTTAGGTGTCCCGTACAGGATCGTGATAAATAAGTTGACAGAAAACATCAATCACCTAACTTATAGGTAGCCCGTAAAGGTTAGGGAACGTTAGTGAAAACATTGAATTATTTATCAAACATTGAATTTAACTCGTAGTTCCATGGGAATAGTTACTGACTGCGCCATCTATTAGCATTATTGTGAAGCTATGTTGATGCTATATGAATTACTGACGCCCATTAAAAATTAAATAATCTCGTTTCTTTATAATATTCATATAATTTTAGTATTTGTTGTTCAAGTACAGGATATAAGTGACCTAAAAACATAAAATCAGTTTGAAAATCCATAGCGGATTTTTCTAGAGAGCGTCTTCAAGCGAGCGTATAAAATCGCCACTTTGAAAGCCCCCCATTTCGTCAATTTTAAGGGAAAAATTAAAAAAAAAATATTTTTGTACTCAGTTCAAAATTATCTTTAAAATGATACGTAACAATTTTATGTAACACGATTTTTTTTTTTTTTTACTTCGCATTCGCTTCTATGAGAGCCCCCCTGAAATAAAGATTTTTATAACTTTTTAAGCCATTTTCGGCTGGAGGCCATCGGTTTACATATTATATCTAAATTTGAAGTAATTACGTTCAGTAATTCAAAAGTTATAAGGCTCTGACAGACGGACGGACGGACGGACGGACGGACGGACAAGTGCAAATCGCCCTAGTTAACTCAAAGACCTTCGCTTCGCTCGGTCGACAATAATTGTATTGTAATTTTTTTTGTACCATATTATTCAACTAGCTGATGCCCGCGACTTCGTCTGCGTGAACATAGCCTTTAAAATGCCTTGGGAACTCTGACTTTGCGGCATAAAAAGTAGTCTGTCACTCTCCGTCCTCAACTATAGGTACACTGCAAAAAATCACGTCGATCCGTAGCTCTGTTGAGGCGTGATTGAAGGACAAACCAACGCACTTTCGCAGTTTTAATATTTCACCATATAAAGTGTAAGTGCATATAGTCAACGTGGTTTTTAGGGTTCCAACGGGACTCTATTACTAAGCCTGCGATGTCCGTCCGTCCGTCTGTCAGCGGCCTGTATCTCGTAAACCGTAATAGACAGTTGAAAATTTCACATATTTTGTATTTCTATTGCCGCTATAACAACAAATAATAAAAATTAAATTAAATTAAAAAAATTAAATTTTAAAATATTTCCATGTACCCATGGAAATATTTTTTTAACGGAACCCTAAAAGAGCGAGGACCGACTCGCAATTGGCTGATTTTTTTTACACAGGTAAAGTTGACGACCTGGAAAATAACACAGGCTACTTTTTGTCCCGGGAGCATACATTTAAACGCCCGCGCCACTACAAAGTATATAATTTATTGTAGATTTTTTAAAAACGCTCGACTGATTTCTATAAAATTTAAATGGGACCACCTGGGAAGTGAAACCACACTTTGAAACAAAAAAAGAATTTTCCAAATCGGTTCAGGCGTCTTCGAGTAATCGGTGAACATACATAAAAAAGTTTCCGTTGAATTGAGATCCTCCTCCCTTTTTTGAAGTCGGTTAAAGTAATAATAAAAATTAGTTCAAATTTAACGAAGTTATGGAGTATAACAGTCTAAATAGTTCAACCCCTATCTCAGAGAACATACATCCATCCATCCGTATACGACATCTATACAAACATACATCCGTATACATCCATCACAAACTTGCACATTAATAATATTAGTGGGATAATATGAGTAATAATAAGTAGGATAGGATATAATTAAAGTATTTATTGTTAGTAGGAGGAGGATACAAACATACATAAATACATGCATACACACATACAGTAGTAGTAGATATGTGTGTATGTATGTTCGCATACATGCACGCCTACATACATACATACATACATACATACATGCATACATGCATACATGCATTCCATACATACATACACACATACATACATATATACATACATTCATACATACCTACTACTACAGTATGTGTGTATGTATGTCACTTTTCAGGCCCTTAACTTTACCTGCGCTAAAAAATAATCTAAAACTTCAATCTAAAACTCCGTTGGCGCATAATTGAAGGATAAGTATGTGAAAGTAACATACGAATATCCCGCGGGAACTGTTTGTTTTCCCGGGATAAAAAGTAGCCTTTTTACTTTTCAGGTCTTCAACTATGCCTATCAAAAAAACCACGTCAATCTGTAACTTCGTTGGCGCATAATTGAAGGATTAATATGTGAAAAGTAGCATACGAATATCCCGCGGGAACTGTTTGTTTTCCTGGGATTAAAAGTAGCCTTTGTCACTTTTCAAGTCCTCAACTATGCCTATCCAATAAACCACGTCAATATGTAACTTCGTTGGCGCCTAATTTAAGGATAAATATGTGAAAAGTAGAACACTAATATCCCGCGGGAACTGTTTGCTTTCCCAGGAAAAAAAGTAGCCTTTGTCACTTTTTAAGTCATCAACTATGCCAATCCAAAAAACCACGTCAATCTGTTACTCCATTGGCGCATAATTGAAAGATAAATGTGTGAAAAGTAGTATACTAATATGGCGCAGGAACCGTTTGTTTTCCCGAGATAAAGAGTAGCCTGTCATTTTTCAGGCTCTTAACTTTACCTGTGCAAAAAAATCACGTTAATCTAAAACTCCATTGCGCGTATTTTGAAGGACAAATGCGTAAAAAATAGCGATGCTATCCCGCAGGAACTGTTTGCTTTTCCGGGATAAAAAGTAGCCTATGTGCTATTCCAGACTATATTCTATGTCTGTGCCAAATTTCAGCAAAATCGGTTCATTCGTTGTCGCGTTAAAGAGTAACAAACATCCATCCATCCATCCATCCATCCATCGATCCAAACATCCATCCTCACAAACTTTCGCATTTATAATATTAATAGGAATAATAGGATAGGATAGGATCTACACATGATCAGTCATTATAATATCTAGCAATGTACTCACTATGACTGGACAAATCGACACCTTGTACTATTTGTATAATTTATTTCGTAATCCATCCCTAATCCCTAAGAAATTTTCTATTGATAATGAAAAACTTCAATAACTGTGTTTATCCTACTTGATTGTTGAATTGGAATTTTTTACTTATTCTCGATGCTGCGGATAATGTAAGCGTGATTTAAGTACAATCAGCGCCATCTATCAGTGGTTTTTCAAAATTCCGCGGGAACCTTGGATTTTTCCGGGATAATTTGTAGCCTATGTGTTATTCCAGGGTATAATCTATCTCCATTCCAAATTTCAGCCAAATCCATCCAGTACTTTTTGCGTGAAGGAGGAACAAACATACACACAAACTTTCGCCTTTATAATATTAGTAGGATTAAAATTATTTTTTAGTTAAATTTTAGTTAAATATTGTATATTTTCTATTCGCGTCGATAGATGACGATTAGTACAGATGCCCGTAACCCGGTTTCACTCGTTAGTACCTACATAATAATTCAATGTTTTCACTAACGTTCCCTAACCTTTACGGGCTACCTATAAGTTAGGTGATTGATGTTTTCTGTCAACTTATTTATCACGATCCTGTACGGGACACCTAAAAGGATATTGGGACGGATGTTAGGACTTAGGATTGTATTTAGGAGCTACCTACGTTAAGAGACTCCTACTTAGGGGATGATTTAGGTATGTTTGGTGAAAACGGGCATAATAATAATGTCAGTTTTGGTTATCATGTATCGATTGAATGAATAATCATGGGATACCGTTACCGCGAGGTCTCAGTTCGGGGCGAACCACTAGTTTAAAATATGTTTCGTTCATTACTCACCTCGGTGAAGGACGATTAGGGCTGGATCTTAGACTATAAGTTATCGGGAAGTAACATAGGCTATAATTTATTTACAAAAAAATTAGAGATCCTTAAGAAAATTGCAAAAATGCAAACACAAAGTAGCAAAATTTTGTCTATAAAATGCATTATTTGGCGTGTGCTGAGAAAACTATTGATGATACATGATTAAAGTACTCATTATTCTCTACACTCATTATTCTCCACAAAAAAGTCCCCGAGGGAATATATTATCTAACTATCGTAATTAAATCACAATAGTAGCTTTTGTGTTCTAAAATTTAAATAGATAGCCTTTATTATCGTAGTATTAATTCTTCCTTACCAATACATATGTGCGAAAGTGTGTGTATGTTGGTTTGTTGGTTTGTCCGTCAATCACGCTGCAACAAAGCTACGGATTGACATGATTTTTTGGATAGGTATAGTTGAGAACCTGGAGGGTGACATAGGCATCCCGGAAAATCAAAGAGTTCCCGCGGGATTTTAAAAACTAAATGCACGCGGACGAAGTCGCGGGCATCAGCTAGTTGAAGATATTTTGAAAAAAATTTTGGAGGGCACTCTGTGATCGACACTTTAGCCAAATCTCTAATTTGTTGCATTTTTGTCTGTCTGTTTTTCTGTCAATCTGTCTGTATCTTGAATTCAAATGAAACTTAGCATGATTTGAGTTCATACTACGAGGTAAGACACTGGATATTTTTTATCCCGAAATTCAGCATGGTTCCCTTGGGAAAGGAGATTAAAATCAAAATGTTTAAGTACTTAGTTGTAATTCATTAACGTGTAGTCCGATTTCATTCATTCTCTTTTTGTTAGAAAGGAGGAATGTTAATGATTGTCCCATAAATATTACAAGATCATCGGATTTAGAAGTTACAGTTATCACTACCTTCAGTATCAGTATCAGAATGCTAAGCAACCTTTGAACGTATGGCTCATCTTAAGCTGGCGTATGCACTTTATCTTATAGGCTCAATGGTTAGAGGCCTATTGTCAAAGTCAGAAAAGAAGGTTCCCACGCACGCAAACGAAGTCGCGGGCAAAAACTAGTAGTACCTATAACCACTAAAAGTTATGGTGTAGTCAGTTTTAAAAATATTTTGATGTACTTAAAATTTTACAAAAAAAAGTTTGATGAATTTGTAGTTCGAGAGTTGTGGAAAATTTAATTAGGTGCTTGAAAAATGTTGTAAGGGTGTTTCTGCGAGTGTGGCAAACTAGGATAGCATTCTGTTGCAATCCTGCAATACCAATGTTCTTCAAAGTTCTTCAAAGATATTTTGAGTTATTTAATTTCACTGTAAAAGAGTTTGTGTTTCTGCAGAATCAACATTTTCATTATTTATAAATTAAGTATTCCATAAGATAAAATTATATATTTTTAAAATATATTATAGCAAGTTCATGTTCTTAGGAAGCAAGCTATCAGATTTTGACGAAATCGGTTTAGCGCTTTAGGCGTGAAACATCAACAGCTAGATAGACTACTAGGCTAGTTCTTTTCGCCTTTAAAAATTTATATGGGTTTGATTGGATCCATATTATTTATCTTTTGTTTTTTATTTTCAGGCTCTAACCAACATTCGACGGGTGGAGCAGTATTTATCTAATCATCCGAATATAACGGTGATTGACCCCTTAGACAACGTGAGAATTTTATTGAACCGGTAAGAATAATGCACATTATTTGCAAAATTTTGGATGACGGTTTTCTACTCTTAATGCGTCACTGTTATGTGAATTTTACTGGCTTTTATTTTCTTATCCGGCATCCATAAGAGCGTGAAGGCCGACATCAGTGGCATAACGAGGTTTAGTAGCTGAAGCAGAATAAAGGGATGCCGAAGCCTTCTGGCGTAGAACATATTTTAAACAAGTTGTCACCTATTTCCTTAGTTTTAGCAAGAAAAGGTTAGAATTATTTTGCTATAATCCGCCAACAGAAAAAATCTGTATGGTCAAACATGCAATTAAAAGCTAAGCACCACTCACCTACCCAGCCAAGCAAAAAAGCCAAGTTCCCAAGCAAGCAATGCCACCACCACTCACATGCACCACCACACAAGATTTTTACACTACTCTCGACGCACGTTTCGCCCCGACACCGGAGCATCCTCAGGAGATGTCGACTTTACAATGCTGTATTGTCTAGCATTGTAAAGTCGACATCTCCTGAGGATGCTCCGGTGTCGGGGCGAAACGTGCGTCGAGAGTAGTGTAAAAATCTTGTGTGGTGGTGCATGTGAGTGGTGGTGGCATTGCTTGCTTGGGAACTTGGCTTTTTTGCTTGGCTGGGTAGGTGAGTGGTGCTTAGCTTTTAATTGCATGTTTGACCATACAGATTTTTTCTGTTGGCGGATTATAGCAAAATAATTCTAACCTTTTCTTGCTAATCATGAACTTCCGCAAAGTAACGTCTGCTTCTATCCAATCCTTAGTTTTATTTTATTCATTATAACTTTATTAATTAACACCAAAAGAGTAGTGAAGGTTTCTAAACATTATAAATACGTCATGCAGTGGTTGCATCTCCATTCAAAATACGTTATAGCTTTCCTAAAGTAGCACTATGCGTTGTGTTCTAATACTTATAATGATATCCATAGCACGAATTAACGGCGAATGGCGTCGAGGTCGTCTTGAATTTTCCACAATGTGTTGGGAATAGATCTTTCGCTCAATGAGCAAATCCTGTCTTGTAACATAACAGATCATGTGTCACATTAAAGTATGTTAATGTTTACCTTTATATGTATTTGTAATTTGTTTCAGGTATTGTTATTATACGATATTACAAGAAGAGACATCATTCCAAAACCAGGGTATATTCACACCAGCTTTTGCAGAGTTCACAACAAATAATATACGCCAGAACATTGAGATTATGAGACAAAGGGGAGTGAGATTCCCTGTGATATGTAAACAGACTATTGCGCATGGCTCCAA
Source organism: Oeneis ivallda (assembly GCA_029955525.1). NCBI lineage: Eukaryota > Metazoa > Arthropoda > Insecta > Lepidoptera > Nymphalidae > Oeneis > Oeneis ivallda. Next base: position 15,082,896 of record JARPMR010000018.1, on the reverse strand, counting down.
GTCGGCACATGAAATGGTACTTATCTTCAATGAGAGAGGGCTTGACGTTTGTAAAGCACCATGCCTAGTCCAAAGTTTTGTGAATCATAATGCTGTATTGCATAAGGTGTTTGTGGTTGGGAATAGGTGAGTTTGAATTTATAATATGTAATTATGTATGAACTCGTTAGTTATTTATTGAAGACTTTCAGTACTAAAATTTATTTGCATTTATACACTTTAATTGGCTGAACTGTAATCGAACTGGACGCAGTGTTTCGCGTATTTTTGTTGTTTTTTGGTCTAAACAATACTGTTTTGGATTGACTCAACATAAATATGTGGCGAATAATATGTGGTAAATTTTTATGTTCCTGGCATAACTCAAGTTACGGCAAAATTAAAATGGCACTTACAATGAAAATAAGTGACATTTGGAATTGACATTTTAATCTTTTCTATTAAATGTTCTATTTATCTTTTTCAGGTATCACATTTGCCAACGTCCAAGTTTAAAAAATTTCTACGCGTCAGATGACTTGGAACCAATTTACTACAGGACAAGTGAAGTCTGCAAAGCGGACAGTCAGTCCACATTATCCATTTTAGACCCACACGACAAGGCTGATATTAAAATGACCATTGACGAGGATAAAATAAAGTCCATTATCCGAGTACTCCGAAAAAAGATTGGACTGATTCTTCTCGGTTTCGACGTAGTTATAGATAATACAACAGGTAATCATGCTGTTATCGATATCAATGTGTTTCCAAGTTATGACAACTTTCCTAATTTTTTTGAACATCTATTAGATTGTATTAATGATAGTTTGGCTAAGTGTAATGGTGATACTTTAGATAGTAATGGAGCGGATAATTTCGTTGGCAATTATAGGTTAAATGGTTTGATTAATGTAGGTGAAAGCCGGGCCAGTTATAGAATAATGGGAATGAATATCATAAACTAATTTTTTCATCGAGAATCTCATTATAGTCTTTAAGGGTTCCATTAAATGATAGGTTCTTTACCAGCCAATTTTGAAAGTTATGAGGGATGAATGATAGAGCTGAGATCACCCAAATATTTGCCCTTCAAGCATCTCTCATCGCATTATATTGTAGGCTATTCGTCAGTCAAGCAAGTGCTCGAAGTTAAAGTTATCTCAAGGACCTAGAGGTTCTTGAGATAACTTTAGATATAATGAAAGGGATAACTGCTATAGCAGTCATTCATCACTGATCATCAACCTTTCGTGTAATAGACCCCATGGGTGTTTATTATTGAAAAATTAATATATTATTATTATATAATGTAATAGGTATATTATATAAAACACTCACAATCGGGGGTTATACATAAATAATTTAATTTATGTTAAACTTATGTTAATTAGGATATTCAGTGATTACGGAAACAATATTAAAGCTGACAGAAATAACTTTGAAGAAAAACTTTAAGACTCTTTGATTGAACTTCAAGTTCTTGATGTAATATTTTGCATTTTAAGTGCAATTTTGAGTAGGTATTTGTAGATAAATAATCCTTGAGATTATTGAGTTTGGTTTGATATTCACTTTTTATTAGTTGTTTAAGTGTTTACTTCTGAAGACGTTTATTCACTAGACACTAGGGGAATAATGTCCCAGTATAAGTTTGAGAATTGTCCCCTGATTTGTATCATATTGTATCGTCCAACGATATAATATGGGCCGAATGTGATTGTGGGATGTGATTTGAACTTCGGCCAAAAATTCGGTAAGAATTCAAAATTCGGCCGAAATTCGTTTAAACCGAACGTGAAACGAATTTTGGCCCATCCCTAATAGCGACGCTTAGCAATGTCGTTAGAAATAACAGTTAATTTAATACGGTCGAAAAATATCGCCGCACATATGCCAGGTGAAGATGCACGATGTCCGGAGTCAGATTTTTTTTTGTCTATAAGCCTCCCTTTTTTTTGTCTATAATTTTCCCTCCAAATAAGCTTACTGCTTTTATCAGAAACTAGCTGATGCCCGCGACTTCGTCCGCATAGATTTAGTTTTAAAAAATCCCGCGGGAACTCTTTCATTATCCGAGATAAAAAGTAGCTCTCCCGGTCTGAGGAACCACTACTACATCCATTACTATACCCATGCAAAAAATCGCATCAATCCGCTGTTCTGTTGCGACGTGATTGAAGGACAAACCAACAAACAAACACACTTTCGGATTTATAATATCAGTAATGCTTAATTATAACACTTTTTATAATTGTCAAATTTTTTACCATACTTAACCAAAGACAAAATTACGTTTAGGTGTCATTTACGTTTGTTATTCCACTGTCATTTGCGTTTTGTTATTCCATGTCAGATGCGTTTTTCTTATACCAGGTTTTATAGTGGCATGACGGAAACGCGGTCGAACGGGATGAAAAGTATCCTATGTCCGTCTCCTGGTTCTAAGCTACCTCTCCACCAATTTTCAGCCAAATCGGTTCATCCGTTCTTGAGTTATAAATAGTGTAACTAACACCACTTTCTTTTATATACAGTGTGTCCGGACACGAACTAGCGATATTTTAAATACTTATATAACAACTAATTTTAAGTACAAATACACTCTAAACTTGGGCCCAATCCACTTCCCCTCTATGTGGCAGCCATTTTGTTTTTTTGCTGAAATATTCTCTAAGCATGTACAAAAAAAATCATATCTCTCAAAGTTTTGGTCTTACTGAGATTAAAATGGGCTTATTCGAAACGCATCAATACTGTCCTACCGTCTACATTACAAAACAAAGTGTTCACATTTCCATAACCTTTGAAAAAAATATGAAACCCGAAAAAAATTATCGTAAAATCATGCAAATCAACAAATTAATATATATATAGCTGCTCGTGCTGATTCACTCACTGACTCACTGATTGATCACCTCTCCTGTAAAATATTGTATGAAAAAATTTTTTTTCACCGATGGTTTCGTATAGAGGACAAAAATTCATTCGGAGGAAAAATATGGAGAGAGCTGATGATTGAGGATTTCGGAGACGGGTGAAGAGCACGGCCAGGGTATTGAAGATAGGTGGGGTGTGCTCGAACAAATGTCACTCGAAACCTCATCCAATTCGCAGTGAGCTGAAAATAAATTCAAAATGGCGGAAAAAAGATGGCCGCCATACAAATTTCGTCGGTGTCTATCTCGGGGAGTATAAAAGATGGAAGAGTGGTTTCTTGACAAAAGATGATCAGGACCCAAAGGTCTATTTGATGAATAGAAAAAAAATCCAAGATGGCGGAATTTTTTTTTCCTCATACAAAATATATGGCGAAAATTGAAGAGACTAGAAGCCGGGAATCATGCAAGACTTTGATACGGTTCCTTTTCAAGATTTGTTTTTATTGAAGAATTTTCATTATGACAAATGATGACATATGATGATCGAGGGTTTGGAAGGTGGGTGAGGAGCACGGCCATGGTAATGAAGATAGGTGGGGGTGCTCGAACAAAAGTCACTCGAAACCTCATCCAATTGGCAGTGAGCTGAAAAAAAATCCAAAATGGCGGATTCAAGATGGCGGCCATACAAACTTCAACGGTGTCTATCTCGGAGAGTATAAAAGATGGAAGAGTGGTTTTTTGATAGAAAATGATCAAGACCTAAAAGTCTACTTGCCGAGTAGAAAAACCGCGGTCCGCTTGCGGGCCGCGCATCCACGCGCCCTACTAGTTATTGTAAATAACTGCAAAAACACCCCCGACAACCCTTTTTATGTTTTTACTAGATCAAGAGATTTTGAGCTAAGCTATAATACAACATTTAATTTGTAACTGTATGTCTAATACTTTCAGAGTTATTGTTTTTTGAACATAGCGCATACGCAAGCACAAAAGGCCTTTGTCGGAACCCTAAACAGGAAATCATTAAAAACACATAACATTCATGCGTATGCGCTATGTTCCAACAACAATAACTCTGAAAGTATTAGACATACAGTTATAAATTAAATGTTGTATTATAGCTTAGCTCAAAATCTCTTGATCTAGTAAAAAAATAAAAAGGGTTGTCGGGGGTGTTTTTGCAGTTATTTAAAATAATTTGTTGATTTGCATGATTTTACGATAATTTTTTTTGGGTTTCATATTTTTTTCAAAGGTTATGGAAATGTGAACACTTTGTTTTGTAATGTAGACGATAGGACAGTATTGTTGCGCTTCGAATAAGCCCATTTTCATCTCAGTAAGACCATAACTTTGAGAGATATGATTTTTTTTGTACATGCTTAGAGAATATTTCAGCAAAAAAACAAAATGGCTGCCACATAGAGGGGAAGTGGATTGGGCCCAAGTTTAGAGTGTATTTGTACTTAAAATTAGTTGTTATATAAGTGTTTAAAATATCGCTAGTTCGTGTCCGGACACACTGTATATAGATGGGAATGACATTAGTGCAATGGGAGGTGATTAAAGCAAAGACCTGGTTTCCATTCCGCACCTAACCGTTGCGCTATGGCTCGCCTACTAGTCAATACACGGTTTTAATTATTTTGGTACGTAGTTTGAGGGGCGATATTCTGAAAATTTGGTTTGCTAGTAGGCCTAGGTACTCTATATGCATTGACAATTCTATTACGGTAGTATTACGGCATTCGTCTATGTCTATATGTGATTGTTTTTAAACATCAAACTGTGATCTGGGATAACTTTGCTTTTCCTGGCTTTTCTAAACATGACAGTCAATGCAAAATGGGATTGTATTGTAGAAAACCTCGTTAATTTGTTTTAAAATGATTTAGTGCAAATGATAGCCTATTGATTAGGACTGTGGTCTTCTATTCAGGGGGGTCGCAGGTTTGATCCCGGGCACCCACCTTTGACTTTCCGGAGTTATGTGCGTTTAAGCAATTAAATATCGAATGCTTCAACGTTGAAGGAAAACATCGTGATTCGTGACGAAACCTGTACACTTGAGAGTTCTCCATAATGTGATAAGGTTGTCAAGTCGGCCAATTCGTTTGGGCCAGCGTGGTGGACTATTGCCCATTTTCACCAAAGTTCCCTTACTTTGCGGGCTACCTAAGCTAAGTAAGGTGACGGTTTTTGCGAATTTAGATTTCACGAACCTTTAGGGAATACCTAAAGGTGGGAATGACCATTGGATAGGGGATTTTATTTAGGGGCTTCCTACGTAAAGAGACAATTACTTAGGTGATGATTTAGGTATGATTGGTGAAAACGGGCATATATGTCTTATAACCCCTCTGAGAGGACACCTGCAGTAGTGAGCCGTTGATAGGTTGTTGATGATGAGGATGAGTGCATGTGAAAAATTAATAAAAAACTGTCATAGTTACATGGGAAAGCAAACTACCCCAAGAGAATGTCGGATAATGTGAGGAGGTGCTTTATTAATGTAGAAATAATCGAACTATTGTACTATTGATGATAATATAATATGATATGATTGTCGATTTATTTATCTTCCTAAAAAACTATCGATAGTGTTCGATAGTTCGATTGTTAAAAAATCTAAAAATCGATAGTTTGATAGTTGAGCAATCAAAATTGAACAATCAAAAATCGATAGTTTTTTGATAGTTCAATTGTTATTCGATAGTTATCGAATAATAAGAACAACCGGAAATTTCGTTTTTTTTAAGTTTTTCCATTAATCGCTTATCGCTATTTGAGATGATGGTTTTACTCGTATTTTGACTTTGGATGAGTATATTGATTATTTTTTATATAAAAGTAGATATAGATTTACTGGGCCAACAAATATGAAAACTTTTGCTCACAACGAGAATATATCTGAAGATCCTGAGAATATTAGTTCCCATGTCAGTATTTAGTTCAACACTGGTTATAAATATATTAAAGCTTTAACAGACAAACTATATGCTTCACTGCCAATACTAACACTATTTATTTATTTATTTATTTATTATTGATCTAACATTTGTCAGACGCTTGTTATATATTTATTTAATTAATATCGTTGACATGTCTTTAATTTAAAAACAAACAAAGCATTTTAAGTATGCTGTCTATTGTTTAACATTTTGTAATATTTTTATTTCCTCATTTATAAAAGTGTATTGATAGATATTTTTGTACATGTTTGGAAATTTAATTATATTGCTTTTAGATATTTGTTAAGTTACGGAGGTGGGGTTATAACTTTAAACATAGGTATTTGTCAAAATAGTATTTGAACTGTCGCAGCTCAGATTTTGTATTGTATAGATAATTATAATCATTATGATAATGAATGCACTCGTGTATAAACACATAGTATTGTTATTAATTTTTACTAAGGTGTAGTAGTCTTATTTATTGCAACGAGCAATAAATAATAATGATTAAGAATATTGTAAATATTTAATTGTTTATGTATAAACAGATTTTAGTTAAACACAGTTAGTTGGCAAGAAGAACTGAACTAAATTGAACTGTTTAGTTACATTTTTCTAGTTAAATGCACTACCTATAAACAAAAGAAAAAACCCTCTGGAGTAGTAGAACTCCCAAAAAATACAATCAAAATTACAGATCACACTCAATTTTGTCAGATACTTGTTAAGCACTCGTTATTTAAAGGCAATTAATGAAAAGTCATTGCATTAATTTAGGTCGATTTTTCTTAGTAATATTTATTTCTTTTGCAGTTTACACGAATGTCTTATTTAGACATTGTGTGCCTGAATTCTTCTTATGAATAGGTAGTTAATTATTTCAAAGATTTAAAATTATATGTATTCGTACGGTTGAATAGATTCGCTAGACTACAGTAAATTTTATTTGATTATCTCATTCATTAGTAATGAGTTTTTAGTGAAAAAAATTATATTTTAATTGTCCTTTCTTTAAATATTTTTATAAAAAGATGTTTTTACCTACTGCAGTATGTCATGGTATAAGGACGATATTTTAACCTTAACACGATACAGTTAACGAGATATAAGATCAGTTTTGTATTCGTGTGAGTGTTCGCCAAAAGTAATACAAACTGTTTGTCACACAGAAGTACAAACTGGTATAAGCTTTACGGAGTGTCATCTGTGGTATCTGCACTACATTCATGCAAATCCAAAAAATAGTGGGTGATCGTCTATAATTCACAATTAATAATGGCAGTTTCTTAAATAAATAAAATAGCAACCATGCAAATGTCCTAACAGGATTAATTCAGTAGTATTTTATTTGTTAATTTCCAAAGGTGACTAATTACTTTTATACTACACCTGCTCGGAAAGTACCTTCTGATTTGTGTCACATCGAAAAAGAGCGAGAATGAAAATATGTACTATTACTGTATGCCTCTGCATACTCATAATTGACTTAAAAATATCAACAACCTTGCATCAACAACTAGTATATCAGGCAGCTTCTCTACACAATAATTCCTTACAACTTTATTAAAAATAGTATTTTTTTTCATTATTATGAATTTTATACCAAAACATTTTTTTTTCGTTAATACAATAATTACTTGTTAAGAATTTTAAAAAGTCCATGAACAAATGTTTAGTAAGTACATAATTATATAATAATAAAATTATTGAGTTCGTGTCAGAAACAACTTTTAACCAGCACCGCTTAAAATTTTCCCACCAATTCTGCGACTACTTAGGTAATTTTCTTTTTTAATCATATTTATTTTTAAGGGTAATATTTTTAATAGGTTAGTACGTGGAAATAATTTTTACGCGCCGCAATTTGTTATTTTAAATTATATTAGGCATATAAAGAAAAAAATTATTATAAAAATATATTTCGCACGGTTGACGCTCCATTTCCGATTCAATATTTATGGATGTGGAAAAATTGCCTTCTTCACGGTTCCAAAACTATCTAGGTACATTATGGCATTTTAATCTGCAGTGAAGTACTTATATTACCTTTATCTACTTCCATGCCTTAAATCGTCTATAAAAGATTCTGAAACAGTTAGCTTATTGCCAACATTAAACACCCAATGTCTTAATAACCATAATGTCATCCAAACGGATGATATAATGTTGTACTGAATTTAATAATAACACTCCTTTGTTTTTTTTTCCGATCCCTTCTGCGCAAAGCATAGACGAATGATATTTACTACCGGCGCAAAGGGTTTACTCAACAGACAGCCACATTCTTACTGCTCGATGCGTGGTATCTGTATGAATTTCAAAAAAAGAACATTGTCATTCACGCGCGTTTCACAACCAGAACGCCGCGCGCCGTAAAAAAAAAGAAGGTTATTCGAATCCCCGCCATTTCTCTTTGATATTTTTATTGTTTACAAAAAATTAGCGATTCAAGTTTTGACAGCTCACCGCCAGATATTTTAAACGCTGCAAAAGACATTTCCAACAAACTACTACCGGAAAAATCAAGAAAGCATTATGAAAAAGCGTATCAAGATTTTATCAATTGGAAAATATCAAAGGGTAGTAAATCATTTTCTGAAGAAGTACTTTTATTTTATTTCCAAGACCTATCAGAGAAATTTAAATCTTCATCCCTATGAACCAGGACTTAAAGCATGGGAGTAGATAAAGTCTTGTATGCAACTGTTGATAATAATTAGGCATAATTAGGTATTAAAACACTCATGTGACACTCGGCTTCGCCTCGTGTGATAAACCCACATTCGTGTTTTAATAGAATAGAATAGAATAGAAATGTTTTTTATTCAAATTAACTTTTTTACAAGTGCTTTTGAATCGCCGATGAGTCTACCTACCACTGGTTCGGAATGCCCTTCCTGCCGAGAAGAACCAGCAAGAAACTCGGCGGTTGCTCTTTTCAAAACAAGTTTACAATTCAATAGAATAAATACTATGCTATGTATGTATGTGTTGTTTCCACAATGAGTTCCACAAAAGCATACCTAATTATAATTCAACACATGTTAAGACGGGCAGACAGAAAGTAGCCCCATTCCCGCTGGTGGTAATACCCCTTATTATACAACAGTTGCATAAATAACTATAACCACCTATAACGTACATGTGCGAATCAACATCTTCATTTATGTAACCTTTCTGTGGTAGGGATATGTCTAAGGATAATGCCTTATATCACCAGCATTAGTACCTATAGTAGTACCACTTCTAAAACTAGGTACTCGTGAGCGTTGATTGTCTATTATATTATTCTGTAATCTGTATTGCATTCCGACAAGCAAGTCGATATGACTTCACTATTCGAAGCAATGCCTATGCATGTAAAGCGAGACTGATTTTTATTACTAGGAGGTATATACTTTGTAATACTAATTAATAAGTATTAGTTTAAAATAAGTAAGTATAACAAAAATTATAAATATGTAAATTATACCTTTATATACCTCAAAATGTTAGTAAATATTAAATTATTATCGTATATTTTTATTGTTTTATTTTTTTACAACTTACAAAGGGTCAAGCATCTGTGACAAACCAAAATATAAATAAATAGGTAATGAATATCTACACTAATATTATAAAGAGAAAAGATTTGTTTGTTAGTTTGAATTGAACAGGCTCCGAAACTACTGGACCCATTTGAAAAAATCTCACCATTAGAATCCTTGATTATCCCTGATGAATATAGGCGATAAAATATTTTCAAAAAAGTTGGGGATCCGTATGAAACCTTCGATAGGTAATGTAACCCAAGGTGTAAAAAAATACCGAAAAAATCCTTATATTTAAGGATTTTTCGACGCTATTATATATTTAAACACTAGCTGATGCCCGCGACTTCGTCCGCGTGGATTTAGTTTTTGAAATCCCTCGGGAACTCCTTGATTTTCCGGGATAAAAAATAGCCTATGTCACTCTCCAGGTCCTCAACTATACCCATGCAAAAAATCACGTCGATCCGTAGCTCTGTTGCGGTGTGATTGAAGGACAAACCAACAAACACACTTTCGCATTTATAATATTAGTATGATGGAAAAGTAGTTATTATGACATAACTGTAATAGACATAATATTATGGTATCGCGGAATTTCTGTACCTAGATATTGATGTCCTCTATAAAACTGTAGTACATCACTTTGCTCTATTGTCAATAGTTTCAGCAGCATAGGTATGCGATATCGCGTACGCTGCGGAAAGTATCTTACTAATATTATAAAAATAAACCGGCCAAGTGCGTGTCGGGCCACGCGCAGTGTAGGGTTCCGTAGTTGCTTTCAACTACGCAACCCTACACTAAAAATTAAAATAAAAAATAAATAAAAACACGCTGACCTAGAATAGTGCTTTTATTTTATTTATATGAATACATTTTGAGTTCCATGGTTTAAATACTATAATAATTATATTACAAAATATGCAACTTACACTACGTGTAATGCCTAACTTAGGAAAAACAGATATAACTCTTTAACTAATGAACCATACTTAGCCGTGATAGTTTTCCTTTAAAATTCATTATATATACTATTGCTGTGAATTTTTTCTTGTATTCTTTATACAACCATTTAGCTGGCAGAGGGGGGGGGGGGGACACTTGACTCTAATAACTGACTGAATTGAAAAATGGTGTTCCCACACCCACAATATTTTTGAAAGACCTATTCAACGACACCCCACACTATGGGATAGACGAGAAAAAAAAATTCATCCCCACTTTACATGTAGGGGAGGTACCCTAAAAAAAATATTTTTCACAATTTTATTTCACCACTTTGTCGGCGTGATTGATATTTATACCCTTGCCAAATTACAGATTTCTAGTACCAATAGTCTCCGAGCTAAACCGCGGACGGACAGACTGACAGACGGACGGACATGGCGAAACTATAAGGGTTCCTTGTTTACTACGGAACCCTAAAAATGTGAAAGTGTATTTGTTTGTTGGTTTGTCCTTCAATCACGCTGCAACGGATCTACGGATTGACGTGATTTTTTGCATGGGTATAGTTTAGGACCTGGAGAGTGATATAGGCTACTTTTTATATTAAATCAAAGAGTTCCTGAGGGACTTTAAAAACTAAATCCACGCGGACGAAGTCGCGAGCATCAGCTAGTATTTTATATAAACTTGGGGTTGTAGGGAGATCAAATAACCTGTACTAGATACCTTCGGGGGTTTTGGCTAATCGTTATAATTAGGTATTGTGTCTCACTCTCAGAAATAAACCGGACTCACAACTTGGGCCCGCTTGCAGAAACGCTGGGTTACCCTTTTAACCCAGAGTTAGCTGCTGCTTTAACAGATTTCGTATAAAGCTTCTGTCAAAATTACAAATTTATTCCTGGGTTAAACCTAACCCGGCGTCTCTGCAAGCGGGCCTTAAAAAGTTATTGAATAACAATTGGTTTCTATACGTACTTTCTTTTTATCCCCCGACAAAAAGAGGGGTGTTATAAGTTTCATGTGTGTATCTGTGTTTCTGTGTGTTTGTTCCCTCCTCAATGAATGGAGCGATTTTGATACGTTTTTCTGCTTGAAAGCTAACTTGGTCAAGATGGATCTTGGCTATAATTTGTGAAGATCTGTTCAGGCGTTTGAAGATCATCAGGTCATTTCCTATTTTTTAAAACTCACAGGTGCGTTTGAAATGTATCGGATTATTTCCAGGACATGGTAATCGTGCTGATTTTGCAGCATCAAGTAAGTAGTCTGCGGGATACCCAAATCCTCAGCAACTTACAGCAGATAATAATTATTGTGTGTTTGGGCTCATTAGAATGTTCTCAATAAGTAGGTATTAGATAGATTATGATCGAGAATTGAGGAGGATCCGATGATGGAGCAGAAAAATGGGTTGCAGGAGGTCAGGTAATATGTCGTACATAGTCCGGCCATAGAACATTTTTGAAAATTAACTGGTCTGTCTTTTGTGTCTTTTGGAGAACGATGTGAAAAAAATGGCCATCAAACAAAAAAAAACCATTAAATAAAAATACCATTGCTTCAGTCTCCGAGTATTGTATATCCTAACTACCTACTACAAACTTGCATGGGCTTACTTGGACGTCCACAACAACCGTGGACGTCCATCGGTCGAAAAATGTTAATGGCTGTCCACATTATTGAAACAAGTCTTCAAAATTATATAGATCTAACCTTTGGATTTGAATATGTAAAATATGTAAAGAAGATTTCCGTCAAGGACAAACTATTTTAAACGGTCCTTTGAGCCGGATTAGTACCTAGGACGACCTGGTGTTTACTTTAGCTTTAGGTCTCCAGCACCGAGTAGTTCCCCTACTCCCTAGTACTATCATTTGAGGGTACATACTAGTGGTATTAGTCTGTATCGCTATTACGCATAATAGTAGGTACTAGTGGTACTAGTTTGTTTCGCTAGTACCATTACAGTGATATAGGTAATGTATCCCTACTTGTTTTAGTTAATTGTGGTATGGTATGAAAGACATGCCGCTAACATTATTTCAATTACAACAAAAAGATAAATGATTGTTGCGTCTACACCTAATTAGGTATACACCAAATGAACGCTATTGTAAGTTTAAAGTGGTTTTACATAAAAATATGTAATATCGTGATTTTATCCACCTCTGTTCATAACGGTTGTCTAGCCGAGACGTTATAGTGTTACTATAGCGGCGGTAATTGTTAATTCGACACAGTTCCGTGCATAAATCACACCTAGTTGCAGCGAGAGGTAAATCTGTACAATTTATTATGCATTAATGTAAGCAACTTCCGCAGTGCTCCCGCGAAGCTTTGAGGACGTAGGAAGTTGACTCTATAATGCAATTCTGGATTGACTGAGATCCATCGCCGGCTAACGGTTGGAAATCGTTAGAAAAATTGGAACCTTGTAATTATTGTTGTTGCGTTCCGAATTGCGATTCAGTCAGCTGTCGACTCATGCGGTCACTGCACGTCGCGTCGCGCGCGCACTTCGTAAGCCCTCGAATGTTTTCGCGCTACGAAAACACCGCCCGTATTTAAAATTTATCTGTTTGGAAATAAATCCAATACAATATCACTGTGTTAATTTCTAGTTTTAATTTATTTTCTCCTGTGTAATTTATAAAATACCTGCTGTGTGAGCTGTGAATTTAAAATCAGCTTGATTGATTGTGTATCACGAAGATTGTGTTAGTTACTCGTATACGAGTTACAACTTACGACTATGTTGCGGTTTCGTTAGTTTTACGATATAGTGATATGAAGAAGAGTTACTTACACATGTCACGTAGTGGATGTTTGATTGGATTTTTCGGTGTTAATTACTACCCGAGCAGGTTAGTCAAATTTTGTTAACGAACCGGTTATTTTAAATTAGTTATGCTGTAATCTAGATAGCGATAAAAACTATTGAGATGATTTATAATAATGTTTAAGTGTCCACTTAAAAAATGCTTTATCATTGAGCGTCTTGTAAACGAGTAGGTAGAGTAAGTACCTAAGCGTTTTTCTATGAGTTTCTTGTAGTAGAAAGTAGGTATATAATATATAATAGGTGTAAATACCTGCTAATCCCTGTAGCCCTAATAGATTAAAATATGCTACAGCAGTTCTTATTTAGATTTCACAATGTTTTTCAGGCAAAGTAACTAAGAAGGAGGAAGGAGACTAATTTTTTTAAATTACCTTAATTTATTAGACTACCTACCTACTTACATATACATTTTTCAGCTACCTAAGTCAGATATGTCATAGTAAAGTATGTAACATTCAAATTGAAATTCTATAACGCATGCATGTACCTAGTGTGTCTTTTTTGTGGTAGGTAGGTGTATTTAATTATTATTATCTACCTACTTTTAATAACCTCCGACAAAAAAGAGGGCTGTTAAAAGTTTGACGTGTGTTCGATCTGTGTGTCTGTGCATCTGGTCCCGCGTAGCGCCCCAACGAATACCTACGAAAACGAGTTCAGATAGGTATACCTAGGTGATGATCGAGGATCGAGGAGGAGGATCTAATGGTGAAGCAGAAAACTGGGTAACACAATGTCGGGTGTATCGTAGGTAGGTACATAGTTCGTACACAGATTCACATGTCGGGGGTGTTTTAAATTTAGGTACCTACTTAAACTAATTGTTTTGTAGTCTGTAATGACTCTATATGACTCTCTGTATTACCTACTTAGTTAACTTTACATTTTTTATTTTTTCTCTTTTGATTTTTATCCTGTACCAACCTTAAGAGTATTTTACCGCTATTTAATCATTCTAACACAGATCACTATCAGGCCGCTTGTTTTAATTACACGAAGCGATTGTCATCTAACAAGCCAAAGATGTTAACCATTACGAGGAAACAAGTTGCTAGGTATATTAAACCACTTGGTATGATTACTTGTTACACCACTGATCCGGCCCGAAGGACCAAAAGGATGTGGAGGCCACACACTTATTAGCGCTACGCTAGCTCTAAAGATATGGTCATCAATTTGAAGAATTTTAATGGGATCTTCACGGCTTGCGGTCAGCGACTCCCAGGGAGTCGCTTGTGTTATTCTGTCCAACCAGTCGGTTCTCCCAACGCTGTTTTTGTAGTGCAGAGTGCGCTTCAGGGTTGCGATCTATCGATTCTTCTGTTAGTGTCCTGTGCTTTGTAAATTTAGCTTTCTTTTAATTCCATAATATCGACTAGCACTTGACTGCGATCGCACCTGATGATAAATGAAGATGCAGCCTAAGATTATAGCGTGCTTGCCTAGATAATGCCTCACTTGCTCAAGGTAAGGGAAAACATCGTGAGGAAACCTGCAGGCTGCATGCCTGAGAGTTCTCCATAATGTTTTCAAAGGTGTGTGAAGTCTGCCAAAAGCCGGCAATCGATTGAGATGAAATTAAATTAAATACCAACAGGTACAGACTTGGTAAAAATGTTTTGTTGATTTTCCGTTCTGTACCTAGGTAGTTACTTTCTTTTAGAAAATTTTGAAACAATGCCTACTCGTAATACGTTCCCAATATTACCTTTTATTGATATGCAAATAAGATCGTAAACTGTTTGCTAGTTCACTTTATGACTCACTATCTCACTTTAATATACTATTTTATTTCTATTTTATTGTTTTCATATCTTTTCATTACGGCCATGGGATCGTAGGTACCATATCACACATATTTTAGAGATGCTATTATTTGCTAGTAAATTAGTAATAAATACATAACGTTTTGAAAGGGATACGTAGATAGCCCCCTTAATTTAGACTAGAATAGAATAGTTATTTGTGTTATATGGGGCCAAAGAAATTTTTTGTTTCCCGAGGGCGTTATTTTGAATTCAGAGCGAAGTGAAGGATTCTATAGTAGAATCCCGAGCGCAGCGAGGGATTCTAAAGTAGAATCCTGAGCGTAGCGAGGAATTCAATATACGCCGCCCGAGAACAAAAAATTTTGGCCCCGAATGACACACATTATTTTTCATCATTACCTATGAGAAAAAGCTAGGAGTATCAACCTACTATGTATAGACATCGTATATTGAAAGTTTAAATAAAACACAAATAAATTATTATTAAATAATTAAACATTAATATTTATGTTGGATCCGACACGCCCATCGGATATATGCCCATACTGGGCGTATATCCGATCGACAAATTGATCACGTGACTCACACGTGACAACAGCTTCTCAAACATATTTGAATTTCGACACATACTAAAGCTCGAACGCGGACCAATCAGAAGAGAGAAATGAAAAGTCCCATGGGGTTAAAATTAAATTTTGCTCCCGCTATCCTCTGAAGCCAATATTCGTTTTTCGAATAGGTATGATGAAAAATATTTTATTGCACACTAAAACAAGAAATTAGAAAATTCACATAATAAAAGTATTTAGGTACAGCGTGTAAAGGCGGTCTTATTGCTGAAGCAATCTTCCAGGCAACCCTTGTCCTGAAAGGAAAATGTTAAAGAAGTATAAGGATAGTAGTGCAAAACTCAAAAGAACGCAGTTAAGTAGAAGAACTAAGGGATAGTTTTTAAATTAGGTGATAGTGATAGGTACACGTAGGATACTTGGATACTGCTCATTTGACAAAGTGCATTAAAATATGGATTTTTTATCTTACGTCATGGCTAACTCTTAAAGTACTGATGTTTATCTACGCACTAAATATTAGATGTTACAATACTATCTAAAAATATACCTACAATTTATTAGTCATGAGTCGAACGTGGGACTTCTCGAGCTCTAGAGTCCAACATAACTGAGAGTAGAGTAGAGGCACATAGAGAAAAGTAATATATTATGTAGAGCCCATAGAAATTCTTGATATATTTCTGTGGTAGAGCCGCTAAAACACGTCAATTATTAACGCCAACATAAAATTTCATTTTATTTATTACATACTTAAAGAAATAGTTTCAACGGCCAGATTTTATTACGGAATATTGTGTAAAGAAATTTCAATGGTTTCCTAAGCGTGTAGGTGTGTCTCTTCTTATCAAAAACTGCATAACTTGATGCAATTTATACAATGCCGCGTTGGCTAACCTCTTCGAGAAATCTTATCGCTTTTAATAATTTTAGTAATTTGTTTCAATGTCCTGTCTCAAATAATGTAATGTTGCTATAAATCTATGCGCATAAAGAGGCTTGAATATGTTTGCGACTTTGTTTCCGTACCTATCTAGCTACATAAGTACCACTTAAAATATATTCCAATACATAGCCAAACCTTTGCTTTAGGTAGTAGGTAGAGGTAGGTAGTATTAGTTTGCTTTACTTTGCGTTTTGAAAAGCGTAACTGCTGAGTTTCTTGCCGTCTCTTCTCAGCAGAATCTAGCTTAAGCATTTTGAACTGGTGGTAGAGTCTTAACATGTCAGTGGGCCTAAATGAAATAAATAATTGACCGAGCGAAGCGAGGTCTCTGAGGCTGAGATCTATAGATCGTACTCTGGCTCTGCGCAAAACTCAAGATAGAGTTAAAATGAGACACAAATAATAATATTATGTTCCGACATAAATCTGTCTCGTTTTAACTCAGACTTGAGCCTGAGCTGAGTGAGAGTTCCATCTATAGATCTCACCCTGAGTCTACTTGAGACTTATTTTGAATCTTGAATTAGAGACCGTAATTATTTCAAATTTAAACATAAGTAATATGTAAACCGATGGCTTTCAGCCGAATATTGCATAAGAAGTTATTAAAATATTTATTTCAGGGAGATCTCATAGAAACGAATGCGAAATAAAATATTTTTTGTTGCGTTACATAGGCTTGCGACGTATCTTTTTAAAGAAGATTTTGAAGAAAGTACAAAATTTTTTTTCAATTTTCCCTTAAAATTGATGAATTTCTCTCTATGTCAAAAACGGCTATACACTAAAAGCTGAAACTTGTGTATAATTTCAGGTATATCCTGTACTTGAACAACAAATACTAAAATTAGATAAATCTTATAAAGAAACGAAATTACTTCATTTTTATTGGGCATCAGTATTTTTAACATCATTCATCATCATTACCAACCCATCAACGGCTCACTACTGAGCGCAGGTCTCCTCTCAGAGAAGGGTTATAAGCCATAGTCCACCACGCTGGCCCAATGCGAATTGGTGGACTTGGACTTTCAAGAACATTATGAAGAACTCTCAGGTGTGCAGATTTCCTCACGATGTTTTCCTTCACCGTTGAAGCAAGTGATATTTAATTGCTTAAACGCACTTGACTCCAAAAAGTCAGAGGTGCATATCCGGGATCGAACCTGAGACCCCCCCGAATAGGAGACCACAGTCCTAACCACTAGGCTATCACTGCTACTAGGCTATCACTGCTAAATACTAAAAAGAAACGAAATTACTTCATTAAATAAATAATAATCAAATAAATAAATAGATAAATAAATAAATAAATTTTTATTGGGCATCAGTATTTTTAACATAACTTCACAATAATGTCAATAGATGGTGCTGTCATTACTATCGTAAAAACAGTTTTGCGTCAAGTATTATTATTATTCTGTTTAACAAGACAACTAATTATGTTAGTCAGCGGTCAACCACTAGTTTTATTATAAAATGATTGAATTTTATGATTATAAAATTTCGTAGCAATACTATGCGCACTTAGGTAAAGCGCACTCTTATTACGTAAAACTGAAAATAATTTTCTGTCTTGTAATATAAAAAGTCACTATTTTGTAATTTGTAGGCAATGATAGATAGGTATCGAATGACTTGAGAATTAATGATTCGATGTCCATCGATTATCCACAGCTCCAAATGGAAGTCCGATAGGTAAGTCGATTAGTAGATAATCGTCAACTTGCAGAACAAATTCCGAATCAGCCCCGCTCGACTTACGGCGACCTTCGGCTTAAAGTCCTCAACATACAAATCGCGAAGAGGCGAAAAACGTTACACAGTAGCTACGCGTGTGATGCCTTCTAGGTCAAAAATTGTTATTCAAATAAATAAGATGCCTGCGTTGGAAAGCACTCTGCTCATCTAGGTATTAAAGTACTAGAATCCAGAATTTGGCCCGATATTTATTTATTTATTGAAAAGGTACACAAAACGATCTGCGGGTCCTTTGCCAACTTTCTCAGTTTGTCTACCTTTCGAAAAATTAGTACAATCATTCTCATTTTGGGTAATTTTTCATATATTCATATTTCATACTAGTAGTTACCATGTCGCCAACTTTGACATATATTTCTAGTATCATTCATTTTTTGCGGTTGTAACCAAAATATAATCGTAATGCAATAACATCCGATTTGGGTTCCAGGTAACAACCCTTAATATGTGTACACAGTGGTTATAATTTTTTTTAATTAATAATGATATGACTTCGATAGTGCTAATTGTTTATTGTGGTATATAGTGATGGTGGAACTTATGTGGAGTATCGAGTGAGAGTAATATATACCTACTGCTGACTAGTTTTCAAGTCATACATATAAAATGTATGACTTAAACACTTCCTCATTCCATGCTACCACCTTTAAATGCTAGTAGGCTCGTTGCTAAGTTGACAGCTCGCGCTAACTGCTAACTTCACTCACAAAATGTTGGTAACAACGAAACTGTAAGTGAAGTCGGGAGGCGCGAAACCGCTCCTATTAGGTAGAAGAGATGGTGACAGGTAGCAATGCTTGCGGCTTCAGCCAAGGATTATCTAAAAATTACTATTCACAGTGCAGTGTGAAGATCGCAATCGCCTATGATTTGCCGACATCTCTTGCTATTAGCTATTACTTATGCATTGTTGCAACAGTTTCCATCAAGTACTTATATTATAGCAAAAATTCAGCCAATTACCACAATTACGATTGTAGCAATGATTGTTGCAGCTTTCCCGCTGTCAACCAGCAAGCGTCGCTGCCGTCTTGCGTTTTGTTTGTCCAAGCTTTAAGTATCGTCGCAGAATCAAATCAGACGAGGGACTGCTCGTAACTGTAAAGTAAAACTAGTTTGGCTGTCGGCCGTGTCTCTAATAGAATCCGACGTTCCGCACGGTAGGTGCTCTTTCTTCACTTTTTCTCGGGCAAGCACTTGCCATAGACAGCCATAGACATTGATGCCGAGGCTTTGCCGAGGTCTCGTGGTCGGATTCACCATGCATCCGTCCTATTTGCTCGCGGCATTTGTTTTCGAAGAACTACCTATCTATCTGGGCATTTAATTAGTTTATTTATATTGTTTATAGATCTAAAAATTTAGAAATCTTGGAGAATTCTGCGTATTTAATTTCAGTGTGAAGATTGTAAATCATGACGTTTCCCGAAAAAGTTGAATTTTATGAAAGACTAGCTGATGCCCGCGACTTTGTCCGCGTGGATTTAGTTTTTAAAGTCCCTCGGGAACTCCTTGATTTTCCGGGATAAAAAGTAGCCTAGATGTTGACCCGAGTAATAAGCTACCACGGTATATAAAATTTTGTAGAGATCTGTCCGGTAGTTTTTACGTGAAAGAAGGACAAACAAACAGACAGACAAACAGACAAAAAAAATTTAGCTTCTGTTTTGATATCTGTATCTTGAACACAATTAGAAGCAAAAACCCTTTTTTGAATCTATTTCATGTACAGAATTGGTTTCGTTTCTGTTTTATTATATGTATAGATATAGATATTACGCACCGTTTGACGATAGATAATATCACTGATAACACCAAAAAGTGATATTTTGGGTTGAAAAAGTTCTTTCACTTTTTACTAAAACACCCTCAACCTTTATACTCTGCCTTTGTCAAGGAAGTACGAATACAAGTAATTGTAATAGCTTCACGTGCTACTTTTCAAGTGCAATGTGCGAAACTATCATTTAGTAGGTACCTAACTATGGAAATTAACTTTTGGCCCACCCATAAACACAGTATTCCTTACTATCGTAAGGGCCAACCTTCATGACATCTTATAATACTGAAAACTTTTACTCGTCCGTGCTCGACAGTGGTGTAATACTTTACATGTCAACGTATGGTTGAATGACTTACCCATAGCAAAGGTATAATGTATGAATCACGTTTACATGTACCTGAACTCTTTATTTACTTTTGCATGAACTTATCTATTACCTTCCTACTAATGCTTTTGTTGCTTAACGCTACGTTAAGAACGTTGAACTCAAAAAAAATTGGCAAACATTTTCTTCCACGCCTCTCCGCATCATAGAATTAATATCTCAGTGGGATACCTATTGTTTTCGTTTCATGTACCAAGAAGTAAATACCTACCAACATTTATTTTTTATTTGCTCAAAGCAGGAAACATTAATAACTAGAAAAAAAATTTGAGTTCGTCGCTGCCAAATAACTACTTACTTAAATATTTATTCCACAGTCACATTAGGTTATTTTAAAAATTTTGATGATCTCTCTGGCGCATTGGTGAACACTATTAAAGTGGGAGTGCAAGGTTTCGATTCCTGGCGGGGACAATTGGAATTTTATAGTTTATGAAACTCTGGTTTGGTCTGCTGGGAGACTTTGGTCGCGGCTAGTACCACCCTACTTTCAAGGACGTGATGCCAAGCGACTTTAGCGTTCCGACTGGATGGCTTGTGATTAAAGGTTTAATTACTTAAAATTGCAATACCGAGTTAGCCTGCTACCATCTTGGAATCGTCACTTACCATCAGGTGAGATCTATAAACTACAGAATTTTCTAACTAGGTACTCTTAAATCACAGCTCCAAATTATTGCTATCCTATCGCTTTACAACTACTCCCGCTACCCCTAGTTTTGACCTGTTAATTTGGTTTAGAGATTATGAACAACAACCACGACGACAAAATTCAACGCTAAACTCGCGATTCTGCCGGTTGGTATGCTAAGTGTACTGCGCACACTTTCCGTTCCCATCCGGCGTTAAAGATGCGCTTTTGCCATCGAGATCGTAAAGGTTTTAGCATAGGTGTGTTCAAGAGGCACCTTTCAGGTTGTCCGTACCCAGCAAATATTGACACTGCTCGCAAGCAGCGCTTGCGTAATGATGAATCGTATTGCCTAAACAAACTTTATCATAAGAGGCGACTATTTCAATTCGATATTGGATTTTGGAAGTGTCGAGGGAAGTTTACTCTACACGAACGAAAACCTCTCTACTTTAAGAAATTGATAATAATACTCCAGTCATACATTAACGAATTAAATAGAGTTTGGAAGGTATAGTTGAAG
Source organism: Oeneis ivallda (assembly GCA_029955525.1). Lineage (NCBI taxonomy): Eukaryota > Metazoa > Arthropoda > Insecta > Lepidoptera > Nymphalidae > Oeneis > Oeneis ivallda. The sequence goes on along the minus strand of JARPMR010000018.1, from coordinate 15,061,385 downwards.
ATTCGGGAAGTTGAATTCTTGGGGGATAGAAAAGGGTTTCCTCTAGCAACTTTAGATTTTTTTTTCAAGCAATAAAAGCTTTATCTTATATAAGATTAAGCTTATATAAGAAATTTATTTTTTCTTAACAAGTCGGGCCGCTGGTATTAATGTCGGATTCGGAAAATTCTCCATAATTTTCTCAAAGGTTTACGAGGTCTGCCAATCCTCGTGTTGAGTTTAGTGGGCCGGCGATGGGCTTGAATAACGATGCTCACATTTTTTTTGTTTATAATAATTAATTTTGTAAAAAAAAAATTCTTTGGTACGTATAAGTCGGGCCGCTTGCAGTAAATCATGCTTGCATTGGTTTGGAAAACAACCTAAATTGGCCGTGCAGACTTTTGGAAAAATATGAAAAACGAATTAAACAATAGACAATAGACATGTTTTGGAAGATATAAGTGAAGTTCAAACTATCAGGTATTTAATTAATTTGTCGGACTCATCTTCGGTTCTATAATTTCACACCGAAGTTGCGGCCATCTCAGTTGACCTATGTGCCTGTGTTGACTAACAACTATATTTTTCTGTCAATGATTTTGGTTACACAATGAATGGATTATACTTATAACTCGTTTCTTTGTGAATGTGACGGGTCAAGGTTGGGATGTCGACAAATTGTTCACGCGCCTCAGGACTGAGGGACGAATTAAAAATGATCATACAATAATAAGAGCCTCACCTTGGACACGAATGGTTTTATGACTCAACAAATTTATTTTTAACCATCAAAAGGGAGTTAGAACTTTGGACGCTATAGATACACCAAGCCTTCAAGGGGCCAGTTTAATTTCTGTGGCACAAGTCACAACGTTTACAAAAAATCGTAATTTTGTGCCTATAGTTTTTAGGGTTCCGTACCCAAAGGGTACCAACGGGACCCTATTACTAAGCCTACGCTGTCCGTCCGTCCGTCCGTCTGTCAGCGGGCTGTATCTCGTAAACCGTAATAGATAGACAGATGAAATTTTCACATATTATGTATTTCTATTGCCGCTATAACAACAAATAATAAAAATTAAATTAAATTAAAAAAATTAAATTAAAATATTTCCATGGGTACATGGAAATATTTTAATTTAATTTTTTTAACGGAACCCTAAAAGAGCGAGGCCCGACTCGCACTTGGCCGATTTTTTTTTCAAGAATATTAGCCATGCCGGACTTGACTACAAGTCAAGCTTGACGGATAGTCGGATAAACGATGTGCACGGTTCATGCAGGTCCACAAAAAGTTCTCCATAATATTCTTAAGGGTGTCGAGTGAAGTCTTTTAAACCGTACTTGGCCAGCAGCGTGGTAGACTTCTCATTCTTAGAGGAGATCGAGACCATTAAATAGTAAGCTAGCAATGGGTCGAAAAGAAGTTTCAAAGCAGCTAGCTGTTCAATTAAATAAATATTTGTAGATACCTATGCGTTAAAACTAAAAAGGCAATTTCATCCATACAAAACTATGCAGATAACACGAGTATAATAAATATGGAAATGTTTGCAAAATATTTTTAATTTGTGCGGGTGTTTTAAATTTTCATTCAACCTTGTCTTCTTCTTTATCAACCTTTAAACGTTCTTTGCTGCACCAAGGTCTCCTGCATGGGCTTCCACAGGCTTTAGTCTTGCGCCGCCTGAATCAGAAATGAGGAGATCCGTAGGAGAACCAAAGTAACCGACATAGCTCAGCGAGTCGCGAAACTGAAGTTGAAATGGGCGAGGCACGTAGTTCAAAGAACAGATGGTCGTTGGGGTCCCAAGGCGCTGGAGTGGCGACCCCCCCACCGGGAAGCGCAGTGTTGGCAGATCCCTCACCAGGCGGACCGACGACATCAAACGAGTCGCAACCTTGTGTATTCAATGATATTTCCTTTAAGCCTCATTAGGGATGACTAAAAGTGTTTTAAAACTATGCATCATTAGCATGACATTAGCATAATTTGTCGCGTGCGAGGTCGCGGCTAACTATTTGCAGTGGTTTACATAACCGCAACATGGTTGTTGCATTTTGTGACATACAACAGACTACAGAGAAAAAATAACAACAATGAAGCTTTAGCGTGACTTTACCCCCATGTGGGGATGAGGCACTTTAAAGGGTTTTACGTGAGTTACTTGTATGACTGATTTTTTTTATTTAGAATATTACCTAGCACCAAGTACCTACATATGCGTAAAAATTATCATGATTCATGACTATTAATATATAGCACATAATATACGCATGTAAGGTTAAAAAGCCGTAATTTTCACTAGTGCTAGGTAGGTATTGCACTGGCTTATCAATCGTCGTAGTAAGTTTAGTAAGCACAGTGCGAGCTAGATTCAGTCTATGCTTGTGACTTATCACAAGCATAGACTGTATCTTTGTTAATTCATGGTAAGAGTCTCGTCATCTTTTTACTAACATGTCTACGGAACCCTACCTTATTCCCTCCATCTCCACGCACTTGATTGACTTGAAGAGATCACTTCGCCTTTTTGTAGCGTATTATTTAAAGCCACAAATAGTATTATTTAATGTGTGTTCTTTATCTCTTTATGTACAGTATAGGATACGTCCTTAGTAATATCATACCAACTTAAATGCGAAATTGTGTTTGTTTGTCGGTTTCTTGGTTTGTTCTTCAATCATGTCGTAACAGAGCAACCAAATGACGTGATTTTTTGCAGTTGAGGAGGCATCAATGAATTGCTACAAATCTCAATTGTGGGGATTAGCTGCTTCATTCATTTGCATTCTTGCTGTAACATTGCATTTTGTGGGAGAGTATCGGCTAATCAGAGACTATGTCGACGGTCACACTACAGCGGTAATTTTTAAGATTATCCTGCAGCTGGAGAGAAGGGTCTAGGCTACTTTTTATCCCGGAAAAACAAAGGTTTTCCACGGGATTAAAAAAAATCCTAACTCCACACGAACGAAGTCGGGAGCAAAGCAGTAAAGTTTATAAGGGTATTTTCCTTTCTTATTTTATTACCTACGGAATAATATTTACGAGTAGGCACTCGTATAATATAAGATTTTCAGTTTTTTATACTGCTCAGGCTGCAGGTATTTCAAATGCGGCGGCAGTCGTCTCTATTTTTATCGACGTATCTCGATGGGTGCAAATACAAAACCAGTAAGCGCACCTGCCGCGGCATCTGAGGATAATTTTACGACTACTGGTCCTGCCGCCAATTACGTGTCATTGCTACTGTGATGCAACCACGACGCGACTGTCCCCGGCTGCTTACAAGAACAATTTCAAAGGTGCATTGCTACCAAAAAAGCGGAAAGCAGCGGGAGCAAACCTTTCAGTTTTCAGCCGGCACCCTTAACCGTTAGGTTATTGAGGCCTTCAAAGCTCTAGCTTATCAAATAATACCTCAGTAGGTCCCTATACAGAGTAAATGCTACGGTTTTCCATAATGGCCGCAACATTTTCTCTCTAACACTAGGTACCTACTTTGAATACCTAAATCGTTTAAAAAATAACAGGCTATGACAGGAAGTGGAGCTGTATATTATTTCTTTTTAAGTGCGTACCATTTGCTCTAAGCTAAGTAATAGCAAGTATTAGCACAGTTAGTATAGGTAAGTAACCTAGGTCAGTAGGCAAACGACTCAGTTAGAGCTGTATTAGCCGCATGGACGACATTTCTTTTCCATGTTGTAGTTCTTTACACCATGTATTTAAACCAAATACTAGATGTAAATTATATACGAGTACAAGTAAAATTAAGGTCCAGAATGGAATATGTTCTGATGTTGATTACAGTTTATAATGTGAACTAAATAAGTTAGTAGGCTAAGTAGGTAATGGAAAAACATTACATTCGCATAATTTTATTAAAAAAGTTGGTTGCCTAGTAGTTATAGCTTCGGCTTCCTTTTCAGGGGGCCTTTGGAATCCTAGGAAAACGCCTCTATTTTTTCGGAGTTACAAGAGCAATTAACAGATGAAGGAAAAAATTGTGAGGAAACTTGCATGCCTGAGAGTTCTCCATAATTTTCTCAGAGGTGAAGTCTGAAAAACCACACTTTACCAGTGTGGTGAACCTAAACCTAATTCTGAGTAGAGACCTGTGACCTGTGTAGAGTGGTGATAATGTCGTATAAAGGACTATGCAAAAAAATGTATGGGCACTGTCCCCACCCCCCCCAAGTAACACTATTTTTAATATTATTGTGACGTCCCATAAAAAGACTAACAACCATTTTCAATCCAAAAATGATTAGGTTTTTTAAATACAAAAAAAATGTACGCGAGCGCATGCACAGGCGAAACATGGGGGGAGGTGGTCAGAGGGAGCGCGGCCAGCGCGCGGCGCGGTTTTTTCTTTGCGTCTCAGAAACGCATCTGCGTCTTACAATAGCTTTTTTCTAGTTGGTTAATGCTCCTGTATGCTCATTTTATAATTGTAAACTACTAAACTGGTATCCAAAACAATTTACTGAAAAATAAATAAATGGGTGGATTTCCCAACAGCAAAATTTACGCGGCATGTATGAAATCGGTAGTGCAGACCGTTACTGTACAGTGCTTATATTTTTTTCTAGGCAGAAGAGTATGTTATCTTTATGGAGCCAGTAAATATTTCTCGATAAAGATTGCAGTTTAGGAATAAAAAAAGTTTTAAACCCCTAATTTTTCATTTCGGTGGCTGTCCTCACAACATTTTTTAGTGTAATTTCCATCATAAAACAAAAACTATTGGTTGTTTTGGCTTATGGCTACTTTTATTTAAATCGTTAATAGTGTTAGTATCCTTCTTCTTCTTTTCTTCTTTATCAACCTATAGACGTCCACTGCTGGACAAAGGTCTCCTGCATGGACTTCCACAGGCTTCGGTCTTGCGCCGCTTGAATCCAGCGGCTCCCTGCGACTCGTTTGATGTCGTCGGTCCACCTGGTGGGGGGGTCTGCCAACACTGCGTTTCCCGGTGCGGGGTCGCCACTCCAACACCTTGGGACCCCAACGACCGTCAGTTCTTCGAACTATGTGCCCCGCCCATTTCCACTTCAGTTTCGCGACACGCTGAGCTATGTCGGTGACTTTGGTTCTCCTACGAATCTCCTCATTTCTGATTTGATCTCGCAGAGATATACCGAGCATTGCTCTCTTCATCGCTCGCTGGGTGACCCTGAGCCTTCTTATATATAGTGTTAGTATTATCACAAAGTAATTTTATAATAATATCTACCCAGATTAAGAACTGGTAAGTAAAAATGCATGTGTCCCAGAAAGTTCTTTCATTTCGGTGGCTTGATTAATCAAGAATATTTTTGCATAGAACAACTCTAGCTCCCCCCTTATGCGTTTAGAACATACGTAATAGTGGCCTCTAGGTGTTTATCCTATATGGAAGTGCACCGATTGCCTGCTTGTTCCCCAAAAAAACGTTTGTATGTCATTTCGGTGACGTGCGACACATTTCTTTTCATTTCCGTGTATAGGTATAACTTGTCTTGCAATGGGCTAGTATATTTAATTAAATACTAATGAATGAGATATTGGTAATATGTTTATTTGTGTAGTATTCCTTATATCCTATAATAAATACTTTTTAATTATGCTAATTTTTACCCTTCGTTTTCATTTCGGTGGATTTGGTGGCCTCAACTGGCCACCGAAGTGATAAAAAACCCACCGAAATGTTAAAAATTCTCATTTCGGTGAGCTTTTATCATTTCGGTGTATAATAGTTTCATTTCGGTGGATTGTTTTATCATTTCGGTGGATTATTATTTCATTTCGGTGAAAATCCGGATCAACCCGTGAATTTTTCAAAATATTTGTTTAATTTTATAGTATGTATATATGAAAATTTTAATAGGAGGACGCTTTATTACCGATACTGTGAAACAACTTTTTTTTATTTTAGTCTGTCTGTCTGACTGTCTGTGCGCGCATTACGTGAAAACTACCCAACGGATTTTAATACAATTTGGTATAGTAGGTAGCTGATACTCCGGGTCAACATATAACATATAAAATTATAGATTTTATCCTCATACACAATAAGGTTCCTCCGGGATAGGAGATGAAAATTTTTGTCTATTTTACTCCATAACTCCGTGAAAGTAAAAAGATTATCAATTTTGGTAAGGTGTATGGTTGTGGTTAGCGTTTGCTCAGTAGAAAAGTAATATTTTGTCTGTCTGTATACGTTTTCGGTGCATTTTAATTTTGGTGGCATCCAAATTTCAAACATGAATTTACATAGGTTAAATAGGATATATTTTTATGGCATTACATAAGAGCATAACTTATATCAAGAACTATAATATACTACAGCTTAAATTAAAAAAAAAATACTTATAATACGAAAGTTCACCGAAATGAAAGAAAAAAACTACTTTGTTGAAATTGACCCAAATAAATAATTCTAACTCAATTTGCATGAAAACCCCAATCCTACAGCGGATGTCGTCACAGTAAAAAATCATCAGGATGCCATGATGTAATAACTGATATACGTTTGAAATCTGTTGGTGGGTGGGGACGATTTTGTGCATAGTCATTTAATACTTACCAATATTAACATTATTGGGATAATATATCTGATACAATGAGGAAACAGTTCCTAGACTGGTTAGATATTATTATGTAATAGTTCAAATAGCATGTATGAAATAGTTCAAGCTCCGTACTTATTAATGCAAATAAATTGCGACCATAAGGTTACCCAAAGATCAAACAATCCGTATACGGTAAACATCGTATTTCTTAGGAAGCCACAAGCTGAAATATGGTCAGCTCTTTGTGCTCATGATTTGCGTTCCCATTTAATACAGATGCTGAGACATACAGATATGGCATGGCAACTTCGATAGAGCGAAATATTACATGACATATTCATGCATGTATGGACATATATACCTACATATTATATCATTGTATCTATTGTTATTATTGTATTATAAAATAATCATTTTAAATAATTTGTGCTAAAGAAAAAAGAGAACAAAAATTACAACGAGACGTGAATTTCTGCGAGAAAATACATATACTTATGTAAATTATTATGCAATTAAAAATATATATTTTTTTAATTTTTTTATTAATAGTTTACTTTACAATGCATTAAGATAAAAATAAAGAACTTACTTTTCTCACTGATTTCATAATTGTAATTGATACGCTCTGTGACTGAAAAATATTGCATAAGTAATAGTATAATAATCTCATGAAATATTCATTGAAAGCATTATGTCAAACGCAGCTGCCTTAAATTGCTATGGTGCCATCGATTGGGCGTGTTTTGATTATACTGAGACAGCTTGCAAATGTTTGAATAGAAAATTAGTATGTGACGTATCTATTAGCATAATCTTTGCTTGCCCTTAAAAGTGAAAGTAGCTCGACCGATAAGATCTTCTTATTAGCTTCCTCACGATCTAATAAGACTGAAAACACTTCTGGGATTATTTACAGTGGCTTGTCATATGCCACAAAGCAGTGTTTGTAAAAGCAATAAAACCAATCGAGGTTTTTTTCGCCATAGAGTCAGAATGTCGTATCTTTAAAGCCAACAACCTTATGACAGGAATCAGAAAGTACAAAAAAATCTTATAAACAAAAACCAGTTCTCTTATTCTACGAGTAGGTACTGGTAAATGTCTTTTTAATTGGTTTCAGAATTGAAAAGTACTACAACAACAGGGGTGATGCCTAATGGTTATTAATTATTATTTACAGCCATCTTTTCTTCATAAATTTTTGCAGGGCTTTCGGTGGTTTAAGTAATTAAATATCACGATGAAAAAGAACATCGTGAGAAAAGCTGCATACATGAGAGTTCTCCATAAATCATAATGTTGTCAAAAGTGTGAGAAGTCTGCCAAATCTGCATTGGGCCAGCGTGATGGACTATCTGGGAAGAGACCCGTGCCCGGTTTTTCCTAGCGATGGGATAGCCTTTGCTTATTATGGACATGCTGACGACCTCCCTGGCTCAGTGGTAAGCGCTGTTGTCTTATAACTGGGAGGTTTCGGATTCGATTCCCGGCGGGGTTAATTTAGGAATTTATAATTTCGAAATTATAAATCTCTTGGCGGCATGTCTTTGACGGTAGGGTGGTAACTAGCCACGGCCAAAGCCTACCACCATACCAGACCAGAGACAATTCAGATCTGAATTGTCTCTGGTCTGGTATGGTGGTAGGCTTTGGCCGTGGCTAGTTACCACCCTACCGTCAAAGACATGCCGCCAAGAGATTTAGCGTTTCGGCACGATGGCGTGTAGAAGCCAATTAGGGGTATGGGTTGAATGTTCACTGCCATACCCCTTCCAAGTTAGCCCGCTACCATCTTAGACTGCATCGTCACTTACCAACAGGTGAAATCGCAGTCAAGGACTAGCTTGTCATCAAATAAAAAAAAATACTTGTGGCACTCGGGGACTGCCGTGGTAAAGCTATTGCATAGCATTTTCTAGTCGCACGCACACAAACACCGTGCCGAAGTCTGCCGAACTGAAACGACGTTAGACGATGCACGCCTTGTGTTAGGTTTATTTTCGTTACGGAATTTCTTGATTCTGTCGCCGCGCTCAAAGCCCGCGATAAAAGCTATGCAATAGCTTAAAAAATAGCATTATATGGTAACATTTCTTTACCAAAAAGGAAAACGGCATCTTAAGATTCTGTCCACATGCAATAAAGTATGCCAGTCCATTTGCATGCATATTCATTGGCTGCCCTTAGAAGTGAAAGTGCTGCCCCGCCTGATACCATCTCGTCTCATTAGCCCCTTGCGATCTAATGATCTTTAACACCTTTACACCTCTAACATTGTGCTCTTTGGCACGTTACGCGAGTCGCGACACATATTCAACTACTATACACATAGGTAATCTGTTTAAGGTGGAATATACGGGTATATATATATTATTATACGGGATATTTTGAATAAGCCTTCTTTGTCGTATTAGTTTACAAATTGCGAATAACCAAATTAATTTTGAATCTCGCGGGCAGACCCGTATAATCCACCTTAAGTAAATTTATTTGTTACAAACCACTTTATTTGATTAATTAAACTATTCTGAGGTCTAATACTCAGAGCTTTTTATAATTTATTTAGGTACATAGCTGATGCGCGCGATGCGATACATACGATTTTTAAAAGCCCTTTGGAACTCTTCGATTTTCGATGAGGTAAAAAGTACTCTAATATGTATATTTGCAGAAAGTAAGCTATATCTTTTTGTCGAAATCAGTCAAAATTGGGACTTCGTCTTGAAAAAGTAAAATACGTTTAAAGTATGATTAGAATTCGTATCTGTTTTTAAAATCTAGTGTCATTAGCCTCTAATAAGCTGTGCGACATGAGCTTTGCAAACTTTCATGTCACTTCAATCAACCCAACATATAGACGGGCTTATTTTTATTTAATCTGTAGTGTTCTGAGAAGTTGCTGGGTGATATGACCAAGTCTCATATCTTGACACGATCTGTAATCGTATTATGTGTGACACATTCTATTGTTACTATTCAATGTTTTTATCTAAGCACAACCCCTATTGTGCTAACTAGTTACTATTATATACGAAATACGAATGTCACGAAACTAATTAGGTTTACGAAAGTAAAACAGATAAGTATAATATTGTTGTATCTATTGGTTTATATTATAGACACGAGTTAATAAGCCATCTTTAGAAATTTTGCGGTCTCACAAGACGAGTTATGTGCAGGGACCTGCATGGGATACTCGCACAAGCTAAGTCAAGGCTTCATGAGGGGATTGATTGAAATTGTGCGACGAAAACAACATTAATTTAATATTATTACAGGACAAGAAAAATAAAGATGCATAATTTTTTTTTCTTAGACAAGATAGTCCTTGACTGCGATCTCACCTCATCAGGTGAGAGTCATCAGTTCAGGAGGTAAGTGACGATGCAGTCTAAGATGATAGCGGGCTAACTTGTAAGGTGTATGGCAGTGAACATTCAACCCATACCCCTAATCGGTTTCTACACGCCATCGTGCCGGAACGCTAAATCACTTGGCGGCACGTTTTTGACGGTAGGGTGGTAACTAGCCACGACCAAAGCCTCCCACCAGACCGAACCAGAGACAATTCGGAAATTATAAATTCCCAAATTGACCCCGACGGGAATCGAACCCGAGACCTCTCACTTATAAGACCGCAGCGCTCACCACTGCGCCAGGAAGGTCGTCAAATTTATATAGCTGATTACGATATATAATGAAACTTAAGCAGTTTAGTGTTATATATAATAATAATAATTATTATATTTTACCTATACTTTGGTCTTTGACACATTAATCATCTATATATATAAAAGAAAGTGGTGTTAGTTACACTATTTATAACTCAAGAACGGATGAACCGATTTGGCTGAAAATTGGTAGAGGTAGCTTAGAACCAGGAGACGGACATAGGATACTTTTTATCCCGTTCGACCGCGTTTCCGTCAAGTCACTATAAAACGTGGTTTATCAAAAACGCATCTGACATGGAATAACAAAACGCAAATGACAGTGGAATAACAAAACGTAAATGACAGCTAAACGTAATTTTTCTTTGGTTAAGTATGGTAAAAAATTTGAAAATTATAAAAAGTGTTAATGATATAAAGCATTAATGATATTGTGTTGTGTTGTGAAAGTGTGTTTGTTTATTGGTTTGTCCTTCAATCACGTCGCAACAGAACAGCGGATTGATGCGATTTTTTGCATGGGTATAGTAATGGATGTAGTAGTGGTTCCTCAGACCGGGAGAGCTACTTTTTATCTCGGATAATGAAAGAGTTCCCGCGGGATTTTTAAAAACTAAATCCATGCGGACGAAGTCGCGGGCATCAGCTAGTTTAAAATAAATGTTTCAAAATATACATGTAGGCGAAATAAGAACACTTTGCGATAGTATTACTTTTAATGGAAGTTATTTTCAAGTTGTTTCAGCCGTATTTTGTGTCCCAAGGGTGATCAACTATCCATCTACTTGGCCCTCTTTTCTAAGAAGTAAGAAGTAAACTAAGGAAATCCCAACACAAAAGTGTCAGATAGCATACAACAACAGCCGCTAAAGGCATTCCCCGTTTACCATCCGTTTCTTAAGTCTTTCTTTCCGTAAGTAATTAATTGTCGATCGTTAAAAGTAACTTTTACTTTGAATAAATCCTACTTATAGATTTTTTGACAGTAACTAAGTATTTTGCCACCATAAGCTAAATATTGCATGATAATTAATGAAAATTGACCTAAATAAAACCTTGCTAATTCGGCTGCAGACTAGTTCTTAGTTTAAGATTTTGACACAAACGATTTATCAGTTAACACCAGTTCATCTATTATTTCATTCTTTGGATTTCATTTAAATTTAATAAATTCAATAAAATATTTTTATAGCCTTTTGTAATAGGCTGATATACATATTTATTGAGGTTTGAAAGATTTTTTCCTTAAAATAGTTTTGCATACTTTACGTCGATACTCTCCTACTCTACTCAGAACCTGTTCTAACGCCTTCGTTAAATCAGAATGAATGGGAATATAAAAAGATAAACAATATAATATATTCTTCTATAATAAAATTTGTGTCAAAGTAAATTATTTATTGAGTCGTTTATAAGAAAAAGTAAAAGTTGATTAGTGATAAAAGGTTGGAAATATTTTTGCTACACCTGCGTTGCTACGAAATATCACTTCACTACATATTATAAAACAAATTCACCCGCTGCGTCTGTCTGTCTGTCTGTCTGTTCGCGATAAACTCAAAAACTACCGAACGGATTATCATGCGGTTATCACCAATAGATAGGGTGATTCATGAGGAAGGTTTTAGTGTATAATTCGTTAAGGTTGTGTGTAAATTAGTTGAAATATGACGATAATTTTTGACAATGTTAAAAAAATTCAAGCCGCTTGGGAGCTTTCATCGAAAACGCTGCCTAATCCCTTTGAGATATATCATATAACAAAACAATTTATGGTGGTGGTATGGTGGGATAAGTCTTAACAGAAAAGTCCGCGATGGCATTATATCTATATTTTAAGGGTAGCTTACTTATACCCTTTTTAACTTCTAAAAAATGCTATGTTTTATTATATTTAATTACTATGCGGTAAGTAATTGGAAATCTATTTAGACGGATACAGTATTAATCCTTATGAACTTAAATACGTTAGTTACCATAAGCATTTCATGCACATTATGATAATCCCTTACACCATACAATTTAAATGAATATCTTAGGAGTTATCGCAAAATAAAAAACGAATGTACGCCAAAATAAATACGCGGATTTCAATCCGATGGCGATGACGGACGGGACTCGCTCACGTAATGCAACCAGTGACCACCTCCGCGCGTTGTTGCTATATTATAAGCCGAGCGATACTTCTTTTATAAGCTTACGTACAGTCAGGTATGCTGTTCAATATAACTTATGGTCATGGAACATTTCAAGGAGTTTGCAAAGCATAGGCGTAATATGCTCTACTACCCTTGCGAAGCCGGGGCGGGTCGCTAGTTACCTATAATTTTGATTTCAACTATTTATCGTGTGGTATTCCTAATATATTATGCGTCTATTCCCCTACCAGAGGTCTAGAGTTCTCAATTCAGAGTTCCGCGATTTTGTCTGCGACTTCGTCCTTGTGGAGTGAGGTTTTTACAAATTCTGCAGAAACCCACAATTTTGCCGGGATTAAAAGAAGGCGATGTCAGTCTCCAGGCACAACTCTACAAGCAAAAAATCACGTCAGTACGTTGCTCCGTTGCTGCGTGATTGAAGGATCAACCAACGAGTAAACCCACTTTCGTATTAATTAAATAGCCACTATAGTCACAAAATCACAATACAACAAAATGATCGCGAGCTTAGCTCATGATTGCAAGTGTCAAATAAGCCTGCAGGCCTAGCATACACGCGCGAGAAAATTTTGTCTACCCTTTATCTTATTATCTATAGAGAGACATAGATCTCTATCGAAACTAACATGGTTGCACACCATGATACGTCTCGTTACGTCAAAAGTAGAGATAAAATTATTTTCTCTATTTTTCTTTCTAACATGGCAACTGGCGACGTCATTTTCTCGAATTTTGAAGTTTAAAAGAGTAAACGAGAAATCAGTCCACATCAACAATATCTCTCTCTCTCTTCGCGAAATATCACTTCAACGTGCATGCTAGGCCTGCTGGAAGTAGAAAGGTTTTTTTGGTACCTCCTTCCTAAATCATTCCTTTGATGGTCTTCGCTGGTCAATTTTGACAAGGATTTGCAGAACTCTGAACTTAGGATTCCAGACCGTCGTCAGTGTCATAGAGGTCTTATATTTATTGACCACAGGGTCGCTTACTTAGGTCGCTTGTTACGGTTCCCGGCAGTTATGGGCCCAGATATTGTAACTTAGAGTGTTACTTCTCTGTGAGTTATGGCGCAAGGGTGAACCGCAAGGTTCATAAGTCACGGAATATTTCTATTCTTCCTGCGAGTAAAGAAAGTATTACAAATATTTGTGACGTCTTATTTGCTCAGATTACGTACGATTGTTGATATTGCTTAAACGAATAGGATACCTGTAATATGCGCCTGATGAGGAAGGACATACGATATTACACTTTATATTACATACTTTACTCTGACTTATTTTGATGGGCTGCTTGTTGTGGGACGTCTGCGTTATTACTAATATAAATAGAATAGAAAAGTTGTATTTTTTACAAAGAAAGTAACATGAATTTAACAATGGCACAATTAATACCTAGTGGTTTTGTATAAATCATTGAGGACTTAAATATGATAATATTGATAATATTTGTGGAAATGTCATATTCTATTCTAACAAAGATGCACGGGTTAAATCAGCTTGGCATCCAGCTGCCCACAAGATATAAAAACTTATTACAATGTAATAAGTAGCTACTTATTAATATTGTAATTTTTTTTTGAAAAGATTATTTTGAAAAGAGCAACTGCTGAGTTTCTTGCCGGCTCTTCTCAGCAGAATCCGCTTTCCGAACCGGTGGTAGAATCTTGACGTGTCATAAGAGCCACAGGTTGGCCTACATGTAATAAATAATTTTGAATTTTGAATTTTGAATTTTAATAATATGTTGAAGCACTGTTTTATAGAGAAACTATCTACTCTACCTACTCCTGATAATGTGCGTACATAATATCTTCTTCTTCTTTGTCAACCGATAGACGTCCACAGCTGGACAAAGGTGTCTTGCATAGACTTCCACAGGTCTCGGTCTTGCGCCGCCTGAATCCAGCGGCTCGCTTTCGTCGTTCCACCTAGAGGGGGTCTGCCAACATTGCGCTTCCCGGTGCGGAGTCGCCCCTCCACTCAGAGTAAGTATTACTAATAATTACTCTGAGCCCCTCCAGCACCTTGGGACCCCAACCACCATCAGCTCTTCGAAATATAACATAGTAATATATATTATAATAAATAATAATACATCGACAAACATCTATGCCTATTTTTATACATAATATATACCTACCTAGCTAATTTACAAACAGCCTGATAAAAAATCCGAATAATCAAAAACAAAAAGTTTTATTCAAATGGACATTTACAAGCTCTTTTAAAGCTTAACATAGACGATCGCTACTCAACTGAGACCGATTTTTATCTGACCATCTTTGGACGATGAAAAACAGAGCCCGATTTTATGCCTTTTTAATGCATACTACAATCTGCAGATTTCAATTTACCTATCAAAAAGCGGATCTAGTCAACGAGAGCCTATTTTACTTGCATTGTGCTGGTTTGGCACCAAAGAAAAGTCATAAACCAAGAAAAGAAGAAGAAGAATGTTCGATACTTCAGTCGCTATTTGTACAGGATTACTTATATTAATAAAAACCGGCCAAGTGCGTGTCGGGCCACGCGCAGTGTAGGGTTCCGTAGTTGAAAGTCTCAAATATTATTGCTGACCTAGGATAGTGCTTTTACTTATATATGAATATTGAATACATTTTGAGTTCCATGGTTTAAATACTATAATATACTACAAAATATGCAACTTACACTACGTGTAATGCCTAACTTAGAAAAAACAGATATAACTCCTTAACTAATGAATCCTACTTAGCCGTGATAGTTTTCCTTTAAAATTCGTTATATATACTACTGTTGTGAATTTTTTCTTGAATTATATATACAACCATTTAGCTGGCAGAGGGGGGGGGGGGGCACTTGACTCTAATAAAATTTAGCACTTTAAAATATCATATTTCACAAACGAATCCCTGAATTGAAAAATGGTGTTCCTACACCCACAATATTTTTGAAAGACCTATTCAACGACACCCCACACTATAGGATAGACGAGAAAAAAAAATTCATCCCCACTTTACATGTAGGTGAGGTACCCTAAAAAAATTATTTTTCACAATTTTATTTCACCACTTTGTCGGCGTGATTGATATTTATACCCTTGTCAAATTACAGATTTCTAGTAAAAATAGTCTCTGAGCTAAACCGCGGACGGACGGACAGACGGACAGACGGCCGGACATGGCGAAACTATAAGGGTTCCTTGTTTACTACGGAACCCTAAAAAGGAACTGAAAAGCTTTTCATTAAACAAGTGCTTTGGAATCGTCAAGTGAATGTTTAAAATAATGCATACTATTAAGTCGAGACTTTTTCGGTTGTCTGCGTAACCTCTTAACGTCTACACCAATAAAAAGCTCTTAGCCGATTTGTAAATTTTTAAATGCAATACAAAAACTATTGCCGTATTCAATTATAAATTTTCAAAGAGTTGTTTATCAATTAGCCGTCAGTCATAGCAAAGCTTGTTTTTTTTTAAACAAAGCGGATCTATTGATTGGTTAAATAGGTACCGTTGGTAATAACTAGGGATTCACTGACAGGGTTTTTGCCGATACCATACCGATACTGACATTATAAAAAAAGTATCGACGATATTGATATCGAGACAGATACAGTTAGTGAATTTTCTATATAAAACGTTACTGAAACAATGAAACTTTTCATTCATCAATTCATTCATTTCAATTTTCAACCCATCGCTTGCCGACAACTGGGCACAGGTCTCCTTTCAAATCAGAAGGCTCTCAGAATAGTGTAAGCCATAGTACAGTTTAGGTTACATAGTATAGGTTTAGCAATGCCCCTTTTTTAGGGTTCCGTAGTAAACAAGGAACCCTTATAGTTTCGCCATGTCCGTCCGTCTGTCCGTCCGTCCGCGGTTTAGCACAGACTATTGGTACTAGAAAACTAATTTGCCAAGGGTATGAAATAAATATTAAAAGTAGTATATTATATTATAGTATATCATAGTATTTAAACCATGGAACTCAAAATATATTCAATATTCATAAATAAAATAAAAGCACTATCCTAGGTCAGTAATAATATTTGTGACTTGCAACTGCGGAACCCTACACCGCGCATGCCCCGACACGCACTTGGCCGGTTTTTTACAAAATATTTTTCATCAACCAATAGAAGTCCAGTGTGGAAATATAATTTTTTTAAATTTATATTAAAGTTTACTTTAATAGTAAGTATTTTCATTTTGTAAGTCGGTTTGGCTGAGTCCTATTGTTGCAAATAATCTGAAAGATTCAGATCTGAAATTTTGTATTATCGACGTCTCAGCAACTTAATATTGCCAGTTCCGATATATCGGAAAAACCGTAATATTACCGATATATCGGTATCGTATTAGTACATCCCTAGTAATAATTACCTGTAACCCGCAATCGGGGGTCACTGACTTGGGTTTATTGTTAGCAGACTCTAATTGATCACTTCACACAATTTAACACGTGCTCAAAATAAATCCACAAACTAGATATTAGATATGATACTAAAACTGATCGCACATAGGTACAATCAATGTCAAAATTCTGATTGAGGGTTTTGAGGGTTACAACCCTTACGCAAAAATAAGTCTTTTTAAGCTATTGCATAGCTTTTATCGCGGGCTTTGAACTAGGACAAACAGTTTGAGCGCGGCGACCGAATCAAGAAATTCCGTAACAAAAAAAAACCTAACACCGTCGTTCAGTAAGCGTTCAACATTTTAGAGGTTCACATTTAGCTCTGTTTGGCGCAGTGGGCGAACGGCCGCTTTCTTTAGATGTCGCAGGTTCGAATCTCACTCGCGAAGTAGTGACAGTGCGCTTTTCTTGTTTGTTTGTTTTTTAATTATTTTTTGGCATAATTTTTATTATGCAAAAAAAAATTACATAAATATTATAATTGCATAAGTTGATAAAAAATGCTATGCAATAGCTTTATCGCGGCAGTCCCCGAGTGCCACTTAACTTTTTTTCGAACCAAGTAGATTTCATAAGGATGTAGACATCTAAGAACCGATAGCTTAGAATATTTTCAAAGCACGCAGAAAGTCTTTCACCCAGTTGCAGGCTTGTGTCAAAGTTGCTTAACTAGCACATAAAGTAGTGTTGCTACACGAACATGAGTTAATTTTCGATAGTGTAAGTGTGGGTTAATTATGTTGATGACGTTATCCGAACTTCTTTGCCGGGTCCTATGCGGTCGGCAGGTATTTACTAGGTACGCTTTTCTTCTAAATTTCTTCTTCAGTGTCATTTGACACAAAAAAAAAATTAAGTGGCACTCGGGGACTGCCGCGGTAATATTGGCTATTGCATAGCATTTTTTATCAACTTATGCAAATATAATATACATATAATAAAAATTATGCAAAAAAATAATTAAAAAACAAAAAAACAAGAAAAGCGCACTGTCACTACTTCGCGAGTGAGATTCGAACCTGCGACATCTAAAGAAAGCGGTCGCTCGCCCACTGCGCTAAACAGATCTACTTGTGAACCTCTAAAATGTTGAACGCTTACTGAACGACGGTGTTAGGTTTGTTTTCGTAACGGAATTTCTTGATTCGGTCGCCGCGCTCAAACTGTTTGTCCTAGTTCAAAGCCCGCGATAAAAGCTATGCAATAGCTTGATAAAATTGACACTTATAATAACACAAAGAGACGCGCCAGTTCACCACTTTGTGCTTTGCGGAACCTTAAGAGTGGGTGTGCGCTCGTTAACAGTAAACAGATTTGATTTTTACAGTAGTAGATCAAGTTTCAACTATCCGAAAAAAAAAACACGCAAGAATTACATCATACTGCCAAGGGACGTGTTTGGGCAAAAACATAAAATGATGAAATTTGTTCGATAATAAAAAATCGCGAAGTTAGGTCTAATTTTTAACCAATATTCATTTATTTTCAATGTGTTGCATATTAGAGAGCCAAAATTTTTACATTAAATTCCGATTGATATTATCAAGAGAGTAGCCTAGTAAATTGAAAAGAAAATGAATATTTTACGAGTTACAAAGTATTTGGCGCTTACTACACTCCTGTTCCGCGCAAAACGCTTTCTTTTGTCGCGCCTCACATGAGGTTGTGGCTATGTTTTATCTCATCGCGAAATCTGATTTATTTTTGGGGTTACACGCGCTCTGAATGTGCGTTGCGTTCGGTACGTGCGACTCGCCCTGTGATGAGCGATCGCTCGGTGTAAAGGGAAAGGTTATTTATCGTTTTTGAGATTTGTGTAATAGCAATTTGTGAATTAACTAGCTTTTGCCTAGAGCTTTTCTTGCATGGTTTCACTTATCTGCAAAGTGAATCTACGAGTCTACGAAATCTACGAGTAATTATACTCCATATCAGATTTTTTGACAGAGATCAGACGGCTCTACGTGCTCTCTGAGGCATGATATCTCTAGGGCGACATACCGCCAACTTCCTAACTTCGGGCCTAACTAAACCTATAGGTACTAACCGGGCTAGTGCTGACAATATCTTGACAGAGGGTACTCTTTGGCCTCGACCCGGGATTCGAACCCAGGACCTCTTTATCCGCAGTTGTACTTACTAACCAGTAACCACTAAAGTAACGAGACAATTATGAAGGTCTGTAGTCTGTATCATCAAAGTAAAATGTACCATAATAGTATTGAATTAGAGCTCAATTTCGTGTATGTATTCTTATAGGTATACGTATAAGAAAACGCTCCAATTTCATTTGTGACCTTAAATCAATACTCTTATGGTTCATTTTACTTTGATGCTCATCATCATCGTTGACTTTTACGATCAAACGAATTAAAACTAGGACTAAGCGTACTGATAGATAGTTGAAAAGAGTACATTTTCCCAGATTCGCTTATCCTAGCTTTCTGCTTTCTAAAACATCTAGGTCTGTAGCCGGGGAAACGACCTTTTTGTTCATCAGGCGTGCATATCTTTCTTGTAGTTGGTTCAAAGGTAATTTCTAACCAAAAGGAGTTTGGGTTGTAAGGTAATAGGTAGGTACATCTTGTTTACAGCGTGATCAATTATTGTGTGATGATGACCAATGAGCATCCACTGAACCATGTAGAGCGGATGTATCGATTAAGTAAGTAGGATGTAGACTATTCTAATCCTAAGGGTATATAGCTTTAACGAAGTTAGGGACAATCCTTTGTGATACATGCAATATGTGTTGTAACTTGTCAGTATAGGTGTGTAAGCTAGTTTTTGCCCACCTATGTCACTGAATAAGTTCGTGGTTTTCAATTACATTCTTCATCATTCAGCATTAGCAACCCATCAACGGCTCACTACTGAGCTCAGGTCTCCTCTCAGAGAAGGGTTATAGGCCACCACGCTGGCCCAATGCGAATTGGCGGACTTCACACACCTTCAAGAACATTATGAAAAACCCTCAGGTGTGCAGGTTTCCTCACGATGTTTTCCTTCACCGTTGAAGCAAGTGATATTTAATTGCTTAGGTAAACGCATTTGACTCCGAAAAGTCAGAGGTGCGTACCCGGGATCGAACCTGCGATCCCCCGAATAGGAGACCACAGTCCTAACCACTAGGCTATCACTGCTTGCAATTAAAATTGCTTTCAATTACTTTATCCGCGCAAAAACAACGTCGATATTTTGCTGTGTTGCTGGCTGCTGCGTAATTGAAGGACGAACCCAAAGATTACTCATCTCAGATTGTATTTATACCTACACAATTCATTTTGTTGTAACAGCACATAGAGGAGTCGTGGGTAAAACCTAGGAAATAAATTTTCACTTATACGCACACGCGGCTATTATTAAGACATATTCAAGTGTCATTACTTAATTAAAGAAATACCGATACCACCGCAACGTTTACACATAATTATATACCTAAAGAGTTGCGCAGGCTAATAAATTTTCCCGCAATGTCGGCTCAATTGCCATAATATACCATTGAAAAGGTTACGACGAAAAAACCTTGACGGACGAGATGTGTTCACACTTGACCAGTTTTGCCTCTCAATTCGCGAGCCCAATAGTGCGTAAATAACGACTGGTGGGGCCAAGAATCTCGATTTGAGTAGGATGTTCCATTTAGTGCCAATTTACTACAGCCGAGTAACGTTCAACCGAGGATATTTGATGTTTTGGCGGATTTTCAATACAAAAACTGTCAAAAAGTACAATTTGTTCCTCATTTAAATGTTAAACAGCAATGGTTTTACTATTCGTCGCGCTTTAGAATGCTTTAGGGGGCGAATTCGTCTGCCTGGAGTTAGATTTTTAAAAATCCCGCGGAACCCTCTGTTTTTACTTGACGTAGGCTACCCTACGTCACTCTCCAAGTAACTACTCCAATTCCCATGCAAAAAGTCGTGTCGATCCGTCGCTCCGTTGCTGTCTCATTGAAGGAAAATTCTCGAAACAAACACACTTTCGCATTTATATTATTAAGGATATAAAGATATTTTTTTGTTTGTTTTCATAGTCATTGATAGATCTTTTGTCCTGTTTTTTCATCTTTTAACATGGCGGCTCTTAATCTGCTACACTCACATTATAAAGGGCGTTCACACTATTTTCTCGACTCTAACGTGAAAGTTACATTAAGTGGGTTACAAAAATATGTCTATGTCTACGACAGTACCATATTACACAACTGTTTGTACAGGTGTTAATGCAAAATGCAGTGTGTTAACTATGGCTTTTAAATAGCTTTTTTGTAAAAAAAAAAAAACATATAAATTCTTATCAGAGGGTTTTAGGTTGCACCTAAGTAATGCTACCTTTATGTTTGTGCCTATGTTAGACCATTCAAGTGCCTATAGGTATGTATATAAGTAAGAACACGTCAAGGAATAGGTAGGTATGCAAATTAGTGTGTTACACAGTAATTAAGTTAATGTTGATTCTGTGAAAATGTTCCAACAGCATAAAAAAAGCTTATACTTAATAACGTTTTTCCGATAGCTATATCATTACAGAACTTGAATCTAGTTCGTATGAAAGTTACATAGAGATTGTACAAAAATCCCTTGACCCTGTGGTTTGTCTTTCAATCATGGCGCACCGGAGCTCTTTTTTGCATGAGTAACCTGTAGAGTGACATTTTAAAAGTAAAAGTATAAGTACAAATTTATGTTTATCTACGTAAAATACCGTAACCGTGTGTTGAAGTCACGTTTTTAAATTCCGTAAACTTTTTTTATTTATAGACACTTGCATAAGCTTACATTATCTTTTAAATCCTTACTTGTACTAATATTATAAATGCGAAAGTGTGTTGTTTGTTGGTTTTTGATTTGTTGGTTTATCCTTCAATCACGCCGCAACAGAGCTATGGATTGACATGACTTTTGCATGGATATAGTTGAGGAGGAGGAGAGTGACATAGCTACTTTTATCCCGGAAAAAATTGTTTTTGGATTCACGAGGGATTTTAAAAGCTGTAATCCACGCGGACGAAGCCTAGTTACAAATATAAAAAGAATCCGCAGTTTTTAGCAAACTATAAAACACAGTAAAGCCTTGACTCGAGGCGGAACGATTTCTTTGATCCCATGAGGATGGGATTTCCTCTGAGATTGATTTTCCTCCATACTTTCATTATTCAATAACGGAGGGACGAGCAGTGGGGAGAGTTTGTGAACTTATTAAATTAAAAAAGCTTGATAGCCAAGATTTTATTATAAGCACTAATAGTAAGTGGAATTAGCTTTGTAAAAATCTCGCTAGGTTCTCTGTTTTTCCGAGATAAAATGTAGCCTACGGACTGGTTGAGTATGGTTATCTTCAAGTACTCAACTATACTACTAACTACTAAGTATCGTGAACTAAGTTGGGGAGTACCTTAATGATCATAATCTCAATTAATTTGTCAATTAAAAAAATTTTTAAATTGTTTTTTATGATCTTTAAAATAATCTATCTATCTAATACCTTTAAACGAGCAATTCTTGTATCTTCTTCTTCTTCTTTATCAACCGATAGACGTCCACTGCTGGACAAAGGTCTCTTGCATGGACTTCCACAGGCCTCGGTCTTGCGCCGCCTGCGTTCGGTCCACCTGGTGGGGGGTCTGCCAACACTGCGCTTCCCGGTGCGGGGTCGCCACTCCAGCACCTTGGGACCCCAACGACCATCAGCTCTTCGAACTATGTGCCCCGCCCATTTCCACTTCAGTATCGCGACTCGCTTAGCTATGTCGGTGACTCTGGTTCTCCTACGGATCTCCTCATTTCTGATTCGATCCCGCAGGGACACTCCGAGCATAGCTCTCTCCATCGCCCGCTGAGCGGTCCTGAGCCTACTTATGAGGCCCTTAGTTAGCGACCATGTCTCGGATCCGTAAGTCATCACTGGCAACACGCACTGTTCGAAGACTTTAGTCTTCAGGCACTGAGGAATTTTGGACGAGAAGACATCTCGGAGCTTCCCGAACGCTGCCCAGCCGAGTTGGATTCGGCGGTTGATCTCTTTCTCGAAATTGGACCTACCTAGCTGGACTGTGTGTCCCAGGTAAATATACTCGTCGACAATTTCGAGTGCAGAGTTCTCAACAATTACTGGGTGGAGCGGTGCATGAGCATTGGACATGATTTTCGTCTTGCTCATGTTCATTTTCAGGCCCACCTGTTGAGAAACCCTGCTGAGATCATTGAGCATTGTATTGAGGTCTCTCAGAGTCTCTGCCATGACTACTATGTCATCGGCAAATCGCAGGTGAGTGATGTACTCGCCGTTTATGTTGATGCCAAGCCTGTTCCAATCCAGAAGCTTAAAGACGTCCTCCAACGCAGCGGTAAAGAGCTTCGGGGAGATAACGTCTCCCTGTCGCACTCCACGCTGCAAGTGGATTGCCCTCGTAGTCTGGTCCTGTATACGTACTGACATTGTGGCGTTTTCATACAAGCACTTCAACACTTGGATATACCGGTAGTCAATCCGGCATCTCTGCAGCGACCTCAACACAGCCCAAGTTTCCACCGAATCGAAGGCTTTCTCATAGTCCACAAACGCTAAGCAAAGTGGCCGGTTATACTCTTCTGTCTTTTGTATAACCTGCCGCAGCGTATGAATGTGATCTATGGTACCAAAGCCTTTTCGGAATCCGGCTTGTTCGGGAGGCTGGAAGTCGTCAAACCTACGAGCGAGACGATTCGTAATGACTCTCGAGAACAACTTATAAACATGACTCAACAACGAGATGGGTCTATAATTCTTCAACAAGGTATTATCACCCTTTTTGAAGAACAGAACCACCACGCTCCTGTGCCATGCTTCCGGCGTTGTGCCCTCGTGGATGACGGAATTGAACAATCGCTGAAAGATCTTAAGTACCGGTTTTCCACCCGCTTTCAGGAGTTCCGCAGTGATTCCGTCATCACCTGGCGCCTTGTTGTCCTTAAGCTGTTTGAGAGCCATTCTAATCTCGTATAGGCTGACGTCCGGGATATCTTCGGTATAGTGTCGGGTCAGTTTGGCTCTGGGATCTTTCGCCAGATCTTCAATAGGTTTTTGTGTCGTGGTATATAACTGTCCATAGAACTTCTCAACCTCTCCCAAAACCTCAGGTCGAGAAGAGACGAGACGGCCGTCATCAGTTTTCAGCCGCGTCAACTGGCTCTGTCCGATAGACAGATCTCTCGCGAACACTTTTGAGCCTTTGTTCCGCTCAATGGTATCTTTAATACACTTGGTATTAAAGACACGGAGGTCGCGAGTTTGTGCTTTAGAGATCTGCCTATTAATCCGCCGGTAGGCAGCCGCGTCTGCCGATGACTGCAGCCTCATCTCTTGTCTCTCCTTCATTAGCTTGAGAGTATGGTCAGAGAACTTTTCGGTTCTTTTCCTGCGGTGGGTCTTAAAGAATTTAGACCCCACAGTATGAACAGTTTCCACGAACCTGTTGTTTAGATCGTCCACAGAAACGCAGTCTGCTAGGCACTCGAATCGGTTCTGCAGTTCGAGTTGGAAGTTTTCGGGATTTTGGATATGAGCACGAGAAGGTTGGAGAGTGGACTTCACCAGTCTGGCCCTTTCCAGCTTCACATTAATATTCAACGTGCCTCTTACCATCCGGTGATCGCTACCGGATTTACCGAATTCTTGTATATTATATATATAATCTGAATCTCGGAAACGGCTCCAACGATTTTCATGACATTTAGTACGCAGGGGGTTTCGGGGGCGATTAATCGATCTACTTAGGTTTCATTTTTAGAAAAGGTCGTTTTATCCATGTTTTCAGGCAATGAAAATCCCCTTACAAAATCATTAGTATAAAGTCCCGATAGCTCGGGAAATCGGGCGGTCCCGAATAAGACCCCGGTTCGAGTCCAGACGATTATATTATTTTCCCCTATTATTATTATATTATTTTTATTTTTTTTTTAATATATAATTTCCAAAAAACACGATTTACCAAAAAAAAAAAATACCGAGCAAAGCTCGGTCACCCGGATATAATTCTTTAATTATGAATTATAAATATGTAATAAGGACATAGTATTAAAAACTATGACATTGTTTTAAATGACAATATATGTGTGACTTTAACATTATCATATTATAGTTTATTCTAATTATATTACTTTTTCAATATTTATACGCCATATTATTGGCTGGATGTATACGGAACCAAACAATTATTACTGTAACAGCTGTTGTACCGACATTTTGATGGATAAAGTGTTAAATAGATATTATTATGCGTATACATTTAGACTCTCACACCCGCGTATTATTATTATTATATCTTTGCAATTATTATTAGATATTATTATATCTTTGCAAAAAATCAGATCGATCCGTTGTTACGTTGCTGCGTTATTGAAGGACAAACTAACAAACAAACAGATTTTCGCATTTATAATATTAGTAAGGACTTTACTAATATTAGTACTAATTTTAGTAGTAGGTACTTTATACACACGAGGGATTTTTGGTCTCGTCGACTTAGGTACGTATATGATTTTAATATACCGTGTACAACAGGCTTTGCTCTCGATAAAAGTTTGATCCCTAATCTAAAGCTTCTCTTCTTCTTTGTCAAACGATAGAACTCAGACACACTGTGGGTGTGGATACAGCCATTGGATCCAGCAGACCGATTCTGTAAAAGCAGCATCAATCATTGTTACAGGTTCAATTGTCGTGATTGGCTGATTTTATCGCGTTCTTTCTGCAACAATGCATTTTAGCCAATAGCGAGTGAGTATCAGCCCATCAGAGGCGATTGCAATCGTAAGGCGACGTTTTCGCACAGGGGAATCGCCGCGCGATGTGCGGTGCGTCGCTCACTCGCTCTCTCTCGCCCTCATACCTTGGCCATATCGCGCGACGGCTCGCGCGACACGCCGAACCGCGCGCCGCGCGGCGATTCGCCTGTGCGAAAACGTCGCCTTACACTGTAGCAACCATTTTTAGAGAATCGCACTGCAAGTCTCTTGCAGGGACGTACATCTCCGTTTTGCGCCCCTTGAATCTAGTAGCTTACTGCCAGTTGTAACACCTTTGATGTCCACCTAGACTAGGGGGTCTGCCAAGCTGCGCTTTCCCTAGAGACCCTAACGTAACATAAGCTTTGTAGAGCTATGACATTTTTTTGGACAACTAAAAGGGGTACGGTACTGCAAACTAGGAAGATTCCTGTCGACGGTAGATAAGCCAGGACAAGCATAGAATAGAATAGAATGGAATAGAATAGAATAGAAATATTTTTGTTATTCAAATAAGCGTTTTTAAAAAGTGCTCTTGAATCGTCGATTTCGGAATGCCCTTCCTGCCGAGAAGAACCAGCAAGAAACTCGGCGGTTGCTCTTTTTAAAACAAGGTTACAGTACAATAGACACTATGC
This sequence comes from Oeneis ivallda, assembly GCA_029955525.1. Lineage (NCBI taxonomy): Eukaryota > Metazoa > Arthropoda > Insecta > Lepidoptera > Nymphalidae > Oeneis > Oeneis ivallda. The sequence goes on along the minus strand of JARPMR010000018.1, from coordinate 15,035,207 downwards.
TATGTATCCAGTGATTCCACAATGAGGGGAAGTTCCAAAAATGCATACTACTCGTACTTACAATTATTCAATACATATTTAGATGGGCAGACAGAAAGTAGCCCCATTCCCGCCGGCTCAAGATTGTAATCTGTGGCAACTGGCAATACTTCAAAGAGACCTTTGTCCTGCATTTGACCTCCATCGGTAGAGACAACTACGAAGCTAAGATACGCAAAATATCTGAAATTAATTTTCATTTATTCGCCGACACTCCAATCGAACTACTCAGCCTCGCACACCATTTCACAATCGCTGCCACGTTCGATTTAATTGAACGTCTTATTTATTTGTTGAGGTATAACAAACACCATACCACGTACACTTACCTAACTGAGCTTTGATATTACAAAATCACGGGTAAACAATGGAATTTTGTATCGATGGCTGGCGCAGTGCGTGGGCTTGACTAATGAACCGAAGCACATGCCTTACTAGGTACGGGGCCTATTTTCGTCACCAAACACATGTTTGTATGGCCTACGAAGTGGTTTCTTTGTACTCACAAATATAATGGGTATTCAGAGTAAAAGATTCCGCCCACTGATATACCACATAAGTTGTAAGTCACAGAGCTATTGGCGGAATGTAGGCTGTGGCTGGTACTTAAATCGGAAGCAATGCAAGGCACCTTTGCTTACGGTTTTATTAAAAAACAAACACTGAGTAGTACCTACCTAGGGAATAAATTTTTGATATTTAAGTCTAATGAAAATTAACTTATTTATTCAGTTGGTAGGTGTTTGAAACCTGTTGCGGGATTAGGTATCTGAAAAGGATTCCTACACTCCAGTGTGAAGATCGCAACATTCGACACTCTCCTGCTATTGGCTAAAATGCATTTTATAGCGAGAACACCATAAAGGAGATTGGCGAATTTTGACCCAGCATTTTTAAAAACCGTTCAGATTCAGAAATCATTTAATTTCAATTAATATTTTTCAGAGTATTTTTCTGTGTAAACCCGATATTTTTAGAAGATGGGGATCAAAAATATAATTATTCACATTAGTATGTGGCAACCGACCTTCTTCGTAGCAGGCCGCTTTCCTAGTTCCTGGCCGCTGTATTCGTGGAGAAAACTTTGGTGTTTGAATTTTAAAATAGGAATCTATTTTGTAGGAAAGCTGTCAGAGGTATCGTTGACTGATTCGCGATCCATCACTTATATTATTACGTTCAAGTCGGAAGGCCGTTCTCAGGCTTGTTGATTGAGCCGGCCTCCTAGTTACGTTATTATTATTAATATAATTCAAGTCTCCACCACGTAAACACCTAACAGCTTTCCAGTGACGATCTTATGTAATAACTTATTAAGCCAATACACAGTGCAAAGTTTGATGTGTTTGATTGAAGGAATAGGAGATCTAGTAATAATCCTGGAATAGTCAACATCTTGTGGTCTAGAGTTTCCCACATTTGGTGACCCCGACGTGATTTTAAATAACCGTTTCATGGCAATGCAAGTGAATATCTTTTTTCTCCCAACTTTATTTGATAGACTTTGATGAACTTTTTTGTTAGACTGGTTTACTAGAACAAGCATGAGAAGTTTGATTCGTGAACGTGAGCTTGAGGCTCACGGTTCAGTTTGTCTGGGTCAGAAACTCTATGGAATTCGCCAATCTCCTTTAGCCAATCGCCGCAATTGACATTTTAACGATGCAGCTTTGCCCAATCGATCAGCAGATAATAATAATATACCTATTTGTTTTATTGACTTATACTAGATATGAGAAATCTAACTCGGTCTGTCTACTTGTTTGTTTGACGGCCTGAAACTCTTTACATCGCGGAACCGATTTCGATCATGGCAAGGAGAAAGCTTAGTAATATAAGATAAGCTTATCAGTAATATAAGAGTTGCATTTTCGCGCTGTACATAATTATGCATTATATTACAAAAACATTTATGGGGTTTAAATTTAAGCTTGATTAAGTACCTAATGGTGGGGAAAATAATACCTACGTGTAAGATTACTTCTATAGATTTTGCTGAACCGATTCAATGTTCAAACAATGACGTCCCACGAAAATTGAGAGGACGTGGGAGGGAGAGCATTGGTGACAGGCGACAGCTCTCAGATAATACGATTTCACAATGAACATTGAAAACCATAGGTAAGTACTAAGTATGTACAATGTTTACAAAATATATTCTGATTGATGTTAAGATGTGCCGTATGTGTTGCCGTGACGTGGTGACGGCAGATCAGAATACAGTTGTCACCACCGCTCCTCTTCCCGCGGGTGCTGTACGAGGCGACTAAGGGAATATAACGGAGAACGGGCAGCAGCGTCCTCTGTGCTAGTACTACCATCTACTGCGATCACCAACCCGTGTGCCCCGCGTGGTGATTATGGGCAAACCCTCCCCTTGGGAGAGGCCTTTAGTCCAGCAGTGGACTGTTATAGGCTATTGATGATGATGATGATGTTAAGATTGAGATTTCGCCTTTGGGTCAGAAAACATCCTTAGATAGCCAACTTTATCGATTCTTATTAAAAGTCTAACATAATAATACATTGTTATAGAAAAGGTAGAGTCTTAATAATATAAGGAGAGCCGATAAAGATGGCAATCCAAGGTAGTTCCATGTATATAGAGGGTATAGTTCTATAACTCAGTCGAAATTTCAAAATTTCGAAATAGGTCTCAATAATTCAAAACATACTGAATTATCTTGGGTGAGGCACGGAAAGTCCTTTGATATACCTACTAATAAATCATCACAACTCTCAGAAAATTACATTAATACAATATACAACCAAATTTAGTAAATCAACCCCTAATTTCCAAGAAATGACTCAACAGAATACTTAAGATGTTTCGTAGACACCAACAGTTATAGCTAGTTTGTTAGATACATGGGTGTCTGAGAATAAACTTAGAAACATCGGTATCTATCATAGCAATGAACCCTAACCGAGGTTGGGAAACTCCGTTAATACTACGAAACCATATTACGAAGTCGTAAATAAATGTTTGGCTGGTAGTTAAACTTCTCAAAGTGTCGATATAAGTGGACTTTGGGAACAGTTAACGAGGTGTCAAATTCGTGGTTAAGTATAATATGTACATATTTGCATAAGTATTCTTTGTGGTTTTGTGTTTTATATGGTTTTTCATTAAAATAGATATGAGTAGGCACAGATGGACGGGAAATGTATCAAGTTGTTTGATGCATAAATGCTATACCTACGTGTATGTCATCACATTAACGATCATAGAACGGTTTCAGATTAGCATTTTTTCGGCGCGTATAAGCTTGTTTTTTGTAGTGCGTATAGGCGTGTATACGCACGTCCTTTGCCACACGCGCAACTCTTACGAGCGTTGGCGTGCTTATAAGCTCGACGACGCGACCCGAGGTCGTTCGAGCCACCGCCGCGCAATACGAGCGTATGCGCCCAAAAAAATACGCTAGTCTGAAATCAGTGTAAAAACGCAATGTGTATAAAAGAGCAGCTGCTGAGTTTTTCGCCGGCTCTTCTCAGCAGAATCTGCTTGATTTATCATAAGAGCCACAAGTTCTTCGTATTTATCAACCGCTCAACAATTCTATCGCGCCGCCTGTATCAAGCGGTTCCCTGCAACTCGTCTGATGTCGTCGGTCCACCTAACAGGGGGTCTGTCAACACAGTGCTTTTTTGTACGAGGCCACTACTCCAGCAACTTTGGACCCCAACGACCATCAGTTCTTATAACTGTATTTATGCCCCGCCGATTGTCACTTTAGGTGCTCGATCACGATAAGCTAAGTCTGTAACTCTGGTTCTCCTACGGATCTCCTCATTACTGATATTTGATCTCGCAGGGATACTCCGAGCATAGCTCTCTCCACCTCTCTCACCCGCTGTGTGACCCTGAGAAAACCTTGAATGAGAAGTAGCCACAAGTTAATGTTAGTAGGTATAATATTATTGATGTAAGCGCCAACGTCTAATTTCACCAACATCGAGTGACGTTTATGCGAGGAATAAATTGGGCGTTCTGACAGTTTTTGTGTTGAAAACTATAAAATTTTTGCTCGGAAAAGACTAATTTTACGTGGGTGAAGAGGTAATCATAATTTAGTTCTTTCTTTTATTTTTGTTGCGTCCATACGTCGTTACGCACCAAGAATACCCCTATACTTAATAATAAATAATAGTAATAAAAAAGTAATAGTGGTAATCTGCTAGCAGTTGACTTGATCGTGCACAACAAATCCTTTAAAAGGTAACAACTTCTGTAATCCGCAAATAGGTACACGGTCAACAATTAGGTTCGACTTAATAGGGATTAGATTTGTGCAGTCGTGCTGTACTTGATGACTGCTTACTGGGAGGAATTTATGTGTAACAGTCTATGTGCGTATGTTTTTGTGTTTGACGGTTCATCGATTCTCTCATTATTGCCAAACTATTATCATTCATTGGCCTAAGTGATACTTTCCCGGGGGATACATCTAGTGTAGGGTAGTAACTTATATGTATGAACCGTTGTGAGATAGTCTAAAAATGATTGCACCATTGGAATTGTAATGATTGCAACCACTTCAGATTATCTGAATTTCTCTTCTCTCCCCTTCCCTTCATCCTGAGCATTGTCTTCGCAAGTAAGCGATAACCGCCCATTTTGCGTGATTCCTCTAATACGGCTCCCCGCCGGATCACTTTAGTATCCGAGCAGGCCAATGTACTTATCTTTGTCGTTGGTCAGATACAACTTTGCATTGGCTGAATTTATGGCATTCTTGTGGCACCAGTGCATTTGAACCACTAGTGTGAGAGTCATCATCAGCAACCCATCAACAGGCAACAGGCAGGTCTCACCTCAGAGAAGGGTTATAGGTCAAAGTACACCATGCTGGCCCAATGCAAGTTGGCAGACTGCACACACCTTTGAGAACATTATGAAGAACTCTCAGGTGTGCAGGTTTCTTCGTGATGTTTTCCTTCAACTTTGAAGCATGTGATATTTAACTTCTTAAACGCAGGAAACTTAAAAAAGCCACAGGTGCGTGCCCGGGATCGAACCTGCGATCCCCCGAATAGGAGACCGCAGTACTCACCACTAGGCTGCCAAAATATGGATCCGTACTCTCTCACTGCTTCAGTGAGAGAGTACGGATCCATATTTTGGCAGATTACCGTAACTTATACATGAAAACGTACATTCATGATCGGTATACCTAGTCGAGTTAAAACCGTTAGGTACCTAACCACATATAAGACCTAAAGCCAATCCGCTTTAAAAGGTATCGTAATCCTCAAGCGGTTTGCAATTAGGCCCGTGTATCCCGTCTCGGGGATTAATAGAAAGCACTTCGTTTAAGCAAATCCTATTAGAAATCGTCGATCAACCGTGGATGTCTATTCCACAGCTATGAATAATTGCCTATGTCATTCTCCACGCTTCCTTGTTTCATAAGCTTTATCGTACTTGGATTGTATCTCTGAATCTTATTTCTCTTTGCCTTGGGTCAGGACCTTATGGTAGGGGGTTTCTCAGGGGGATCTCAGATCAGTTAAACACGTAACTGTTCTGAGATTTCGACTTCTTGTTCTTCGACAACTAAAAATTATTATCTATTCTCTAAAAATGATTGCATGCAAATATTGATGATCGCAATGACCTCTGAATAGGTGGTACTCTTCCGCTATTGGTTAAAATGTTTTTCTTTGTTTATTATTGCAGAAAGAACGCGATAAATTCAGCCACTTTTCAAATTCACAGCTTTTATAGAATCGACATACTGATAGACTTACCCAAAAAAAATTTTTTTTTTACTTTGACGTTTTATAAACGTATCTCTGCAATCATCATAATCATTTATAAATAATGGTAAGTGAAAACACTAAAAAGCCAATGTATATTTATAGAGGTAGGGTCTAATTGAAGACTGAGTGACTAACAGCCGTTTGAATTTATAGAAAGCAGTTTCCTATGCAAATCATCCTGGAGATTGTCGATCAGACAAAATAAGTTTATTTCAGGAGGATGAATAATCGCCCGCTGTCATGCCTTGCTCCCACGTTTGTGTTTGTAACGAGTCATTATTATTGTTGTTACAAGGCCTGAGTCACTGTAGATACAGACGACGTAAAAAATAGGAGAAAAAACACGCCGCAAATTGGCACGTGTTTTCCTCCCATACATTCTTACAATACCGACCTATGTCCCTAATCTATATATATAAAAGAAAGTGGTGTTAGTCACACTATTTATAACTCAAGAACGGATGAACCGATTTGGCTGAAAATTGGTGGAGAGGTAGCTTAGAACCAGGAGACCGACATAGGATACTTTTTATCCCGTTCGACCGCGTTTCCATCATGTCACTATAAAACGTGGTATAACAAAAACGCATCTGACATGGAATAACAAAACGCAAATGACAGTGGAATAACAAAACGTAAATGACAGCTAAACGTAATTTTGTCTTTGGTTAAGTATGGTAAAAAATTTGACAATTATAAAAAGTGTTATAAAGCATTACTGATATTATAAATGCGAAAGTGTGTTTGTTTGTTGGTTTTTCCTTCAATCACGTCGCAACAGAGCAGCGGATTGATGCGATTTTTTGCATGGGTATAGTAATGGATGTAGTAGTGGTTCCTCAGACCGGGAGAGCTACTTTTTATCTCGGATAATGAAAGAGTTCCCGCGGGATTTTTAAAAACTAAATCCATGCGGACGAAGTCGCGGGCATCAGCTAGTACTCAATATTTTTGGTTTGAACAACACTAGCTGATGCTTTAATTTGAAGTTTGTATGAAAGTCCGTCATTTTTAGGGTTCCGTACCCAAAGGGTACCAACGGGACCCTATTACTAAGCCTACGCTGTCCGTCCGTCCGTCCGTCCGTCCGTCCGTCCGTCTGTCAGCGGGCTGTATCTCGTAAACCGTAATAGATAGACAGATGAAATTTTCACATATCATGTATTTCTATTGCCGCTATAACAACAAATAATAAAAATTAAATTAAATTAAAAAAATTAAATTAAAATATTTCTATGGGTACATGGAAATATTTTTATTTTATTTTAATCTTTTTTGACGGAACCCTAAAAGAGCGAGGCCCGACTCGCACTTGGCCGATTTTCAAGTTATATCCACAAAACTTATTTTGGATCTTGATTAAAAACAAAAAAGTTTTTGAAAATTCTACTCCCAAAGGAATTAAATGGAGGGTTGAATGAAAGTCCATAATTTTTCAAGTTAGTTAAATCGAGCAACGGCTGATCTACGTGATTTTTTGATGGGTATGGTTGCGGACCTGCAGTATTACAGGTTACTTTTTATCCCGATAAAACCAGGAGTTTCCAAGAGATAGAACCTAATTCCACGCGGACGAAGTCGCGGGAGCAAAATCTAGTTATAGAATAATGTATTCAAGCTACTTACAAAAGTAAGGAAGGTAGAACGGAAAAGGACGGTTATGTATGGCTTCGTAGCCGACGTCAATGACGATTACAAAGGGGTTACAAATAATCGATATTATTAAATTAATACTCATTCTATATTATACAACTTACTGTAGATGCATTGCTAGTGATTCACTTACCTTCAACTTAGAATTACTTTTCTCGTATATAAGATGTTAGAAATTGGTAATAATATAACTAACAGCAATAGGTTAAAGCACACACTTTTACATAAAAAATAATTGTATTTTTCAAAAGCGTATAAATGTAAGTAGCACCGTGCCTATGGTAATACGTTTTATGGTCGTAACAAAAGTTTAGATAGATCTCGGAAAATCACATCGATCTGGAAAAATAAAATTTTCAATTTTACCTTACCCTTGGATTAATACCCCTATTATTATTTTACCCCTTGGATTATTATTATCTTGTCTAAGTACCATCAACGTTATTGAGGGGAAAGGAGTTATTTTTAATATACAATGTAGTAGTTTAATGTTTCATAGGCTTAAAGTTAGAACACATTGCGGTTTTTATTTTATCAATAGCATAGTGAATAATTATAAAGGAGATTGGCGAATTCCATAGAGTTTCTGACCCAGACGAAATGAACCGTGGGGCTCAAGCCCACGTTTACGAATCAAAATTCTCATGCTTGTTCTATTAAACCAGTCTAACAAAAAAGTTCGTCAAAGTCTATCAAATAAAGTTTTGAGAAATAAGATATTCACTGGTATTGCCATGTAACGGTTATTTATAATGTGTACTTGTGAATAATATATCTTCTAAAAATATCGGGTTCACACAGAAAAATACTCTGAAAAATATTAATTGAAATTAAATGATTTCTGAATCTGAACGGTTTTTAAAAATGCTGGGTCAAAATTCACCAACCTCCTTTATTATGCCACCCTATTACTACTAGTCACTGTTCTTACTCTGTGCTAATTAGTATATTATTATTAGTAGGACAAATGCGAAAGTTGGTTTTGTTTATTTGTCCTTCAATCAAGCAGCAACGGAGCAACGGGTCGATCTGATTGCATTGGTGTAGTTGGGCTGAAAAGTGACATAGATCAGGTAATTTTTAGTCCAGAATTCTGCGGGTTTATAAAAAACAATAACTCCACGCGAACGACGCACAATGTCCCGGGCAAAAGCTAATGACCTTTATTATATTGATTTTTAGGGTTCCGTACCCAAAGGGTGGCACCCTATTACTATTATTACCACGGGATCCTATTACTAAGCCTCCGCTGTACGTCCGTCCGTCTGTCAGCGGGCTGTATCTCGTAAACCGTAATAGATAGACAGTTGAAATTTTCACAAATTGTGTATTTATATTGCCGCTTAACAACAAATAACTAGTGGTTCGCCCCGAACTGAGACCTCGCGGTAACGGTTTCCCATAATTACTTATTCATTCAATAGATACATGACGATCAAAATTGACATTATTATTATGCTCGTTTTCACCAACCATACCTAAATTATCCCCTTTGTAGAAGTCTCTTTACGTAGGTAGCCCCTAAATACAATCCTAACATCCGATATGTCATTTTCACCTTTAGTTGTCCCGTAGAGGTTTGTAATAACAAAGTTGACAGAAAGTGTCAACTAACTTAACATATGTAGCCCGTAAAGGTTAGGGAACTGTTATAGTGAAATCCTCAAGGCCTCAATCAAACATAAGTATAGTTTTTTGGAACATTCAAATTAAATTACTTGTACACAGCGTCAACTATCGACACGATCAGAAAACATGTAAAAACAAACTGCAACGTGAAGTTTTATTGATGTTTGCTAAATGACTAAATAATAATTTTAATTGAATATATTATGTTACATGTTATTAAGCTGCATTTGCTATATGAGATGAGAGCGCCATCTATTGACATCATTGTGAAGTTCTGTTGTTGCTGCTCATTAAAAGTTAAATAATTTAGTTTCCTTATTACATTTATCTAATTTTAGTATTTGTTGTTCAAGTACATGATATTACGCTAAAATTATAAAACTTTCAAGCCCCAGCTCTCAATGGTTATTCCGTTGTGAGGTCAAATATAATCTCCACTTTGAAAGCCCCCCATTTCGTCAATTTTAGGAAAAAAATAAAAAAAAAATACTTTTGTACTCTGTTCCAAATTATCTTTAAAATGACGTACTGTAACCCTATGAAAAGCAAAAAATTTTTTTTTTCTTCGCTTTCGCTTCTATGAGAGCCCCCCTGAAATAAAGATTTTTATAACTTTTTAAGCCATTTTCGGCTGGAGGCCATCGGTTTACATATTATATCTAAAATTGAAGTAATTACGTTCAGTAATTCAGAAGTTATAAGGCTCTGACAGACGGACGGACGGACGGACGGACAAGTGCAAATTCACTCAAGTAGACTCAAAGACCTTCGCTTCGCTCGGTCGATAAAAATAAAATAAAATTAAAAGATAAAGGGGGCTCCCATATTTGGAAAAGGAGTCGAAATAAAATTTTATTTTTTTACCCTGGCATGTGGGGTGTCATTGTCTAGACTCTAGAGTCATTATGTGTGTCATTAAGTGGAGTTCAAATATATATACTTTTTTTAGCTACAAAAATGGAGAAATCGGGGGCCGTCAAAGTTGTCGGTTTTAGACCAATTTTGTTAGGGGGTCTATCTGAAAAACTAAACTAGTTAGGAATTTGAAATTTTGGTATATTATGTAGTATATAGTGTATTTAAACAACAAATACTAAAAACACCGATTTATAATGCGGTTTGTAAGTTGTGACCAAAACAAACGAGCATTTTTCCCCATATGCTAATTTAGTACTTTCTAAGAACTGATATCTAAATATGTATCTAGTTTTAAAAAAATGATTTGTTCATATGTACGGAACCCTAAAAGAGCGAGACCCGACTCGCACTTGGCCGATTTTTGGTTCTTATTGTATTAGCAGATCTTATATTCAAATCATTTAAGTTTAAGTCACATCAATTAGAACCTAAGTTGCATTTGAATAGTAGCCGACAAAATACGTGTAAGTTGCTTAGTTACGTTCATAATACCATTAAATACCAATGTTAAATACCATTTTATGGAGTTGTAAGCTATTAAACGGTAAATAATTCCTTCATTTCACTAGCATCCATTAACGGTGACTTTCATAATTTAAACAGCCCATTACAAGCGTGCCTGCAATCAAACCCTTTAATTCCGAAATAGAATGCGTAGGTAATGGAATAGCAATTTGAAACGTACGTGATGGCTGAGAATCGATATCGTGGCACACGCTACAAACTACGAATGCAGGTAATAAAATGGTGCAACTGTCGCGTAAGTACGCGCATTTATTGGGAGTGACTTTCATTTTTTATAGAAAATAGTTAATTTAAAGTTACTTTGTACGTCGAAATTATTTCTCTACGTTTTGTTTTTGATGATATTATTTAAAACTAGCTGATGCCCACGACTTCGTTCGCGTGAATTTAGTTTTAAAATCCTCCGGGAACTCTTTGATTTTCCGGGATAAAAAATAGCCTATATGTCACTCTCCAGGTCCTCAACTACACCCATGCAAAAAATCATGTCGATCCGTAGCTCTGTTGCAGCGTGATTGAAGGACAAACCAACAAACAAACACACTTTCGCATTTATAATATTAGTATGATTATGTATTAGTAAGGAAGAATTAATACTACGATAATAAAGGCGATCTAATTAAATTTTAGAACACAAAAGCTACTATTGTGACTTGAATATGATTGTTAGATATATTCCCTCGGGGACTTTTTTTGTAGAGAATAATGAGGTCTTTAATCATGTAGTACATCATTTTTATGTATCATCAATAGTTTTCTCAGCACACGCCAAATAATGCATTTTATACGCAAAATGCTACTTTGGGTTGCATTATTGCAATTTTCTTAAGGATCTCTAATTTTTTTGAAAATAAATTATTATAGCCTATGTTACTTCGATAGCTTAGCTTTCTATTGGTGAAAAAATGGTTAAAGTCGGTCCAGTAGTTACAGAGCCTATCCGGTACAAACAAACAAAAAATCTTTCTTCTTTATAATATACTAGCTGATGCCCACGACTTCGTTCGCGTGAATTTAGTTTTAAAATCCTCCGGGAACTCTTTGATTTTCCGGGATAAAAAATAGCCTATATGTCACTCTCCAGGTCCTCAACTACACCCATGCAAAAAATCATGTCGATCCGTAGCTCTGTTGCAGCGTGATTGAAGGACAAACCAACAAACAAACACACTTTCGCATTTATAATATTAGTATGATTATGTATTAGTAAGGAAGAATTAATACTACGATAATAAAGGCGATCTAATTAAATTTTAGAACACAAAAGCTACTATTGTGACTTGAATATGATTGTTAGATATATTCCCTCGGGGACTTTTTTTGTAGAGAATAATGAGGTCTTTAATCATGTAGTACATCATTTTTATGTATCATCAATAGTTTTCTCAGCACACGCCAAATAATGCATTTTATACGCAAAATGCTACTTTGGGTTGCATTATTGCAATTTTCTTAAGGATCTCTAATTTTTTTGAAAATAAATTATTATAGCCTATGTTACTTCGATAGCTTAGCTTTCTATTGGTGAAAAAATGGTTAAAGTCGGTCCAGTAGTTACAGAGCCTATCCGGTACAAACAAACAAAAAATCTTTCTTCTTTATAATATACTAGCTGATGCCCGCGACTTCGTCTGCGTGCATTTAGTTCATAACATCCCGCGGGAAATCTTTGTCACCCTCCAGGTTCTCAACTATACCACGGTAATATTATGTACATACAGTATTGTAACTCGGCCGTATCTTTGACATAAATGCCTACAGCCGCGCGGTACGTAAACATGCCATAGGGCTGCCCGCCTCCAGCATTTTAATTACATTTGCCTACTTTGTGTTTCCATTTAGTTTTGTGATTGTAAATATACTTTTTTTTATATAAACAAATAAAATACTTTGTGAATTAAATAGGAAGTGTTCAATAAAAATTATTCGAAATTTTATTTATTTTCTCTTAAAAATTTCGAACCATTAGATATTTCAAACACTCGATAATTCGTAATATTTCCCTTATTATATCTCGTAATAGTCCCTCGAGTTTCGAATCAACGAGAGTCGGCTGTATTATTAATAATAAAATACCACGTCTTTACATTGAATTATACAAACTAACAAAACAAAACACACATGCCCCGAGGTTTTAACACAAGCGTACGTACCGTATCGTGATTCATGAACCGCCTATAACTACATACCTATTTCACTCGTGTCAATCACTTTCCTTTACTCTATTCACTTTATTTATTAATCCAGACATCTTTTTTTCGGGAGATAAAAGGAAATACCTTATCCATTAAAAATACACACATTTTGTACCTACCTACTAGTAAGTAAAATTATTTTAGAGTCTTACCTTTCAGAGTTTCCAGGTAATTTAAAAAAAGTTATCTCTGGATGCGTTATTGACGAATTCATGCAACCAAAAACAGCACAATATATCCTCCTCGTCATATTAAATATGTACTTGAACTTATTTTTAGTAAAAAAATTGCGCAGTTATTGTTAAAAAACATAACACCGTCCGTTCGTCACTGCGGCACAGTCGCGACTGTCTGCGTACCGAGCGCTTACCGAGATCAAGGCGCGTAGGCATAGCTCGCGCTTCGTCCGTTTGTATGAAGTTACAATACTGTATACACTTATTATTACCGTGACTATACCTATCCAATAAATCACGTCAATCCGTAGCTTTGTAGCAGGAAACATTTGATCGTCTTGCTCGCGGCAGTGTTAGTGATGATTCAAAGAGAAAACATATTACTGAACTTTACTGATTATAATTATCAATTAAGTTTAGCTATCATTTTTATAATTGTCAAATTTTTTACCATACTTAACCAAAGACAAAATTACGTTTAGCTGTCATTTACGTTTTGTTATTCCACTGTCATTTGCGTTTTGTTATTCCATGTCAGATGCGTTTTTGTTATACCACGTTGTATAGTGACTTGACGGGATAAAAAGTATCCTATGTCCGTCTCCTGGTTCTAAGCTACCTCTCCACCAATTTTCAGCCAAATCGGTTCATCCGTTCTTGAGTTATAAATAGTGTAACTAACACCACTTTCTTTTATATAAATAGATATATAGATAAAATACCTAACCAAAAGGCGGAAAATGACAGTAACAGAGTAAGGATTATTTTAAATGATTAATACAAAATATTATGTACTATCCTCGTAATTATTCTTATCCGAAAGACACCGGTCTACCTAATGCCGCATAAAAACTTCCACCTATTATTAAAAAAAAATACTTTTTGAGATAACAGCTTTTCTTTTAGTACCTACCTATTATTTAAATAAAATTAGTGCTGATAAACCTGATGCCTGTGGCTATGAACTGCATGAATGGGCTTTTATAATAATTTCGGAACTCTTTATTTTCCGAGGCTTAACGTAAGTGACAGTAAGGTAAGAGTAAGTAAGAAGCAGTGATAGCCTAGTGGTTATAGGACTGTGGTCTCCTATTCGGGGGGTCGCAGATTCGATCCCGGGTACGCACCTCTGATTTTTCGGAGTCAAGTGCGTTTGAGTAATTAAATATCACTTGCTTCAACGGTGAAGGAAAACATCGTGAGGAAACCTACACACCTGAGAGTTCTTCATAATGTTCTTGAAGGTGTGTGAAGTCCACCAATTCGCATTGGGCCAGCGTGGTGGACTATGGCCTATTACCCTTCTCTGAGAGCAGACCTGCGCTCAGTAGTGAGCCGTTGATGGATTGCTAATGATGATGATGATGATGAAGGTAAGTGACCGTTTCCAGGATACAAGCTATCTTGGTGCCAATTATCTGCAAGAATGGCTCAGTGGTTATACCGTGAAACACAGTTACAGACAAACAGACACACTTTCATATATTAGTATGGATAAATGAGGCTCTTGCAGACATAAAACCCTGTTGTCGCACGCGGCTCAATAAACAGGTCGTTGTCATAAAATGGTAAAACGACGCAGCTGTTCCTAAACACCGTAAAACGACGTTAAACATACCTTACGTTGTTATGATCGCTCAGATATATTGCGCGCTCTAAATGTGTCTTGGTTACATGAAATTGAAACCGATGGTATTAAGGTCAACGGGAAGCCAAAAGACCTGTTAGCAGCAACTACTGGCTTAAAAGTTAGGCTTAACGCCAGTTGCACATCAGGCGGTAAATGTAAGGTTACCGTTACAGTACAGTAAATAAAATAAAATAAAATAAAATAAAAATATTTGAGCCAGACCGTACAAGTGAGAAGCAGTGATAGCCTAGTGGTTATGACTGTGGTCTCCTATTCGGGGGGTCGCAGGTTCGATCCCGGGTACGCACCTCTGACTTTTCGAAGTTAAGTAAGTTTAAGAAATTAAATATGCTTTAACGGTGAAGGAAAACATCGTGAGGAAACCTGGGCCAGCGTGGTAGACTATGGCCTATAACCGTTCCCTGAGTTCCCGTTCCCTGACTCAAAGTATTTTGGCATTTTGCCATAATTAAAACGTATTGTATCTATACGTACACCTATACCTAATATGTAGTCTAGTGTAGGTACCATGTACATCGTAATTAATGATGTCTGATAGTTCCACTGGATGGGAAAGAACAAAAAACATTACATCGACCTTGTTAAAACTTTGTTCTTATCTAATACATAAAATAAGTAAGGAATGATAGGACAAAAAACTGCAACGAAAATCTCCGAATTTTAGAAAAAAAAATTGAACAAGAAGAAATGACTAAGCAAATCTTATTAAGATGTTGCTTTTAAATCCTTATTAATAGATAATATTATTATAAATGCGAAAGTGTGTTTGTTTATGATTTTTTTGGTTTGTCCTTCAATCACGCAGCAACGAAGCAACGGATTGACGTGATTATGACGTGGCATGGGAATAGTTGAGGACCAGTGACATAGGCTACCCTAAGCATAAAAATTCCCGAAAAACAGAAAGTTTCCGCGGGATTTTTAAATACCTAATTCGACGCGAACGAAGTCGGGACAAAAAATATTTATTTATTCTGTACCTAATAAAAAAACTTAAATATGGAATGGACGTGTATAAAAGACATCTCGTCGCTACAAAAATGTGGATTTCTTCCAACAATTGATGACAAGAGATGCTTTAGTAGGTACAGAAACGACAATATACTATAAACAAAACTAATAATAAACTTACAAAATTTAAAAGAATGATATAAACTGAATTAAAAATAATAATAATAATATATAAGTTATTTACTTACCTAACATAAGAAATGTGAAAGTGTGTTTGTCCTTCAATCACGCAGCAACAACTTTTTACTTTACGAAAAAAATATAATACTGAAACTTTAAAATTACCTTGTTAATTATTTATTTGAAAATTAAGCTGTTAACTGTTTTTTGCTTTGACTAAGCGTTAAAATATGAAACTGTTATGAACATTGATGTGTTTTGCAAGACATAAATACTTACTTTACAGCAAAAATAACAAAATAATTCAGCAAAGGTTCTGGTACGAAAATAGGAACCCATACGCGTGTAAGCCTCAAGCGAAAAATCCTATGCAATATTTAATGCACTGTACCCATTCTATAAAAGTAAATAAAAAACCTACCAAGTGCGAGTCGGATTCGCACATTAAGGATTTCGTGCCATCGCACAAGATTTTTAACACCAGCTATTATTTATTAAGATCGAGCAAAAACAAAATTTTACTGTATGGATACCCCCCCATTAATTTTATTTTAATATTTGGTGTTATAGCGGCAATACAAATATATACTATAAATAGATTTTATATGAATACCTAGATACTTTTAGTATTTCACTTCAGTTGATACCATTAAGCCACAATCCATGTAGTTATTTGAAGATCCACGTAATTAAAACTTTTTTTTCCATTATAAAAATACTTTTATTAACAACTGAAAACCAATTACGTACTAATAATAATGATGTTACTCGGTATAAGGAGCATAGACTACAGAACACTATTACTTTTTGTTTCTGAGTGGCCAACATAAAAACAGAATTGCCATAACATTAACAAATGCCTTAAAATAATACTAATCGATTGTACTTGATATTATCTTTTAGTAAGCTATATTTAAAACAATTAGCATAATCAACAATTATGTTTTTAACACATACCAGTCAACATATACGTCTTCTTATAATAGTAAAGTCTTTTATCTTTACATTTATATAATTTTGTTCTCTAACAATATTATATTGTGTGAAAAATGTCATTGAATTAGGGTTCATGAGATACGACCCGCTGACAGACGTACGAACGAAAAGCGGAGGCTTAGTAAGTTTCCTAATCTGTGGTAATAAGGGTGCCGTTGTCACCCTTTGGGTACAGAACACTAAAATAACATAAAGAAGACCTGACGTACAGTTTAATCTCAAAACCCGTGTAAAGATTTCTTCGATCTCAGCTTCGCAGCTGCTATGGTATTATAAAATTAGCAATAGTAGTTTCGTTACTAAATTACACACTCGACTTCCATTACCATTAACAACGTGGAGTTTACTTGAAAGTGCCACTCAGAACTGCTGCTAGTACATTATAGGTGCTTTTGAGCCACTCGCTTAATTATTATAGTTATCGAAACGCACTACATATCGTCATTAAATATAGTCTATTCACGGATATCGTCTTTTTGGAACGACTTTTTTGCCTTTCAAGATTTTCCCAAAGAATTTTCTGTATAATAGGCAGCGCAAACGCTAAAAGTGTAAAGATACGAATATTTCGCACTATTCTTATGTTAACTATTAATTAACGTGGATTAGAATTAGCTACTTTTACAACGAGTCTTGTTTGTTTATCTCTTTTACTCTACTATCAATTCCACGGACAAGGAGACTGTCTGTCCGTGTGAATTCATGCACTGACTCTCAACTGGAATTGGATTTTGAGTTCTCCTAAATAGGACGAGGGAAAATTTGATACCATTTCTGTGGTCGCTTCACCTCGGGATTGGACCATGTCGTGTCATATGACTGTGGTGACATTAAACAGTGTATTGTGCGGCTTTGTGCTCATTCGTTTTGTCACTGTTCACATCCTGAACGGAGTCGTCGACCTGTGATGAAAAGGTGATCCGATTCTTTATGCTCATGTGAATCATACACTTATATACATGGACGTTAGTTGGTTTTGTATTTTGATGTATTCGTATTTGCATAAGACGAATTATTGTGATTTTTAGGTTTTTAACGAGTATATGCGAGAATAACAATTGTCTTTTTGTACCAACCTCGTTCATTATCACTGCATATAAAAAACAAAGTCTTTTTGCCGTGTGTGCCTGCTTTTGTGCCATAATCTCAAAAAGTAGGTATTTATTGTAAGAATTTTCATTTAGTTTTTGACTTTTTCCAATGGATAGTCCGACTTTAAAAATAGATTTAGGAATTTACTAATAATTTCTAAAGATTTTGTATAAATCGGATTACTTAAGATGATAATTGTCCATACAGTCGGCGAAAATACGTAAATAGTATACACACAGTTAATAGTATTAAGCTTCTCGCAGAATCAGGCTACAATCCATACTATAAATTCGATGCATTTCTAAGTTTCAAATCTTGGCGCATGTCGTCCATTTATTATACTATGTAAAAGGCTTTTTTACGCATTATACGTACGTTGTAGGATTAGAAATAGAAAAGCTAATATAATGGCAATACCTATCTGCTATTTTTTAATCATTATTAATAATGCTTCATTGGGATTCATATTAATCATGTCACATGAGTATCTACAACAAAAGTACTACAGGAAGAACCTTAACAGGAACCAATATTAAGTAAATGAAAAATCTACTTCAGTATAATTTATTTCATACTTAAGACATAATATTCATTAAACGTTCATTGGACACAAAATATTAGCTCCTATAAATAAGGCAATATGTAATAATCTCGATTCTCGCGTAATATCAGATAATTACGTGTCGTTATTGAAAACATTAATTTGATAACGTTAAAATTCTTGTTCAAAAGCAATATAATGTTAATTTATTATGGAAATCTTAATAATACTATTTAATCAACATTTGTACTGTTTTTTATTATTGGTACTTACAAACAACTTACAAATATGAAAACTGACGAAAATCATACTAAACGAGCGGAGACCTGTGCGCGCGCCTATAGTAATAGGCACCGTGCGCCGCCGCGTAAGTTCAAAATATTTATTTGGCGTAAGTAGAAAAGTAAACTAAGGTATCTAAAACACTTCACGTATTTTAATTTTTATTAAGTACATTTCTGTTTTGAGTTTTTAACCAACTTCTATAGGAAATCAAAAACTATTACAATCGATTAATTTAGTACCTAATTCTAAACAAAAAATTTCCAGCTTTGCGTAAAAAAACCGTCTTAAAAAGATAAGATAGATTGCAAGGTTACTACATTCGACGTAGAGTGGCTGCTGACTGCTATAGAAACTCCGATAACCTCTTCACCTAATAGATGGACTATAGACGCACTGAGGAAATGTCGCAGAAATAGGAGAGGTGTACGGACAGGAGAATACTGGTATCATTTGAACCTTGAGACGACGATATGTGCGTTTTAAATTCTGGCAAAGAAAACCAGCAGAAAAAGGTTAGAATAACTTGTATATTATAGGGGTAAGGGTTATCAACCATTTAAATGCGGGTAAAGCACTATGAGCCAAATACTTAAAAGAATACATTGATCCAGCTATTAGTTTTCGACTGATATTATTAAAATATAACCTATATAGGTACAAAAAAAGCAACAGATAAGAGCCGACAATTTAAACCAGAAATGTAGTAAAATGTAGTGTTAACCAATTGGTAAAACCAACATGGATAATACAGATTGCAATCTGAATATATGGATTGGTTTTAGTTAAGTATTTTTATTATTTATTGGCACGCTTAGCAAAATTTATCTGCGTTAGGTTTCGACCTACCTGTAGATTTAGTTTTAGTATATGAAAATTGTTTTGCCACCTAAAAATAATTTTCTGTTTCATTATTCTGGGGACTGAAAGGCTGGGTGATTTTCTCTATAAAAGCCAGTATTTTTGCTACCATTCTACGTGGGTACATAAATCGTATTATTTATTAGGTTATGTTGCTATAAGATTTATTGAAATTAAATTGCAAACTAACTTCCAACACCACAATATACGATGATTAAAATTTAATACAATACAGGATCTCGAAACTTATTAACTCTCTCCTAAACAGTAATAAACTTGCAAGTTAGAAGACTGTGAAGATCTTACGTACGTACTTAATATGTTAGGAATAGTTCCGAATAATAATAATATGTATCTATATAGTTAAGGCGTGGAACTATGTTCTATTCATACTGTGAGATCAAACTTATTCAGCATACTGGCGTTCCTTCCGTTCTTTGTTTTAGTTTCATCACTACCCAGTGGGTCTAAAGTCACGAATGTTACGTCAAGCCCTCTCACACATCATTGTTCGAGAAATAGGTATAAATGTTTAAGTAAGAAAAAGAAAAGTGATGATACTCTATTTTTTAGTGTGTAGTAAAATATCTATAATCTTTAGGCCAAAACAGTTCCTTAAGCTTTTCTCTCTCTCTAGTACATCTAGTAGTTCATGGATTCCATATGAATAGATTGAGATCGAGCATTATCTACTTGATGCTAGCTTAAGCTGCTCATCCAAGCAACTTAAGTTCCATCCGGCTGTTTATGTCTCTCGTCTACCTCCACTAGGGGCACGGATTAGTATTGCTTGATGCTATTCAACGCATTGGTTACCGATGGGGTTCATGCACTGTACATAATGTTATATTTACGATTTTCCTCTTACTTTTTCCCAATACTTCCTCTTTCAGCGTTTCCGCTATTCTATCTATACGGATGTCTGCAAATAATTTATCAATAGACAACTTTATTTTATTAACTTTACAGATTGTTTAAGAAGACTATTCGAATAAAACTCCGTTAAATTGTCTCTACTCTCTACTCTCATATCCAAAATATTTGACTGAAATATTATTAGGTTGATGTGGGCTGATGGTTTTATATTACGATTTACGATGCATCATAAAACATCGATGCGACGTTTTGATGTATGAAATTGTAAAAAAAAAACTATCACAGTATTTTCCAGCAAGGACCGTACTGAGGATACTTCTGAGGTACTTGAGTATACTTCTTTGAGCGCAACAAAATATGACCTTATTGATTCGGTGCACTAAGGGTAGACGAGATATTAAAGTCCTAGCCTTAAGGTTGCTTTTCGTTGATTCGAAGTTTGAGAGCAAAAATTAGAGCAGTTATCACTTGTCGTTTCAAAGTAAGAACTTCCATACTTGAATATTTAAACTACTTAGTAAAAAGCAGCTAAAGCGGAACACCAGCTCTGTGATGTTGGTTGAAGATATCACAATAATACTATTTAACATTGTCGGCGTCGTGTCGATCGCAAGAAGATCACGAATATTCGTGGCGACCAAGCAAGATCATTTCCTAACGCGTTACGAGTACGTGCAAAGTTCGGCGCCGACAAAGCTAACGGTAATCCAAGGCGGTAATACAAATATATCACAATATCTTATGTACATATCGTGTTTTATGGAGTTCAGGGACTGTATTTTAGGATTTGCGAAGGAGATCTTGACTGTTCTTAGCTAGGTATTCTTTCTAAGATTCAGATTCACATGTCTGGAATATGGCAGTTTTGACGAACCTGAAATCTTCTCGCGGCTTGCAATTGAGGATTTAGTTAAAAGGAAAACGTTGAAACATTTATAATATAAATAATTAATATTGATAATATGTATCATATCAATAAATTACTTTTGCCACGTCAAAATATGTAAACCCTGTGAGTAGTTTGATTTCGTCCATCTATGGGGGTCTACCAACTAAAAGTTTTCCGACGCAGGGTTGCTATTCCAGCATCTTGCGACCCCTCGTCTTTTGTTTATCCAAGCCAGTCAACTTCAGCTGTCTGACTCGTCGACCTATTTCAATTACTCGTCTATTTCTGATGTGATCACGTAGACATTACGTCAAGTAAAGCGTTCTCCATTGATTGATTCTGAGCTTTTCTTATGAAGCCCATTCAACTGAGTTTCAATAACTTGACCCATTAGGTAATTGATATTAATTGAACATATTCTTTGCACCTTACCATCATAGATAGGTATACCTACATTGTAGGCCGGACATAGATCTAAGAACAGTTTTTTAGCGGAACCCTTTGGTGAGTACACTAGCGGCACGCTATGATGGCCGGTTTGACACATTACAATAGTGATGTGGAATGTCAATTTATTCTCGAACAAAAAACAATTAAGTTTTGTTTTTGTACCTGATTAAATAGGTTTAATAAAACAAAAATGTATATGTTTATTTAATTTATTTGAACGAACTGAATATTTGAATGAAAATGAATATACATACTTTATATGCACACAAGAAACATATGAATACAAAAGATACCAAAAAAGGTGCCACAAAAGGCCATAATTAATCAGATTCGTCCATACTACTATTTTCACTGTCGTCACTGCTATCATCACCTACATTAATAATTATATGTTCGTTTTCTATAATATTATCTATTTTCACATCTCTTTCATAATCTTCCCTTATTAATTTAACAGTTCTATTCACAACCTTTTCCCAGTCTCCTTTAGTCACATGTTCACAAGCTTCTTCTTATAATTTTAGCATTTTTTTTGTGGTAAATGGGGGTTCTGTATTGTGTCTTGCAGCATATCCCTTAATTTGAGCCCACACCAACTCAATCGCATTATACTCACAATGGTAAGGCGGTAACCGTATAACTCTGTGCTCATGTTCTAATGCTATTTCGTCAATGACGTATCGGATCTTGGTTGGTTTGTTTTCTTTTAAAAGACGTACTAATTCCGCTTTTAACATATTCATGTTTGCATCTACGCCATTTTTACGAAGCCATGCGACGATATCAGCTTTCTTTTGGGATTGGGCAGGTGGCTTGTCAATTTGCATCGAGTGGTATGGGGCGTTGTCCATAATTATAATAGATGGTTCAGGGAGGCTACACAACATTGAGGTAAACCATTCAGTAAACTTTTCTCCATTCATGTCTTCATGATAGTCTCCAGTGGTTTTTGACGCAAAAGCCATGAGAGAACCTTCGACAAACCCGTTGATGGTTCCGGCGTGACAAATTATAAGTCGCGATCCTTTTCCTACAGGTACCCCTTAAATGGTGCAAACTGATTTTTCTACACTTGTATACATTTTAGAAATCAATTTAATAAATAAATTTTGAGTCCTAAACCTAAAACTACATTCGATAAAATTTATGAATCTCTGCACATCACTATCGTCAATAAAGTAATACAATTATTTCCTTCAAAGTCGTTATCAATTAATACGGAACTTCATGAGCGGACAAACGTCAAACCGGCCATCATAGCGTGCCGCTAGTTTAGATAATAATACAATACCTTCAGATAAAGGTTATACACTATACAGTGTTTGTGACAGGAGATATATCGTTTCTCCGTTTGAAATGTTATTTAATTTTCATTGGCGGCTAGCTTAAATAAGGTACGGCTTAGGTTCGGTAGAAAGTGTTCATATTCCTTCCAAGATATAGGTACGTAAAGGTCATGTTGCTCTCACTGCTTGCGATTCCTTTGTTGCATAACGTGCCGTTAGAACTTCGATGTTCTTTATTCTAATTGTGAAGTAGTAAGCGTATCTACGAGAACAGTGTAAAGGTGATCGTAAGGACCAAGATCCGTCATGTATGCTACATAATATAAGTATATCATACAAAGATAAAAGTAAAAACTTTAACCCGATTATGGAAAATGGAATGGAATATCCGTCATTTTGATTTAGTTCATACAAAATGTAGCCTATGTCACCCAGACCATAACAGCGAATCGATTGACGAATACCGGCTTCATAGTTTAGTAGGCACTACGGTGGAATAAGCGTAAATACTAACACATTGTTAAAATCATAACCCTTCCTTTGGTTTTCCGTAGTTGGGTAAAAGCTGAAATGTTTGTCGCCAGCAGAAAATTGGGCTGCATCTTAATAAAATTGAAAATGGATGGTGCCCACAGTTTATAGCGTAATAAATATTCAAAAAGAAAAAAATATATGGTGGAACCACGAGTAAGCCATTAATATTAATTCAACTATTTCAAATATTTGTATGGGATAATCTATGCATTGTTATTTTACGATGATGGCGTTAACTACCGTATTATTCGAGTTTATGAATTTAACAAGGTGTGGTTAAAGGTGCGTGGGTGCAAACAAATATTATGTTTCTGGTTTTTTATTGACTAAGCAGATTCCTCTGCCATTTGACCTGTGGAAGAAAGCTCTGAGGGTATTAAATAGTTCGATTATAGTAGTTTTAACTAAGTTGAGTTATTTTGAAGCTTATATCTTAATGCCACATTTTGCCGTCTTAACATGAACTGAATTGTAGTACGATTTTTTTTTGGAACTTCCCCTCGTTGTTGAGATATTATATTCTTTTCTAACAAAGTTGCATGGGTTAAATCGGCTTGGCATCCAGCTGCCCACAGGATAGTATAAAAAACTTATTACAATGTAATAGCTACATAAAAACATTGTAAAATAATTTTTTGAAAAGAGTAACTGCTGAGTTTCTTGCCGGCTCTTCTCAGCAGAATCCGCTTTCCGAACCGGTGGTAGAGTCATGATGTGTCATAAGAGACACAGGTTAGCCTACGTGAAATAAATAATTTTGAATTTGAATTTGAGATACTCACACAGTCACATACTTAATGCCAAAAAATTATATTTAATGAGGCATTAAGCTGCACATGACAAATAAGTTGAAAGCTTGTGTTAGAATTGGATATTACAATAGAGCAACGGGTGGAGATTGAACCGTAAGTTTCAAAGTTACGGTTTAAATAGATTTGTAGGTGTATTATGTATGTGTAGCAACGATGTTATAATGATGTGTAGAGTTTCATTAGGCTCAATTGTATAACCCACTTGTCTGCTTCAATTCCAGTTTAAGGCGAGGAGGCAGACAAAGTTTAGGTATTTGAGGGGGTGAAAAGCAGGGGAAGGAGCGGAGTCGTAGTCCCGCCCAACGCGGGGCGCCCCGTGCGAAGCGCAGAAATGGCGCGAAGCAACTCTGGCGGGAAACAACTCCCGACTGACAAAACTGGTTATTTATGTAAACTTAATAGGTACTGTAACTTATTTTCGTCAATCCTACTATACTTTATTTGGCTCAGTTAGCATGGTTCCAGTTCATGTTCATAGCTAATCAAAAAAAATTTATACAGGTTCAATTCCTAACCAAATACAATAACATGCTTTTTTTAATTTTTTTTTTTTTTGGTTAGTCTACCGAGATCGTTCAAAATCGATATTTGGGCTTCCCTGGGGTCGAGAAAGAGAAAATGAATGCCTGCCATAATTTTAAAAAGTCCCCGCCATATTGAAATTCTATGTTATTGGGCCGATTACGTTCAAAATCGATATTTAGGCTTCCCTGGGGTCAAGAAAGAGGAAATGGGTGCCAAAATTTTAAAAAGTCACCGCCATATTGAAATTCTTTGTTATTCGACCGATTTCATTATAAATCGATATTTGGGCTTGCCTGGGGTCAAGAAAGAGGAAATGGATGCCAAAATTTTAAAAGTCACCGCCATATTGAAATTCTTTGTTATTGGACCGATTTCGTTCAAATTCGATATTTAGGCTTCTCTGGGGTCAAGAAAGAGGAAATGGGTGCCAAAATTTTAAAAAGTCACCGCCATATTGAAATTCTTTGTTATTGGACCGATTTCGATCAAATTCGATATTTAGGCTTCTCTCGGGTCAAGAAAGAGGGAATGGATGCCAAAATTTTAAAAAGTGGACCGATTACGTTCCAAATCGATATTTAGGCTTCCCTGGGAAGAAAGAGGAAATGGGTGCCAAAATTTAAAAAAGTTACCGCCATATTGAAATTCTTTGTTACTGGACAGATTTCGTTCAAAATCGATATTTAGGATTCCCTAGGGTCAAGAAAGAGGAAATGGGTGCCAAAATTTTAAAAAGTCACCGCCATATTGAAATTCTTTGTTATTCGACCGATTTCATTATAAATCGATATTTGGGCTTGCCTGGGGTCAAGAAAGAGGAAATGGATGCCAAAATTTTAAAAGTCACCGCCATATTGAAATTCTTTGTTATTGGACCGATTTCGTTCAAATTCGATATTTAGGCTTCTCTGGGGTCAAGAAAGAGGAAATGGGTGCCAAAATTTTAAAAAGTCACCGCCATATTGAAATTCTTTGTTATTGGACCGATTTCGATCAAATTCGATATTTAGGCTTCTCTCGGGTCAAGAAAGAGGGAATGGATGCCAAAATTTTAAAAAGTGGACCGATTACGTTCCAAATCGATATTTAGGCTTCCCTGGGAAGAAAGAGGAAATGGGTGCCAAAATTTAAAAAAGTTACCGCCATATTGAAATTCTTTGTTACTGGACAGATTTCGTTCAAAATCGATATTTAGGATTCCCTAGGGTCAAGAAAGAGGAAATGGGTGCCAAAATTTTAAAAAGTCACCGCCATATTGAAATTCGCTGTTATTGGACCGATTTCGTTCAAATTCGATATTTAGGCTTCTCTCGGGTCAAGAAAGAGGAAATGGTTGCCAAAATTTAAAAAAGTTACCGCCATATTGAAATTCTTTGTTACTGGACAGATTTCGTTCAAAATCGATATTTAGGATTCCCTAGGGTCAAGAAAGAGGAAATGGGTGCCAAAATTTTAAAAAGTCACCGCCATATTGAAATTCGCTGTTATTGGACCGATTACGTTCCAAATCGATATTTAGGCTTCCCTGGGGTCAAGAAAGAGGAAATGGGTGCCAAAATTTAAAAAAGTTACCGCCATATTGAAATTCTTTGTTACTGGACCGATTTCGTTCAAAATATATATTTAGGCTTCCCTGGAGTCAAGAAAGAGGGAATGGGTGCCAGAATTTTAAAAAGTCCCCGCCATATTGAAATTCTTTGTTATTCGACCGATTTCGTTCGAAATCGAAATTTGGGCTTCCCTGGGGTCAAGAGAGAGGAAATAGATTCAAAATCGATATTTAGGCTTCCCTGGGGTCAAGAAAGAGTAAATGGGTGCCAAAATTTTAAAAAGTCACCGCCATAATGAAATTCTTGTTTACTGGACCGATTTCGTTCAAAATCGATATTTAGGCTTCCCTGGGGTCAAGAAAGAGTAAATGGGTGCCAAAATTTTAAAAAGTCACCGCCATATTGAAATTCTTGTTTACTGGACCGATTTCATTCAAAATATATATTTAGGCTTCCCTAGGGTCCAGAAAGAGGAAATGGGTGCCAAAATTTTCAAAAGTCACCGCCATATTGAAATTCTTTGTTACTAGACCGATTTCGTTCCAAATCGATATTTGTTCTTCCCTGGGGTCAAGAAAGAGGAAATCGGTGGCAAAATTTAAAAAAACACCGCCATATTGAAGTTCTTTGTTATTGGACCGATTTCGTTCAAATTCGATATTTAGGCTTCTCTGGGGTCAAGAAAGAGGAAATGGGTGCCAAAATTTTAAAAAGTCACCGCCATTTTGAAATTCTTTGTTATTGGACCGATTTCGTTCAAATTCGATATTTAGGCTTCTCTCGGGTCAAGAAAGAGGGAATGGATGCCAAAATTTTAAAAAGTGGACCGATTACGTTCCAAATCGATATTTAGGCTTCCCTGGGAAGAAAGAGGAAATGGGTGCCAAAATTTAAAAAAGTTACCGCCATATTGAAATTCTTTGTTACTGGACAGATTTCGTTCAAAATCGATATTTAGGATTCCCTAGGGTCAAGAAAGAGTAAATGGGTGCCAAAATTTTAAAAAGTCACCGCCATATTGAAATTCTTGTTTACTGGACCGATTTCATTCAAAATATATATTTAGGCTTACCTAGGGTCCAGAAAGAGGAAATGGGTGCCAAAATTTTCAAAAGTCACCGCCATATTGAAATTCTTTGTTACTAGACCGATTTCGTTCCAAATCGATATTTGTTCTTCCCTGGGGTCAAGAAAGAGGAAATCGGTGGCAAAATTTAAAAAAACACCGCCATATTGAAGTTCTTTGTTATTGGACCGATTTCGTTCAAATTCGATATTTAGGCTTCTCTGGGGTCAAGAAAGAGGAAATGGGTGCCAAAATTTTAAAAAGTCACCGCCATATTGAAATTCTTTGTTATTGGACCGATTTCGATCAAATTCGATATTTAGGCTTCTCTCGGGTCAAGAAAGAGGGAATGGATGCCAAAATTTTAAAAGTGGACCGATTACGTTCCAAATCGATATTTAGGCTTCCCTGGGAAGAAAGAGGAAATGGGTGCCAAAATTTAAAAAAGTTACCGCCATATTGAAATTCTTTGTTACTGGACAGATTTCGTTCAAAATCGATATTTGGGGGGGGGGGTGGGTGCCCAAAATTTTAAAAAGTCACCGCCATATTGAAATTCGCTGTTATTGGACCGATTTCGTTCAAATTCGATATTTAGGCTTCTCTCGGGTCAAGGAAAGAGGAAATGGTTGCCAAAATTTAAAAAAGTTACCGCCATATTGAAATTACTTTTGTTACTTGGACAGATTTCGTTCAAAATCGATATTTAGGATTCCCTAGGGTCAAGAAAGAGGAAATGGGTGCCAAAATTTTAAAAAGTCACCGCCATATTGAAATTCGCTGTTATTGGACCGATTACGTTCCAAATCGATATTTAGGCTTCCCCTGGGGTCAAGAA
Source organism: Oeneis ivallda (assembly GCA_029955525.1). Classification (NCBI taxonomy): domain Eukaryota; kingdom Metazoa; phylum Arthropoda; class Insecta; order Lepidoptera; family Nymphalidae; genus Oeneis; species Oeneis ivallda. The sequence continues at coordinate 15,006,926 of JARPMR010000018.1, read as the reverse complement.
AGAGGAAATGGGTGCCAAAATTTAAAAAAGTTACCGCCATATTGAAATTCTTTGTTACTGGACCGATTTCGTTCAAAATATATATTTAGGGCTTCCCTGGAGTCAAGAAAGAGGGAATGGGTGCCAGAATTTTAAAAAGTCCCCGCCATATTTGAAATTCTTTGTTATTCGACCGATTTCGTTCGAAATCGAAATTTGGGCTTCCCTGGGGTCAAGAGAGAGGAAATAGATTCAAAATCGATATTTAGGCTTCCCTGGGGTCAAGAAAGAGTAAATTGGGTGCCAAAATTTTTAAAAAGTCACCGCCATAATGAAATTCTTGTTTACTGGACCGATTTCGTTCAAAATCGATATTTAGGCTTCCCTGGGGTCAAGAAAGAGGTAAATGGGTGCCAAAATTTTTAAAAAAGTCACCGCCATATTGAAATATTCTATGTTTTACTGGACCGATTTCATTCAAAATATATATTTAGGCTTCCCTAGGGTCCAGAAAGAGGAAATGGGTGCCAAAATTTTTCAAAAGTCACCGCCATATTGAAATTCTTTGTTACTAGACCGATTTCGTTCCAAATCGATATTTGTTCTTCCCTGGGGTCAAGAAAGAGGAAATCGGTGGCAAAATTTAAAAAAACACCGCCATATTGAAGTTCTTTGTTATTGGACCGATTTCGTTCAAATTCGATATTTAGGGCTTCTCTGGGGTCAAGAAAGAGGAAATGGGGTGCCAAAATTTTAAAAAGTCACCGCCATTTTGAAATTCTTTGTTATTGGACCGATTTCGTTCAAATTCGATATTTAGGCTTCTCTCGGGGTCAAGAAAGAGGGGAATAGATGCCAAAATTTTAAAAAGTCACCGCCATATTGAAATTCTTTGTTATTCGACCGATTTCGTTCGAAATCGAAATTTGGGCTTCCCTGGGGTCAAGAGAGAGGAAATAGATGCGAAAATTTTAAAAAGTCACCGCCATATTAAAATTCTTTGTTACTGGACCGATTTCGTTCAAAATCGATATTTAGGCTTCCCTGGGGTCAAGAAAGAGTAAATGGGTGCCAAAATTTTAAAAAGTCACCGCCATATTGAAATTCTTGTTTACTGGACCGATTTCGTTCAAAATCGATATTTAGGCTTCCCTGGGGTCGTGGGACGTCTGGCAGATGTGAAACATCGACATTATTTTGTAAAAGTAATATGCAGAAAAGGACAGATTGTGATAGGAACTAAATATGTCACTAAGTATACATATAATAATACTACTACTACCACTACCCCTACCCCGACCCCTACCCCGACCCCTACCCCTACCCCTACCCCAACCCCTACCCCTACCTCTACCCCTACCTCTACCCCGACCCCCTACCCCTACCCCTACCCCTACCCCGACCCCTACCTCTACCCCTACCTCTACCTCGACCCCTACTCCTACCCATACCCATACTCCTACCCCTACTTCTACCCCGACCCCTACCCCTACCCCTACCCCTACCCTACCCCTACCCCTACCCCGACCCCGACCCCGACCCCTACCTCTACCCCGACCCCTACCTGTACCCCTACCTCTACCCCGACCCCTACCCCTACCCCTACCCCTACCCCTACCTCTACCCCGACCCCTACCCCTACCCCTACCCCGACCCCTACCCCGACCCCTACCCCTACCTCTACCCCTACCCCTACCTCGACCCCTACTCCTACCCATACCCATACCCCTACCCCTACTTCTACCCCGACCTCTACCCCTACTCCTACCCCTACCCTACCCCAACCCTACCCCAACCCCTACCCCTACCTCTACCCCGACCCCTACCCCTACCCCAACCCCTACCCCTACCGCTACCCCCGACCCCTACCCTAACCCCTACCCCTACCCCTACCCCTGCCCCTACCCCTACCCCTACCCCTACCCCTACCTCGACCACGACCTCTACCCCTACCCCTACCCCTACCCCTAACCCTACCCCTACCCCGACCCCTACCCCTACCCCGACCCCTACCCCTACCCCGACCCCTACCCCGCGATCTCACCTGATGGTAAGTGACGATGCAGTCTAAGATGGTAGCGGGCTAACTTGGAAGGGATATGGCAGTGAACATTCAACCCATACCCCTAATTGGTTTCTACACGCCATCGTGCCGGAACGCTAAATCGCTTGGCGGCACGTCTTTGACGGTAGGGTGATAACTAGCCACGGCCAAAGCCTCCCACCAGACCAGACCAGAGACAATTCAGAAATTATAAATTCCCAAATTGACCCCGCCGGGAATCGAACCCGAGACCTCCCAGTTATAAGACAACAGCGCTCACCACTGAGCCAGGGAGGTCGTCAATTTGACCTCAATTTGATTAGCCAAACTGTACGATGTACCTATATGATGTACTTACTTTGCATGATGCATACCACCATTATTAGATACCTTACTTGATGATGAAATTGATATTCCATGATCCACTACATTACATGTTACACAAATCATCCTTTACAAAATATTGAAATAGGTACCTACTTACTTTACAACTTCCATCATCTGCTTTTGTTATTTTTAGGGTTCCGTACCCAAAGGTTACCAACGGGACCCTATTACTAAGCGCACGCTGTCCGTCCGTCCGTCCGTCTGTCAGCGGGCTGTATCTCGTAAACCGTAACAGATAGACAAAAGAAATTTTCACATAATTATTATGTATTTCTATTGCCGCTATAACAACAAATAATAAAAATTAAATTAAATTAAAAAAAATTAAATTAAAATGTTTCCATGGGTACATGGAAATATTTTAATTAAATTTTTTTAACGGAACCCTAAAAGAGCGAAGCCTGACTCGCACTTGGCCGATTTTTTTATACTGTACATTCTTAGATTTTGCTTTTTTTCGGACCCATTTTCAAAATTAGTCTACTCAGTCCCTACTTATTTACAACTTTTTTGATGGATAAATTATTTACAATATTAATTTATACAAACTTATAATTAGGTACACTCTATTTGACTTCTCTAAAGTCTAAAATATACAAAATAATAGTTTTCAGTATAAACATAAACAATTTTCAATTATTACAATTTACGATAATATTTGATAGCCGAGCGAGCGCAGCGCGACGCAGGTCCACCTAGCAGCACGCCTCGGCGATCACTGTCTAATTGAGTAGGAGAGACAAAGAAGTCGCTTCTGCGAATAGAAGGGCCAAGTGACAAATTGTAATGGATAATATTAAAATTATAACAGTTGCAATAAATAAAATCTAAAACAGCCATTTGTTGTATTAAAATATGAAAAACAATTGTAAATAATTTTACCAAAATAAATGTATGCATAACAGAGAACGATGGGAGTTTATGTATTTGCAGAGTCAACTTTGCAATTTTTTTCTATCGAGAAAAGTTTGCGTCATCGTGTTTAGGAAACAGCCATCAGGCCAGAAATACGATCAATTATAACTACTTTTTTTTTCATAATATTATGACCCATAGATTTTAAATTGGACGATCTTCATTCGGCTTGTGATATGAAGATCGTGACTGACTACAGCGCCTTAAACCTAAATGTGGTGGAAAACACCACCTGTCGATTAAAAATATGGCTGATCAGATGTATTGTGACGTGCAGTCCTCGCGCGGAAAATAAAATGATCGCAATTTAATGTATTTTTATAGTTGTAGGGTGTTACCCGCAAGATGTAACTCGATCTCTGCAATGGCTTTGACAGTGATGAGGTAACCACACGAATTCTACTGCATTATGGGACATTTAAAATATCTTAAGTGAAAAAATCTAAAAATTTTAAAAGACTTGAGATTGTGTAAAATAGACGACCATTTTATGAGACCCATTTATCTACTTGCAGGTAAGCTAATTAATAAAATGGGTAGGTTTTGAATTTTTAAAAAAGAATTGTTTGCGAAGGACAGATTTATTCAATGAAAAAAAAACCGAAAAAGAGATGGCACAAGTTAGCCGTCACCCGTGACGTGAGCAGAAAATCAAATTATATTTAACTAGTGGTTCGCCCCGAACTGAGACCTCGCGGTATCCCATAATTCCCATAAGGTAGTTTTAACTATATCGTAATTAAAACGCGCCGAATCTGATGACGTCAATCGTCATCTGCTTTCGTGGATGGGATGCGTATGCCTACAGTATTTTACTAAAATTCAGCTGGTTCGCTGAACGGGTGTTACGTAGTATACGATTTCATAATAAAAAAAATTATAAACTGCCATGACTGCGCGCTTGCGGCTTCTGCGGCGAGCATGTCTAGATGCGCGCTCATCTTTACATTCATAGACACAGTACCATCATAGTACGGTAGTAAATGGGTGCTAACGTCTAATTATTGTAAATAGAAACGGATTTACTTTTGCAAAAAAAACGTGATACTTTTATTGATAATAATTTGCTAATTGAATAACATAATTAGTAAAAGACAAAATAAGAATAGCTGACGCAAAACTGTATTTACAATATTAAAGACAGCGCCATCTATTAACAGTATAGTGAAGTTTTGTTAAAAACATTGATGCCCATTTAAACTTAAATAATTTCGTTTCTTTATAATATTTATCTAATCTTAGTATTTGTTGTTCAAGTACAGAATATAACTCAAATTATGTGTAAGTTTCAATTTTTAAAATAAAGTGGTTTTAGAGATCTAGCTTCGAATAAAATCTCCAATTTGAAAGCCCCCCATTTCGTCAATTTTAGGAAAAAAAATAAAAAAAAAAATACTTATGTACTCTGTTCCAAATTATCTTTAAAATGAGGTACTGCAACCCCATGAAATGCAAAAAAAAATATTTTACTTCGCATTCGCTTCTATGAGAGCCCCCCTGAAATAAAGATTTTTAGAACTTTTTAAGCCATTTTCGGCTGGAGGCCATCGGTTTACATATCATATCTAAAATTTAAGTAATTACGTCCAGTAATTCAGAAGTTATAAGGCTCTGACAGACGGACAGACGGACGGACAAGTGCAAATTCATTCAAGTAAACTCAGAGACCTTCGCTTCGCTCGGTCGAAAATAATACTTATGTATGCTTTCAAAAAAAGCATTTCTGACATACCTAATTGATGAATAAATAAATATACTTATAGAAAAATAATATCCGTATCTAAGATTGTTGACCTGTTATTGGAAATTTAAAAAAAAATTACTTTCCTAATCTCCACGAATTTAAAATTAAAAGGAAGACCGAAACCGATTTAAATACTTAACATTGTATAGTTATTTAAATCTGAAAGTCGTTAAAGTAAATAATATGAAGTTTCATCCTAACAGTTAGTATCGACGTAAAAATGTATTAACATAATGCATGATAACAATAATATTTTGGTGGGCAATCGATATCGATGTAAAGCTCTGAATGTCACTTTACCATACCATGGACCATAATTTACAATAATAACATCAGCTTGTTTGTATGAACAAACTTAGAACTTAGCGGTCTCATGAGCTCTGTCTAGAAAATGCAGGTTTAAAAGACTTTCAGCGGAGAAGAGAATATAAAATTTCCATCTGAAATGATTGTCACCTCAGTGTAATGTAAGCGACACCGCTTGTCCCCGATGCGTACCTGCCCGTATTTGCCTTATTTCAACAACTTTTTGTCCTCATCAATATTGCAAGTTTCATAATTATAATACCTACTCGTAAAAGAGCGCAAATTTTGTAATCCAATACGCGGACTGAAATTAATCCTAATAACATTTCACTTTGTTATGCCATACGTAAGCTTATTTGAAAAATGTGTCAAATGTGACGTAAAACGGATGAAAATGACAAAAAAATTGAATAATAATTAATTAGTTTGACTGACATTAATTAATGCTGTAAGTTCGGCTGTGAGTTGTGTTTTATTTAATTACGATCTACAAACGCCCAGAATCTTTGAGTATAAGCCCAGAATCGATCAAGTACCTAGGTAGGACATGTATTGTGTAAATTCAAAAAATTATTTAAAAAAACATGGTTTTAGTAGCTGGCTAGTGGCTACATCATGAGACCATGGATATCATCTTGGACTTACTTGCCAAGACGCATTAAACAAGCCCATCAAATTTGATGGGGTTACGTTGTTTTATAATAGAGTTCCGATAGCCATCTTTCGGCTCCATCATCAGATCAGCTCCATGCCATAACGATATTGCATTGTCACGCGATTTATATATATATGTACATGCAAAATTTAAGCGCAATCGGTTACATACATACATTATACATAAAGTTTTACATTGCAAGTTAAATAAAAGCTTGTACCAAGAATTTACATCGGGAATTTATGAAATAATTTTAGTGTAGATACCCAATGTTACCTAAAATTTCATAATTTCAGTAAGAGTTAGCATAATAACGTACTTTGCTAGACTCAGTATGTAGTTTGTGTACAACATAGCGTAATTTATGCCTAAGTCGACGAGAGAAGTAATCCAACGCATATGGCGCAGTACCGACAATTTCCACCGCTCGCCACTTCTTCATACACCGAGCTCAAGTAAAAATTGCCGTTTCGTTGACAGAATCCCGGCAACTGATATAGGTACATACATGAACGAGTTGTCAGAATCCTGTACCTACTTAATTGGTATTCCAAAAACGAGCTTTGCAGATGTGCAATGTTGAAATCGATTAGAATAAACATCGTCTGTCGAAATAACTTTGGAGCTGACCCAAGACCACAAGTACGTTGCTACTGATGAATTAATTAAGATATCAATACTACGTATTGTAGGTACTGACTACTGTATTAAAAAAAATAGGCGATAAAACATAATATGGAATGACTCCCGCCCCCGAATATGTCCGCGTGGAGTTTTAAATAATCCCATGAGGACCCTCTGCTTTTCCGTGATAAAAGGCAGCCTATGTCACTCTCCAGGTCCTCTATACCCATGCGAAAAATCACGTTGATCCATAGCTCCGTTGCTGCGTGGTTGAAGGACAAACCAACAAACACACTTTCCCATTTAGCCTTAAGGAAGGATAAAATATAATATAATGGAATTATTGATTTTCATCTTATTCGAGTCAGAACGTAATGAACACTATCGATTCGAATTTCAAGGTAATGTTCTTTCTCTATTAAATTACTGCGAGGACCTTGTTGTACACTTGAGCGAGTATTGCCATTGGAGACATCGCGGTTGATCGCTTTATCGAGCGATATTCGATTACATTAGCTGTTATTAGCGGAGCGGGCTCCATGAATTTAATATCGATATTGGCAATAAGATGAGTATATTAGGTACTTTATGCTTTTATTATGTTCATTACAAGCACGTTATTAATTTCTTATTGCTTGAGCACAATATGGATTTATAGACACACAATACAGTTGCCGTAACATTTTTTAATTTGTAAAGTAAAATATATTTCAATTTTTCAAAAAGGCTGTGCGGAATTTGGGTTGAAGTCTGTGTAAGCCTTTAGTGTGATTTTAATAGTCCAGACATTAATTATTGTAAAGTAATTATCAAACAATAATCTTCAAAAGTGTAAGCTCCGAACAATTCCAAATTGAGCTCAAGAACCGGTTCGAGCTGCTGGAAACCAACTTGGACATTGACCAACGATTCACCAATTTCGTAGATGTCGTTCGTGAAGTGGGACGCAAATACTGTCAGAACGATCATAAAAGGGTGTCAAAGATATCCGAAGATACCCGTAAACTTATGGAGCAGAGACGGGAGACTTCCTCAGCATTGCCTGAGTGGCATACTTTGAACAAGCGCGTCAAGAAGCGAATAAGATTCGACCTCCGGTGCTCCAACACCCGCAATATACAAAATGCGATCGAGCAAAACCGAGGTTCGAAAGTGTTCGCTAAGCGACTTGAGAGGAGCCACTTAACAAAGTTGAGAAACCCCGTCGGTAAAATCGTAACGTCTCAAGCAGAGGTCCTAGAGGAGATCGAACAATTTTACTCTCAACTATACTCCTCCAAAGCTCCAAAAGCAGCTCAAGACACGAACGACAAACGTGCGACATTGACCCGCCACTACACCGAAGACATCCCAGACGTTGACCTTGGTGAGATGCGAATAGCCCTCAATCAACTTAAACACAACAGGGCACCTGGCGATGACGGCATCACATCAGAGCTTCTACGTGCAGGAGGTACTCCGATCCTGAACGAGCTAGCAGAGCTCTTTAATGACGTCATTGCAAACGGAACAACGCCAAAAGCATGGAGCAAGAGTGTGGTAATTCTTTTCTTTAAGAAGGGTGACAAGGAGCTTCTGAAGAACTATCGGCCGATATCACTCCTGAGCCATGTTTATAAGTTGTTTTCGAGGGTGATCACAAATCGCCTCGCCCGAAGACTTGACGATTTTCAACCTCCGGAGCAGGCTGGGTTTCGAAAAGGCTACAGCACCGTAGACCACATCCACACCTTAAGGCAGATTATACAGAAGACCGAAGAGTATAATCTACCACTCTGCCTTGCTTTTGTGGACTACGAGAAAGCCTTCGACTCTATCGAAACTTGGGCTGTTCTGGAGTCACTGCAGAGATGCCAAGTCGATTGGCGTTATATCGAGGTGCTGCGATGTATTTACGATACTGCGTCAATGACCGTCCAAGTACAGTCTCAGCAAAAAAAACCAATCAACTTGAGAAGGGGGGTTAGACAGGGGGATGTAATATCCCCAAAACTGTTTAATAGTGCACTAGAAGACCTCTTCAAAACGCTGGACTGGACAGGACGAGGCTTTAATATAAATGGCGAATACATCTCACACCTGCGGTTCGCCGACGATGTGGTTATCCTGGCAGAGACTCCAGAAGATCTGGAGCAGATGCTGAGTAGTCTAAGCCGCTCTTCCAGACGAGTTGGTCTCGGGATAAACATGGACAAAACCAAGGTTATGTTCAATCAACATGTTTTCCCGATACCCGTGAACGTCGAAAATGTTGGAATCGAAATTGTTTCAGAGTACAACTACCTTGGTCAGACCATTCAATTGGGTAGAAACAATTTCGACGAAGAAGCCAACAGAAGGATACGGCTGGGCTGGGCGGCATTTGGAAAATTAAGTCAGGTCTTCTCATCGTCAATACCTCAATGCCTGAAGACGAAAGTCTTCAATCAATGTGTCCTTCCCGTCCTCACTTATGGCGCTGAAACGTGGACACTAACAAATGGCTTGATCCACAAATTTAAAGTCACTCAGAGAGCTATGGAGAGGGCTATGTTAGGAGTTTCTCTTAAGGACAGGATTCGGAACGAAGAGATCCGTAAGAGAACCAAGGTCGCCGACATAGCTCAAACCATTAGCAAGCTGAAATGGCAGTGGGCAGGCCATGCTTGTCGCAGAAGCGATGGCCGTTGGGGCCGAAAAGTCCTAGAGTGGAGACCGCGAACAAGTAAGCGTAGTGTGGGGCGCCCTCCAGCACGTTGGACTGACGATATAAAGCGGGTGGCGGGAAGTGGCTGGATGAGGAAGTCTGAGGACCGGGTGTGGTGGCGTTCTCTGGGAAAGGCCTATGTTCAGCAGTGGATGTCCGCAGGCTGAGATGATGATGATGATGATGATGAATCTTCAAAAGAAGTAAATAAACACGTGTTTTATCAATAATATATTTTTTAATTCGTCTCTGTGAGCGAACGGGGACGGAAAACGTTGAAGGTACTTATTGTATTGTATTTCCGAACTTTCAATCACCATTATCATCATCATATCTCAACAAATGTATACGACTGCTGAACATAGGTCTCTTGAAAGAGTCGCCACATCACGATCTTGTGCCGCCTGTATTCAGGCTGCCACCAACTCACTTGAGATAGGTCATCCACCTAATGACAGGTGTTCATAATTCATAATATTTTTGGAACAAGTTCGGAGTTCCTTTTCGGACGGGTTGGCGGATGGAGACTAGGCGAAAAAAATGTAAGAATTTTCCGTCACGACCTTTGTTGACTTCGTTTATTACACAGGTTCCATCATAGCTTTGGTGGCGTAGCGGCTAAAAGAAGGAGTGAAACTCGGTTCGGGATTTGAATCCTGACTTCAGATCATGTCTTTTTTTATTTTTGATACTTGAACGAAGTTTTATGGAAGAGAAATTCTAAAACAAGAAAAAAAACAAAATATTTGCGGCAAAATTTACTAACGCCATCTACGTCATGTATGTTGTGGGCAGTGTAAACTGGCTTGAACTTGCTTTAATGTCTGCTTATTTTTTACGAGATGGTTTTAACCTGTGGCGAGAGATGGCGTTGATTCTAATAGGTAATGTTTTAAAAGGCACTTGTTTCCAACTGAGTGTTGGTGGTTGTTGGTGTTGTGAGTGACACTACGTAGAACTATTATATATTCTGTGGTGACACTCAGACCCAAAGACCATCAGTTCTTCGAACTTCAGTTTCGTTCTTCTTGTTCCCGCCCATTTCCACTTCAGCTTCGCGACTCGCTTAACTTTGCCGGTAACTTTGGTGCCCCTATCTCCTCGGATCTCCTCCTCCCTCAAAATTCTGGAAAAGCATAAAATTCTTAAAACCCATACATGCATACTCGTATGTAGAATAGAGTCGCATCAAACCTAGTTAAAACATAAAACAATGGCGTCCAGCGCGTTGGTCCGTACAAATTAAATATTCGGCGGGATTAACAGTTTCGCTCGTTATCCGAACTAGCGCCGCGTAACACGGCGTAATGAATAATTTCACTCGACCATTATATTGATTAATTAAAATAAATTGCATGTTGCCGATAAAATTATAATGATTACTAGCTGACCCAGCGAACTTCGTACCGCCAACAAAAATATTTAGTGGGGGGTCACCCGTATCATTTAGGGGTATAAAAAATAGATGCTGGCCGATTCTCAGACCTACCCGATATGCACACAAAATTTCATAAAAATCGGTCCAGCCGTTTTGGAGTTTGGTAACAAACACCGCGACGTGAGAATTTTATATATGTATATAAGTTTTTTAAGTTGTTTAAAAACTTCAAACTGCAAAATTTGTACTGAGCGTTTTCAAAGGTGATAGCCAAGTGATTAACTCTTCTCCTTTTCGGGTGTTCTGTCATAGCTCTGTCTTTTCAATATCACTTGATTTAACGCTTCCATTTACGCTTACGTTACGTTCCCTCAAATATTTTTGAGCGAAGCAATGGCTGGGTCATGCGTCATGCTCGTGAACGGGTGCCACCGGTGGGAATGGGGCTACTTTATGTCTGCCCATCTTAAGATAGAAGTTAGTCGGTATGCATTTTTGGAACTTCCCTCATTGTGGAAACACTGCATATATAATAGCATAGTATTTACTGTATTGTAAATTTGTTTTGAAAAGAGCAACCGCCGAGTTTCTTGCTGGTTCTTCTCGGCAGGAAAGGCATTCCGAACCAGTGGTAGATTCATCTACTATTCAAAAGAACTTGTAAAAGTTTATTTGAATAAAAAATATTTCTATTCTATTCTATTCTATTTTAGACTGCATCTAGGAGATCACAGTCACCGGCTAACTTGTTAAAGAAAAACCGGCCATGAGCGAGACTTTATTTGTTATTATTTTTTGTTGTTATAGCGGCAATAGAAACACAAATTCTGTGAAAATTTCAAGTATCTAGGTACCTATTATCCTATTAATAAAGGATCATGAGTAGTGTTGCCCAAAATCGGTCTTGGTCTTGCGGTCTTGGTCTTGGTCTTGCATTTTGGCAAAACCAAGACCAAGACCAAGACCGCCTAAATTTAGCAAGACCCAAGACCAAGACTGACCGTGCAAGATTTGAGCAAGAACAAGACTAAGCCTGCGAGACTCTTGCATCTTGCAGTTAGGACTGAGTGTCGTTTCAGGTAGTATAAGGATCGGGTATACGCTTAGGAACTCTATGAGACGCAAAAAAAATATATAAAAAAAATTTGGAAAATTGGACTTATGGGCTATACGAACAATACCATAAACATACCTACCTACATAGCGAATGAAAATATCCATAAGAAAAAAAGAGTACCTAGGTACATCCCTAGTTTTGCTCATCGGCACTCTGATAGTGCGCGGCGTCTTGTGTCGGCATCATCAAAGGTCGGATACTGACCTGTCAAAGAAATTTTGCAGCTATTCGGAAGTACAAGGTCAAAATACACGCGCCGGTGGCTTCTATTGATATCGCATACAATCGTCGCCGCCGCGCCGCACGCACAACATTTGACACTGTTCGATTGCCGCCACAGAGTACTTACATGTTCCAAAGAATAAAATAAGTTTCCGGGTGCTCAGAATCGACACGAATACATTATGTTGATCTCGCAAGGAATATTGTAATTAGATAATGGTAAGGATAGGTAGATATCATAATATTTTATTCTAGTAAGTAATTATTATAATATTAACTATATGGGCTTATAATAATGACTTACTATTAAGTATTATTATTATTACCTAATAGATAAACATGTTCAAGAAGTTCACTGCAAATCTCGATTTTTGATAAAATATATTGTAGACACTTTTAACACACTTGAAACGTGTAAAAATTTTCTACACGTGCTTAGAAAATAAAAAGAGTGCAATAAGTTACTGCATAAGAGCCCGAGTATCTCTGAGAGAACTGTTTAAAGAAATTGATATTTTTGGAAATATCATGTACTTATGTACGACAAATCATTCACTTACATGTAAAGAATAGTGATTTGCACAATTTCACATAAAACCACATTACCTTAGGTTCGCTTAGGTCGTGGATTCAAACCCCACCCGGTGTCAGTTGATTTTTCGAATTTCTCAATAAATGTTTAGCCATTTAATAATTTGGTTGGTCTTTACTATGGCTATGAATTTATTAATTAATTCAAGCTCAAAATGTACTTACTCTGTTACGTTGTTCTAAGATCTAAAGTAATGTTTAATAAATAGCAATAGGCTAATAGGTAAGTGCGAGACTTGCGAGACTCTTGCTGCAAGACGAAGACCAAGACCAAGACTGGGAGCGCAAGACCAAGACCAGGTGTATTGGCGCAAGACGCAAGACCAAGACTGGCCCAGTCTTGTCTTGTTCTTGCATTTGGGCAACACTAATCATGAGGTACAACCCACTAACAGACGGACGGACGGACAGCGTAGGGTTGGTAATAGGGTTCCTTTAGCACCCTTTGAGTACGGCCTAGAAAAGGATCTTATTGTCTCTACGGAATGCAGTCGTGAAGTTCATGTCGTATGCATACGATGTCCGTGCGCTTATTCGGTCTGTGAGCTCAGTTGTAATTTGGCGTTTGACAGATTTACTATTACATGTTTGCTGCGTTGAATATTTGAGTGGCCTTTGAATTGCAAAATACGAAAGCGAATCCTGATATTTGATGTTCACGACCTATCGACGAGACTAGGGATAGGCGGGATAGGCAATATACAATGTTATTTTATTTTTTTAATAAATTGTTTATTACAATTGGGTATTTGACTGATATTTTTTTATTTATTTAAAATAATGTTTATAAATATTATAACACAATGCCATTTTCCTTTTTAGGGTTCCGTACCCAAAGGGTACCAACGGGACCCTATTACTAAGCCTACGCTGTCCGTCCGTCCGTCCGTCCGTCCGTCCGTCCGTCTGTCAGCGGGCTGTATCTCGTAAACCGTAATAGATAGACAGATGAAATTTTCACATATTATCTATTTCTATTGCCGCTATAACAACAAATAATAAAAATTAAATTAAATTAAAAAAATTAAATTAAAATGGGTAGGTGGGTAGATGGAAATTTTTTAATTTAATTTTTTTAACGGAACCCTAAAAGAGCGAGGCCCGACTCGCACTTGGCCGATTTTTTAAATATCTTTACTAGTCTCGGAATAGGCTATTCGACTACTTTTAGAAAATCATCTTAAATTGTTAATAATGCTATGCTGAAGCTAACGAAACATATATTTCGGCATAATTTTCATTATTTTTCATAAAAATCGAGAAATAAATTCAAAAAAATAAATTGCCGCCGAAACGTTCCATTTGCTCTCATGACGTAACAGTTCACATTTCAAACAATGACAATTTTATAATATGTGTTTAGGCCGCGTGTCGCATACTATTTGGTATTTAATAAAATAGTAACGATGAAAAACAGACGAAATTAGCCTATTACGCCGCACAAACACGTCGAAATGTATTGACAAAATGAGAATTCCATAGGTGGTTTGGACTGTGACGTCATTCGAGATCACGGAACGTTTTCGATCACGTGACCATGGCCAGAATTATAGCAATTTTATTTAATGTTTTCTAATTAAATAAAGCTTTATTTTTTAGTTTTGTCGTATGGAATAATGTTTTTAGATAATAATCTTTTAGGATGACACCAGTTGAAACGATATTTTTACTCTAGTCAAATACCCTATTATAAGCTATTTTACTGTGATTGTATCTGTCTCTTTCTAAAATGAAATTTTCCATTTAGCTGGTGAATTGTGACATCACAGACCACAGTTCACTAGCGCTCTCTCTGTCTAACAGGAAATTTTATAGTTCTATAAGTAACTTATTTGTTTTTTGACCGATTTATTTTCTATTTTTACAAATGTTACTCTTACATGTTACATTTTCGATTATAAATAATGAATATCAACATTTTGACTTCAGTCAAATACCCAGTTGAAGGAAAATAATTTCAGTTTTATTTTAATAATTACCTACCTGATTCCTACTTAGCAAAAATTGCGGCGAAGAATAATATTATCTCCTGGGAATCTTTTACACTTTGAAACACATATTACATCTAGGGCATCTGGAACAGATCCTCTTTTGTAGCGATAAGATGTCCTTGTACACGTCCTTTCTATATTTAGTTTTTAAGTATTCAAATGTACAGAATAAATAAATAAATAAATTAAGTGATGCGAGATTTTGACGCCATACATACCTACTTATACGCTTCTTAAGTACGGCAAACTTACGAATCTGCAGAAAATGCATTTTTCAATTGTTTTTCCTTTTTAGGATTCCGTAGCAAACAAGGAACCCTTATAGTTTCGCCATGTCCGTCCGTCTGTCTGTGTGTCTGTCCGTCCGCGGTTTAGCTCAGAGACTATTGGTACTAGAAATCTGAAATTTGACAACGGTATAAATATCAATCACGCCGACAAAGTCGGGAAATAAAATTGAGAAAAATAATTTTTTTTAGGGTACCTCCCCTACATGTAAAGTGGGGATGAATTTTTTTTCTCGTCTATCCCATAGTGTGGGGTGTCGTTGAATAGGTCTTTCAAAAATATTGTGGGTGTGGGAACACCATTTTTCAATTCAGGGATTCGTTTGGGAAATATGATATTTTAAAGTGCTAAATTTTATTAGAGTCAAGTGTCCCCCCCCTATGCCAGCTAAATGGTTGTATATAGGATACAAGAAAAAATTCACAGCAGTAGCATATATAATGAATTTTAAAGGAAAACTATCACGGCTAAGTAGGGTTCATTAGTTAAGGAGTTATATCTGTTTTTTCCAAGTTAGGTATTACACGTAGTGCGAGTTGCATATTTTGTAGTATATTATAGTATTTAATCCATGGAACTCAAAATATATTCAATATTCATAAATAAAATAAAAGCACTATCCTAGGTCAGCAATAATATTTGAGACTTTCAACTACGGAACCCTACACTGCGCGTGGCCCGACACGCACTTGGCCGGTTTTTCCATTTAAATAAAAAAAGGTTCTATTTTGCAATCTAATGTACCAGAATATAGATACCCTTTAACTAAAAAAAACTATGCTTTTAAAACGCTCTCCCGCAGATTCGTAACTTTGTAGAAAGGTACGTAGCGTAATCCTGTGACGAGTCACGTTTCTAGCCCTTCCAACCTAATACGCTCTCTACAAATCACTTAGCTGTAATTTGGCGGTTGACAGATTTAGGTGGGTATTATTGCATATTCCAATGAGCGTTTGCTCGACCGTTGAGTGTTATATGAATCGCCAACTACGGTAATGAGCACGTCGTCTGTGGTTATGTGAGTAATCTACAGACTACGGAGTTTGGGATGTTAGGATACCCAGATTAATATAATACCTAATGATGTAGTCTGAACATTGTCGGAATAAAACTTTTTCCTTATGGGATAATAATTTAATAATATATTGAGCTTAGTATCTCATAATTGAAGCGAAATTGGCGTAGTATAATGTGTAAGTACTTACCTATTTTAGAAGCTTAAGTAACTACTATGTTACTAACGAAATGTTACACAAACGGCAATTTATATGGAATTTGACCAAACTGAATTTAATTTAGAAACTGTTAGAATTGTTCATTTTACAATTGAAAATTGTTTTTTATTTTCATATTCTAAAACTAGTTGTTGCCCGTGCCCACGAATTCAAAATAAAAGTGCCGACGTTTTACCTCAATAGACGCATTAAAAGACTTTAACTGAACGAATGTAGATTTATGCCAGAGCTCGTGCATTGGATTTCAGTAGAGTCGTGCGTTCAGTTACAATACGAACCATTAAGTTTTGGTTCATATTTTATCATCAAAATAATTCCGATAACATGATACTAATAGGTACATGTTATACTATAGGTAAGTACGTGTAAAGATGCTATTGTTGATAAAAATACGAGAGTACCTGCCGGACTACAAAATTTTTATAACATAAAAATGGTCTATAATACTAAGATTAGTACTCAAGTCCCATAAATTGTCCATTACATTCATGTTAATAGTATAAAATTACAGCTATTACGCAGATGATTACATTATTAAATGTTGAAAGGTATTTGTTATCTCGAATCTAAATGTTAAGTACATCATTGTGAAGCGAATACTCTCCGTTCAGAGTTGTTATATTAGAGATGGTATCGCCATTCACAAATAAATCAAGCACGGTATTCATGTCAACAACTGCTTGTATCCTATTGCCTGAGAAATAATTTCGTAGATAAAGAAAATTAAAACTTTAACGTTTTCAACTTCATTAAAATTACCTCCAGAACAACATAATATGTTAAACTGTAATATGTAATGATATTATCATTACATATTACAGAACAGAATTTCCATGTTCTATTTCAATTCGATGCCTTAACATGGGTAGCCTAAGTATGACATACTCTCTTTAAACATTTCTGTGGTGGTGTCATGTCGTGTGGTGCGGGTTTTTACGTTCCCTCAAATGTGGTTGTGCGAAGCAGCGGCTGGGTCATGCGTTATGCTCGTGAACGGGTTCCGCTGGCGGGAATGGGGCTACTTTCTGTCTGCCCATCTTAATATGTATTGAATAATTGTAAGTAGTATGCATTTTTGGAACTTCCCCTCATTGTGGAAACACTGGATACAAAGCATAATATCTATTGTATTGTAAACTTTTTTTAAAAAGAGCAACCGCCGTGTTTTTGCTGGTTCTTCTCGGCAGGAAGGGTATTCCGAACCAGTGGTAGCCCCGTCGACGATTCAAAAGCACTTGTAAAAAAGTTTATTTGAATAAAAAGTATTTCTATTCTATTCTATGCAAATCTGGTAAACTATAGCCTATTACCCTTCTCTACGAGAGAAGAGACCCGCGCTCAGTAGTGAGCTGCGTATGGGTTGCTGCTGATAATGATGATGATGCAAATGAAACGTCTGCAGATCGACCGAAATCACCAGCCGAGTCAGCCTAAATCCTTAGCAAGTTTAGTGGCGGTGGGAATTACACTCTGAGAGTACGTACCCATAGTTGTCTTAGTAGCGACGATTCTTAGAGCTGGAAACTGGAAAATCTTATCTTGAGGAGAGACCGCACGCCACTGGCCGCTCTCCAGTTCCCTTAGTTTAGAGAACTTTGAATTACAACTTGAATTTATTTGCAAGGATTGAGTTAACAAGGCTTTTACATACAATTTTACTGTGCTCCAATCTGCCACAGAATATATCAAAGTTTTTCAACAATTTTAAACATCAATTTATTAATAGTTATGCCTTAAATCATCGACATCGCGAAACTAAACTGAAGTGGAAATGAGCACATAGTTCGAAGAGTTGATGGTCGTTGGGGTCCCAAGGTACTGGAGTGGCGACCCCGCACCGGGAAGCGCAGTGTTGGCAGACCCCCCACTAGGCGGACCGACGACATCAAACGAGTCGCAGGGAGCCGCTGGATTCGGGCGGCGAAAGACCGAGACCTGTGGAAGTCCATGCACGATACTTTTGTCCAACAGGTGGACGTCTATTGGTGATGTCTTAAATGATAAATTAAGTCGTTATTGTGTGAGATACTTGTTTGTTTTTCACATAAACTACTTATTTCCCTTCTCCGTTCGTAATAAGTATACATATACGTTTTAAAACTTAGTTATAATAAAAATGGAAGAGATTATGCACGTTAATATGCAATAAAAAAATTAAGTTTAATTTCTACGTTAATTTTAGGTACCTAGTTGACAGGTCGAGGTCAGATGCTAATTCGCACCGTGTACAAAAAACTCGGCGGATTTGCTTAATCACATAGACTGCCTGCAAGACTCGTTACTGATTAAATTAGATTCGATTAAAAAAAGCGACGCCAACAGGAAAATTAAGGCCAAAATTCGGTAAAAAGAACATAATGCTGCATCAAACAAGTGCTCATAGAAGTTGGCGCTCATGTGACGTCTATTTATGCATTTTTATGGCTCGCCCGATGCTGCTGACGTTAACCCTCCAGATAAAAGGCGCCCTAAGCACGTCCTTAACGACCCTGACGACCAGATTACGACAGACAACGCACCCTATCAGGTAGGGCCACACACACAGTCAACCTCAACACAGCGTCTTCGCCGGCGAAGACGAGGCCCCCGATTTCTAACGTCACCTGGGCGTGGATCCTTACCACGATCACGGGGACGTACGGACTAACTTAGTCCAGCCACTCCTCCCATTCGTCCCAACGTCATCCTAAGCCGAGGTCCGAGCCTCACAGGAGGCGCCCTTAGGAAGACGTTGCCCCCCGAGTCTTTGAGCCCTAGGGCTCACTCCCCTGGCGACGCTTCGCGCTCGCCCCAACGTCCGGTGACGCTGTAGCGGCCATTAGGGCCAACAGCATACTCAATCCGAAAAAAAAAAAATGCTGACGTTAACCTCATTGTATCGCACCGCAATCGCTTCCTGAGGCCGAGATCTAAATAGATGGCACTCTCACTGCTCAGCACTCAGGAAGGAGTAAGAACGAGATAGATTTAAATGTCAGGTCTCACGACCATACTATACAATACCTATCTAATTGTCTGTCTCAAGTCCCAGTCTCAAGTCCCAACCAAGTAAAAGCACGCTCCTTAGATTTCCCTTGCATTGCATTTAGTCTTGAAGCAGTGATAGCCTAGATCCCGGGGACGCACCTCTGACTTTTCGGAGTCATGTGCGATATCAATCGCTTTAACGGTGAAGGAAAACATCGTTAGGAAACCTGCGACGAATCTGAGAATTCTCTATAATGTTCTCGAAGGTGTGTGAAGTCCGCCAATTCGCAGTGCGCCAGTGTGGTGGACTATGGCCTTATAACTCTTTTTTGAGACGAGAGATGATGATGATGATGATGATGATGATGATGATGCATTAGTCTTGCGGATATGGCAACAGTTTGCGATCTCCTTCAATACCTACGGGCAAAATTTTCGGTCCGAGAATGACGATGCATAAAATTCCTGTTAGCAACTAATTACGAGAGCTTGGACAAATTGTCTACAACAGTACAGAAGTATTGTTCCACAACTCGTTTTGAAATAATAAAACACTATTGAAAACCAGACAGCAAATTAAAATCAAGCCACAAAGAAATAGAGGAGATAAAAATCTTTATTTTTTGCTACAAACTGATATAATTATGATAATTTGAGTCGAAATTACAGCCGTCATAGAGCTGTTGTCCTTGAAACAGATTTTATTTTTTACGCACCATCGACCCGTGTTCTGACTCCATAGTACGATAACGTACGATTTTTCATTTGTGGTCCGCCATTCTTTTCCGTGTTAAGTACCTACTATACCATGGAACATACGTATAGAATAGAATAGAATAGAAATGCTTTTTATTCAAATAAACTTTTTTAAAAGTGCTTTTGAATCGTCGGTGAACCACACGTACCACTGGTTCGGAATGCCCTTCCTGCCGAGAAGAACCAGCAAGAAACTCGGTGGTTGCTCTTTTCAAAACAAGTTTACAATACAATAGATACTATGCTATGTATGCAGTGTTTCCACAATGAGTGGAAGTTCCACAAAAGCATACCTAATTATAATTCAACACATGTTAAGACGGGCAGACAGAAAGTAGCCCCATTCCCGCCGGTGGAACCCGTTCACGAGCGTGACGCATGACCCAGCCATTGCTTCGCTTCGTAAAGGGTTCCAGTACCCTTACGTAGGTACCCTTTGTAGTAGCTACTTCTGTCTAGTACGGTAGTTAATACCGAAGATAAGTTATACAAAGCCCGCCTGAGATGGTGATGGGAATGGAGTACGGTCATGGAAACCACTTGTGTTCTTAAATAAGAAAAGTATAGGGCTAAGTATTCTTTTAATTTCTGCAGCGGAAACTCGACGAAGAAAAATTCCATAGAAACCTTAAAAAATCTTAGCAGCCAGTTTCTTAGAAATCAAATAAAATAAAGTTCAAATTATACTTAAGTAGCTTTGTTGGTAGAGTGTACTAAAGAATATTGGTAGGTATTTGGCCTTATTGAGGAATAAGAGATACGATCTGCTACAGTTCATTATTCTGGGAAAATTCGCTGGCAAAAGACTACTTGAACGAAGAATATTGAACATTGGTACGGAAGAAGTACCTTATTCCTATTCTGTACTAAGTAGCGTTCAAAGCAGTGGTTCAAAGTATAGATCGCCCTAATGATTGCCAATCTCCGGTAGAAGACTGCACTGCAATATGAAGTAGAAGAATAATAATAATAATTTCTATGTTTTTGTTAATATCTACTTACCTAATTGTTGTGGCGACTTGCAACAACAGATAATAGCGTGATTGTTTTTTACGAGAGTTTTTTCGTGTTTTATTTTTTTCGCGTCGTTCAATTTAATTTGGTTGTTGACGACTGTTATTAAATATTATATTTGACATTATTTTCAACGCGAAAGCGCGTTTTCATATTTTTAGGGTTTCGTAGTAAACAAAGGAACCCTTATAGTTTCGCCATGTCCGTCCGTCTGTCTGTCCGTCCGTCCGTCCGCGGTTTAGCTCAGAGACTATTGGAACTAGAAATCTGTAATTTGACAAGGGTATAAATATCAATCATGCCGACAAAGTGGTGAAATAAAATTTTGAAAAAGATTTTTTTTAGGGTACCTCCCCTACATGCAAAGTGGGGATGAATTTTTTTTTCTCGACTATCCCATAGGTTGTCGTTGAATAGGTCTTTTAAAGATATTGTGGGTGTGGGAACACCATTTTTCAATTCAGGGATCCGTTTGTGAAATATGATATTTTAAAGTGCTAAATTTTATTAGAGTCAAGTGTCCCCCCCCCCCCCTCTGCCAGCTAAATGGTTGTATATAGGATACAAGAAAAAATTCACAGCAGTAGTATGTATAATGAATTTTAAAGGAAAACTATGACGGCTAAGTAGGGTTCATTAGTTAAGGAGTTATATCTGTTTTTCCTAAGTTAGGTATTACACGTAGTGCAAGTTGCTTATTTTGTAGTATATTATAGTATTTAAACCATGGAACTCAAAATGTATTCAATATTCATAAATAAAATAAAAGCACTATCCTAGGTCAGCAATTTGAGATTTTATAATTTGAGACTTTCAACTACGGAACCCTACACTGCGCGTGGCCCGACACGCACTTGGCCGGTTTTTATTCAATTATAAATGCGACTGTGTTTGTTACACATCAGTAGGTACCCGCTGACCTATTTCGCTAGTTTTACAGTGTTTTCTAAACGTTTTAATGGCGCAACAGTTGAGAGCCTCAATAGCTCAAAAGTTAAAAGTGCCGATTGAAAACTGAAAGTTCAAAGTTCAACGGTTCAAACACCACCCGTTGCATTGTCTTATGTACCTACTTCTAGGAGTTTACTCACAAGTCTTACGCTTATTTAGTGGGGACAGTGGAATATTATTTGTCAAGTTCACCACGGCAATTATTATTCTTTTTCAAAAAACCTGTTCACCGCTTACGTATCACAGCTATTATTACAATAATTATTTATTAATAGAATTCTTTCTATTTCTTGATATAAGTTCGTAAGTCAATGGAATTTGACACTAAACGATGTTATAGCGATTTCTATCTCGTATTTTTGTCTTCCGCATATCATCAATTAAAATGTTTACACGTGGATGACTGACGCAAGGCGGATTCTTAAAAACCGGTTTCCACAATGGTTTTGGTGGAGAATGAAGTTCGGTTAGCGCCACGCCAATTTACGTTGACCCCCTACCTCCTTATAATGTCGAATACACACTCATATGTAGGTACCTACGTGCGGTTGCTTGTTTACCACGCCCAAATAACCCCGGTAAGTACTCCATAGGTGATCTTGGTTTATAAATTGCTATTTTAAAGATGCATTAAATTTTACATTGAGAGGAGTAATTTTCCATTGATTTTTTTTTACCCAACTACGGCAGAGCCAAAAGGAAGAGTTAAGCTTTTAGCAGTCGTATACTTATTATGTGTGTATGTATGTTAGTCTCTTCGTATGTTCTACCGTAGCACCTCAACTACTGAGCCGATTTTGATGAATTAGGCTACATTTTACGCGAACAAATTAAATATGACGGACGTTATAATTCTCCAATTTTCCGTAGTCGTGTAACAGTTTGAAATTTTTTTATTTAAACGATTTAGTAAAAGTATCGAATAGAATAATGACTAAAAGTTGCCATCAAAAAATTTTGGAGGATCTGATTTCAAACAGATTTTAACGGACGTAGATATAAAAATTCAGGACAATTCCAATACCATTTGATATTTATAAAATCTCATCATTTTTTAAATATCAAATTGTATTGGAATTGTAAAAAATGCAAATTTATCGCGAGCTAGATAATTCCTTGGAGACAAAATTGTGAAACGTTTGAAAAATGTAAGCCAAAATTTTGATTTTGACAAGCTTATCTGTTGATGAACTTTTTCATTTCTTATAAGTAAGTAACCCATTAACGTCAGAGAAGACCTGCGCTCAGGCACAGAGTAACGAAGGTAAGGTCTTCCTTATACTGTGGCTCAGGTCAGGAGCACAGGTCTCCTCTCAGAGAAGAGTTACATATAGGCCATAGTCTACCGCGCTGCTCCAATTCGAATTGTTAGACTTCACACGCCTTTGAGTGGTGAACTCTCAGGCGTGCAGGTTTCCTCACGATGTTTTTCTTAACCGTTGAAGCATGTGATATTTAATTGTTTAAACGCAACTAAACTCCGAAAAGTCAGAGGTCGAACATCGAACCTGCGTACCCCCGAATAGGAGACCGCAGTCCTAACCACTGGGCTATAACCACTATCACTGCTTATAGTCTGTGATCTTTTAAATCTGCATGTACAAAATAATATCCCTAAGGAGAAAAGGAAGGAAGGAGAAAAAGAACTTCGCTGGACCTATATTGCTTTAAACTGGTCAAGCTTCACTCTTATGTGTTATATTTTTGTAAGTATAATTCATTATGAAAACAAGAAACACTCATAAGAGTTTCTCCACGTACAGTTGGCAAAAACAGTGGCATATTTTCTGGAATCACAATCGAAGCTTGAACAACTTTTCGATATGCTTTTTGATTTTGATTTGACATACCGGAATGCAGTATCTACTTAGAGACAAAATAAATACCACCGTCAGGAGGCCGATTGCGCTATTTGCATTGTCAACGAAACGTTTACAGTTCAGTTATGGATCAGTTGCGATTGTGGTGCAACTACAATTCAACTTTAATATAAATAAACACTACACTTGTAAACACTGTATTGAACTGTTGCGATCGAACTTCAACTATAAAAAAGTAGCGTCTATTGAACTGTTGCAAAAACGTTCGTATGACAGCAGTTGCGTTCCAACTCAAGTTCAACTGAGTGTCACCTAGCTGTCAAATTGTTAGCGCGATACGAAACGTTCAAAAAGCGGTTGCGGTTCGTTTGCAGTTCAGTTACGTTACAGTCGTAAAAAATAGCGCGATCGGCCCCCTGGAGTCCTTCAGAAAGTTCGGTACGAAGAAATATTATACATATTTATTGATGATCATTAAACTCATATTAAGTATTGTAATTAATGTAAGGTTGGCCTCTAAACAAACCATGCGACATTTATTTATAGGTTTTCTTGGGTCATTCATTCTTCTATTACATATTATATATTCTTCATTCTTGGAAATCTTTGCAGTTTGGGCCAATATAGATAGACAAGGCATAATAAATATAATCATTATAATAAGTTTATTTAAAGCAAACGACATTGAACCGAGCGCGAACAATTTGTGTTCGCGACTGTACATCATTGGTTGGTTACGCTTTATGTTGCCACAAGTTTGTCCTTTTCTGATATATCTCGTTTTGAGCATAATAAAAGATGTAAAGGCTTGGATGCACACAACGCGGAACGGCTCGAACGCGGTAACGTGTCCTTATATTACAAGACTGGAGCAGTTTCAGATACATCCATGTTGGTTCGCGAAAATATTAGATTATGTTGTTGTCTACTTGAGACTGCGTGGTAAAGCCTTAAGGCTTAATTGTAACTTAATGTAAGCAACCTTCATCAGAATCTTCCTATGAATTTGGGCACTGGTACGATTTGTGATACGGTCATAGATTTACTATTTTACTTAAATAGTAAATCTTTGGATACGGTTGTATGAAGTACTTTATACTGCAGCATCGCGGCTCCAATTCTCGATCCTCTGCGTAAACCCCTTCGTCACAGAAATATAACAAGCGAAAAACTGTGTAGTGCTAGAGTTTTGAAATAAAAAATTAATAAATGCCCCCAAAAATACTGTATTACCATACTCTTAACAATAAAAAAGTGTCGGTTTCAAAAAAGTGTCGATCCGTCTAGCCCCCTTCCGAGTTCCGCACCGCGCGATAAGGAACTAAGATCCAAAAATAAGATCTTGGCGTGCTTATATCCACAAATAGGTAGTCATGAATCCTTAGCAAGACTAATGTGGTAATAACCGTTATGTATCTATTCTTCTTCGAGAAATCTAGCATTTCACTGCCATCGCGCGTTGTGTCTGCCCAAACCTTCATGCTTGTTTTTGTGGTCCATTCAAGGAGGCTGACAAGCGTTGCGTGAGACCACTCGTCTTGCACACACCAGAGAATATAAAGTATGTATTGATTTACAGGCTCAGTACAGAATGTAAATGAAAAAGATAAAATTGCTACTGCACTCTTCTACGCACATAGACGGTCAAAATATTGTCATCGCTCCAGTCGCTCCCCTTTGATTAGTCGCTCCCGATTAAGTGCCTGTGCGGGACGATATAGTGCAAGTGTTTGTGTAATAAAGAGACAGCATAATAGTGGACTGATTAAATAGCATAATTAGTTAGTAATTAATGTGTCATGTATAGTTCAGCAATTGTTTATAGTTTTAAGTACATAAGTCTCATGTATTATCTCATAAGTGAATAGGAAAAATAATAAATAAAGATTAAAATAGGAAACCCATAGGGAAATAGGCCGCGGCTCTCCTTACGGTACAGCTACGAGCCGAAAAGATACCTTATTAATTCCTAGAAATAGACCGCGGCTCTCCCAACGGTACAGCTAGGAACCGTAAAGACACCTCTGTAATTCCAAGAAATGCCGCGGCTTTCCCTACGGTACAGCTCATAGTAGTAAAGATACCTAATTATGTAATAATACCTATTATTATTACTAAATTGTGATTGGTTTAAGATAATGCGCTCTGATTGGTGCACTGATCGATAGCAAAATTACACCAATCAGAGGGGCTACATTTTTTCTGCTATTTTTGTATAAATACCGGGCTGAATTGTAAGCCGACACAGTTCCCACCGGCAAGCGGTAGCGGTACCCAATAAAGAAGAAAAGTTCTTCGAGAGTTTTCCTTGCTACCCAACCAACCCAGCTACAGTGAATGTACAGAAGCGTACATTGAATGGTCCTTCGAGCCGGATCCGTTGGAAAATCGGGAAAATTCTGAAGAAAATTCGTCGGCCCAGCAAGAATGCCAGTGACACGGCAGGAACTCAAGAGCCGTAAGGCATCGTCGGAAGAAACTCCGTCCACGTCAGAGGGTACCGCTACCACCTCCGCGACCGAAACCAGCGCGGAGACCACTACCGCCTCCGCGTCGACAGCCACGGGGACTGTCACCACCGACACCACGGAACGCACGACGACCACGGGTACCTCCGCGACGTCGGTGCGCTCTACAGCGCCATCCTCCGCGACCGTGAAGCGGACTGCGGCCGCCACTGCCGGCGCCGCTACCGCCGCCCCTTCCGTCGCCGCCACCGTCGCACGCTCAACTACGCCCGCCGTCGCGCCGACGCTGCCAGCCGCCGCGACACAGATGGAACCCCCCGCCGCCAGGGAGGTTCCCGTTACAGTACAGGGGCGTACTCGAGATGCAGACACGTCTACAGTAAGGATGAAGAAAACAGTCAACACACGGGAGTCGAAGCAAGTACAGGTGCCCCGCCCCCCTAGCAAGAGGGGGGGTGGATCGACACACAGCAAGGCCAAGGCTCACAAGATAGCTAAGGCCAAAGAAGAGATGCTACGACTGCAGATCGAATTAGCTGCCGCCCGTCTCGCCGCCCTGGAAGCAGACGAGACACCGAAACGCCGAACCCGAAGCCGAAGTGACTGAACGAGTGGACAGCTGGTTGGAGAGCCAACGCCCACGCCCCGTGCTAGCGATCACCGATGCACCGCACTACCCAATAGAAGAGCCGGTGGTCAACGACGCGGGACAACAGAAGCAACAGGAAGTAATACTTCAGTCACCGGCGGGAGTACAGCCCGGCTTAACGGAGTTAGCCGAAGCAATTACGCGCGCCGTCAAAGCAGCACAGCGCCCCAAGTTCATAGAGCTGCCAACGTTTGGGGGGTCACATCAAGAGTGGCTACCGTTCCGCGCCGCATACTATGAAACGGAAAACATGTTCACTACAGTGGAAAACACGAACCGTCTACGAAGAAACCTGAAGGGCAAAGCAAAAGAAGCTGTGGAGGGGCTTCTCATCACCAGCGCGCACCCTACAGAAGTCATGAAAACCTTGGAGTCAAGATTTGGAAGACCGGAGTCAATAGCGATGATGGAAATGGAAACGCTCCGCGGATTGCCACGTCTCACCGAGTCACCGCGCGACATTTGCATTTTTTCGACGAAGGTCTCCAACGTAGTGGCAACACTGAAGACTCTGAGCTGCGTCAACTATATGTACAACCCGGAAGTTTCGAAGACTGTGGTGGACAAGCTCACACCTACGCTGCGCTACAGATACTACGACTTCGCCGCAGCACAGCCGAAGGAGGATCCAGACCTGCTGAAAATGGAGAAGTTCCTCAAGAGAGAAGCCGAGTTATGCGGGCCGTACGTGCTGCCGGAACAGGTGGCGCCACCTACAGCAGCCACTCAACAGAAGAGACCACAGAGGATACACAACGTTACAGAGAAGACGTACACACCCAGGTGCCCCATATGCAACGAAGAGCATACTTCTACGGAGTGTGAACAGTTCAAGAACTCAGATGCGAATGGAAGATGGGACATAGCCAAGTCCAAGCGCCTATGCTTCCGATGTCTTCGATACAGAAACAGAACCCATAGCTGCCGGGCTAAGGCGTGCGGTGTCAACAGCTGCAAGTACTTCCACCACAAGATGCTGCACTACACCAAGGCTCCGGAGAAAAAAGAAGACAAGGAAGCTACAGAAGTAATCAACTCCGCGTGGACTATTAAGAAGAAACAATCCTATCTGAAGATTATTCCAGTTCAAGTTGAGGGGCCCAAGGGAACGTTCAACACTTTCGCCTTGATGGACGATGGGTCAACAGTTACATTGATCGACAACAGCGTAGCCGAGTGCATCGGAGCGACAGGACCCGTCGATCCTTTGAAGATAGAAGCCATCAACGACTTGAAGACATCGGAGTCGGCTTCGAGAAGAGTGAACATCAAGTTAAGAGGTCTCAACGATCATGAAGAGCGTGTACAAGCACGAACAGTGAAGAACCTTCAAGTGGCGTCACAGCGGGTTTCAAGAGAGTTGGTAGATGGCTGCAAACACCTGGCAGACATCCGCGACTACCTCGTATATGCAGATGTAAAGCCACGAGTGCTGATTGGGCAAGACAATTGGCATCTTCTGCTGACAACAAAAGTGAGAAGAGGAGACAACAACCAACCAGTGGCCTCTCTCACACCGCTGGGGTGGGTGCTACATGGCAGCCAGACTCGTGCCATCGGACGCAGCATCGACTTCGTATCACACGTCACAGAAGAAACAGAAGATAACCTGGACAGCCTCGTCAAGCAATATTTCGAGATGGACGCACTCTGCATACAGCCTAAGAAACCGAAGGCAGATCCAGAAGAACGAGCACTTCGTATCCTGGAGAAGACCACCACAAGAACAGAAGAAGGAAGATATGAAACAGGACTTCTCTGGCGCAAAGAAGATGTCACGTTCCCTGACAACTACGACAACTCACTGAAGCGACTCTTCAACATCGAAAAGAAGATCGATCGAGACCCCAAGCTAAAACGGAAGTATACAGAACAGATGGAAGCTCTCGTCTCGAAAGGATACGCTGAACTCGCTCCGAAACAGAAGACTGCAAGCAAGACGTGGTACCTGCCACACTTCGCGGTGGTCAACCCAATGAAGCCTGAGAAGCTCCGAGTGGTACATGATGCAGCAGCGAAGACGAAGGGAGTAGCTCTCAACGATATGCTACTCAAAGGACCTGATCTTCTACAGTCACTACCTGGCGTCGTCATGCGGTTCCGGCAACACGAGATAGCAGTCACAGCAGACATCAAGGAGATGTTCATGCAAGTCAAGCTGCGGGCCGAAGACAGAGATGCACTCCGCTACCTATGGCGCGGAGAGCGACGGGACGACCAACCACCTGAAGAATATAGGATGACTTCGTTGATCTTCGGTGCATCAAGTTCTCCATCTACAGCAATCTACATCAAGAACTTGAACGCCAAACAGTATGAAGACACCCACCCTGAGGCTGCAGCTGCCATCATACAGAAGCACTACGTTGACGACTACTTGGACAGCTTCAGAAGCCTCGAAGACGCAGTGCGCATCACGAAGTCAGTGCGTGAAGTGCACTCAAAGGCCAGCTTTGAACTGAAACAGTGGAAGTCGAACTCACCACACTTATTAGAAGCATTGGGTGAAAGTCAACAGTCAGAAGATATGGAACTCTACAAGCCAGAAGAGAAGACAGAACGAGTGCTGGGCGTTATCTGGAAACTCAATACCGACGAGCTCACCTTCAACCTCAACCTGGCACGCGTCGCACCAACGCTCATCAATGGGAATACGCCTACGAAGAGAGAAGCGCTAAGAGTGGTCATGTCACTGTTTGACCCACTTGGTTTCGCATCGCCTGTCACCATAAGGGCGAAACAGCTGCTGCAAGAAGTATGGCGAAGAGGAACATCATGGGACGACGAGCTGGATGAAGACCTGGCGGAACAATGGCAAGACTGGATTGCTCACCTGAAGAATCTCAGCAACGTGACAATACCGAGAAGATATCTCCAATACAGCGACGCCACTTCGATACAGCTACACGTGTTCACCGACGCCAGCGAAGCAGCCTATTCAGCAATTGTCTTCTGGAGAACAGTGGCGCCAAATGGTGAAGTCAACCTATCTCTCGTCATGGCCAAAGCGAAGGTTGCACCGTTGAAGTTGACATCCATCCCGAGGTTGGAGCTACAAGCGGCAGTCATGGGAACCAGGCTCGCCGAAACAGTTATAGAAGAGCACGAAAGAAAACCGGACAGCAAAGTGTTCTGGACAGACAGCAAGACCGTGCTGACCTGGATAAGAACTGGATCACGCTCATACAAGCCATACGTAGCCCATCGCCTGGCTGCAATTGAAGAGGCCTCCACAGTCACCGAGTGGCGTTGGGTTCCAACGAAGCTGAACGTAGCGGACGACGCCACACGAGACGTCCCAACGTCCTTCAATAAAGATCATCGCTGGTACAAGGGACCGGACTTCCTCTACCAAACAGAGGAACATTGGCCCGTCGAAGTCACTGCAACAGAAAAGGAAGAACCTTCGGGCGAAGAGAAAGTAAATCACATCGCCAACGACAGGAAACAGAAACTCGCAGAAGCCCTACCTGAAGCATCTCGTTTCTCGAATTGGGACAGACTCCGATACGCCACAGCTCGGGTTCTACAGTTCATCCAACTCTGTAGAACCAAGAAGGAAAGCGTCAATTACAAAAGGACGCGAAAGAACACAGAAAAGGATCCAAGCTGGAAGAAAACGAACAAGCCTGCGACGAAGCAACAGCCAACAGTCAAGAAAACAACGTCGCCTAATAGAAAGTTTCTCCCTGTCACTGCCGAACAGCTCAGAAGAGCGGAAGAGCTTCTGATGCGTGCATCCCAAGAAGATTCCTTCACAGAAGAAATAGAAGACTTAAGAAACAGCAAGACACTCAACAAGGAGAGCCGTCTGTACCAGCTGAGCGTCGAATACGTCAACGATGCAATCAGGCTAAGAAGTCGGATTCAAGCAACACAAGACGTAACAGAAAACTTCAAGAGCCCCATGGTACTCGACGGTGATCATCCAACAGTCAAGCTCTGGGTGAAGGCTATACATCATCAGCTACATCACGCCGGAGTTGAAGCTACAGTCAACGATTGCAGACAACAGTACTGGGTGCTACGAGTGCGTCCAGTCACAAGAATGATCATAAGAAGATGCCTGTTCTGCAGAATGAAGACACAGAAGCCGCCATACCCCAGAACCGGGGACCTGCCGGAGTGTCGCCTGGCTCATCACAAGCGACCCTTCACCTTCACTGGCGTCGACTAATTCGGACCTCTCTCAGTGACCGTCGGCCGAACACGACAGAAAAGATATGTGGCCATCTTCACCTGTCTCACCACGAGAGCCATACACCTGGAGATTGCTGGCTCACTCAGCGCTGATTCGGCAGTGATGGCGTTGAGGAGAATGATGGCTCGCCGGGGTTTCCCGACGGAAATCTGGTCAGATAACGGCAGCAACCTGAGAGCTGCAGACAAGGAACTTCGGCAGGCAATGGACAGCGCGACAGCAAAAGAAGCAGCGAAGAAGACGATCTCCTGGCGATACATACCACCAGGAGCTCCATTCATGGGCGGAGCGTGGGAACGAATGGTTCGCTCCGTGAAGACAGCACTCGCAGCCACGCTACATGAACGGCATCCTACAGAAGAAGTCCTCTCCACCCTACTAGCTGAGGTGGAATATACAGTCAACAGCAGGCCGCTGACACACGTCTCAGTCAGCCCCGAGGATCCTGAAGCACTGACGCCCAACCACTTTCTGTTGGGTGGCCCGGGACGTGTACCGCTGCCAGGTACATTCGACGAGCGGGACGCTGCCTCCAGAACGACTTGGCGAGCAGCGCAGAGATTGGCCGACGTGTTCTGGACGCGCTGGGTGAAGGAATACCTACCGGAGCTCCAACACCGGCGGGAGCCGCACGGACGAGGACCAGCGATCCAGATTGGCGACCTCGTGCAAGTGGTCGACGCCAACCTACCGCGCAACGTGTGGATCCGAGGAAGAGTCATCGCCACGTACCCGGGACCAGACGACGTCGTGCGAGCAGTGGACATCCAGACCAAGGGAGGAGTGCTGCGACGGCCGGTGAGGAAGCTGGTGGTCCTGCCCCTGTCTACAGACGACGCGCCCGCACCGACAAGTGATGCGACATAGTCGCACGGCGGGAGAGATGTGCGGGACGATATAGTGCAAGTGTTTGTGTAATAAAGAGACAGCATAATAGTGGACTGATTAAATAGCATAATTAGTTAGTAATTAATGTGTCATGTATAGTTTAGCAATTGTTTATAGTTTTAAGTACATAAGTCTCATGTATTATCTCATAAGTGAATAGGAAAAATAATAAATAAAGATTAAAATAGGAAACCCATAGGGAAATAGGCCGCGGCTCTCCTTACGGTACAGCTACGAGCCGAAAAGATACCTTATTAATTCCTAGAAATAGACCGCGGCTCTCCCAACGGTACAGCTAGGAACCGTAAAGACACCTCTGTAATTCCAAGAAATGCCGCGGCTTTCCCTACGGTACAGCTCATAGTAGTAAAGATACCTAATTATGTAATAATACCTATTATTATTACTAAATTGTGATTGGTTTAAGATAATGCGCTCTGATTGGTGCACTGATCGATAGCAAAATTACACCAATCAGAGGGGCTACATTTTTTCTGCTATTTTTGTATAAATACCGGGCTGAATTGTAAGCCGACACAGTTCCCACCGGCAAGCGGTAGCGGTACCCAATAAAGAAGAAAAGTTCTTCGAGAGTTTTCCTTGCTACCCAACCAACCCAGCTACAGTGAATGTACAGAAGCGTACAGTGCCGATTTCATCAACGTCGAGTGACGTTTATTCGAGAAATAAATTGGGCATTCTGACAGTTTTTGTTTTGAAAGTACTGTCAAAATATCAAATTAACGCTCGGATAAGACTTATTTTACGTTGGTGAAATCGGCCCTTAAAGGACTAATAAATTTTATTTCGAGGCACCTTTAAATCTTTGAACCTATGTACTTCTCTTTGCCAAAGTTCTTCGGATTCGCTACAATGCGCAATGGCGAATTGGCAGAGATTAGGCGGAACGGAATACTTAATACTTAGGTCTGATTCTCTCCTGTTTAAAATTGAATAACTTATGTGACGCAGATCATGTCTACTCGCCTTAAAAGTGTATGATGCAGACATGTTAGTATTTGCGACATTAGAGTTGTAGAGAATAACTAATTCTGTGTAAACCGCGCCTTAGATATGTACTCGTACCTATTTTGTTAGTTGAAGATTATCCATGTACCTATTTTTAATCAAATTTCAATTTAGCAGCCAATCTCATCGGAGGTTAGCCGACTATGCAGGAGATAATATATTGCACAAACACAGGTGCATTTTCTATTCCCTCACTCTCATAGTTCGAATGTAATTACAAATCAAAAGGGTTAGGATATATATACGTGCTCTCCAAGCTACGGAGGTGTAACTACCCCAAACTTCCCAATCAGGAGAATTTTTGGCAGAAAAACTTAAAACTACGTCGCGGGATTTGAACTCGGTACATTATAGCCCGCAGCCAAATATCTCAATCAACGAGGAAGTCTTTTCAAGATAGAATAACATGGAGAATGGCGATCCTTATCGAATATCGAGATTAAAGTCACATCTTATAAGACATGTCATTACTCAAATAGTATTCGACTATCAAAAAAATCGAACAAAAATAATTATATTGCCGTGTGGATATGATAAATTGTCGAATGTATAAAAATACACGTAATTTGGGGTTTGTGGCGTATTGTTCTTTGTTCTTGTTTTTTTGGCGTCGAATTTTTAGTCGTGCAAAGTGCCTTGACCTCAGCTTTTTTGCCTTCATTTGGCGATCTAATGGCCTTGGCATAGCCTTAAAACATTTCCTCAATTAGCGCCAACAGAGCACTGCGCTATTACAATCGACTTAAGTGCTCATTTCCCATGACTCAAAGCTGCTTAGGCTTCGATAAAAAACTAAATTTAAATTGATAGCGTTTATTTAATAATCTCATGCGTCTGCTGATCGCCCCATTTTGTAGATAATGTTTAATGCTTTATTAAATTCTTATTGTATTATGTTTCATCTTTATACATGCTCTCAAACTATGCTCGGAGTATCTCTGCGAGATCACATCAGGAATGAGGAGATCCGTGGGAGAACCAGAGTTGATCGAGTCGCAACGCTGAAGTGACAATGGGCGCCCCATATATTTCGAAACTAATGGTCGTTGGGGTGCCAAGGTGCTGGAGTGGCGACCTCGCCCGAGAAAGCACAGTGTTGACAAAACACCCACTAGGTGCACCGACGACGGACTGGTTGCAGGGTGCCGCTGGACGCAGGCGGAGTAAGACTGAGGCATGCGGAAGTCTTAACTAGAAAGTAGACATTTGCCCAGTGCACGTCTATCGGTTGATAAAGAAGAGGAAGACCTATTGTGTCACATTATATATTTCGTAGAGTTGTAGGTACACAGTTAACATTTAAATTCCATTGTTTCCCGAGGGTGGATCGTGAGCAGATGCCAAGTGTAATGGCGCGGTATTTAGCCGGAGATACCGGGATGCCGGCACTTACATACAATCATGCCGTCAAACGCTACGTGGGAAGCATCTGCCGATCAGCGATTGAGCGCTCAGCGTGTACATATAAAAGTGCACGTGATTAACACACGTGAAATTGCTTTAGTTAAAGGAAATGATAAGATAATATCATTGAAATTGAGTTTTATATTGACTTCCAGTGGTAAAATGATACAAAGTGTGTTTATAGAATTACTTAAAAAATAGGCTAATTTCTCTAATTCATTCGCTCGTGCATTTTCTGTGCAACTTTGGTTCTGTGTGAACAGTGCCTCTATTAATTGTCTTAAAGGCAGGAGAGCACACTCGGCTTAGGTTCGTAGATATGAGGTCACAGCAACAGAACTAGATTGATCGGACATTAAATTACCAGAAATTAGCTGCCAGAAACTTTTCTACTTCATGCATCTGTCAGGAATTGGAAAGAGACGCAAAAGGTTTTTTGAGCAGAATAGCCTTCCGGCGCTCAACCAAGTTTTTTACTGACGGAAACTAATAATAAAAAATATGCGGCTGGCTTAAGATTGTTTACAAGCTCAGAATTGGTCAGAATTGATTAACAATATTATACTTCAAGTCCTATATAGCCCGTCATATGAAATTACTATTCTTCAGATTACGCTCCTACGTCGGATTCTGTATCGCACCATATCAAAATGTAAAGAAACTAAATCTGGTACTCTCAAGATGCACAGACAAAACCTTTTTGTAATATGATCCCTTAAGATAACACTGAAACTTAGCCATTGCATGAAGGATTATTACTAATAGTTTAAGGATCTACGTAAGTACATGGATCAACTCTTCCTATACTAGTTTGGGCGTAGGTTGGCGTGCGCTATTGTGTTCGGGCTTACTCTACAATACTGTATGACAATATAATATACTTGTTCTACATTATTGCCCTACCCATCTAACTTATTGTCCGACAGTATAATATTTGTAATGAGCCACGAATATACGATGTCTTATAATAAATGCCTAGACATTATTTATTGGTTCAAGTAGTAGGTAGGTAGATCATAAATGTCAAGTAAAAATACGAGCATTTGCAGAATCTGTGTAGGCATTGAATTTTATAGTTGGAAGATTTTTAAGAATAACTACCTCAACCGATATCCAATTTATTTTCTGTCTTATTCTGTGTACAGTCAAAATACAAAACTACAAAAATTGCGAAGATTAGATCAGCCACGCTTGTAATGATTCATAGCACACTGAATAACACACAAAATACCTGATAAATTGGCTATATAGTAGACGATTACTACCTCATTAAGCTCGCTTGCAGGCGTCGCTGGTAAAACTACTTAGTTTTAATTTTTTTGTAACCAGTCCACTACATATCGTAAACGCCACTTAAAATACGCTTTTCTTCTTCCAATTTTGATTGTGTCCTATCTCCTTTCTAGTGTTTTCAGCAACATCACTTTAGATATACTTAAACTAAGAATTAAGAAAACTATTATGAGAATCGTTCAAGTCAATCTTGCCATCTCTCGGTTTTTATCTAACAAGGGTAGACTTAAGCATTGTGCCGTACGTAACCCCCTAATCCGGGAGCTCGGGTATATGCTTTAACACTTCTGGTCGTAATGGATTTAAATGTTTTAATGTCATCCCTGTGAAATTAAAACGCATTTTAAATTTTATCCCGGTAAACAAAGGACGGTTTTTACGTATAACGTTGTGCACAGTGAACTCTGCTTCATTTGAATTCATTTGAGGTAAATAAAGGGTAAGGAGTTTAAATTCTGAATGTTTTGTTTTAGAGTTTGATAATAAAGTCTTCTTTTTAGCGTTTGTTCCAGCTTATGCATGTGTCCGCTTTCTTGCTATGTCTCTTCCACTTTGAACGGTTTAAAACCTTCCTTCAAAGAGGCGGCGACCGAGACCTGTGAACGTTCTCTCACGGCATTGTTATCCAGCTGTGGACTTATATATTGATTGCTAAAAAAGAAGATTTAAAAAGATCTGCTTCGCTGCTTCGTGGTCGTGGAAAAGTAATTCATAAAATATAGCTATACCTACCTATTTGCTGCCTAGTTGATGTAAGTGGCTTGGAAATTAGCAGTCGCCTGTTAGCATCCGCGTAACCGGTTGTGGTAATAAGTTATTAGACATAAAATCATAATCACAATAGATAACCTAACCACCTATTTTTCCTCATTTGAAACGCAGAAACTTGTAAGCGACGCTTAATGCATGACTCTAATTGAAAGTTATGAGCAGAATGAAACTGTTACAGAATTGAAAATCAAAGTTGTTGAGTCAAGTGTCAAAGCGCGTTGATGAAGAGAGAATTATTCTAGTGTATAGTATGAAAAGGTAAACGATTAGAAATTCAAAGGTAAGAATTTCTATTAGTTTACCTTTTTAACTCACCCCTTGTTTGCAAAGTTCTAGGTATATTATTGAAGCTGTACGTTTTTATTAAGGAAACTCCAGCAAATTTCTCAAGGTGCCTAAGAGAAAATTGGAAACCTTGTGACATAACTGACATAATAGAAACGACTCTATACATATTATGAACTCTGAGAAATTTCCCGCGGTCTCTAATTAACGAAACGTTTCACCCAAACCACTAAATTACAGTTTCTAACACTTACTAGCACTTATCTAATACCACAAATTAGCATACACCGTCATTAGCATTCGTTTGCGTCTAGCTTACAAACACTATTTAATTGAAATGTTACGAGTTGTGTATTTGGGTACCTAATTCAAAGGAAATACTTATTAGGGGAATTGCTTACGGATTTTAGGCCGTGAATGAATACAAATACATCAATAGACCAATTTAAAAGTGTGGAATAAAAACTGAAAGGTTTACGGTTCAATCCCCACCCGCTACTGTCGTACCTGCTCCTAACACAAGCTTTTCGTTTATTTGAGGGGAGAGAGGAAAATTCGTTAAGTTCACAATGGGTAATATTCTTTGAACAAATTACAGAATAGGTTTCCAGAATGTCTTGCTCAGCTGGTCGATTACGAAAAAGCTGCATCAATTATTGCTACACTCTCGTATATTGTGGTGATTGGCTGAATGTATGATAATCTTGCTGTTGTGCAGTGCATTGTGTCCACCAATCAGAGATGATTGGAAAATGCAATAAATTTTTGCCACGAAGAGAATTCTCCCATTCGAAGAGAATTTCCACACATCGGAATTTTCTTACTAGATTTCTCCCTGTCTTAATGGCTGCAAGGAATCATTAAGAAAACCTGTAGAGTAATTTACATTTTGTTAGGTACTTATGTACTTGTAAGAACGCGAGAATTAGACGCACATTTAAACGTAATGGCAGTTCATTCATGATACCTGAGTGCGCATAAGTATTCAAGGAATAGTTCCTGCACGCTAAATATTCATACATTCAAACAATTTACAGTCTGGAGTGTAGGAGGGTCGCCACTCGCAAGCGTGTTATTAAGATTTCAACTTTAGAGGCGGCCGACACCGGTCACTGATGTGAATGAAAGTTCAGAACAAGTTGACTAATACCGAGCCGTTTGTAAAGACCGAATGGAATTGCATGCGTGATATGGTTCAACCGTGACGGTACAAATACTACTCTGCGTTTGAATAGCAATACAAATAAGGTGTTGGAATGTTCTGACAGTCAATTTATCTTTTGACGGAGCCGAGACATGATAGCGTGTCTCTCCGGCTCTCCACGGATAATAGCCGACGATTTTATCGGATTGGGTGTGCGGAATGTTTATTACGGGCGCCCACGCGACAAAATCAGCGACACGGAAGGGACAAATTGGTTGTCCCGCGGTTGGATGGAACGCTTATGGGGTCGCGTAATTTGGGCTGTCGGTCGCTGACGCTCGCAAGCCCGCGTGAAATATTTGGTAGCGGCGGGCGCGGCGTTCGGCGAGCGATTTGCATACAATGAATCGACACAATCGCGGGTGGGTCCCGACTCAGACTGGAAATTCCGGGCCCTGCTAACATTTCGGAAGTACCGTTTTTGTCGGTTATACTTTGTTACTGTTATTTGGAACAAATTAAGCAATTTTTTACAAAGTCAACACAAATTACGTAATGAATGATTGGGAATACATACCTGTTAACAAATTCATACCTTCACGGTAGAAAGGCTCGTCGCTTGGTTGATCAATCAACTATGTTTTTCAAACTTCATGAGATTTTTTATTTTTTTTAAAGAACAAGAAAGAAAAGAAGCTGTTAGGAGTGGCAATCAGCAACTACGGCAACAACGAATACATAGATGATACTAGGACTGTGAAAATATGAATATCTTACGGATAACGAATTCGAGTTTAACCTTTTTTTTTTAATTTATTTTATTGCACAAAAATAGTACAAAAGGCGGACTTAGTGCTAAAGCATTTTCTACCAGTCAACCTTGAGATGAGAGACAACACTTGTTGGTGTGCAAAAGAGTAGGGTAAAAAGAGAATAATATATAAATATATTGACATTAACTCAATAAGTAAAAATACCTACTTATTACGTAATTAAATAAAGTGTCGTGGAACACTCGGTTGGAACGAAGTTCCTTTATTAAAAGGATAAATTATATAATGATAAATTAATAATAATAAAAAAATCTGAATTTAGGACTCGAGCCCCTGAACCGATAGTTTCACTCCTTCGTTTATCCGCTACGCCACCAAAGCTAACGAAGCACCAAAGATAAGCGAAGGCAATAAGTGTCGTGACGCAAAATTCTTACACTTATTTTCGCTAAATCCGCCATCGTCCAGAAAGGAACTTGGTTCCAATAAAATTAATATTGATATGTATAAAGTGTTTTTCAACAATAAAGATAATACAATTAAGTATAATTTCAAACATTTATCTAATCTTTGCAATGGTAAAGGATTTTAGAAGCCGAGCGGTATCTAATCGAGTTAGAGAATTAAACCTTTTTGAACCCATCTCTATCACATTAACGGACCACCCCGGAGCTAAGCTAGCATCACACTAGAGTAAAGATTAATGTCACAACAAGATGGGAAAATCATTGGGTATTATACTTTAGTAGTGTTACATTATAACGAAGCGTGATAATAATGAGGCTTTAATATACTCGTATTTAATTTAGTAGGTATTTTCCGATGGAAGCTCTCTAAAAACGTAATGGACGGATAGAAAAACATGCTTTAACG
The DNA here is from genome assembly GCA_029955525.1 of Oeneis ivallda. NCBI lineage: Eukaryota > Metazoa > Arthropoda > Insecta > Lepidoptera > Nymphalidae > Oeneis > Oeneis ivallda. The sequence continues at coordinate 14,967,478 of JARPMR010000018.1, read as the reverse complement.
TTTATAATATTTCTACATGATGCCCGTGACCTCGTCCGCGTTGATTAAAATTTTGAAAATCCCGTGGGAACTCTTACTGGGATAAAAAGTAGCCTATATCACTCTTCAGGTCCTCAATCATATCCAGGCTAGAAAAATCATGTCGATTCGTTGCTCCGTAGCAGCGTGATTGAAGGACAAACCAACAAACAAACACACTTTCGCATTTATAATAGTAAGGATTATTGGATAATACTCCGCAAATCTATATATATATATATATATATATATATATATATATATATATAAAAGAAAGTGGTGTTAGTTACATTAGTTACACTATTTATAACTCAAGAACGGATGAACCGATTTGGCTGAAAATTGGTGGAGAGGTAGCTTCGAACCAGGAGACGGACATAGGATACTTTTTATCCCGTTCGACCGCGTTTCCGTCAAGTCACTATAAAACGTGGTATAACAAAAACGCATCTGACATGGAATAACAAAACGCAAATGACAGTGGAATAACAAAACGTAAATGACAGCTAAACGTAATTTTGTCTTTGGTTAAGTATGGTAAAAAATTTGACAATTATAAAAAGTGTTATAATAAAGCATTACTGATATTATAAATGCGAAATCGTGTTTGTTTGTTGGTTTGTCCTTCAATCACGTCGCAATAGAACAGCGGATTGATGCGATTTTTTGCATGGGTATAGTAATGGATGTAGTAGTGGTTCCTCAGACCGGGGGAGCTACTTTTTATCTCGGATAATGAAAGAGTTCCCGCGGGATTTTTAAAAACTAAATCCATGCGGACGAAGTCGCGGGCATCAGCTAGTTAGATAATAATATACTATTCCTATACCTAAGCTCATGTCAGCGAAGCTTAAGAAGTTCTCAGACATGTTTCAAACTTATTCCGAAATATCTTGCCTTGTTGGTTAGAATCCTTTGACGTTGATATCTGTGTAATAAGAAAGGTAGGTAGTAGGTAAATAATTATAGGTATCTACAAGATATCCTTGGACCTATGTAGGTATAAGCGTTTACGAAACTGTTATGAAAGAAGGTTTGGAAACCTTATAAGCTTCAAGAGCTCAAACGCAAAGTGTCAGAGTGAAACCTGAGGCCGACGATAGTTCGGAAAAATTTATAGAATGTGTATATAGAACTATTGGGCTCTATCTAACGTTACTTGAAGATAAAATCAAACGCTAAAACCTTCGTAAAAGTATATTGGATTTTTATCACAATAAAGTGTGCAAAACAGACTCTTATATTAAACTTTCTATTTCATAGCACACTGAAATCACTGAATAATTGATACTACTAAATACAAGAGATGTGCGGAGGTCTGACTGACGCGAGAGCTTAGGATCGAATGTATTTATCATCACGCACATTTTTCTTATCAAATTCAAAATTAGCTTTTTGACAACACGTTCTCAATTTGAATTGGTCCGATGCGATATCTAGCCCGCGGACAGCTGTAACCTCTGTGGACGAATCAGCCGCCACATGTTTTCCTCTAAAACAAATTATTCAAGCTGTGCGATTGAAATTGCATATTTTCTCCCATGAAATTTTGCCCGGTACTATTTTGGTTTTTTTAGAGATTTTTTTATTTAAAAAGTTCATTTTGTAATTTATTTCATTTTTACTTGCAGGCAGGCAGTGGCGTAAAGACGTTACCACACATGTCCCCAAAATATGATTCCGGTAAGTCTTCCGAATTAATAAGCAGTTGAGTATCTGATGCCTTAGAATCTTGTAAATCAGTTGGAAATTAGGATATTAAAACATGCCGAACCGTTGGACAAAACCTGGTAGTTGCTGTTGGGATGATATGACGTCAGTCATCGTCGGTCTCTTAGTTTTTGGGTCGCACCGCCTCCTGCGTGATGCTCGGTCTTGTACCGCCTGAATCCAGCGGCTCCCTGCGACTCGTTTGATGTTGTCGGTCCACCTACTGGAGGGTCTGCCAACACTGCGCTTCTCGGTTCGTTGTCGCCACTCCAGCACCTTGGGATCCCAACGACCATTTCCACTTCAGTTTCGCGACTCGTTGAGCTATGTTGTAGACTTTGGTTCTCCTACGGTTCTTTTCCATCGCTCGCCGAGTGACCCTGAGCCTTCTTATGAGGCCCACAGTTAGCGACCATGTCTCGGATACGTAAGTCATCACTGGCAACTTAGTCTACTTAGTATGGGTAAAAATTCTTTAAAAAAGTAGGTACAGAGCAAAAACAAGTAAAACCCCCCCCCCCCCCCCCCCACCTTTGTTGAACGCTAGGCAGTACGCAGGAGGCACCCCTGTAGGCCAGTAATTACGTAAACATCTGCTCCAAGGCAGCTGAGAGACTTACTGCAGGGGTAATAAAGGAAGCAAACGCGTTTATAGAATACCAAAAGGTTTTTGCACCCATGCATGGGGCATGGGTATACAAACCGCGTGATGATCCACATATATGCACAAATTCGAGATATTTTAACAATGAATGAATACAATGCCATTTTGTGTGTTCAATTTATGCATGTGTGCTGTTTTTAGACATTACATTTTTAGTACATTTTAAAAACATTACGTTTCGTATTACTAAATCTTCAAAATTGACAGATTCATACACTGTTAACGATAAATTGGATTTTGTTGTAATTGTTTTTGTTTTAATTGAAAATGATCAAGGTGTTTTAAATAAATAAGTACATATAATATTATGGAATATTATATTACTAGTGGAATATATAGGTAAATTAAATGTCGTTTAAAGAGTTGGTTTAATTTAAAATTTTCACATAGCTCCTTTATCACTATGAATATAAAAATAATAGCCATTATTTCATAAAGTTCTGAAGTTGGAAAGTTAAATAATCACGGCTGATAAATAATTGAAAAAATTAAAATTCAAAAGTAAAATTAACGACTAGTAGCATTAAGAAATTTCAAAAAATATTTTGGCTGTAATTATTCTGAGAATGTATTTTATATTCGTGTGTTAAAAGGAATCACAGAAAAATACATTCATAATTCAAGAAGAAAAGATTGGTTATATTACGAACCTAGTAAAAATGTCAAACAAGTTAGTAAAATGTGGCACTACTTTTAAAATGCATTACTAACATCATGTAAAGCATATCCAGTTTGTTAATCTTTGCAACAAACGACAACTTACACGCGTCGTTTACTTCTAACTATGCTTGACAATATTTTATTTCATGATGAAAAGTCAGGCAACGCTATTCTAATTTGAAATGAAAGTTGAACGAAATAAGATTGATATTATGTTAGGATAAGGTTCTGAGGGAATGTGATAAAGTTGATGCCTAGATTGGCTTCGGCATCACTGATAAAGCTAGAATCAGCTACTAAATGACAGTGAGTAAGACTATGGAGTAGCAAATTTCATACACCATGCATCAAAAAATTGCCACCATCTAATGAATAAGACGGAGTTACTAGGCTTTAGAACTTTACGAGCTCGATGAACCGAACGACGTGACGTTGCATTCCAGGATGTTTGAATGGTGATCCCGTACCGGAAAATGTAGCGTTAGAAGTCCCACATAGTATGGACAGACGATATCAAGCGAATAATATATTTGGTGACTAATGGATACAATCGGAAAAAGATGCTGTTCCTCAGGGTTTGCTAGAAAAGTCCAACAATAAACGTCTATCAGTAGAGACGACGACCTAAACATTTTTATATAATACAGGGTGGGCCAAACCAGGTGGATATAAAATTTTTTTTAGATTGTTCACTTAGGGGCCTACCAGGACCCGGAAGGAAAAAAATCGGTTCCCACCCGATTACGAGAAAAAAAAATTTATTTAAAATTTTGGAATATCATTGATTTGACGAACTTTTAATTTTTTTTTAATTTTTCCAGTGACAATTTCCGCAATTTTTTATGGAATATCTTTACCTAATAACTGTACTCTCTTAGAAAAAAATTTCAGTCTGGTTAGCTGGTTTTAAGAGCATTAAATTTTAAATTATTTCAAGAAAATTAAGTTCATCCAAAATCTACAGAAAACTTTAAAATTCCATTAAAAATAAAACAAAGATGTTCATAGCACTGGTGATTTTTTAAAAACTGTAGCAACTTATGTTCTTTTGATTGCCACAAGAAAAATTGTATGTCAATGTGCCGGATAAAAAGTTATGATTTTTCAAAAGTCTTCGTTCCTCATTCGTGTAAATAACGACCTTATTGAAAAAAATGTTAATTGTTTGTGCAGACTGCAGTATGTCCTTTAATTTTAACTGCCTCATTGGTCTCGTGTTTGACTGCGGCCGACGAGGTCCCGGGTTCGAGTCCCGGGTCGGACCGTATCAAGTATTGGGGTTTTCCGTAAGAAATTCTCAGTACTAGCCCGGAGTTAGGAAGTTGGCGTTGTTTCACCCCCGTACCTTGGAGAGACGTAAAGCCGTTGGTCCTGTGCCTAATCTCTCTCCGCCTGCGCCTAATCTCTCTCCGGTCGCGGTCGTGTCGAATTTTCCGTCCCATCGGGCTATGAGAGTAAAGAAACAGAGAGTGCACCTATGTTAGCGCACACACTTGTGCACTTTAATATCTCCCGCACAGATGGTTAATCTCTCTGTAGATAGGTCACCGTGGTCGAAATTTGGTCGGGAGGACATTATTCCTTTAATGATGACTGACGGTATCTACATTTTTAAGAGAAAGAAAAATAAAATAATGTTTTATTTTTCCAAATTTCGGCCACGGCAGCGGCCTATCTTCAGAGAGATTAACGATCTGTGCGGGAGATATTAAAGTGCACAAGTGTGTATGGTGGTAAACCACCACAATAAATGCTTAATTCATGCTGGAGTCCCTGAACTCTTCATCAATGAAAGATTGATTATAATTTCACTTTATATTTGGTATTTACAATATTACATATCACTGAGAAAATATAATATCGCGGAACTAGGTTACGGATTGAACTTTGTGTGATAGACTGAATTTATTACTTTTGAATGTCAAAGGTCAGGAGATGCTTTCGCTTCAAGGTTCGGAGATTGACTGACATAAATATATACAATAATAGGTCTAAGCTCGCACGACCTTCTTGATAGAAAACTAGAATGTGAATGACCAGCGCGCACATCAAATCACGCATCAGTCTACCACACCATTTCAAATTACGAGCACGTTCCCTATATAAAAATAACATTCATCGAAGTAGAATTTGTTCGGACAGACTAGCGGCCAGCATCAGGAAAACGGCCAGCAATGAAGTAGGTTGCTCCACCACATCGCTCCCCCACGGAGATTGGAAATGCAAGGAAAGAAAAAGAAAAATGTTAGTAAATTCTATACAGCGAAATGTACCCTTCGACCCGACCGGGTCCTAACGACCGGTCTGTCCAAGTGGTCTAATTCAGTAGTACCTAATATAAAAGCTGGTTTCAGCCTATCTACTGAAACTTTTTCTATCCTACCGTTAAAATCTAAACTAAAATACTTATCACCTCTCTCCAATACTTTAAATGGGCCAACGTAAGGAGGCTCTAATGCCTTACAGAATGGACCTCTGCGAACGAAAACAAAATCCGAGGATAGAAGATCCTTCGGAAAATGAAAAATTTTCTTACTATTGTGATCAGAAGCGGGTACTGGAGATAGGTCTCTAAAATACGATCTAAGTCTATCTACAAAAGAAGAATAGTCAACTACACGATCTACTATAGGGTTAAAAAACTCACCCGGTAATCGCAAGGGCTCACCATACACGAGCTCTGCGCATGATGCTCCGAGGTCCTCCTTCCACGCACTCCTGATGCCCAGGAGTACCCATGGAAGCACCTCGGTCCACCTCGGGCTAGCGTGGCACATGATAGCTGCCTTCAGCTGCCGGTGGAGTCTCTCTACCATCCCATTCGCCTGGGGATGATATGCGGTGGTCGACTGATGCTTGGTGCCAGTCAACTCAAACACCTTCTGAAACAGATGCGAACCAAATTGAGATCCTCGATCAGCTTGAATAGACCTAGCTTGGCCAAAGCGACTCTGCCAACCAGAAATGTAGGTTGATACACAAGTCTCAGCAGTAATGTCTGGCATAGGAAGAACTTCAGGCCAACGTGTGAACCTGTCGATGATAGTTAGACAATACTTCATGCCAGCTGAAATGGGTAACGGGCCTATAATATCCATATGAATATCTGCGAATCTTTCAGAGGGACAGGGAAATTTAGAAAAAGGGGCACTAGTATGACGTACCACCTTAGATGACTGACACGCTTGACACGCGCGTGTCCAAACACGGCAGTCCTTTCTCATAGACGGCCATACAAAACGTTCTGAAATCAATTTATAACTAGCGCGAGAACCAGGATGACTCAAATTATGAAAACTTTCAAAGACACTTTTTCTGAAAGACGGAGTCACGTAAGGACGTGGTTTACCTGTCGAAACGTCACATGTAATTCTTACTCTGGTACCCGGAATAGTGATACGGGTTAATTCTAACGACGTCGAATCGCCCAGCGTTTTCATTTCTTCATCGGATGCTTGCGACTTCGCCAGCGCCAAGAGTATGTCTTCGGCAGTGACGGCCTCAACACGAGAGAACGTGTCGGCAACAATGTTCTCCGCACCCTTGACATGTTGAATGTCCGTAGTGAACTGCGAAATGAAAACTATTTGGTTAAGCTGTACGGGCGGAAGTTTGTCACGTTTTTGTGTAAAAACGTAAAGGAGAGGTTTGTGATCTGTATAGATCGTTGCGTGCTGAGCTTCTAGAATGTGTCTAAAATGTTGGACACTTTCATAAATCGCTAGGAGCTCACGGTAATAAGCCGGCCAAGTCGATTGCTTGGTAGTCAGCTTTTTACTGAAAAATGCGATAGGTTGCCAGCCCTGCTTAATCTCTTGCTGCAGGCATGCACCGACATGAGAGCTCGACGCATCTGTAAATAAGCCTAATCTAGCCGTTGAGACTGGGTGAGCTAAAAGAGTTGCATTAGCTAAGCTATTTTTGCATTCCGAAAAACACTGCTCTAGGTCAGGGGTCCAAGTAAAAGGTTTAGCGCCTTTACCTTGGATCTCCGATAAAGCATCTATTAAAGGAGCTTGGAATCGCGCTATACTGGGGAGAAATTTACGATAAAAATTTATCATACCCAAGAAACGCCTTACACCTTGAACGGTTTTGGGTAGCGGAAAATCCTGCAGACTTTTAATGCGGTCAGCAGGAGGGCAAATCCCCGCAGCGCTTATCTTGTATCCCAGGAAACGAACTTCTGGAACATTAAAATGACATTTTTTCTCGTTAATAACAATGCCGTATTCTTCCAAGCGTTTGAAAAGAATACGTAAATGCTTTGCATGTTGTTCGCTGTCTTTTGAAAAAATTAAAATATCATCAACATATGCGAAACAGAAATCTAAGCCGCGGACAACCTCGTCGATGAACCTCTGGAACGTCTGCCCTGCGTTTCTCAAACCGAAAGCCATAAAAGGGAACTCATATAAACCGAAAGTTGTCGCCACCGCGGTTTTACATATGTCCTCTTTTGCTACTGGGATCTGGTGATATGCTTTTACAAGATCTATGGTGCTGAATACCGATGAACCAACCAAATTTTGGTTAAAATCACCAATATGCCTTACTGGGTAGCGGTCTGGGATTGTCCTCGCGTTTAATGCGCGATAATCACCGCACGGGCGCCAATCCGATTCACCTTTTGGAGCTAAATGCAAAGGGGAAGACCACGGACTATCAGACGGCCTAGCATAACCGCAAGCTATCATGTTGTTGAATTCCTTCTTAGCGATGGCCAACTTGAGCGGACCAAGGCGACGTGGTCGGCAGCACACCGGGGGACCATCAGTAGTCCGAATGTAATGCACGGTGTTATGTTTTATTTCCTTATCCGGACCAGGTGGACGTGAAAGCGCAGGAAATTCTGATAAAATTTCGTTCTTCGAAGCTATAGTTTTAACGCTTACTTGCTCATGCGAATGAATCAACGCAACGCATGTGAGACCAGTGGAATTATCTATAATTCGACCTGATCTGCAATCCGGCAATAAATTAAAATAGGCGAGAAAATCTGCACCAATAATCGCAGTTGTAACATCGCATATAATGAAATTCCACCTGAAATCGCGCCTTAACCTAAAATCAAGCGATAATAAAACAGTCCCGAACGTTTTAATGTCGCTGCCGTTAGCGGCGCGCATGCAATAATCCGCTACCTTAGGACGATGACTTAGCCACGAAACGGGGAAACACGAAACATCAGACCCTGTATCTATTAAAAAACGTTTACCAGAATTCCAATCGCCAACAAACAAACGACGGCTGCGCGCGGGATTCGCGCTGGGCACCGCCTTTACATTGTTGCTGTTGTTGTTGTTGTTGGACCGTCGCGAATTGTGACGCTGAACACGATCCGGTTGGTTGAAATATTTACAAGGCATCACGCATTTAACAGCGCGCGATGCAAACCTATGATGATACCAACACAAATTAAAATTGCGACCATCTCTCGGCCTATGTGATCTTTGAAATTCTTCGCTCCTTTTGAAGGCCGAGACCTCCTGGCTCAGCTCTTCAATGCGGGCGAGTATTGCTTCCGTCATGCTAAATAAAAATTGCTAAAAATTTAAAAAAAATTTAAAAAAAAAATGTAAAAGGTTTTATATATAGGTGCTATCTGATGCGGGGAGCGGTGTGGATGTGGATGCGCTAGCCAGCTGAGATCGTAATAATTTATTTTCTTTAAATAAGGGAATAGCTTTGTCCGCAAGCTCTTCGAGGCTTGCCTTTAGTTTGCTGTTCTCTTCCTCAAGTTGTCTAAATCTATCCTCCATATTTAGGAATTACGAAACTGCTATTGTAAGGAAAAATAAATTTATAATTACATTATTTCTTTTTTAAAAAAACAAAAATATTTACCCAAAATTCCTGAAAATTAAAATAAATATTATGATTAATAGTATTTAACAATTTCAATCTTTATTTCCTAATATTATCACATTATAGTCTTTAAAATTTTTATGTTTGCTTCACAAATTCTTATGATTCACGGCGAAAATCTTCAATGTAAAATGGCGGAATGAAAATTCTTCTGAAAATTATTTATTGACAGTTGTCCTCTTCAAAATATTTATTTCCTTTTGATATTATTTTCCAAAGTTGATATTTATTCCAAAATGTCCGAATTGAAATTGAGTTGTCACATTGAATTATTTTCCCAAAGATTATTTTTAATTTGTTTCTTCCAATATTAAAATCCACATATAACAAGGACCCCCTCCACGCGCGGGGTCACTGTTGGGAATGAGACCTCCAACTCCTCAACATATTTCGTAAAAATTTGTAAAAATTTCTTCAAACACTTTAATGAAAATTCATCATATAATGCGGACCCCCTACGCGCGGGGCCACTGTACTGACCTTAAATCGTCCTTGTGCGGGGTCACCAAATTATGGTGGTAAACCACCACAATAAATGCTTAATTCATGCTGGAGTCCCTGAACTCTTCATCAATGAAAGATTGATTATAATTTCACTTTATATTTGGTATTTACAATATTACATATCACTGAGAAAATATAATATCGCGGAACTAGGTTACGGATTGAACTTTGTGTGATAGACTGAATTTATTACTTTTGAATGTCAAAGGTCAGGAGATGCTTTCGCTTCAAGGTTCGGAGATTGACTGACATAAATATATACAATAATAGGTCTAAGCTCGCACGACCTTCTTGATAGAAAACTAGAATGTGAATGACCAGCGCGCACATCAAATCACGCATCAGTCTACCACACCATTTCAAATTACGAGCACGTTCCCTATATAAAAATAACATTCATCGAAGTAGAATTTGTTCGGACAGACTAGCGGCCAGCATCAGGAAAACGGCCAGCAATGAAGTAGGTTGCTCCACCACATGTGTGCGCGAACACAGGTGCACTCTCTGTTTCTTTACTCTCATAGCCCTATAGGACGGAAAATTCGTCATGACCGGAGAGAGATTAGGCGCAGGCGGAGAGAGATTAGGCACAGGACCAACGGCTTTACGTGCTCTCCAAGGTACGGGGGTGAAACAACGCCAACTTCCTAACTCCGGGCTAGTACTGAGAATTTCTTACGGAAAACCCCAATACTTGATATGGTCCGACCCGGGACTCGAACCCGGGACCTCGTCAGCCGCAGTCAAACACGATACCAACGAGGCAGTTAAAATTAAAGGACATACTGCAGTCTCCACAAACAATTAACATTTTTTTCAATAAGGTCGTTATTTACACGAATGAGGAACGAAGACTTTTGAAAAATCATAACTTTTTATCCGGCACATTGACATAAAATTTTTCTTGTGGCAATCAAAAGAACATAAGTTGCTACAGTTTTTAAAAAATCACCAGTGCTATGAACCTCTTCTTTTTATTTTTAATGGAATTTTAAAGTTTTCTGTAGATTTTGGATGAACTTAATTTTCTTGAAATAATTTAAAATTTAATGCTCTTAAAACCAGCTAACCAGACTGGAATTTTTTTCTAAGAGAGTACAGTTATTAGGTAAAGATATTCCATAAAAAAATTGCGGAAATTGTCACTGGAAAAATTAAAAAAAAAATTAAAAGTTCGTCAAAGCAATGATATTCCAAAATTTTAAATAAATTTTTTTTTCTCGTAATCGGGTGGGAACCGATTTTTTTTCCTTCCGGGTCCTGGTAGGCCCCTAAGTGAACAATCTAAAAAAAATTTTATATCCACCTGGTTTGGCCCACCCTGTATATAGTATAGAAGTAAACATAATTATATCTCTTTTATGCTTGCTTAAAATTACTGAAGGGCTACCGTCATATTGTGATAAAAATAGCAATATTATGACAGATTCAGAACGTAAAGAAGCACGACTGTTGAACTTGTAAACCATTCGAGTCCATTTTGAGGGTCATCGCTGCTCTATTAAGTAATAAGACAACTCTGTGATGGATTATAGTGATTACGTTTACATGATATTTTCGCTAGAGGGCATAAATATATGATCTACAATGTGTATGGCAGAAAATGACTGGAAACTTGTTGGTCCTTCGTGCTTCGGTGGGACAGTTTGCATAGTAATGCCTGTTGACTTTGTGTACTTAGGCTAGTTGTAAGCCTGAAATTAATTCAAAACGCTGGTTATCCTTTTGATATGGTGGTATTTTGCATATTCGTATCGGTTGTCCCTTTTTTAACTAATAACCCCTTACAATGTTGAATATTAAATGTCCGTTCACCAAGTTATGGCATCTACCAACGCTGCGTTTTCCATCCGGCCACCTTGGGACCCCAACTTCTATCAACGCCCATCGTGTCGCAAATAATTAATTGTATGACCATACAAAACTTGTATCCAAGCGTAAAACAACACAAGAAGACTAAAGAAATCAGCCCTTTTCAAGGAACACTCTACAGTGCATAACTTAATATGCGTATACGTATCTACCTATTACGTGAAGAGGTAATTTTCCCAGCCTTTTCTTGGATATTAATTTTCACTTGCATTTGTTGCCCATTTTAGGTAGGCATAAATAGTATTTACTAAGTATGTAATTAATGTGCAAGAAGTTGATCGCAAGAATTATTATACCTAAGTGAACATTTTGTCTATTTCTGCAAGTTTTAGCAGGTCTGACTTCTATACAATAGTGCCTTTTTTGCCAGTAGACTTAGTACCTCCTCTCACAAATTTTAGTGCCTTTTTAAGAGGGACCATAGAAGTAGAACCCCCATGTATTATTTGCCGGCTTTTGTCTTTTAACGCGTTAAAACATGACCTTATAAACAGAACAATGGTGCGAACAAAAAAATTGAAATATGTAGGTTCTTTATTTGCATACATCAGTGGTATTAATATACTTGAAAGGCTTTATAAAGCTCTAAGCTACTATGAGCGCTCTTGTCAAGCATTCGGATAAAATAATGTAGGGCGGTATAAATGAAAAGCTAATGAATAGCAACTAAGCTATTCAGTGCTCAGTAACAAACACGATTATGTTGATGGTTTTGATGAATTGAGGTGATTATGATCGGATTTTGCTGTTATTTGGTGTTAACTAGCGGATGCCCGTGACCACTTCTATTTTATTACCCGACTTAAGGAAAGGAAAGGACCAATAGGAAGGGTTATGATTTTAACAGTCAATGTATGTATGTATGTAAGGGTCTATTTACCACCGTAGCGCTAAAACTACTGAACCGATTTTGATGCATGAGGTGACAGTTAATGACAATCGATTCGTTATTACGTATAGTCCGGGTAACAAAGGCTACAATATAACAAACAATCAATAGGTATGACAGATAGATATTAGTTTATCCAATTTTTCGTAGTCGGGTTAGAGCTTTTAAACTTTTTTCTTGTTTTGATTGAAAAATTGTACGTAGTTTTAATGCAATGGAATCTCTGTATATGTTGCAGTAAAACTTTTAACATATTTCCAAACAAAATTAAAAACAGTATGCATTAATCTCCGACTTTTCCGAGTATTATATTAATGCAATAATAGTACTTTTGTCTATACTACATAAACTTTAAAGTGTATTTTAAAATCCTAACGACTAAATACACTATTTGCCACGAGGTAATAGTTCCTATAATGTGATTCGAAGCCACTTTCCACCAGGTGGCGCTTACGTGGCGATGTTCGCGCCCCGCTGCTCCCATTGCTTTTAAAGTTTCTTGAAATAGCTTGTCGCTTGCCATTTTTACTTTATTTTAGAGTAAAAATAAGATAACTAAGGAAAATGTACCTAATGTTCTTCAGTAGAGCGCTAACTGAGATCCAATTTTACCCAACTACCTCAAAGCCATATAGTTGGGTTATGATTTTCAGTAGTCTATGTATGTATGTATTTTTACGTATGTTCCATCGTAGCGCCTAAGCTGCTGAGCCGATTTTGAGGTGAGGTGCGGAAATAGAATAGAAATTGTTTGTTTCTTATTCGTTTTTATGGTCCGGGTGACATACCTATGCTACACTTGACATCATAACTTTTTCTTGATCGTTTAACATAGAGATGTGAAAAGTTGTACAGTGTATATATATTCAGTTAGTTGAGTCGTTAGATTCTCAATTGAAAGTAAAGAATAAAGATACTTATGAACAAAATAACGAATGGTAAATAGGGAGGTGATACTACCGCCCTCTATGGTAATAAAATAATAATAATTTCCTCCCGACCGAATCCGGGCGTCCATTCTCCTCAGAGATAAGCCATCTGCGCGGGAGATATTATAGTGTACAAGTGTGTGCGCAAAGACAGGTGCACTCTATTCCCTCACTCTCATAGTCCGAAAGGATGGAAATCCGACACGACCCGAGAGAGATCAGGCGCAGGACCAACGGCTTTACGTGCTCTTCGAGGCACGGGGGTGACACACCGCCAACTTCCTAACTCCGGGCTAGTACTGAGAATTTCTTGTCAGAAAAACCCAGTACATTTATTGGCTCGGGAATCGAACCCGGGACCACGTCATCAGTAGAACATGTTAACCACTAGATCAACGAGGCCTCTATGATATTATAGTATGCGGTCGGCTACTTCACCATAATAGGCTAGTTACGTTTCAACATCAGCTATAGAACCATGGCGTTTGTAAAGCAAAGTCGACTCGACTCGCCTGGTGGATAATATCCCTTCGTGGCTCGGAGAGCACGTTAAGCCGTCGATCCCAGTTACTGTCACTTTCACCTGCCTATAATCGTTAACCGTAGCTGTCCTATCTGTTCATCTTCAACGTATTGCGTAGGTCAGTGAAGATAGCCTTATCCTGTTCCATGCAGACATAACCTAGATTAGTTATAATACTGGCGCGGGCGTGAAAATGAACGTGGGACTTGATACTATAGGAGATTTAAAGAGATTGAAAGATCTTATTGATATGGTACAGGGATTAAATCATGGAAGTCATTTAAGATGAATTAATATAGTGTGGCAAATACAAACATTAATTCATCTATACATATAATAAAACTGCAACTGGAAGATTTCTGTACATTTAATATATTTTGAAAATTTTAATTGGGGGATGCTTTACTATCGATACTGAGCCCAAAACAGATTTTTATTTAATTTTTGTCTATTTGTCTGTTTGTTTGTCCTTCTTTCACGTAAAAACTACCGCTCAGATTTCTACAAAATTTTATACCGTGGTAGCTTATTACTCGGGTCAACATCTAGGCTACTTTTTATCCCGGAAAATCAAGGAGTTCCCGAGGGACTTTAAAAACTAAATCCACGCGGACAAAGTCGCGGGCATCAGCTAGTATTTTAATATGAAACTCCAAAGACATTTTAATACGCGTAGTATTCAACTCATAGGTACAGGTACAGATACATAGTTACTATTAGTTACCTTTTCAGTGATTAGATATCTGATGTAGGTTTCAGATTTCCGTGAGAATACATATTACATGGACTCAAATATTTACCTACACACAGGTTTCCAAAAAGGAGGAGGTTCTCAATTCAGTCGTTATCTTTTTTAGGCTATTGCATAGCTTTTATCGCGGGCTTTGAACTAGGACAAACAGCTTGAGCGCGGCGACCGAATCAAGAAATTCCGTAACGAAAAAAACCTAACACCGTCGTTCAGTAAGCGTTCAACATTTTAGAGGTTCTCTAATAGCTATATTTGGCGCAGTGGGCGTGCGACCGCTTTCTTTGATGATGTCGCAGGTTCGAATCTCACTCGCGAAGTAGTGACAGTTCACTTTTCTTGTTTGTTTGTTTTTAATTTTTAATTTTTTTTTGCATAATTTTTATTAAGCAAAAAAAATATTGCTTAAATATTATAATTGCATAAGTTGATAAAAAATGCTATGCAATAGCTTTACCGCGGCAGTCCCCGAGTGCAACTTTTACAGATTTTTTTCTATGTATGCCCACCGATTTCTCCGATTTCAGATTCAGATCATCATCAGATCTCATGATTTCAGAACCGATTTGTGTGATTTTGTTCCAATCGTCAGAGGAAGCTAATTGTTCTAGTTCGTCAGATTTCCGTAAAAAAATGACAATCTTTACTTGTATTTTCTTGAGCGTGTCTACCGGGACAAAGTAGTTCTAATTCCATTGACTTGGGTTACTATTAAACCCAAAATCAAACTTAATTAGTATGGAGAGCACTCAGGGGGTTTCTTGAGAGAGACTCAGCGATTTCCGAGATCTCTGCTGATGCCACGAACATTTTCTCGATGCGATCGATTCAGCTGAATCTGTCACAGGCACTTCAAATGGGAGTTCGTGAGCCTCTTTTTTCTTGAGGGTCTTATAGGATTTCTCTTGTATTGAGAAAAATGAAATAAGCACAGAAGAAAATCGAGACAGATGTGGTGAGTGTAGTATGAATGGAAAGGCTTAAGAAACTGTTTGTGTAGAGTCCTGTGGTTGTTATATTTTTGAATTTTATCATGTTGACATTAAAGTTTTAATACAAAACAAGTCATTACAAAAATGATCGATAAAGCTATTTTGAAATTTAAAGGTCTCAACCAATAAATAGATCACTGATCTAGTAGAAGACTAACTAGAACACGACTTCAAAATGTCACGTTTTCAACGGCGATTCTTGCAAAATATCTCTAACAATATTATGTTCTGTTACAGTGAAAGGATTGATCCGCATCAATGGTTTTGTATATTATCTTTTTAATGGGAATATGAATTTTGTACCAATAATAATGGTCTAAGTACTAACTACCACTTAAATTGCATACCATTTCAAACTATAATATGCAGAAAATTCAAACTTAAACCAACAAAGGCGGGCACAAAGCACGATTGCAACTGTCTGTACCCTCAGAACGAGTTTGTAGGTACATCTCGATAACGTTGTTAGATTTCGAGTATCGAAACACTATTATGTCTAAGTAGAAAGGATCTAGGATCTTTGTTATAAAAGTTATTTATTCAGAATTAATATCGAGACTTTTTCTGTAGGAAAGTATGGGCTTTACTATGCAAATAATTCTACCAAACATTCATGGTCATTGACCAAGTCAAGAACGTCTCACATAACAGGGACACTGTGTGCTTTTAAAAGGCATAAAAGGTTTAAGAGGAAAATGTTTTGCTCGTTGCTTTTGCCCGTGGCTTTGCTCACTTGTGAAGTTCGTGAGGTTTGAAACCCCTATTTTACCGCCTTAGGGGTTAAATTTTCAAAAATCCTTTAGTAGTGGATCCCTATGTCATATTATCCGATCCGTCCGCGTTGATATCACTTAGTCAGTCACATTTTCCTTTTGATTAAGAAAATTAAGAAATTACTGAAATTACTATACCTGCAAACTATAGTTCTATTCTGGATATTTATTTAACACTGCGCGGTTATTTTGCTTCCTTGAAAAGTATAGAAGTACAGTTCATGCGATCTAATTTGATTATGTATTCCTTCATTACTTCGGCTCCCGACGGAAGCGAAGTAATTAATGTCCAATAGTCCATGAAGAACGTAACAGAGCGTCTACGTTTTAGAAATTGTGGACTTTAATACCTTAAAATTAAGACTCAAATTGTTTAAAAAGTATTTGTGCTGTAGCCTGAAGTGTTTAAAACTATTCGTTAGCGCTGACACTCGATAGACAGACAGATGAAAGTACTATATAGCCTAACTATTGATTCTGCGGGTGTGAATTTATTTATACCGGTTGATTTACGTTTTGATAAAGCCAATAAAGTGAAAACGTTTCTCTATTAGACTGATTGGTACATGGTAGACAATTAATTAAAACTACTAGTATATATTTAATACTTTATTTTTACACCACAACGTTAAGAATACAGACATACTAGTAAATGAAAGCGATCTCGCTAGACAACTTTAGGATCAGGAAAGGACGAGATTGAACAGCGGATTCAACTATGAAGGCTAGTTAGTTATAAAATTAAATAGCTCATTTAAAATATGTCCTGTCATGTACTCAATAGTCCCAAGGTGCTGGTGTGGCGACCCCGCACCGGGAAGCGCAGTGTTGGCAGACCCTCCACTAGGTGGACCGACGACATCAAACGAGTCGCAGGGAGCTGGATTCAGGCGGCGCAAGACCGAGGCCTGTGGAAGTCCATGCAAGAGACCTCTGTCCAGCAGTAGACGTCTATCGGTTGCAAATATAATTTTTGTCTCCCGCCCATGCCAGCCGTGCTAGTACCTTAACACGATTATGGTATCTCGTCGAGGTCATCAGAAGCTGGTCATATCACGTGTTTCCCGTTGCAGATGATAGTGCGAGTGTGGTGCGAAACCGGCGCGGGTTGGTCCCCGACGCCGGTGCCGGTGACGCCGCACACCACCAGCCGCGACGTCCTCGACTGCTGCCGCGACCCGGGCGACGAGCCCTGCCTGCTGCTCAGCGTGCATCCTCACCATGGAGGTGCGTACGATCCTCTTTAAAATGTTTTAATTTATAGCTGGATATATTATATTGGAACGAAGTTCCTTTTCGGATGGTTTGGCGAATGGAGGCTTGACGACAAAATGTGTAATAATTTTCCGTCACGGCCCTTGTTGCCTTTATTTATTATTCACATTCCAACAATGCTTTGATAGCGCAGCGGTAAACCGTAGGAGTAAAATCGGTCCGGGGCCAGGGGTTCGAATCCTGACTTCAGATCATGTGTTTATTCTTTTTTTTTAATTTTTGGAATGAAGTTTTATAGAAGAGAAATTCAGAATAAAATATTTGCGGCAAAATTTTCATCATCATCATCATCATCATCATCATCATCATCATGATCTCAGCCTTCAGACGTCCACTGCTGAACATAGGCCTTTCTTGATTGTTTTTTGATTTCTTTTCATTCGGAAATTGTGGCTGACTTTGCTGGGTCAGTGACGAAAACAGGATGTTGGTCTATAGATAACCTTAACTTCCAAGAAGAGGTGCCTATTTAATTTTACCAACTATACTATTGGTTTTGGCGACCACTTCGTAATCTTATGGCAAGTAGGCAAAGTCCGAATAAATATATCTATACCTATCCGGCACGTGTCTCTTTGTCTTGTGTAGGTAATTAACATGTTATGTTACCAATATTCCACGTCGGCGAGACGACAAAGTGTAGGTAATTGCTAGTTGATTAAGCATTCCTTGTGGGCTGTGTCGCATCACATGTTGACGAGCTTAATTCCGTTGTTGAATACTCTCGTGTCGTGGTCAGATTATATTTACTTGGCAATAAGGGCTTTAAGCCTATGTGCATTGTGCAGGTAATTTGTACTAATCCGTCTCTCTGAGTGTCTGATCCTTTTAAGTCCTGAATTAAACTATGTAGGTAAATCTATAGCCCAAAGCTGGCGTCCGGCCATAGAAGCAAATAAGGGGACAAAAATATTTAGCTGTAATAACCCTTCTCTGAGAGGAGACCTCGCTCAGTAGTGAGCCGATGATGGGTTGATAATGATGATGATGATGAATAAAGGCAGTGATTCGATCGATGGTTGAGAAGAATTTTTTAAGCAGAGGACAACAATTTCTCGTAAATAGATAATTTTACTTCAAATAGACGGGCTATCAAAGCCGCTGTTTTAAGACAGTTTCTATCCCAGAGTCTAACTCAAAAAACTACTACTGTGATAGAATGAGATAGGTACCTCATTTATCGCGACAACTCGAGACGAACGCTCGCACGATAATGTATCCGCATCATTATGGCAAAACTTCACGTTTACAAATTACAATTCGAGGAACTGTGTTTAAACTAGGACGCAAGGTCTATAGTTCGGGGAGAACCACTAGTAGGTACCTGGACCTACTACGTAACGGATTTATCTTAGGGGTTGAAAAATAATCGCATGATGCGATTCGCATCAGGTATGTAAATCACCTTACCATAATACTATGGTATGATTTACATACGAGGATTTAGATTTTTTCTCTTTTTCCACAACTCTTATGTAACCAGCATAGCTAGCTGGACATCTCTCTTGTAGGGACCTGCACACGCCTCTATCTCGTGCTACTTGTATTCAGTGGCTCACTTTGAATCGGTTGACTCCGCAAAATCATTTAAATAAATAGCTACTCTTGGTACCACACAATAAAGTGCAATTCACACAGCGCTTTACCTACAGTCATAATATTCACCAAGAAGTTGCCTCTCTTTCTATCGCGTAACTCTTATCTCTCAATGGGCACACGTAGTCCGATACGTTGGCCCATGGAATTGGCCCGTCGCGACGGGCCGGACGACGCCGAGTAGATACTTGTAGCTTTATAGGTAAAACTAGCTGATGCCCGCGACTTTGTCTGCGTGGATTTGGTTTTTAAGCTCCCTCAGGAAATCATTGATTTTCCGGGATAAAAAGCCTATGTCACTGTCCAAGTCTTGAACTATAGCGATACAAAAAATCACGGTTATCCGTAGCTCTGTTGCGGCGTGATTGAAGGACAAACCAACAAACAAACACACTTTCGCATTTATAATATTAATATAGTAAGTAGGTATAGTATGAAGTAATAAGGTGATGTGCCTGGCCTGGCCGTATACCGTATGGACAACTATAACAATATTTAATTAGTTTTTTGTGTTAATAATCTTGTGGCACATAAGCATTATTACCTAGGTACAAAACCTGATAGCATATATACATCGATGATAACATAACGTTGTCTAGATAAACTATTCCCACAAAAAGCTCCGCTACGTTACGGAGATGTCACTTTAATTCGCCCTAACAGTACTTGATGGGGCTTCCCTGTCGCAAATCGCCGTGAGATAGGGAACATAATGTAGATAGGTACCTATTACAAGCCCCATATAAACGGTATCTAAACGATAACTAATTTGAAAATCGATATAACTTACCAGAGAGTTCTCTTACGATTTCTTCCGCGCAGAAATAAGCTAGATTTTCCGGGTTTTATTATTCAAAGTGGTTCGATTAGGTGACAACACATATTGAATGATATCGAACTCATTGAACTATAACAATTAGAAACGCAATAGTCGACGTGGTGATAAGCCAGTTTTAGTAAGCCTTTAAAGGCCGACTACACAGTCTGTACGACGAGCTCACAGAAAATAATAAAAAAATACGTATGGCACTCGGGGACTGCCGCGGCAAAGCTATTGCATAGCATTTTTTATCAACTTATGCAATTGTAAACACCTATATACTTTCTCACAAACAGCTGCTTACGTATTCGTCCGATTACGGAGCAGCTCGTCTCGATCCGTGCGAGCTTCGTACAGTCTACACGCATACGTCTAATCGCACGCACACAAACACCATGCCGAAGTCTGCCGAACTGAAACGACGTTAGACGATGCACGGCTTTCAACGCCGCACCGCTGTGCCGGTCGGAGTGGGGGGTGTTAGGTTTATTTTCGTTACGGAATTGATTCGGTCGCCGCGCTCAAAGCCCGCGATAAAAGCTATGCAATAGCTTAAAAATTACATATTGTACTGTGACAGGGTGTCAATATTCATCACAATAACCATCAAAAACGTAATTATCAGTATCAGATGGTTGAAGTATTTCAAACTTTGACAGTTGAAAAGGCACCTGAACGACAAGAAAAGATGGTTATTTCAGAGGAATGGGCCGTGAATCGTGATCAGTTAACAAAACAACAATAATAATATGTCTGCTGGTCGTAGCTTTAGTTTTAAGTTCGTTAATAATTATCACCATTATCTCACTTGTGTTAGGTTTACCTTATAAAACAATTTTTGACATCCAAAAAGTGTATAGTGTGTACCTTTATGGAATAAAGAATTTTACATTTGACTTCTCTTGGCTATAGTCTGCTGATGTACCTAACTACTGACTACACCTTACCGCCAAAACATACATACATACATACATACATATTCGATGGGCGCTTCTTGGGTATATAATAACATGCATATTATTTAATGTATTTCGTTTTTTATGATAGAGCAGTCAATAGATATAGAGCAGCCTAGACTTATTTTGCATCATAAAATGTTTTTAAATACTACTTACGAAATAGTTTTAGAATCGTAAACTTTCCTCGCCGTTTCCCTTTATGTTGTGTAACAGGTAATTTGTATTGTCGATAATGAAACATAATTTGCAATAGTATTTACAACTCTGTTATAATATGAAAATTGCCAAAATAATATATACCTTCTCGTATTAGCGTTGCGTTGTTGAGAAGGCCGGCATCGGCACCTTTGTAAGAGAAAGTGTTCGAAGAAAACGATGCATTCACTACGTAACAATTACATACACACAAATTCGAAGTAGGGCTGTAACTATAATGCCTTCTGTTTCTTCTAAATTTGAAAATCTTCTTCACTGTTATCATATCGCACTAGATCAAGTCTGTTTTTCTGGATCGTCATATTATACTTAGTCCACTTTTCTTAGCGTTGAGTACGTGAATTTTGATTCCATTAACACTGACATTGAATAGAATAAGAATAGAAATAATTTTATATTCAAATAAACTTTTACAAGTGCTTTTGAATAGTCGATAAGTATACCACTGGTTCTGAATGCCGTTCCTGTCGAGAAGAACCTGCAAGAAGCTCGGCGGTTGCTCTTTTCAAATTAGTTTAAAAATGCATACCTACTTACAGTTCAACGGACAGACGGAAAGTAGCCCCATTCCCGCCGGTGGCGCCCGTTCACGAGCATGACGCATGACCCAGCCGTTGCTTCGCCCAATCATATTTGAGGGAACGTAACGTGAACCTAGTCAACCCTATTTAGTAAATAAATATACCAGGCATGTATTTTTATTTATTAAATAAAAATACATGCCTGGTATATTTATTAATAGATTAGATTTCATCAGTCCATCTAAGTAATCATTAAGCTAATGAATATTTTAATATTATTTTACGTAGGTTGTGACTTGTGAGTAACCTTAGCTTTTCTTTTAATTCGTAGCTTTTCGTCTCATTAAGAGCTGCGGAAGTCTACTTATGTATGGCTCTAACAAGGACTTGCAGCAGCTATCAGTAATTTGCTTCTCACCTGTAGTTATTTTTTTTTCTTCTTTATAAATCGATAGACGTCCACAGCTGAACAAAAGTCTCTTATAAGGACTTCCACAGGCCTCAGTCTTGCGCCGACGCCGCCTGAATCCAGCGACTCCCTGCGACTCGTTTGATATCGTTGGTCAACCTCGTGGGGAGTCTGCCAACACTGCGCTTCCCGGTGCGGGGACGCCACTCCAGCACCTTGGGACCCCAACGTCCATAAGCTCTTAGAACTACGTGGCCCGCCCATTTCCACTTCAATTTCGCGACTCGCTAAGCTATGTCGGTCGCGGTGTAGCAAGTATTTTAAGACAACTCCACAACAGTTGGTCGATTGCGGAAAGCTGCATCAATCTTTGCTCAATCCTCAAATGTGGTGATTGGCGGAGTTTATGGCGTTTTAGGTGCAACAACAACACCGGCGGGAAAGGGTCTACTTTCTGTCTGCTCGTCTTAACATGAATTGAATTGTAGTACGCTTTTTTGGAACTTCCCCTCATTGTGGAAATATTATATTCTACCTACTCTATTCTAACAAAGTTGCATATGGGTTAAATCAGCTTGGCATCCAGCTGCCCACAAGATAGTGTAAAAAAAAATTAAGTGGCACTCGGGGACTGCCGCGGTAAAGCTATTGCATAGCATTTTTTATCAACTTATGCAATTATAATATTTATGCAATTTTTTTTTTGCATACTTAATAAAAATTATGCAAAAAAAAATTAAAAACAAACAAACAAGAAAAGCACACTGTCACTACTTCGCGAGTGAGATTCGAACCTGCGACATCATACACCATACGGTAAAGAAAGCGGTCGCTCGCCCACTGCGCCAAAAAGAGCTACTTGTGAATCTCTAAAATGTTGAACGCTTACTGAACTATGGTGTTAGGTTTATTTTCGTTACGGAATTTCTTGATTCGGTCGCCGCGCTCAAACTGTTTGTCCTAGTTCAAAGCCCGCGATAAAAGCTATGCAATAGCTTAAAAACTTATTACAATGTAATAGCTATATAATAATATTGTAAAATGATTATTTTGAAAAGAGCATTTTGTTTCTCGGAGTTTCTTGCCGGCTCTTCTCAGCAGAATCCGCTTTCCGAACCGGTGGTAGAGTCATGACGTGTCATAAGAGCCATAGTACGTGAAATAAATAATTTTGAATTTTGAATGCATTTTAACCAATAGCGAGAGTATACACTGTAGCAATCATTTTTAAGACAATCCCACAGGCCACAGCCAGCAGCTTGTCGATTGCAGTTGCAACTGCAGCGATTACTTAGCTGAATTTATGGTATTCTTACCGCAACAATGCACTTTAACTAATACCTAGTGAGAGTACACACTGTAGCAGTATTGATGTGATAACGTCTTATAAATCGATGAACACCGGCTGCACGCACGAAAAAGTGTCACTTTCCGCCTGAGCCTGCGCGTGCAAGCGAGAGCGCGGAACAAGCGATAGAGAGGCACGATCGGCCCAAGCGTTGGCTTGAGAGAGCGCCCGCCGCGTAGCTATGGCGTGCGCGCTGTGGTTAGCGGATGTTTTCTTTTTGTGTTGTGTTTCTTTAAGAATGTCGTTATCACGTAAAACTATCGTCCGTAAACCGACTTTAGAGACAAGCAATTTTTTTAGACAATCACGCACCTGATTAACTAACGTCATTACACTAGCAGCGCGCCGGCATGGTATTCTGGGAACGCCAAGAACGCAGAGTTACAGCCCTATTCAGCAACATAAAGGGAGGTGCTTTACACAGTTTATCTTGCGGTTACTCTCGGCAAAAACGAGACGCCGCTGTAATTGGCTCTCGATCGAGTCCTCCGTGGGAAAGATATGTCCGAAATGACATTTTCACTCGACGTAACTACGGTCAAGGAAATCCTTCGACCTCGGGATTTGATGTGCTATAATTACATATTTATTTACTGTCTATAGGTAGGTACTTCGACTGTTCATTTATAACCTGAATGAAAATTATGGAATGAGTTCGTCTCAAAAATTGCGATTATAAGTTATCTTTGCAGTGTGAGCTTCCTCATATAGGTACCTTCCAGCAGTTAAACTAGGATGAAAAGAAAATATGTAGTGTTGGCACATAGGCTTAAGAGGAGTGTCTAGTGACGAAACGCGACGCGAGTAGGTATTTTCCAAAATGCTATCTGTTTCACAACGCTTCGCTGCCCGACCCGCATCGTGCGATAGAGAGAGTTGCAAGTCCAGGAGTTATTTGCCTAAATTTTATTCTTGAAATATTGTTTCGGGTCATAACGTTTTTACCCCCCTAAACGTTTACAAAATTAGACAATTTTGGTCTCATTAGATTCAGTACACCTTAATCTAGGCTCGTACGTTTCATTTTTTTAGTATTTCAGTATAGTTAAATTTAAAAAAATAAAATTAGTCGAGGTAGTTTTTTAGTCAAAAATATGGATATTTAGTCACTAATAACTTTTAACATAAGCAATATTTCTTTGAAATTAAAACGTACGGGCATAGTTTTTCATTGTATCTGCAACATTTCAAAAAATTATGAACATTGGACAACATTTACGGGTAGCAAAACGTTATCGCTTTTTGAAGCTTTTTGTATGAAAATTTTCAACTAGACAATCCTCTTAAGTCAGGGCACATTCCTGGCAACAAGTTCGGTTTCCTCATGGGAAAAACATCTTCCCCTAACTATGACGTCTGTGGGGTCACAGATGACGTGACCCACTTGTTGCAGGAATGCGTCCGGTATCAGTCGGGCAGGAATCAGTTAATAGAATTTTTAAATCTGAACAGATTCCAAGTTGGCTTTTTTCACAGTAACCCAATTTCTGACGGAGCTTGGAATCTGTTCAGATTATTCATAATAAAGTGATTGTATTAGGATTTTGTTCATTGTGATTAGGGTATGATTAGGCTGACATACCTGCTTGGTAAAAGCCAAAAAAAAAAGAAAAAAAAAAATCTTTATAGCTGAAGATAGGATGTAAAATATGGAAAAGATATAGAAAGAAATGAGAAGGCTACCGATACTGGTGGATCTTATAAGCATCTAATTTATAAAACTTAACCTAATATAGGTATATAAAAAATCACAGCAGAATACGGTTAGATTTGACCCTCAGCCTATTTAATATAATATAAGAAACACGTATATGTAAATGCAATGAAAATTAATAAACTAGAACGTAATTTAAGTAAATAAATACTGAGAAATGTTATCGTCTGGTAAATTACTTTTTAATTGACCTGAAATTGCACTGATAAACTTCGAATAGAATTAATTGTGTGAACCCAATTAAAAAACAAAGAAAAATAACTATAAGCATCACATCAGATATAGATCTTTATATGTTTTCGCAGAAACAGAACGAGTACATTAATTTCTCATCAGAAAAACATGCAAAGCAAATTATGGGGGAACGACGAAAATAACTACAATTTGGCGTAATGAACTCATGTACGCGAAAATGGCCAGCTCATATTGCGGTACGTGTAAGGGGTGCTTAAAACACAGTAAGCTGTAAGTACGGACCACAGTGACAATTAATATTACAGTGCTTTGTACTTACACCTTATTGAGTGACGAAATGAACGAGATTAAATTATTTAGGGTAATTTGCAATGGCTGTTTAAATGAACAGTTAACTTAAACTTTTAAAGTTTAATTTTTTTTATTAAGAGAATATTAGCCAAGCTGAACATAACTTTTATTCTGCTCTCCCCTCAAAATATGCGGAAAGCTTGTGTTAGGAATGGGTACGAAATTAGTGTAACGGGTGGAGATCGAACCCACGACCTTTCAGTTTTCAGTCCGCTATACTTACTTGCGGAACTTACTTATGTTTGTTACTTGATTTGACTTTGAACATATTGGTTATTTTTAATTTATCATATTAAAGATAGATCGTTTTTTTTTTGAAAAAATTAAAATTATTACTTTTCAAGAGGGACAAAAACTTCGCAAAGGAAATAAACGAACAAACAAAATAGTTAGCCAGTAGTAAAACATGCAACTGAGCTATAAAAGTGGCCGAACTTAAGGACCAAACTAATATAATATATTGTAACTAGAGATCGAATCAATGAAAGGCTAATTTTAAGCAAAGCTAATTGGTTGGTTTGACCAGGTCTAGGGTCTTTTAACCTCGCCCTGGTTTAACGTGACCACTGAGACGACCCCGACCTTTAATTTTCTCAGGAACTTTTATCATGTGCACGGTGTAACGTTATTTTTCCGTAATGGGTAACGAGTCTCGCGCGAATTCATTATCATAATACATAGTAAGTTCCTTTGAAATATGTAGTTCGCTCAATTATTGTACGCACGCAAGTGTTAATTGCCATCATTTTTATTGAAGGCGCTTGACATGACACAGAATTATTTATACTCTTATTGTATACTAGCTGATGCCCGCGACATTGTCCGCATGGATTTAGTTTTTAAAAATCCTGCGGGAACTCTTTCATTATCCGAGATAAAAAGTAGCTCTCCCGGTCTGAGGAACCACTACTACATCCATTACTATTCCCATGCAAAAAATCGCATCAATCCGCTGTTCTGTTGCGACTTTCAACAACACGTCGTTCTGTTGTCACTTTCGCATAATATCAGTAATGCTTTATTATAACACTTTTTATAATTGTCAAATTTTTCACCATACTTAACCAAAGACAAAATTACGTTTAGCTGTCATTTACGTTTTGTTATTCCACTGTCATTTGCGTTTTGTTATTCCATGTCAGATGCGTTTTTGTTATACCACGTTTTATAGTGACATGACGGAAACGCGGTCGAACGGGATAAAAAGTATCCTTTGTCCGTCTCCTGGTTCTAAGCTACCTCTCCACCAATTTTCAGCCAAATCGGTTCATCCGTTCTTGAGTTATAAATAGTGTAACTAACACCACTTTCTTTTTATATATATAGATAGATAAATAATATTATTTGGCTATAGCTGTTTTTGTCTACTTCTTAATCATTTCGGTCACATACCAAGGAAAGCTTATGCTTACTGGTAAGACCTTTAGGATATATTATAATTATGCTCCGTCCATTGCCACTTATGGTGGTTAAGGCTTTAAGATGCGTGAAATAACCTTGAGAAACGGAGCCAACCTAGACTTATTTCAACGTCACCGCCATCTAGCGGCTACGCTCGGTACTTGCTCGAGAACTCAGCAAGTACATGAGAGTACCTCGAAATATATCGACGATAAAATAAACGTGCAGAGGGAACAGTGTTTTATGTTATCCTACCTAGTATGTTTGGGCCTCACTGAGATTGATGTCACGTGCAGGTGTTAAGAGTCTCCATTGCTTTAGCTTCACCTAGTAGGCGCAATGTACCATAACGAGCTTGCAAGTAGTTTATAAGTTCGAGGTAATTAATTCGTTTTGTTGTTATTCTTACCTTAATTATTTTTAATAGGTCTTTTAAAATCATTGTATTCTTTGATAGTTTTTAGGGTTTCGTACCCAAAAGGTGCCAACCCTGTTTTATCAAAAATATTTATTTAGGTAATAAACAAAAAATCGGCCAAGTGCGAGTCAGGCCTCGCTCTTTTAGGGTTCCGTACATAATATGACCAAATCACTTTTTTAAAACTAGATACACATTTAGATAACTTAGTTCTGAGTTAGTATTAAATTAGGAAGCAGTGTTAGCCTAGTGGTTAGGACTGTGGTCTCCTATTCGGGGGGGTCGCAGGTTCGATCCCGGGTACGCACCTCTGACTTTTCGGAGTCAAGTGCGTTTAAGCAATTAACTATCACTTGCTTCAACGGTGAAGGAAAACATCGTGAGGAAACCTGCACATCTGAGAGTTCTTCATAATGTTCTCGAAGGTGTGTGAAGTCCACCAATTCGCATTGGGCCGGCGTGGTAGACTATGGCCTATAACCCTTCTCTGAGAGGAGACCTGCGCTCAGTAGTGAGCCGTTGATGGGTTGCTAATGATGAAATGATGATGATGATTAAATTAGGATATGGGGAAAGAATGCTCGTTTGTTTTGGTCACAACTTTGAAGGCCCCTATTTCTTCATTTTTGAAGCTTTTCCATGCATGGGAGCCCCCTTTATTTTTTAATTTAATTTTATTTTTATTATTTGTTGTTATAGCGGAAATAAAAATACACACTGTGAAAATTTCAACTATGTATTACTGTTTACGAGATATTATAGTCCAGTAAAAAGTTAAATGAAACCATGATTTTGGCGCAATGAGTAAAAATGTGTTCATTAATACTTAAATAAAGATATTATGAAAGAAATTTTGATTTAAATTTAGGGGAAAGGGATGAAAAACATAAAAAAGGGGTTGAAAAATGCCTTTTTTTTTAAATAACTTAATAACGGTAGGAAATAGAAAAAAAAAGTTTCAAGTAAAAGTTGTAGAGAAAAAAATTCTACACAAAAAAGTTCCTTTTCATTTTTTTGTTATCTGCTTTAGTTTAGCTGCAAAAAATAAAAATTAAATTTGCTTTGTAATTAATTATAAAGATGTATAAAGGCGGGAAACATAGTGCCTATCTCAATTAATTAAGTTTTGAATAACGGTAGTACAGTCAAATTAATAAGGTATTTTTTCGAAATAGAAGATACTTCCGAACATTATCCAACAGTTTTCAAAATCGGTCATCGTAGCTATTAAAACTCTAACCTGCGTGATGTCAGATTTCAGATTGAAACTTTTTCGCTTTCTATATTAAAAAGTTAGACTTTAGACTGTTTGACTTTAATTTGTTTTTAACCAATTTTAAAAAAAGAGGAGGTTCTCAATTCGCTCGCTGAGTCTTCTATTGCAAACTTCAAAAATCTAGATACTCTGATACAAAAATATAGGCCAATTATTTATACCTTTCATCCCATTGTTTATGACAATGGAGATTGGGAAATAATTTGTTAGTTAACAATTGAATAACATTTTGAAAAATGGTGGTTAAACTTTTGTTTCTCCAGGGCTCGATTCTTTCAAGTGTTAAGAAGATACTAGAAGTTTTTCAAATTTTTAAAATCACATCTTATGTTATAAAAAAAATATTTTTATTGCTGAACTCTCTTTAGCGGGGGCGCGCGCATGCTGTAACAGCCGCGCGGAGCCCTATTTTCAACGTCAAATTAAAATTATAAATAATGGAGATAGAATCCCGGGACTTGGGACTTTTTTATTGGAAATTTCCTCCTCTTAACGAGCTTTTTTCAAAATTGCTTAAATGTCAATATTTTTCGAGTTATTAACAAAAAATCGGCCAAGTGCGAGTCGGGCCTCGCTCTTTTAGGGTTCCGTTAAAAAAATTAAATTAAAATATTTTCATGTACCCATGGAAACATTTTAATTTAATGTTTTTAATTTAATTTAATTTTTATTATTTGTTGTTATAGCGGCAATAGAAATACATAATATGTGAAAATTTCATCTGTTTATCTATTAAGGTTTACGAGATACAGCCCGCTGACAGACGGACGGACGGACGGACGGACGGACGGACGGACGGACAGCGTAGGCTTAGTAATAGGGTCCCGTTGGTACCCTTTGGATACGGAACCCTAAAAACGAAATATCATTTTTTTTTTATTTTTTTTATTATAACATATTTTTTATTATGACATTTTGACTTTATACAGTATACTACATTAAACCAATTTTTTATTAAATAATTTTTTTTCATCTTATTTTGTTAATAACAATTGCAATTTTTTACCTGCACCAAAATCCTTCAAAAACATTTTTCTAGAGGTGATTCCGACTCGAATGAGCCATCGCTCATATTTTTAGGACCTTTATCTCTATTTTTCACGTTTTTGAACTTGTTGACTAGACTAATACGTAGGTATGTATTTACGAATTCAAATAAATATTGACGAATTTCAAAACATAACATTGACATAACATTTGACGACCTCCCTGGCTCAGTGGTGAGCTGTGTTGTCTTATAACTGGGAGGTCTCGGGTTCGATTCCCGGCGGGGTCAATTTTGGAATTTATAATTTCTGAATTGTCTCTGGTCTGGTCTGGCGGGAGGCTTTGGCCGTGGCTAGTTACTACCCTACTGTCAAAGACGTGCCGCCAAGCGATTTAGCGTTCCGGCACGATGGCGTGTAGAAACCAATTAGGGGTATGGGTTGAATATTCACTGCCATACCCCTTCGAAGTTAGCCCGCTACCATCTTAGACTGCATCGTCACTTACCATCAGGTGAGATCGCAGCCAAGGACTAGCTTGTCATCGAATAAAAAAAACACTTCGGCGATGAAACTTGACAACATAATAGTGCTGTCAATAAAGAGAACAATTAGTTCAGTTTCTACACTTTTTTGCCAAGTTGTACGAAATTAAAAATCACATCAGTGTGAATTTGCAGTACGCAGGAGGCGTAATATAAAATAAAGAGAACAATTAGTTCAGTTTCTACACTTTTTAGGGTTCCGTACCCAAAGGGTACCAACGGGACCCTATTACTAAGCCTACGCTGTCCGTCCGTCCGTCCGTCCGTCCGTCTGTCAGCGGGCTGTATCTCGGTAACCGTAATAGTTAGACAGTTGAAATTTTCACAGACTGTGTATTTCTATTGCCGCTACAACAACAAATAATAAAAATTAAATTAAATTAAAAAAATTAAATAAAATATTTCCATGGGTACATGGAAATATTTTTATGTAATTTTTTTTTAACGGAACCCTAAAAGAGCGAGGCCCGACTCGCACTTGGCCGATTTTTTGCCAAGTTGTACGAAATTAAAAATCACAGCAGTGTGAATTTGCAGTACGCATGAGGCGTAATATAAAATTCGATCCGTAGTCAACCCAAGTCAGTTGACTTGGGTTGACTACGGATAGAAAAATACCTGAAAAATACGGAGGTATGACAAAATACGAATTTCATACCATATCAAAATACTTTAAGTATATGAGACGTGTCCATGCTTAAAACTAAGTATACAAAAGTCATGTGTTTCATCAAACTATTGTCAGGTTTTGTGCTGTGCAACTCAATCATATTTTTGTATCAGAGTATCTAGATTTTTGAAGTTTGCAATAGAAGACTCAGCGAGCGAGCCCCACACAAATGAAGTTTGATTCTTATTTGATTATGTTATCGAATTCTGTTTGTAACTCTGGAAACTAGTATGTTTGTAGTTTTATTTGTAAAGTATAATAAATGGCCAATTGCGTGTCGGGCCACGCGCAGTGTAGGGTTCCGTAGTTGCCAGTCACAATATTATGCGTATAATTTTAGGCCTATATTGTACACACTTCTAAGTAGAAGTGTGTAAAATATAGGCCTAAAATTAGGCCGATCACTGCCGCTATAATCTATACTAAAAAATACTTTTTAAAAAACCGACTTCAGACGCCCGCGCCACTGCAAAGTGTATTGTTCTTACGGCTGGGTTATAATAGATTAATGAAAATATAGTGAAAACTAGGTATAATATTATTATGTAAGACTTTAATTATTATAAAATATTTATGAGACTCGACATGACGCGGCAAAGGTGCTAGATAATAGACAATAGACATTTTACTCTGACGTTTGACATAACAATTGCCACAGATCTTATACTCATAACATCTCCCTTTTTAATTTTTTTTTTTTTTTTTTTTTTCAAAAACATGAATTTATCTTATAGACTATGATTATTTACTTATTATAGAATATCAAAAGCAACTACATATTAAGTATATCTTAAACATATATTCATATCAAGTCTATTGAAATCTAACAGGGGCTTTGACCTGTCTACCATATTTTGTTCTCTTTATTCCGTCATCTTTACTTTCTTTAACATCTTCCATTCTCACTTCCTTCTCTGGACTGATCTTTTTACTACATACTGGACTTTCTTCCTTCTTGAATTTCTTTCTTAATTGGAGTTGAACCCTGTGACGACAGTATGTGTTGTCGATTTCTTCGGTATGTTGACCCATCTGGAGCTTCAACGATAAATGATCTAGGTTGTTCACATTCCTTCACAATCTCTCCAGATTGCCATTTTGCCTGTGGTGATTTTTTGAACATTATTTTATCTCCTTTCTTTACACTTGGCAAATTTTTAGCTTTTCTATCATAATAAAACTTTTGTTTATCATTATTTTGTTGTTTTATTTTCCTATAGATCTTATGACTCATTAATTTAGGTTGCAGATGTTTTTCAACGGTGGGTAGAAGTGTTATGAGACGACGGGACATTAGTAACTCAGCAGGAGATGGTAGGTTATTTCTAGGTGTAGTCCGGTACTGCAGTAAAGCAAGATATGGATCATCACCTGACTCTGCACATTTTGTAAGTATGCGTTTTATTATTTTCACTCCTGACTCAACTAATCCATTAGAACGAGACAGGTATGGACTAGATGTTGTATGTGATATACTCCACGAATCTAAGAACTGCTGGAATTCATGGGAGTTATACGGAGGCCCATTATCAGAGTTAATTTTCACAGGAATTCCATGACGGCTGAATATAGGTTTCAGGGCATTTATCAGTGCTTTAGCTCCTGTTGAACTGACATTAGCAATTTCGATGTAATTTGAATAGTAATTTTCAACAACCAGTATGGTTTGATTTTTGAATTGTAGATAATCTATTCCAACCTTTTCCCAAGGAAAAGAACTTATTTTGTGAGACATTAATGGTTGTGGTGGATTAGCAGTTCTATGTGACAAACATGTTTCACAATTTTCCACACACTCCTGTATATCATGGGACATCAATGGCCAATACACAACTCCTCTCGCAAAATTCTTTGATTTTTCAATGCCTTGATGACCACTGTGTATAATTTTCAAAATTTCTGACCTTAATTTTGTTGGTATAATAAGACTGTTACCTTTCAATAACAAATTTCCGACAGAATGTATTTCATGACGACAGTTCAGAGTTAATGAATTAGTCTAAGGTAAGACTAATTCATTAACTTCTGATTTTCTATCAGGCCAACCTTCTCTATAATATTTCTTAAGTAGCTGGAGACATTCATCATCATCGTACCCTCTGTAAGCCACTGAAGACTTTCTTCTGAAACAGGTAAGTTTTTAACTAGCATGTTGACATGTATCATGACATCTTCATCCAACTCATCTTCACTGGACTCGGGTAAAGCTGCACGTGATAATGAGTCTGCTATGTACATTTTAGTACCAGGTTTGTATTCAACTTTTAAGTCATAGCACTGTATTCTCAGCATTAATCTCTGTAGACGTGTTGGAACTTCAGCTAAAGGCTTTTTAAATAAAGTAATTAATGGACGATGATCTGTTTCAACAGTGACTATTTTTCCATAAATATATTGATGAAATCGAATACTTCCGAACACAATAGCATACAATTCTTTTTCAATTTGTGCCATGCGTTTCTGACTTGACGTTAATGTTTTAGAAGCATAACAAATTGGATGTTTATCTTGAAGCAAGACTGCACCGACTGCTGACTGACTTGAATCAACTGACAAGACTACTGACTTTTTGACATGGTAGTGTGACAAGACTGGTGCTTGACAAATAATATTTTTTAGACGTGAAAATGTAGCTTCATGACTCTCATTCCATGACCATTCACTTGACTTTTTTAATAACTGACGTAGAAGTTCAGTTTCCTCGGCCAAATTCTTTATAAATCCTCCCAGATAATTTAAAATTCCTAGAAATCTCTGTAGATCCTTGAGACAGACAGGAGACGGCATATCTTTGATAGCTCTGACTTTATCTGGTTCAGGTGACACTCCATTTTGTGAAAATATATGACCTAAATATTTGACTTGTGTATGACCAAATTTACACTTACTTTTATTAAATTTCAGGTTGACTTCTTGAGCTTTCTTAAACACTCTTTGTAGGTTTTGGTCATGTTCTTGACAGTCCTTGCCATAAACTAGGATATCATCAGCATACACCATAACTCCAGGTAGTACACCAAATGTTTCAGTCATGATTCTATGGAATATTTCGGGGGCACAATTAATACCAAAAGGTAGCCTTTTAAATCGATAGCGGCCAAATGGGGTGTTGAATGTACACAACATTGAACTTTCGAGGTCAAGACGGATAACCCAAAATCCACTGCTGGCATCCAGAGTAGAAAAATATGAAGCACCATGGAGCTTAGACCGCACAATATCTATGGTAGGTATTGGATAATGTGATCTGCATATCGCTTCATTCAAGTTTCTTGGGTCAAGACAGACTCTAAGTTGACCATTTTTCTTCTCTACTAATAAAAGTGAACTCACCCATGACGTTGGCTCAGTAACCTTGGTGATGACATCCAGACTTTCCATTTGGTCCAGTTCTTTCTTCAGTCTCTCGTGTAGAGAGAATGGAATTTTCCGAGGAGGATCAATTTTTGGACGGACATCAGTATTGACAGTAATGTGACACTCACCAGGTAGACAGCCCAATCCATTGAATACAGACTTATACTTAGACAAAAGACTCTGTAAATTATTATTTTTATTAATATAATATGACTGAACATGACAATTATTTTCATTTGACTCTGACTGACAATATTTATTTTCATAAGACTGTGACTTAAAATTATTTTCATAACATGACTGGCAATTATTATTATTACTGACAAGACAATTATTATATTCTGACTTTTGACTCTGACTTTGACTAGTGACTAAGTTTGACTCATTAATCTGACAATCATTTGAACTTTCTATATTAAAGACTCTTTTAATAAGACCTAACTCTGAACATGTATTTTTACCTATG
Organism: Oeneis ivallda; assembly: GCA_029955525.1. NCBI lineage: Eukaryota > Metazoa > Arthropoda > Insecta > Lepidoptera > Nymphalidae > Oeneis > Oeneis ivallda. The sequence goes on along the minus strand of JARPMR010000018.1, from coordinate 14,932,805 downwards.
ACAGTCGGAGAAGACACATTTGCTATAATAAAATTAATAGTTTTTGACTGAGGTTTATTATTTACATAATAAGAACAATGAAGCTTCTGCTGACCTAATATTGGTATACTATTTCCACAGTAAGAAGTGACTTTAGCTTGACAAGGTGAAAAATTTTCAACAATATTTAAAGACTGAAATGAATTATATGACATGACATTAGCATCACTTCCTGTATCTAGAATACACTGCACACTAATGTTATTAATTGTAAAATTAACACACCAATCAGAGTTTGAAGATAGTGCTGAATTTAAATGTCCGACGAACAAATAGTTTGACTCATTACCTTCATCTGTGTTATCCTCAACTTGTACATATTTCACTTTTTTAGACTTACAAAAAGCTTCATAGTGACCTATTATCTTACACTTTCTGCACCTAGCATTGCGAGCTGGACATTTATACCGATGTACTTGACCACACCGAGTACAATTGGTTCTATTTTGAGGCTGTGTACTTGCCCTTGACCTAGACTGAGACGTTGACTGACGTTGATAATAGATATTAGTAGACTCTTTAAACTCAGTTGCATGTGCCTTCGCAGATACTATACTTTTTGACATATTTCTTGCCTTTTCTAGACTTAACTCATCCTCGAGTAAAAGTTTCTCCCAGACATGTTGATAGTTTTCATGCATATTTGTTATATAAATATCTTTTATCATTCTGTCCTCTAAATTTCCAAATTCGCACGACTTGCTTTTATTTATTAAGGTGGTTAAAAAATCTTCTAAGGTTTCATCTACTTTTTGTTTTGTTGTAAAAAATTTGTAACATTCATAGGTTATATTTCTTTTAGGGACAAAATACTCCTCAAATTTTTCTATGAGTTGACTATATGTAATTTTATCTATGTCGACGTTGAAGGTATTAAATATTTCCAAGCACTCACTGCCGATGAAATGTAATAGTACTGCTACTTTTCTTTCATCTGACTCCTCCGAGATGGCACTTGCCCTCAAAAATATGACGAATGCTTGATACCACTTCTTCCAATTACTGGACAGATTCCCTTGTAGGCTCATAGGTTTTATATTGCCCACAATGTTAAGCCTTTTTGCTGACGACATAACCTCGTCTTCCCGCTCGCCACGCGGCACCTTTTTTGACTCCGACATTTTTGACTTTCACTACACTTCTGACACCATGTATTGTTCTTACGGCTGGGTTATAATAGATTAATGAAAATATAGTGAAAACTAGGTATAATATTATGTAAGACTTTAATTATTATAAAATATATATGAGACTCGACATGACGCGGCAAAGGTGCTAGATAATAGACAATAGACATTTTACTCTGACGTTTGACATAACAATTGCCACAGACCTTATACTCATAACACAAATATTTTATTTAATTTTTTTAATTTAATTTAATTTTTATTATTTGTTGTTGTAGCGGCAATAGAAATACACAATCTGTGAAAATTTCAACTGTCTACCTATTACGGTTACCGAGATACAGCCCGCTGACAGACGGACGGACGGACGGACGGACGAACAGCGTAGGCTTAGTAATAGGGTCCCGTTGGTACTCTTTGGGTACGGAACCCTAAAAATACCTTATTAATTTGACTGTACTACCGTTATTCAAAGCTTAATTAATTGAGATAGGCACTATGTTTCCCGCCTTTTATACATCTTTATAATTAATTACAAAGCAAATTTAATTTTTATTTTTTGCAACTAAACTAAAGCAGATAACAAAAAAAAATCGGCCAAGTGCGAGTCGGGCCTCGCTCTTTTAGGGTTCCGTTAAAAAAAAAAAAAAAAAAAATATTTCCATGTACCCATGGAAATATTTTAATTTAATTTTTTTAATTTAATTTAATTTTTATTATTTGCTGTTATAGCGGCAATAGAAATACATAATATGTGAAAATTTCATCTGTCTATCTATTACGGTTTACGAGATACAGCCCGCTAACAGACGGACGGACGGACGGACGGACGGACGAACGGATGGACGGACGGACAGCGTAGGCTTAGTAATAGGGTCCCGTTCGTACCCTTTGGAAAATGAAGTGGAACTTTTTTGTGTAAAATTTTTTTCTCTACTACTTTTACTTGAAACTGTTTTTTCTTTTTCCTACCGTTATTAAGTTATTTAAAAAAAAGGCATTTTTCAACCCTTTTTTTATTTTTTTCATCCCTTTCCCCTAAATTTAAATCAAAATTTCTTTTATAATATCATTATTTAAGTATTAATGAACACATTTTTACTCATTGCGCCAAAGCTGGTCAGATCATGGTTTCATTTAACTTTTTACTGGACTAAAATAGCACAATTTTATTTATTTACCTTATTTAAGGTTAGTGCCAATTAAGATAGACCTCTAAATTGTATGAGCGCCCATACAACTCGGAGGACTATCTTAATTGGCTTCTATTATTTATGTATGGGGACACCCTTTAAAATTCAACTTTTTTATTTTTTGTAATTTTTCCTTTATTTGTGCTGGTAGACCTTGCATTTTGTCAAATTTTGTGATTCTAGGTCAACGAGAACTACCATATAGGTTTTCGACCCAAAACCTATAGAGTAGGTACTTCCGGTTGACCAAGAATTGTCAATTTTGGTTAAAAGCAAGGTAAGACCTATGGTATGGGTATAGTTGAGGACCTGGAGGGTGACATAGGCTACTTTGTATCCCAGAAAATCAAAGAGTTCCCAAGGGAGTTCAAAAACTAAATCCACGCGGACGAAGTCGCGGGCATCAGCTAGTTAAATAATAATTATATATATATACTTCTAATAATCCATTTAGTGTCAAAGTAAAATAATCCTTGATTGTATTGATAAAAAGTCACAAATTCAGTAAGTACAACCGATTATGGAGAGTTATGGAGCGTATCATACATAGGTAAATGTATAAGAATGCATACACGAAATTGAGCTCTAATTCAATGCTGTTATGGTTTATTTTACTTTGACTCTAATGACATCGAATACGATTACGATCAATCGCTTAACTATAGACAATTGGACCTGTTACAGTTTTATTATAAGTAGGTATAGATAATACTAGCTGATGCCCGCGACTTTGTCCGCGTGGATTTAGTTTTTAAAGTCCCTCGGGAACTCCTTGATTTTCCGGGATAAAAATTAGCCTAGATGTTGACCCAATTAATAAGTTACCACGATATAAAATTTTGTAGAAATCTGTGCGGTAGTTTTTACGTGAAAGAAGGACAAACAAACAGACAAAAATTAAATACAAATCTGTTTTGGGCTCAGTATCGATAGTAAAGCATCCCCCAATTAAAATTTTCAAAATATATTAAATGTACCCACAGAAATCTTCCAGTTACAGTTTTATTATATGTATAGATTAATTTATAAAAACTAAAATATTTTATGTTAATAAGAGTGAATTGCGAATGTCAACCCCTATCTATATTAAAAATCTCGAGTCACGAAGTATGTTCGGGATAAACTTGAAAACTACTACGCCGATTTTGATCAAACTTCGTAACTATCTGTAATTTGGTCCAACTTCTCGGACGAAGTCGCGAACATATAAGCTATTATCGCGAGCATATAAGTTATTACATGATGTCCTCCCGACCGAATCCGATCACGGCGGCCAACCTCCTATGCTAAAACGTCGCCTTAGAGGTCAGCCATCTGCGCGGGAGATATTATAGTGCAGAAGTGTGTGCGCAACCACAGGTGCACTCTCTATTCCCTCACTCTCATAGTCCGATGGTACGGAAATCCAACACGACCGGAGAGAGATCAGGCGCAGGACCGACGGTTTTACGTGCTCTCCGAGGCACGGGGGTGACTAACCAGTAACCACCAACTTCCTAACTCCGGGCCAGTACTGAGAATTTCTTTGGCAGAAAAACGCAATACTTTTTTTTAACGGCCGCAGCCCGACCCGGGAATCGAACCCGGGACCTCGTCATCCGCAGTCGAACAAGCTGACCACTAGACCAACGAGGCAGTTAGTTATTACATGACGTGTTGTCCACAGTAGGTACCTACGTATATCATCTATACTTACCTCAAGCAATTTTTATCAACATGCCTATGTAATCGAAAAATAACAAATTAATATATATATAGCTGCTCGTGCTGATTCACTGATTCACTGACTGATTGATCACCTCTCCTGTAAAATTTTGTATGAAAAATTTTTTTTTCACTAATGGTTTCGTATAGAAGACAAAAATTCATTCGGAGGAAAATTATGGAGAGAGCTGATGATTGAGGATTTTGGAGACGGGTGAAGAGCACGGCCAGGGTATTGAAGATAGGTGGGGTGTGCTCGAACAAATGTCACTCGAAACCTCATCCAATTCGCAGTGAGCTGAAAATAAATTCAAAACGGCGGAAAAAAGATGGCCGCCATACAAATTTCGTCGGTGTCTATCTCGGGGAGTATAAAAGATGGAAGAGTGGTTTCTTGACAAATGATGATCAGGACCCAAAGGTCTATTTGATGAATAGAAAAAAAATCCAATATGGCGGATTTTTTTTTCTTCATACAAAATATATGGCGAATATTGAAGAGACTAGAAGTTGGGAACTATACAAGACTTTGATACGGTTCCTTTTGAAAATTTGTTTTTATAAAAGAAATCTCATTCTGAGAAATGGTGAGATATGATGATCGAGGGCTTGGAAGGTGGGTGAGGGGCACGGCCAGGGTATTGAAGATAGGTGGGAGGTGCTCAAACAAAAAATACTCGAAACCTCATCCAATTGGCAGTGAGCTGAAAAAAATTTCAAAATGGCGGATTCAAGATGGCGGATACCAATTTCATAGGCATCTATCTCGGAGAGTATAAAAGATGGAAGAGTGGTTATTTGATAGAAAATGATCAGGACCTGAAAGTCCACTTGACGATAGAAAAACCGCGGTCCGCTTGCGGGCCGCGCACCCACGCGCCCTACTAGTATAAAATATAGGTACTAAATATAAAGTGTAAGTAAATACTCACATATACATTTTTAATTCTCTTGCTCTTTTAACAAGATATTTTTTCTTATGTTTTGGCATTTTTGACCTGCACTATTCACTATTTACAGTGTAAATATTTATAGTGTAAATTTTACACTATTCTTTGACCGATTAAAAAGTTAACTTATTTACAAAACACACACACACAACACACAATTTTAAAGATAAAACTAAACATATTAAATCTATGAATATAAAAATATGTACACATTAGTATAATCCCGGGAATCGAATCCGGGACCTCGTCATCTGTAGTCGAATTTGCTAACCACTAGACCACGTCTTGTATAATACCTATACAACCACTAAATCACAAGATCTACGGTACCCTACAGTCGACAGCTGTTCAATGGTACGAGTGAATTGCGAATGTCAACCCTATTGTTATAGGAATAAGGCACGTTGAAAGTCATACTGTCAGGCTTGACTTGATGTTTTGCTGTTATCCACTGTTATGTAGGTATCTACCTCAAACTTAGACCATTCAAAAAATATGGTCTAAGACCTCAAGCAATTTTTATCAACATGCATATCATCATCATCACCATCATCATCATCATCATCAGCAACCCATCAACGACTCACTACTGAGCGCAGGTCTCCTTTTAGTTATGGGTTAAATAATAGAATAGAAATGTTTTTTATTCAAATAAACTTTTATACAAGTATTTTTGAATCGTCGATGATTCTACCGCTCGCGCTGGTTCGAAATGCCCTTCCTGCCGAGAAGAACCAGCAAGAAACTCGGCAGTTGCTCTTTTCAAAACAAGTTTACAATATAATAGATATTATGCTATGTTTGCACTGTTTCCACAATGAGGGGAAGTTCCACAAAAGCATTCCTATAATTCAACACATGTTAAGACGGGCAGACAGAAAGTAGCCCCATTCCCGCCGGTGGAACCCGTTCACGGGCATGACGCATGACCCAGGCATTGCTTCAGGCCATAATCCACCCAATGCGAATTGGTGGATTACACATACCTTCGAGAACATTATGGAGAACTCTCAGGTGTGCAGGAGTGCAGGATTCCTCACGATGATTTTAATTGCTTAAATGCACATTACTCCGAAAAATCAATGGTGCCCGGGATCGAACCTGCGACCTCCCGAATAGGAGACCACAGTTCTAACCGCTAGGCTATCACTGCTTACATTATTATGCCTAGCATAGGTAATAATCGAAAAAATAACATATTACACTAACTAAAAATTGTAGGTAAATATTCACCAATACATTTTTAATTGTCCACCTGTTTGGCATTTTCGAATTCACTATTCTTTGATTATTTAAGAAGTTTATAAAAGTTTATGTATTTACAAAAAATATTTACAGTTACTGACTTAAAGATTTTATCTAAACTAAGTAAATCTATTAATATAAATATTTAGAAATTGGTATAAACTCCTTAAAAGCTAAAATTAATTTCAACGAAGTCGCTGCAAAACCGATGTGCGGTCTTCCCTCCGCAACGTCCCGGCAGGGACTGTGGATGGGGCTCGCGAGTGTTTATCAGCTCGGATTTAGTTGAATTTCAGGTTAATATTACTATACACGATTGTAATGCGGCGTAAAAATAAAGTTAAATAGCGAAAAGATTCATATTTTTAATACCTTTTTTTGTGTGCAAGAACGAATTAAAAAGCTAGCGCGCTTTTGGAGAAGTTATGCAAATTATGTCAAAAATAGGTACTCTTTGGGGTTTTTTTTACAAGAGGGGGTTGACAAAAATAAACATTTTTAATAGCCAAAACAGTTATTGAATCTTTATCTTTCATTCTTTATTTTTTATTTACGGCTTAAATCAACAATTATGTTGATATTATGTTGAATTAAACAACCATGGAATTTAGACATTCACGCTTCTTAAGAACTTAAGGCTCGGCTCGATGAGCGATTTTACGAATGTATGAAGACTGAAGTTTGAACAATCTTGAAACATTGAAGCTTTTTTCTTATAGGTTGCTGAAAGAAAGAGTTCACTAAGTATAGTGATCATTCCGACCTTGACCTTATAAAAATCTAAACTTATAAAGAATTTTTATTTATCCCTACGACTAAACTATACCTACATCCAATATTAGGTATATTGCATGTAGATATAGTTTAGTAACGATACATAGATTACCTACATACATTATTATCTTAATTAATTTTTAATCTAAGTTAAATATCTATCAACTTTTAATTCGAAGGTTACCCTCTATGTTACTTAACGAATGGATAATTAAACAGTATTTTGCTTGAACGAACTGAAATATTCATTTACTATTAAAAATAAAGTGGATTAAATAAATCCAGATTTCAATATATGGGGCGGCATTATTAATGACTTTGTTTAACATTTTTACCTACATAAATCACGTGTTTTCATGGTGTCACGGAACATCTTTTTAAATCAAACACAAGCTTAGTATGTTTGTGAAGCTCACGGAGTCACGGCCTTTTGTCTTCTAATGAGGATGTCATTAAGGATCTATTACACGATTTTAAGTAGGTATTTTCCACTCAAACCGAGCAAGTTTAAAAGAGTGCTTACTTTTCCAGTTTTGGAACGTAGTTCCTTATCGCGCGGTGCGGAAGGGGGCTAGACGGAAAAAATTAAGACAAAATTGAACCGACACTCGACACTGATCAACACTTTTTTGAAACCGACACTTTTTTTCGCGGTACAATATTGGGTCTCCGTAGCCTTGTGGCTTCTGCAGTCGCCTAACAGTTAAAAGTCGATGGTTCAAATCCCAGCTCGACAGACTGAATTTTCTATTTTCAATTTATTTTAAATAATTTCTACATGTGGAATTTTTCCCTAATTTTTTATAACTTATAAGTTATATAAGACCTTTGGCTGTTAGGCGACTGCACAAGCCACAAGGCTACGGAGACCCATTATTGTACCGCGAAAATACCGAACACAATGCCAAATTAATTAATCGAAAGGAACTACGTTCCATCCGGGTGTCCCTTGACACCTCTCAAGTTTTTTCCCCCCCGTTATTTTCGGTAAAACGATTTCCTGTTGACGGTGGGGTTTATCATCATTAGCAACCCAATAACGGCTCACTACTGAGCGTTGGTCTCCTCTCAGGGAAGGGTTATAGGCCATAGTCCACAACGCTGCCCCAATGCAAATTGGCGGACTTCCCACACCTTCGAGAACATTATAGAGAACTCTCATATGTGCAGGTTTCCTCACGATTTTTTCCTTCAGCATTGAAGCAAGTGATATTTAATTGCTTAAACGCACATAACTCCGAAAAGTCAGAGGTGCGTACCCGGAATCGAACCTGCGACGCCCCGAATAGGAGACATCAGACAACAGTCCTAACCAATGGGCTATCACTGTTTTCTTTTGTACAAGAGTATTAAAAGATTTAAGTATTTAACATTCATGAAGTCTTCGATAGAAAGAGATTATTTTTAAAAGGTAGGCCTTTTAATAGGCTAATGACTAGTCTGGTCACTGATATAATAATTATAATTGCGAAGGAAAGCTTTCACATGTACGCGGCTCTTTAGGCAAACGCTGTCGTATTCTTTTCATTACGACGTAGATAATAATAAGTCGCCAGGGCGGTGAGCATAAGTCTCTATTAGGCGGAAATAAGGTTTCTTGAAGAGGCTCTTTGTGTATTAAATGCTGTCTTTTCTTTGATATTTTGATGAAGCTGGAACTTCTGCGTTTGATGTCTGTTTATATCCAGATTATCCACTATTTTCCACAACTTTCTCTTTCTGGTTTACCTATATTATACTGAAAAGCAATTTTTTAAATTTTAGCAATAGATTTATAATATCACCTTGCTCACCTTCGAGAAAAGCTACAAGTTTCACCTTCCTGCCTGGGTAGTAGTTATATGACAATATTCAAGCGGCTGGGAAAAATCATCAGCTTAAATTACAGTCGAGTACTCGGGTCATACAGTCAGATAAGCTCAGCTACTTATTTATTTTATTCTGATTTAGTGAAGGATTTAGTTTATTTACTTTTAAACTACCAACAAGATTCCAAAAAATTATACATTAGCATAAAAACTATGATGGTCGTTGGGGTCCCAAGGTGTTGGAGTGGCGACCCCGCACCGGGAAACGCAGTGTTGGCAGACCCCCCACCAGGTGGATCGACGACATCAAGCGAGTCGCAGGGAGCCGCTGGATTCAAGCGGCGCAAGACCGAAGCCTGTGGAAGTCCATGCAGGAGACCTTTGTTCAGCAGTAGACGTCTATAGGTTGATAAAGAAGAAGAAGAAGATAAAAACTATAGTATGCCTTGAGTGCTAAGTAAAAATGCAATTTATAGGCAGTCCATTATCATCAGCAACCCATCAATGGCCCACTGCTGAGCTCGTAGGTCTTCGCTCTGAGAAAGAAGGGTTATAGGCCATTGTCCACCACGCTGGCCCAATGCGAATTGGCAGACTTCACAAACCTTTGAGAACCTTATGGGGACCTCTCAGTTGTGCAGGTTTCTTTACCATGTTTGCCTACACTGCAATAATAATTGAAATAATAAAATGTTCATTTTGTTTCAGTGCATGTTCTCCGAGATAGTGAATTGCCGCTGGAACTGGCTTCAGCCCTGGGACCCGATGTGCAGTTCGTCCTCAAGTACATTGATCCTGGTTAGTGATCTAAATTATTAAATTAAAACCATCATCATCTCCGTCAGCAGTGGACACTGCTGGACTTTCTGCTTCCAGCACCTACCAGCTTCAGACTATTCAGGTCTACCCGGTGCGGAGTCGCCGTGCCAGCACCTTGAGACCCCAACGCCCATCGTTTCTTCCAGCCATAAATACTCATGTAGTACCTAAATCCACGAGACTCGTGATGACGTCATGCTTTTCCTTCGATGCGAACGATGGGCTGTCATCTCGCTGCTGACGTCATAATATGCCGTTTTAGTAGATTCAGAAAAATGTGTTCTGAATATCCGATCCCTTAGCAGCTGTGGCACTGGCGTGGTATCTTTCAGGTCTCTTGCGGGTAAATATAATTCGTGGTATATCGATCTGTGATTACCTACTCTTAAAGTTCAATAGGGAGGTACCTTCCTACTATGTAACAACATGGGTACGCGCGCGCGCGTGTGTGTGTGTGTGTGTGTGTGTGTGTGTGTGTGTGTGTGTGCGTGTGCGTGTGCGTGTGCGTGTGCGTGTGCGTGTGCGTGTGCGTGTGCGTGTGCGTGTGCGTGTGCGTGTGCGTGTGCGTGTGCGTGTGCGTGTGCGTGTGCGTGTGCGTGTGCGTGTGCGTGTGCGTGTGCGTGTGCGTGTGCGTGTGCGTGTGCGTGTGCGTGTGCGTGTGCGTGTGCGTGTGCGTGTGCGTGTGCGTGTGCGTGTGCGTGTGCGTGTGCGTGTGCGTGTGCGTGTGCGTGTGCGTGTGCGTGTGCGTGTGCGTGTGCGTGTGTGTGTGTGTGTGTGTGTACCATTAGTCGTAATTCCTAGTTCCATGGTATGTACAAAGGACAATACCTAGTCGTAGATCGCGAGTAACTGCCTTCTTTTAATTGAACCTTCTTACACCGACAACTGCAATAAAGCTGTCTTGAAGGGTCGTTCGGTCGTAGGAATCGTAAGCCTTCGCGACACTATTTTAGCTTAGGAACTGTAGGTACCAATTCTTTTGTACATACTTTAAGCTGAACTAATTTGACAAATTAAATTTCTTACGAAAACTTTTTCTTCTACGATAGTCGTCCACTGCTGGATAAAGGTCTCTTGCATGGACTTCCACCACTGGCCTCGGTCGTGCGCCGCCTGAATCCAGCGGCTCCCTGCTACTCCTTCCAACTAGTGAGGGGGTCTGCCAACACTGCGCTTCCCGGTGCGGAGTCGCCACTCCAGCACCTTGGGAGTCTTGGGACCAACGATCTTCTAACTATATGCCCCGCCGATTTCCACTACAGTTTCGCGATTCGTTGAGCTGTGAAAAACTAATATATCATAATTTAGCATGAAATTCATCCACATCATCATCATCATCATCGCAATCCATCGCCGGCCTATCACGTAGCACGGGACTCCTCTCAAAATAAGAAGGGCTTTAGTCTAGAGTCCAACACGCAGGCCAAGTGCGGATTGCCACACTTGTCACATCTGTGAGAACATCGCGGACAACATTGCGGCATTAAATTACATGAGATCAATTAACACTACCGCACTAATTAGTTGGCAAACACATCACCAGACACTCTAAAGAGAAATCTGATAATACGCTGTATAGATTTGAGCTTTAACGGTCGTAATATTATAAATGCGAAAGTATGTTTCTTTGTTGGTTGGTTGATTTGTCCTTCAATCACGCAGCAACGAAGCAACGACATCAACGGAGTATCGATATGATTGGGTATAGTTGAGGACTTGTAGTGACAGTTACCTTTTATCCCGGCCAAAAAGGGTTCCCACGGGATTTTTAAGAAACCATGTAACATGCGGATGAAGTCGCGGGCAAAAGTTACGTGCTTGGTAGATCTCCCGGTTTAGTATTTCATTTGCTCGTACAGTAAATAGGTCATTAATAGAAGGCAAGGGTAGGTACATATTATAGTAAGAGGAAATAATTAGTGCGATATTTGCTTTCTGTATTTGTTCCTCCCCGCAATATAGAGTCCTTTCCAACTCATAAAACTGATGTGGAGTGACTACAAAGTAGAACAATTCCAATGTAAATTAAATGGGACAGTTCACACTGATGGAGTTTTTCTCGCACTACTTTACCAAGTTCATAAAACTGATGTGGGCTGACTTCAAAGAAGAACAATTTCAACGTACAAATTAAATAAGTCAGTTCACGTTACTGGAGTTTTTCTCACTGAAATCATGAAATGCACAGAGGGTAAAAAAAAAATTTTGTGTGTGTCAGCTACGACGCACGACTGGAGTTTACTGTATACTCAACGTTGAAATTTCTACACTAACGTTGAGTAAATAAGGTTGGTCTTCGCTTGAGTTGTCGAATGCCCGCGCTACACCTTTCACAACGATGCAAATCTCCACCCCAACGTTGAGTAAACAAGGTTGGCTTTCGTTCACATGTAGATCAGCGCCATCTTTCGGCTCATGTGTAAACCATTTACACATAAGCCGAAAGATGGCGCTGATCCACATGTGAACGAAAACCAACCCTATTTACTCAACGTTAGGGCAGAGATTTGCATCGTTGCGAAAAACATGACGCGGGCATTCGACAACTCAAGCGAAAACCAACCGTATTTACTCAACGTTAGGGTAGAAATTTCAACGTTGTGAAAAACGTGACAGAAAAACGTAACGAGGTCCTTGATAAATTGATTTTACTGCCCGGATTTTTCTCATACCGGGCTGCTAAAGAGGATTGTCTAGTTGAAAATTTTCATACAAAAAGCGATAACGTTTTGCTACCCGTAAATGTTGTCCAATGTTCATAATTTTTTGAAATGTTGCAGATACAATGAAAAACTATGCCCGTACGTTTTAATTTTAAAGAAATATTGCTTATGTTAAAAGTTATTAGTGACTAAATATCCATATTTTTGACTAAAAAACTTCCTCGACTAATTTTATTTTTTTAAATTTAACTAAACTGAAATACTAAAAAAATGAAACGTACGAGCCTAGATTAAGGTGTACTGAATCTAATGAGACCAAAATTGTCTAATTTTGTAAACGTTTAGGCGGGTAACAACGTTATGACCCGAAACAATATTTCAAGAATAAAATTTAGGCAAATAACTCCTGGACTTGCAACTCTCTCTATCGCACGATGCGGGTCGGGCAGCGAAGCGTTGTGAAACAGATAGCATTTTGGAAAATACCTACTCGCGTCGCGTTTCGTCACTAGACACTACAAACTCCAATAAACTCCAATAAAAACAAGAACAAAAATATGTAGATGCGTTGACGTTGTTTTTGGTGTACCGCTGATATCGAAACATTTAACACGGGTAATTTTTTGCCTGTGCTAGTGCTAACTAAATAGCTGTTGTATGTAACATGGATTGCGGGCGGGCGAACGGACGCGGGCGCTATTTATGCGATTAAACTTTCTAGGTACCTAATTGTGATTTGAAAAGCCAACAATGCCTATATTCAAGTAGGTACGTAACAAAAAAAAATAGGTTGTTCTGTAAAGTCGGTTTACGGACGATAGTTTTACGTGATAACGTCATAAAGAAACATTGATGAAAAATTGCATACTTTTATGAATTGAATTGAATTATTATCACTGAATTATCATTATTGGAACGTAAGTTCCTTATCGCGCGGTACGGAAGGGGGCTAGACGGAAAAAAATAAGGAACCGACACTCGACATAATTTTGAAACCGACACTTTTTTGTTGAATGTGAATTTTGCATTGTGTTCGGTATTTTCGCGATACCGAAAATTTACGCGAAAATACCGAACACAATGTAATCGAAAGGAACTACGTTCCATCCGGGTGTCCCTTGACACCTCTCAAGTTTTTTTGTGTAATACAAAGAAGGAGTTAATTGAAAATTACAATTTTCTCTAGTCACAAGCCAACACTTGGGCCGTTCGTGCCTCTCTATCGCTTGTTCCGCGCTCTCGCTTGCACGCGCACGCTCAGGCGGAACGTGACGCTTTTTCGTGCGTGCAGCCGGTGTTCATCGATTTATAAAGGCGTTATCACGTCAAAAAGTATAGTTATTATAGTGAATAATTAAATAATAACATCGTAATTCGTAACACTAGATACGAAATAAAAATTAAGTATTTCTTGATTTATTCAAATACTTTTATAATACGAACGACCGAGCGATATTTTCAAGGATATAATATGCCTCCCGCACCCCGCACACCGTTGACGACTCGCGGGCGCGTGGTTCAATTGACGATGTGCAACCTTATTCACCTTGCCGGCTCCCCTCTCTACCTCAGCCCGTGCAATCAAAAACTGCGACACAGTTCTTATGCCGAATTGGCGGTTCATATTTTTATCCGTCTACAATCATAACTATATGAACTTGGAAATAAATTCTCTCTATCTATATATATAAAAGAAAGTGGTGTTAGTTACACTATTTATAACTCAAGAACGGATGAACCGATTTGGCTGAAAATTGGTGGAGAGGTAGCTTAGAACCAGGAGACGGACATAGGATACTTTTTATCCCGTTCGACCGCGTTTCCGTCATGTCACTATAAAACGTGGTAGAAAAACGCATCTGACATGGAATAACAAAACGCAAATGACAGTGGAATAACAAAACGTAAATGACAGCTAAACGTAATTTTGTCTTTGGTTAAGTATGGTAAAAAATTTGACAATTATAAAAAGTGTTATAATAAAGCATTACTGATATTATAAATGCGAAAGTGTGTTTGTTTGTTGGTTTGTCCTTCAATCACGTCGCAACAGAACAGCGGATTGATGCGATTTTTTGCATGGGTATAGTAATGGATGTAGTAGTGGTTCCTCAGACCGGGAGAGCTACTTTTTATCTCGGATAATGAAAGAGTTCCCGCGGGATTTTTAAAAACTAAATCCATGCGGACGAAGTCGCGGGCATCATCTAGTTAATAAATAAATACTTACTCTCTAATTAAAAGTATTAGGTACTAAAGCGTCGCGTCACGCGTAGTTCTCACGCGAAGTTTAATAAAGATGACGCCTTGGACCAAAAACACGAAAACGAGTACTTTTGAATGCGTAGTGTGAGTGCAACGAATGATATAATAAGAATTTTAAAAATATCGTAAAAAGGGGGAAAACCTGTATAATTTCTTAAATCGGACAAAATTTTTAAAAATAGTCTGACTTATTTTTAAAAAAATGTACAAACTTCACACCAAAAAAGTTCAAATGCTTGGAATTATCAGCGACAACATCCTATTATTTTTTACGAACAAAATAGCCAGACCGCTATTCTATTTCATAGATCGAGAAGTTATTTTGTTTTATGCTTATGTTATTGAGTAATTACATAAAAATCCAGTCAAAGTCACCCGCTGGCACGGTCCGGTCGAGTGCGACGCGTACAACAAGTCAGGGTGAGCGGGGAGTGCGAGAGAGAGAGCGGTACTCGATTTTTTGAAACAATAGTTTATCAATGCGTCGCCTTAAGTATGTATTATCTTTTCATTCCTAATATTACAAATGCGAAAGTGTTGGTTTGTCCTTCAATCACGCAGTAACGGAGCAGCGGATCGCGAAACGGATCTAACTCGACGTGGACGTCGCGGACAAATAAAGCCAACAATTGAGCTAACGCGAGTAGTAGGGTTGGTATTTATGTTTGCTCATTGTGTGTTAAATCCCTCTTTCGAAGAGGCAAGGGAAGGTGTTGGGCGTAATTGCTTCGTTTATTTGTTCCACCCTCACATAGAGAGCAATAAATCGCGTAGGGTGTCAATCTCGTAATTAGGCCAGGGTTGCTCTTCCTAAATCCCAACTAAAGAACATCAATAAATTGGATCCTATCGTACGAGTAGAACATACCAACTAGATTTTCCTTCGTACCACACTACGGCAAACCTAAAATGAAGGATTACGATTTAACCAGTATAAATATGTATGTTTGTATGTATGTATGTACGAATATAATTATGTATGTGAGTTTATGTACGAATGTAGCGGCTAAGCTACCTACTGAGCCGATTTTGTTGAATGAGGTGTCAGTCGATTCGTTATTAAATGGTCTGTGACATTTTATACGAACAAAATCATTATCGCGAATGTTATATCCAATTTTCCGTAGTCAGGTTATCGTTTTTTACTTTTTCTTTTCTCTAACAGCTAGGATCTGAAGTGGTTTGCTACTTACTACAGCCTGCCGGGTTCTGTCTTCGGATGTATGATCAGTGGCGTGTACAGAGTTCAAAGCAAGTTCATGCAATCCTACTTCCTACTAATATTATAAATGTGATAGTTTGTGAGGATGGATGGATGTACTGATGGAGGAGTATTTCTTACTCTTTCACGCCACAATTAATAAACCAATTTGGCTGAAACTTCGCATGGAGATAGCTCATACCTAGGATTAACAATATAATAACAATAAATGTATCTCGGAAAATTACAGTTCCCACTTCCCGCGGGAATTAAAAACCGTTATCCAAGCGGACGTAGTTAGTAAATAAATAAAGATTTTATTGCTAATCATCATCTTAATCATCATCTCAACCGATAGACGTCCACTGGTGGACATAAGTCTCTCGAAGTGATCACCACAGTACAATACTTTTGCTGCCTGTAAGCGACTGCCAGCGACTGAGATCATCTGTCCATCTAGTTGGAGTTATTCTAAGTTGTCTAGTCTATCACATAAGGGTAGGAACCTGCAACGGGAAAATTGCTCTTTCACTAACTTAGGCAGTAGGTAACTGTAAGTACTTATTATATGAAAGTTTATTAATAAAATTTCGAGTAAATGGGCGAAAGTTGTTCGCATATTAGACTTTATTATACCTACCGTATGAAAACTTCACTAGACAGTAAGTAGAAGCTGGATAGCTCGTTTCAACTCGAGATAGATAATAACTAAGTGAAACATAATTAGTGCTATTATTTCATTATAACAGCGTTTATTGTTATATAACTTACCTAGTTTCTTTTCAAATTATATAAGAAAATAATTCTCACAGTCTCATGAGATGGTTATTTTGAGATGGTTATTTTTGTAATAAAACCTAATTGCGCTTTGTCTCATAATTAAATTCACTTATCGGGAAGCGCAGTGTTGGCAGACCCCCCATTGGGTGGACCGACGACACCAATCGAGTCGCAGCGAGTCGCTGGATTCAGGCGGCGCAAGACCGAGGCCTGTGGAAGTCCATGCAAGAGACCTTTGTCCAGCAGTAGACGTCTATCGGTTGACAAGAAGAAGTATTAATAACACTACAGATTAAATATTAATTAAATAACGAGCGATATGACGGAGGATAGGTAAATAGAGCGATAGGAAAATTTGTCATTTTACAATCCATGAAACTTGGTAAAAGCCTTTTGATTAAAAATTAAGAAGACCGTGTTAGTTTTTGAAAATTCCAATCCAAAACCTAATTCCACGCGGACGAAGTAGCGGGGGCAAAAGCTAGTAGTATTATACTATTTATAAATGAAGAAAGTAGGTACTCCGCAACAGCAGACTTAAGATCTCTTTGCGCATGCGACTCTTGCGTTGTTACATCTGGGCTATTCTTCTATACGGATGTGAGGCGAGGACTATTAAAGTATACCTCAGGAAACATATAGAAGCTTTCGAGGTGTGGACATAAAGGCGAACGCTAGCCATAAGCTGGACTTAGAAAGCAAAGAATGTAGAAGTTTTGCGGCACGTCAATGAAAAACGCGAATATTTTTGTAGACCGTTAAGATGAGGAAATTCGCATATCTGGGCATGTGCTCAGGCACGAGAGATATGAGCTCCTACAATTCATCATGTTGGGAAAAGTTGCTGGTAAAAGAGGCGTTGGTCGCAAAAAAAAGTGCTGGCTTCGTAACATCTGGAGGTGGACTGGACTCTTTCTTCTCCTGCTGCACAAATAGGAGTACATAAAGCTGACTGACAACATGAGAAGAGAGACACTCGAGAGGAATATAAAACTAGCAAGGATTAATAGGCCAAACTATATAATAAAATTCCCAAAACAATTCCAAGGTACCTGTTGGTTATTTTCTGTATTTAATGTGGATATCATATTATTTTGACTAGAAATGCCGAAAGCTTACTTTCAAAATATTTTCTTTGGACATAGAAAAATTATTCTGCGGGTCATAAGTAACCATCGCCTCGGAAATCTATCCGTATTGACTGATGCCTTGATTGATGAGGGTATAAAGACAAATTGTTGAAAGCACTCGTCTCAAATTAGGTGAATCTGATTACGAATTATACGGGTTAGTTATTATTCATTTTGCCTTTTGTCGTATAGACCTTAGCAAGACGAAGTGTATCCATTAGGTAACTACAACAAATAAGAACAAAAAAGGAGCACCTATAAATTTCACTAAAAGAAAGTTTATCTCAACTGCGATTAATTAGTCCGATCTTAGCATTCAAAAATATGCTGAATTCTATCTACGAGAGTAAAAGTAGCATTCGTAAAAATCGTTAAACGCAAGAAAGAATGAGAATGCGATTCAAAAATAAAACCTGATCTCGTGGTTTGTTAACCTCGATGAATTTTAATCAAGTTTCACGTTAATAAATATCCCTAATTATATACCTGACGGAACGCTACTGTGGCCGCGATACGATTAAATGGCATATAACAAAATACTGTTTTATCGCTGGGCACAATCAAGAAAATATTCACACATAGGCAGCCCGCACACAGTCAATAATATTGACGAAAATATTGACGAAAATATTGACAATATTTTCGTCAATATTTAGACCCCGCACACTACGCAAATAATATTGTCAATATTTCTAACAAAAAGTGATTCAGTAAGACGTAGAAGCTTGATTTGCATGCACGTGTGCTAAAATGGATACAAAGAAAAAAACCATTGCATTGGTTATTGCATTAACTTTATTGAATAAAAAAAGAAAGAAACGATGGCTTAAATACTGGATGACAAAAAAATTTTCGCATTTATTTTATTTTTCCTGTAAAATATACATAAACCTCTATTGACCATAATTATTTCAGATTTTTCGATTGGTAAACTTCGGAGATAAGGGGCGGAACGGTATTTTTTTCGACATTTTGGCCGATCTATCAAAAACTATTACATATAGAAATAAATAAAAAACTGTTTTAGAATGCACAAGTAAAGGCCTTTCATATGATACCTCACTCGGTATAGTTATCTTACTTTGAAATTTCAAACCCCCGATTTTCCCCCTTTTTAGGGTTCCGTACCCAAAGGGTACCAACGGGACCCTATTACTAAGCCTACGCTGTCCGTCCGTCCGTCCGTCCATCCGTCCGTCCGTCTGTCAGCGGGCTGTATCTCGTAAACCGTAATAGATAGACAGCTGAAATTTTCACATATTATGTATTTCTATTGCCGCTATAACAACAAATAATAAAAATTAAATTAAATTAAAAAATTAAATTAAAATATTTCCATGGGTACATGGAAATATTTTTATTTAATTTTTTTTAACGGAACCCTAAAAGAGCGAGGCCCGACTCGCACTTGGCCGATTTTTTTTTAATAAAACCAACCAAACCAAAACAATAAAACCAAAATTGAAAATTTTTAATAAAACCAAAATTGGCCAAGTGCGAGTTGGGCCTCGCTCTTTTAGGGTTCCGTTAAAAAAAATTAAATTATTATATTTCCATGTACCCATGGAAATATTTTAATTTAATTTTTTTAATTTAATTTAATATTTATTATTTGTTGTTATAGCGGCAATAGAAATACATAATATGTGAAAATTTCATCTGTCTATCTATTACGGTTTACGAGATACAGCCCGCTGACAGACGGACGGACGGACGGACGGACGGACGGACAGCGTAGGCTTAGTAATAGGGTTCCGTTGGTACCCTTTGGGTACGGAACCCTAAAAATAATTTTCGATTTTTCTTTATTCCAATGATGTTGGGCGACTATTAGACATTATTTTAAATTATATATTATTATATACAATGCCCAATATATTATATATTTTATATTATATATTATTATATACAATGCCCAATTTCATGTCGATAGCTATAGTTACTGAAATAATCGACTGTGACAGACGGACGGACGGACGGACGGACGGAGAAAGTCTCACCATAAGGGTTCCATTTTTACCATTTTGGTACGGAACCCTAAAAAAGAAAGAAACGATGGCTTAAATACTGGATGACAAAGTGGAAAAGTGGAATTAAATCATTTAAATCTAATAAAAGAACTTCGAAATACAGAAAAAGATGATTTTAAAAATTACATGAGAATAAAAGGTAGTAGCTTTCAAAAAATACTATCTTTAGTAACCCCTTACTTAAAAAAACAAGATATACTGATGCGAAAATCGTTACGTCTCCCACATTCTAATAAATTCTATTAAATATTCTTTTTCATTGCTTGTTGCACTGGGGATGTCCTCCATTTTTGGTTGCGAGCGCACGTCCTCCTGCCTTGAAATCTTTTTTCAACTAAAATATTGACGCGCGCCCGCACACTGTCAATATTATTGTCAATATCCCTGCCTCCCCCCGATATTGACGAAATTTCCGGACTTCGACAATAATATTGATCAAACCCCGCACACAGTCAATAATATTGTCAATATTCGTAAATATTGACAATAATATTGACTGTGTGCGGGGTGCCAAAGACAAGAAAAAAACTAGTAACAACATACGCACACAATCACACAATTCACCTGTCGTTGTGGTTGTGTTGAGAGGCTCTGCTGCTCAGGCGCAGGTTGTAATGTCTCCCTACCACGCGGTCTTATAGCGTTAACTCTTTTTATCGCGTATGCTAGAACGGGAGGTGGAATGAATAGTGTCTACGTCACAGCACTGAAGTGAGCACGAACATCGACTGTTTTACCGACGTTGCAACTGGATCAACGGTCTTTCCTCGCTCATATCGAGCCCACCTTAGTTTTATGTTACCACCGCAGCATAGCGTTTGTTTTATACAATTTAACGGTTGGTTTTTCAGCAATGTTGTGTTCAACACGTCACAATTAGGATTAAGTTAGCGTGCATACAGTTTTAGTGGCATCGTGTTCGATAACGTAAGCGTTACATTAGCCGGTTGTCAATATACGTGCTAATTCAGGCTTTCATTTCGGTGAATGCTGCCTTTAATCACGTCGTGAACCTCTGTGCACCGTAAGTTCGTTATTAGTGGTTTGTGTTCGAATCTGTGAAAATAAAGTTGTTCTACGTTGTACTTTGTACAACTTGTGTTTGTGGATTGTGATACAAAAGGATTGACAAATACGCTTCAACACACTGCAGGGTATGTAATAGTATTAGATATATAGTCCACTGGCACTTTCTAAGTGGTTATAAGTAGTAATAGTACCTAATACACGTTCTCATAAAGCCTTTCTACAGCCTATTTAGTAGGTATTTACTAGTAACTAGCGGAACAAAGTACAATCTTATTTAGCAAGTAAGTAACTTTTAAATTTTTTTAACCTATAGATAGCCAGGTGCGTACTACCTGCGTTGATTAAAAGGCATTGGAATGTTATTTTGAAGGTTTTGTTTTTTGTTCACTATCATTCGTGTCTTCATAAGTAATGTTAAAGTAATTCAAATTCGTCGAACAACATCCAAAATAACATTTCAATAACTAAGGGTACCTACATAATTATACCTTAATATAAAGAGTTTGACTAAGATTTAATAATGCCTATGTTTTACTGTAAGACGTGTTTCCATACTTAAACAGGTCTTTTTCAAACATTACCTTAACTTTTCTTCTCTAGATAAATCTCGAAAATCATATACAACGGACTCAGTCGTTAAAACAGCCTTCGAAACTTGTTCGTTTTTTTTTGTATTTTATCTAGTCTGTGGTTCATATTATTCCATAGACTACAGCCGCTTGATAATTAATTTACACATTTCAAAGTTTTCTAACCTTTCTAGGATGATTTTCATTAAAAAATCATCATAGAATCAAAGAATCGTGATGAAGAGTTGTTTTTATTCTTTCATTAACAGTGTTGATTTTCTTTTGCTCATTTACTTTAGTATTAAAAATGGATCAAATCCTGAATCTATAGATTTATGGTCGAAAATTGAGTCCAGATTTGTAGTAAAGTGTAAACTGTTTACAAATTGGTAAAAGAGTTTGCAATCTCAATAGATATGCATCATGCATGCATAGTTATTATTTATTATACACGCTTAAATTTTTGATTTCGAATTATTAATATCAGGTGTTAAAGGATCAAAACAATATCTACTATTAATTAAGAGGTTTCTAATATTGGTTTGTTTAATTTCTAACCTTGCACATAAAAAGGCTTAAAAGCGTTGTCAACTCATGATTATTGATTAACGCCTTAACTGACCATCTGACCATAAGAAGGTAGGTAAGTGAATCTGCCTTAAAAGACTTCAACGAGTTGCATGCATAAACGGGCGTTGTAGATACGTATGGCACTATTGGCACTATGAGTGGAATGCTCAACGGAAAGGGGTACCTACCTTACCTACTCACAAGTCTCAATGGTGTGAATTACTTAACGTTTGCATAGTTTGAAATATTCTTCCTTCTACTGTTGAACATACCTTAATGTGAAAGCCCAATATCTGGTAACTAAGACCATTTTGCATAGTATAAGCCTGATAAAAGCGTCACTGTTACACAATAACGCGAGGCAAACAGCCAGATGCCTAATGCAACGAAGGAGTAAAATAAAAGATAGGAAGGAAAGTAGGTAAATAACGTAATGCAGATTCATGGCTGACCTGGTAAAACGTAAGGGTGAATTTTAACTTTAATTTTAGTTTATGTAAGCCAGAAACGTCTTTTCAGGCAGCTCAACGTTTGGACGGAATGTGTCCTCGCCAGGGCAAAACTTTTGTCCTCTTAGATTTTTTTTTCATAATAATTAATTACACTCAGCTAAGCCTAAAATGGCAACAGTTTTTTATTAAGCGATTGCGTGCTTTAGTACATAATAATTCAATGGCGATTGCTATGGTAACGCCTAAATCAAATTCAAATATGTAGTTGCGCGAATTGCTTCAATAAAATATTTTCTATCGAACGACGCGACGTTTTTTATGTATTTTTCTATTTTTTCTATTATTATACGAGCATGTAGATTGGATATATACTTTTAGCTTGAAGCTCTGAATAATAATCTACTCTTACAGTGAAAACTTTAGTTATTCTTTTTTATGTTCACCTTGCGTGTAAATGTTTGATGGTAGCAGTTAAAAGTTCAACAAATGAAAATGCTTTGTAAATTCTAGCGAAGGCGGCCATGACATTTGTGTCGAGACTCAAGAGACTATGCGAGCCTCAGAGCTGGGAGAATGGTTTTTGTGTTAATTAACATAGTTCAACTGTTTGTGATAAGGTATGGGATATAACGAGGGAATTTTAACGGGACATAATAATTGACTTATGGATCCGAAACATGGTCGCTTACTATCGGTCTCATAAGAAGGCTTAGACCGCTTAGAGCTGCTCAGCGGGCGATGGAAAAGGCTATGCTCGGAGTATCTCTGCGGAATGAATGAAATAAGGGGATCTGTAGTGAAATCATACCGTCATAGTAGAAAATAAAAATAATCATTAAACCTGATCCGTATCTACTCTAAGATGAGTCGTATATGTGGAAAGATTTGTGAACCCACCGCACTATAATTAATCCGGAAATTAATGGAAGAACGTCTTTTTTTAATATTTCGCATTCAGTTATCCTCTAACATGGTGTCAGAGAACTTTTTAATGCGAATTTTGCTGTAGAAATGTGTCAGCTTACGTTGTTTATCAAACGGGGATGGTATGTGATTTTTCTTGTTTTTTTCATATTATTCGTGTGAGGGGAAAACTGGGTCAGAAACTTGTGCATTGGTGAGAAAATGATACAGAGAGCAAGTACAAAACCCGCGAATAAACTTATCGTTACAGAATATCTGGAAAGGTAACTGTCTGAAATTATTTTAAAAACTTTATATAAATTAAAGTTAATTAATCTTTTGGATCAAACGTGAGAATAGTTACAAATTACGGGGAGGAAAAATTCACGCCTCGGGCAGAACGTTCGACCCCGTAACCTGGTCGCTATTTAACTTGTAACAGCGCTGTTGTAAGTATGCGTGAGATTGCTGATGAGGGCACAGCCGATTTAAGAGGCCTTTATCTCTAACTTAACAAACGAAGTTTGATTTTTTTTAATAAAAATTAACCAATCAAACCCAATGAAATTTTATCGCTCTAAGAACTAATAATTGTGTGTATGGTAACTAAGATTTCCGTAAAAAATCGATGAAAAATATGCAAATTCACAGACGCTTAAAGATTTACATGTACTTTCACAAGGTTGAGGTCTCGACATCTGGTTAACTTTAAACTATACATGTATAATTTTAAGCAATACTGTTACAAGCTTATTATGCTTTAACTTACTAGACCAAATAAATCTGTATGCTACAACATGCTACATACGCTTTGCACCACCTACTCTTTCGCAGTTTAGACATGCAGTAAAAGCAATATGCAGTATGCACCATCATCACGAAACACCACACAAACCCTCTAAAATGCACTTTACGCAAGGTTCACTCAAAGATCGGTGCATCCTGAGAATTTAATTAATGTACAATGAAGCATTGCATTATAATCTGAAATTTGGCCGATGAACTTTGACGTATGAACTCATCAAAGTTGCACGGACCTCTATACTGTACATAGATTTCTTCCTTATTCTTTACATTCCTGCCTTCTACAATTCCATCTATCCTTTCTTTCTTTCCTTCCTTTTTCAGAAATTTTTCCTCCCGATTGCGGCGATGTTGGATAGCTTTATTCAGGCTTCACAATAGTTTGATACTAGCTAGTAGCTCTACGTAAATAGTCACTTCGAAAGTCTGAATAGCTGCTTTTTATTCACAATGCAATATTGCACTTTCACAGTGTCTAGTTCTGTAATGCTGTTTGAGACGGCAATTCTTTCAAAGTCGAAGAGGCTTCAATCACGAAAAACAATGGGTATAGAGAACAAGAATTTAGGGTTACCACTTTATTTGGAACATTTTGAAAATTGAAATTGCAACAAATTTAAATTTTGACGCGGTTTTTTTGCAGCTGATACTGTAGCATTGCAACTGCAGATTAACAGCGTAGTTCGCATTTTTTGTCGACTGCAATAAAACTACATCCAAATTACAATTTTGGAGTCCAATTTATGCAGTGAGTGTGTCACAGTAGTTGCATGATCTTCTTCATCACATAGTAATTTTTTTACTAAAAAATAACAAGACGCCAGATTGCAGAACTATTCTGCGATAGATACTTTATACATAATAGCTACATATTAATTGTTGTCTTAGGGTTCCGTACCAAAATGGTAAAAATGGAACCCTTATGGTGAGACTTTCTTCGTCCGTCCGTCCATCTGTCACAGTCGATTATTTTAGTAACTATTAAAGCTATCGACATGAAATTTGGAATAGCTGTATATCATAGTGGCCCAACATCATTGGAATTAAAAAAATCAAAAATTATTTTTAGTTTAAAAATAAAAAAGGGGGAAAATCGGGAGTTTCAAATTTCAATTCAATCGGTATCGATAAATAAGCTAATTAATATAATATTATCGTTTTACTTTTACTTCTAGAGTACGGAACCCTCGGTGCGCGAGTCCGACTCGCACTTGGCTGGTTTTTTTATTATGATGCAGCTTTGCCTTTTGATAAGGTAACATGGAAGTTCTTAATAATAACTCATATTATGAGGTACTTAATCGAAACTAGAATACGTCAAGTGTCAACCCTAACGCTCAGAAGCGATCGAAAAGCTGGTTTATTGATTAGATGGATAACAATAAGAACAGAATCAAAAGTTAATCTGGATTACAATAAACTATGATTAAGGATACGGCTTATATTACATTACGATTCTGTGGGGTGGGATGGGGAAGAGTGTTTGGACCTACCCGGGGATGATGCACTATTAATAATCACAAGTACTATCAGAATGGTTTGAATACTGCAAAACTTCATTGTTTACGTGAGTTACCAACTAACGTAAACAATAAAGTTTAGCAGTGTGAATATACTCTTAAGCCTGTTACACACAGCACAGATAATATAATATTTTTATCTGCGAGTATATAAAGCATAAAAGGTTAAGGTATCTGAAGGTATATCACACTATTTACATGAGAATATTAAAAGGTATACCGGTCGGTAGGTACATACAGTAATGTATTTATACGGGCTATACATGTATGGTATGTATACATTATTTTTATTTTGTGATTACTTAAAAGTAATTATTCAATAAATGATTATTTTAAAATTAGTTCGCGTACGTTGCCATTAGATTTAACAGCCAGTTTATCTGCAGATATTATCTTCATCTAGATATTTTGTAGGTATCTGCAAATATTTAATGATAAAATTTATATTATTAACTGCGCAGTGTGTATTAGTTTATTGATTTCTATGAAGAGCTTTATTGAGAGATATACGCTCAGATACAAATATATATCTTCTTATATATAAAATTCTCATGTCGCGGTGTTTGTTACCAAACTCCTCCGAAACGGCTGGACCGATTTTTATGAAATTTTGTGTGCATACCGGGTAGGTCTGAGAATCGGGCAACATCTATTTTTCATACCCCTAAATTATAATGGTGTCCCACCCCTAAATAATTTTGCGTACGAAGTTCGCTGGGTCAGCTAGTATCTTATGAGTATTATCTGGCGCTGTGTGTAACAGACTTTAGATCTCAGATATGCGACGAGCTAAGCGTGGAATCCCGTGAAAGTTGGCCAACACACAAGATCAAGTGGATGGGTCGCCGGAACCAGTTTTCGAATCAGCAAGTGTCAGACCATCTGATTATATGAACCTCTGATGAATGAAATTGGGAGTGGCCTGTCGGGGCCTCTCTGACTATTCGAGTGCTTGTTCGATGCGTGATGTCAGCTTTATGCCCTTTATTTGAATAAAAGTGGTGGTATCCGCGTATAGTTTTGTTTTGAGTTACCTTCAATCGCGTCAATGTTAATGTTGCATTTTTATTTTTATTAAAGTGTTAACCTACACTTAGGAAATATCAGAATAAATAGAAATATAAAGTAGTTCAACAACTGTAACGTGTTGCTACTAGATGTCGCTAACAGTTGCTTAAACTGAAAAAGTAAATACATATCACTAATTTCGATGCTGACGTGTAGCCATGATGTAGGTGACTATTATCTACACTCGGCTTTTAATACTCAAAGACACTCGGGCGCGATTCCCAAGAGATGTGGGTTCGAATCCCGCTGGCTTCGGAATTTTTGATATGTGTTTATAAATTTATTTTAATGTTGCATGTCTAACCGGAGTTCTATTCTAAAGCATCTTACTGCAAAATATTACTGAAGTTTGGTTAGTAGTTTTCTGGTTAATCTTAGACAGACAGACTGACAGATATACAGTTATCTGTTATCTGAATGTCTGTCTGTTTGGTTTATACTAAAATAAACTCAAAATTACTATCTTGGCTTCAGTATCGTATTGTTTGATATTAGATTAACAATTTTTGCTTTGTTAATATTTACCGATTATGGATTTTGTTTAGAATAGTATTATCACGATCAGCTAAATAAAATCAGTGCAACTAAAACATTGATTTGCTTTAGTTATCATCATAATATTATATTATAGTTTTGAAAACAACGTCTGTATATTATTATATATAAGCTTATGAATAGCGTCCGACCCAAAAATACTTTCAATAAGCCATTTTTAGGTTGATAAAAGTTGTAAACCATAAAAGATTGCGAATACGATTGCCTACACTTCTGAATGGGCATGTGAGGATAAAGTTATTTTCGATTCTCAGCAATCACTGAAAACATATTTTTTTATTCGTAACTCGTTAGGCCGCCCGCCGCCTCACGCCAAAGCCTCACCCACATCAAAACACGTGCCGGAGGTGGCCGGGGCATTATTGTATTCATTTTCCTCATTAGATACAATCTTTTTATTATTCTTTTTTCAAATCTCACTTCCTTATCAATCATTAACGCAGGCGAAACTCTCAATTACGGCACCGACGCAATGTAGGCGAAATCAATCGATGTTTTATTGGATATACTAGGTACAATGATATTTTATATGACTTAATTACGCATTTATTGTCATTGATATAGTAGTTTCGCTCCGACAAGGGAGCATCCTTAGGAGGCTTTGAGTCCACAATGCAAAGAGTACTGTACGTTTAGAGTATCTATTTCGGAGGATATGTGTGATGCTGCGTGTAGGACGTGGATGTTGCATTGTTCCTGTATATTTTCTTCTACTACAACTGGAAGAGCGGCAGTGTAAAGCGCGAGCGGCACTTTAGTCTCAGATTCTTTCTCTTTTGGCAGACTATAGCAAAAGAATTTTGTTTTTCCTTATGTATGATGGAATCCCGCAAAGTAACCTATGCCTATTTTATCCAGTATATATGTACATTATTTATTTTAAATGTGTTTCCTAAACTAACAGTAAACATTTCATCGATTCTTGCTTTGTTCTATGAAAATACCTAGTCTATTTTGTATTGAGATTCGTATTACACTTGAGTGTCCATTTTGCTCATTTCATACATTCCATCGATTTTCCATAATTAATAATTATGCTTACAGACAAATATTAGAACTGGAACATTTAACTCTCATTAGGCAGACTTTATTTTACGCTCGCGTTAAACAATCACAATTTGATTTGCGAGTAATCCTGCCTATGCAATTTTGCCTTTATGAAAATTTAAACCTCTAGCGTTTTGTGTGTTAATTATGAAGATTGATGCGATTTCCCGCCCCGGTTTTCAGTCTTAATTATAATTAATTTATTGGTTTAACGTGAATCGTACCTATCAAAGGTTAATGTTAGGAACACACTTGATACGCCACCCCACTACATGCTATGCGAAGTCAAATCAACTGATTTCAAATTAACCGTGTGGCAACTTGTGGTATTCCACACGCGAATGAACTCTGCTGAATGAATGCGATGTCAGAACCAGCAACATTGTCGCCATTTTTTTCAAATTATACTATTCCTTCTATTATTACCGTACTATTTTAGGTTGGTTACTTGGAGAATATCGCTTCTTAGCGATAGGTACTCTTAGGCAGATTGGCCGACTTCTTCTTTGTCAACCGATAGACGTCAACTGCTGGACAAAGGTCTCTTGCATGGACTTCCACAGGTCTCGGTCTTGTGCCGCCTGAATCCAGCGGCTCTCTGCGACTCGTTTGATGTCGTCGGTCCACCTAAAGTGGGGTTGCCAACACTGAGCTTCCCGACATAATACTGACTTACTAGGTACTTAAATATCTGACGCATTATAAGGTGTACGTTAAGGCATCGCAAGACGCCGCGTGCTGCGCTGTAGCACGTCGTTAGAACGCCATGTGAACGAACGCCTTCATACAGTTCCTTGTATTATAACTTCTAAGAACCTCGTTTGATACGTCTTCGATGTATCTGTCCAAGCCTTTACAAGTGTGCGTGGCCCATTACGATTTGTTCTTTGCATTCTATATTGAAATAGAAAAAGTCTCTCATGCGATTCCTCTCACGTGCCATTGTGGATTGTTTCGGTTAATGGCAACACTTAATAGTTGCGGGCTGCGGCATTGTGGCGGCTATCTCGATCCCACAATGCGCCACCAACAATGGCTCTTGGAGTTGAATGCGAAGAAAAGATCGAAAGGAACGGCTCTGACTTGGATTGAGAGATTGAAGATTTCATTCCTACGAAATATTAGAATTCTTTATTTTTACTTTTGAGGTTTCACTTTGAGATCACTGAAATTTACTGATATATACTGATTATTTTTAGTCGCAGCGATCCAGATGCGACGACCTTCACTGCTTCAAATACCACATCGACGCTTTTGAGTTGCGAAAACGCGATGCACTCGCAAAAATGCCACTTTCGTTTTTGCCATGCCACAATTCGTTGCCACTAAATAGCCAGTCTCCCTTGAAGCAAGTGATACCGATATATTAAACCAAAATTTTTAGTATGTATCTAAATGGCCCTGTCATGTTGTACTTATTTAATTCCAATACAAATTGACCTAAAAGCTCATTTTGTTCAAACTTTACTCAAATTAGCCTTAATACCAATGTTTGTTTCATATTCCGTGCAGTTGCGTAAACATTTGTGTCACGCGATCAAATCTACGAGTACAATAACATTGAACTAAGCATGAACTAAGTTGGTACTTACCTACTTATTTACATAGAATTAAATGGGTTGCTTTGTTACAATCCTACGATCTATGCTAGTTAGGAAGGCAACGATTTGTAGCCAATTATCGAGGCGATAGATTGTTTATGTCTTGGTAATATATTTCACGTACGGTCATCTAAGTTCAGGATCTATGCGATGTTTCTTTAGGCGTATAGATTAGTTTTGAATTCCAATTTAGGTACCTTGTATATTTTGACTGCCTTGTTGACAAGAAATTCTCAGTAACAGCTTGGAATAGGGAAGTAGTATTATTAGTAGCACCAGTAGTAGGAGTAGAGTAGTAGTAGTAGCAACTTGCAGAATCTAGCATAGCCAGTGTTATACTCTATAATAAATAATAACTAGGTGATGCCCCAATTTCGTCCGCGTGGTTTTAGTTTTCAAATCCCTGCGTTATTGAATGATTAACCAATAAAGAAACACACTCGATTAATATATTATAATATTAGTTTTATGATTAGCTGGAGTACCAATTCAACTTGTTGTGCCTAGACCTACTCCTCAAAATCATAGTATTCATTGAAAGGACATCTATTCTGAATTTGAGTGTCAAGAGTAAATATAAATAGCAAATTGCATATTAAAGTAAAGATTAATTTATGACTAGGATCTTTCAGTTTAGTTTCGAGTGCACTATAACAGGCCAACAGCCTTTCCTTATAGGAAACGGAAAATGTGTTCAAGCAATTTATGTGTGTAGCCAAGTTTCTTAAGCAAACTCGGCGACTAAACATTAGATTATCTTCAATTAGCCCGTATTTGGATGTGTGAACGGATACTGTGAACCTAAGTTATACACGGGCCACATTCGAGCTGTTTGTTATATGGGTCAGGGATGGTTAATACTGCTATTGTAACTTGAAGGCTCAAAATTTGACTCAGCCCCCCGATTGTCTAAAAGTTGCCGATCAAAATCGTAACCATAACGTAACCGTAAACTATAAAAGCATTGAATTAGAGCTCAATTTCGTGTATGTATTCTTATACGTTTAGGTTTGTACGATACGCTCCATAACGCTCCATGTTAAAATCGGTTGTACTGAATTTGTGCCTTTAAATCAATACAGTCATGGAACATTTTACTTTGACGCTAATGCCATCAAATGAATAAGAATATGATCGGCAACTTACAGACAATCGGGGAGCAGGAATGCAACAACAAGTGCTTTAATATATTTTGTAAGAATTTCTGAAGAAACTACAACAAATTCTTGCTAATTTCACTAATATTATAAATGCGGAAGTTTGATGGATGCATAGATGGATGGATTTATGTTACTCCTTCGCGCCACCACGAATGAACTGAGTTGGCTAGGCATGGAGATAGCTTGTATCCAGGATTAACACATACCAGCAACAATTTATACCGGAAAATTTAGGCTTCCAGCGGGCATCATCTAGTATATATTATTGCAACAAATCTAATTGTTTTTGCATGGTTATAGATAGTGTTTATCTAGTTATGATTTAGCCCAAGATGGGAAAAAATAGCTTAGATTGGCTTTTGGTGTAAGGTTCGTAACGATTAATCGACTGAGCGAAGCGAAGGTCTCTGAGTTTACTAGAGCGATTTGCACTTGTCCGTCCGTCCGTCTGTCAGAGCCTTATAACTTCTGAATTACTGAACGTAATTACTTCAATTTTAGATATGTTCTGTAAACCGATGGCCTCCAGCCGAAAATGGCTTAAAAAGTTATAAAAATCTTTATTTCAGGGGGGCTCCCATACGAAATGGGGGGCTTTCAAAGTGGAGATTGTATTCGAGGCTAGATCTCTAAAACCACTTTGTTTTAAAACTTGAAACTTACACATAATTTGAGTTATATTCTGTACTTGAACAACAAATACTAAGATTAGATAAATATTATAAAGAAACGAAATTATTTGAGTTTTAATGGGCATCAATGTTTTTAACAAAACTTCACTATACTTTTACTAGATGGCGCTGTCTTTAATATTGTAAATACGCATCCCATCCACGAAAGCAGATGACGATTGACGTCATCAGATTCGGCGCGTTTTAATTACAATATAGTATAGTTAAAACTACCTTATGGGAATTATGGGATACCGCGAGGTCTCAGTTCGGGGCGAACCACTAGTATTTTAGAGTAGATAAAACCATTAAAGATACGGAAGGTCTCCTCTTATAAAATATCATTGGCTGTGGTATTTTTAAACATTTGTGTGTCGTGGATCAGATGCTTTAGGCTCATGCGTTTTGAGGTCAAGTTACGTAAAGTATATGTACCGGGCGGCGCGGCGTTCACGTACCGACAAACTAGTTTTATATGGTGTAGTCCCATAAAATAAATAAGGTCGTAGCCTCGTTGTAAATCTCTTACAACTATATGCGTTTGGGATCACGAGGCCGAAACCCATCACAGGTGCTTCTTTAACACCCAATTTAATGGGTTTCTAACAGGACACTTAGTTAATAAAATATGAATTTGATTACTTTCTTGTACCTATATCGTAAACTAGCTGATGCCTGCGACTTTTTCCGCGTGGATTTAGTTTTTAAACCCCTCGGGAACTCTTTGATTTTGCGGGATAAAAAGTAGCCTATGTCACTCTCCAGGTCTTCAACTATACTCATGCAAAAAAACGCAGTTTTTATAATGTGAATAACTTGACTACTTACCCTTTAGCATTTTTTTACTTTTTTCTTTTTCTGCGTCATTCTTTTGTTAAAAAAACTGTCACTATCGATTTGCACTCAAAATCATCTCCATTTACCCTTTACTATCTATTAAAGTTTTATTCAACATCAGCACTGGTTCTTGAAGCTTTAGAGCATTTAACCAAGGTAGATTTCCCTTTAGGGTAAAGTTAGATAATCTAAAGGTATTCCTAAAATGTTTAAATTTTCCAAAGTATAACCTAACTCACCTAAAAGGAAACATTATTACATTGTACCATAGATAAAGAAGAATGGCGAAGTTTGACCCAGAACTTTTAAAAACCGTTCAGATTCAGGATTCATTTCATTTTAATTGATAATTTTCAAAGTATTTTTCTGTGTAAACCCCATATTTTTAGAAGTTGGGGATCAAAAATACAATTATTCACGACACATTATAAATAACCATTCTAATGGCAATACTTATCGAAGCATTTTACCATAAATACGTAGTCGTTATTCCTAGTTCTATGGTAAAGATAAACTTGTATTATTTATGTCATTGTCAACTTGGCTGGAACCAAACCTGTGATGTCTGTGCGCATCGAGTCGCATTTTGTCCATATACTTACCTAAAACTGTCATTTTGTATGGAATCGAGTAAGCATCGCAAAGACAAATTGATACATATTATACGACTCGATACAAAATGACAGTTTTATATGGACAAAACACAACGATGTGACTTCAGCCTAAGAGAACGAGGCCTTAGGTTACGTTCACACTTCACACGGCGGCAATTCTATAGTCGATTTTTCACTTATAAGGTTCTACCGAATACGAGAGAGACGTGAGTCGTTCACATAACGAGTATTTATCGACCATTTTATTCGATCTAGCGATGTGCGAGTCGAGTTATGACTCGCAACAAACTATAACTCAAATCAAATCTTAAACGAGTCAACTTGAGTTCAGTTTTTAACAACTCTAATCAACTCGGTCCGTGACCTACAGCGTATAACCTATTCACGTCCGTCGCAACTCGGATCGACACCGAGTCAACTCAAGGCGTAACGAGTCTCAACTCGCACCTAGAGTTGACGTTGAAGTTGTTGTTGCGCCGCGCTACGCTACTAAGAACCGACTCGAGTCAACTCGGTTGCGATTCGAGTCAGTGCCACTGCCGCTGTCAGCCGCTGCACTGTGTGAACTTACCTCACTATGTAGGTATTCAGTGATCACTGATCAGTCAGTAGTCACCATCATCATTAAATCTCGTGCATGAATACCTACTGAGATTCTTAAATACCTACTTAGTTTTTACTTTTTTCGGTAGTAATCTTTTTCCAAAAAATAGAACAGCATGACAACCACTATCACTTAGTCGTTTTCCTAGTTCCATGCACCATCATAATACCATAGACGTAGTCGTAATTCCTAGTTCCATGATAATACCATTGGCCGGATTACTTATCAGAACTATTCGAATTACACATTTTGGGTAAGTAAGTAAGGTAATAATAATAATCTGTGCTTAGATTATTCAAAGCACAGATTAATGATTGATTCAAAGCTAAAGTGGTAATATGTTTAAATGGAAACATAACCTCATTTTTAATCATTTACTACTGAATATCTTTTTTCTCCCAACTTTATTTGATTGACTTTGATTAACTTTTTTGTTAGTCTGGTTTACTAGAACAAGTATCAGAAGTTTGATTCGTGCACGTGGGCCGCAAGTCTGGGTCAGAAACACTATGGGCGTTCGCCAAACTCCTTTATCTATGATTGTACATAGACACCGTTGTATGTGTCCGTTGAAACTTGAAGTAATTAAAACTAAAAGTTAAAGATCAATGTACTTATTATGACTGGGTAATTTACGAGTTGCTACAAGTTATTTGTATACAAAACTAGGGTGACAATGATATGTGGTGAAAAAAGTGACCTTAAATGTAACAAAAGGTGCATGGAAGTTCAAACGTTCTATGGTACGTGCCAACATAGACATCTGTACATTTTTTACTGCATTACTATATTTACTTACTTAAGTTGCTGACATTACCTAATACAGCGGCTTAAGGCTCGGACATACAAAATGCGCGGCGGCGCGAAAACTTAAACATAAGTTTACTTTATACAGTTCCTTGAACAAAGTACAAGTCAACAAGTAGTTGAGTTGTAATGTAAGTGTAGGTACGTGTAGTGCTGTTATAATTATTCAATCATCATCATTATCAACCTTTAGATGTCCACTGCTGGACATAGGTCTCCTGCATGGACCTCCACAGGCCTCGGTCTTGCGCCGCCTGAATCCAGCGGCTCCCTGCGACTCGTTTGATGTCGTCGGTCCACCTAGTGGGGGGTCTGCCAACACTGCGTTTACCGGTGCGGGGTCGCCACTCCAACACCTTGGGACCCCAACGACCATCAGCTCTTCGAACTATGTGCCCCGCCCATTTCCACTTCAGTTTCGCGACTCGCTGAGCTATGTCGGTGACTTTAGTTCTCCTGCGGATCTCTTCATTTCTGATTTGATCTCGCAGGGATACCCCAAGCATAGCTCTCTCCATCGCTCGCTGAGTGACTCTGAGCCTTCTTATGAGGCCCACAGTTAGCGACCATGTCTCGGATCCATAAGTCATCACTGGCAACACGCACTGTTCGAAGACTTTAGTCTTCAGGCACTGAGGTATTTTGGACGAGAAGACATCTCGGAGCTTCCCGAACGCTGCCCAGCCGAGTTGGATTCGGCGGTTGATCTCTTTCTCGAAATTGGACCTACCTAGCTGGACTGTGTGTCCCAGGTATATATACTCGTCCACAATTTCGAGCGCAGAGTTCTCAACGATTACTGGGTGGAGCGGAGCATGAGCATTGGACATGATTTTCGTCTTGCTCATGTTCATTTTCAGGCCCACCTGTTGAGAAACCCTGCTGAGATCATTGAGCATTGTATTGAGGTCTCTCAGAGTCTCTGCCATGACTACTATGTCATCGGCAAACCGCAGGTGAGTGATGTACTCGCCGTTTATGTTGATGCCAAGTCCGTTCCAATCCAGAAGCTTAAAGACGTCCTCCAACGCAGCGGTAAATAGCTTCGGGGAGATTACATCTCCCTGTCGCACTCCACGCTGCAAGTGGATTGGTCTCGTAGTCTGGTCCTGTATACGTACTGACATAGTGGCGTTTTCGTACAAGCACTTCAACACTTGGATATACCGGTAGTCAATCCGGCATCTCTGCAGCGACCTCAATACAGCCCAAGTTTCCACTGAATCAAAGGCTTTCTCATAGTCCACAAACGCTAAGCAAAGTGGCTGGTTATACTCTTCTGTCTTTTGTATAACCTGCCGCAGCGTATGAATGTGATCTATGGTACCAAAGCCTTTTCGGAATCCGGCTTGTTCGGGAGGCTGGAAGTCGTCAAACCTACGAGCCAGACGATTCGTAATGACTCTCGAGAACAACTTGTAAACATGACTCAGCAGCGAGATGGGTCTATAATTCTTCAGCAAGGTATTATCACCCTTTTTGAAGAACAGGACCACCACGCTCCTGTGCCATGCTTCCGGCGTTATACCCTCGTGAATGACGGAATTGAACAATCGCTGAAAGATCTTAAGTACCGGTTTTCCACCCGCTTTCAGGAGTTCCGCAGTGATTCCGTCATCACCTGGCGCCTTGTTGTTCTTGAGCTGTTTGAGAGCCATTCTAATCTCGTATAGGCTGACGTCCGGGATATCTTCGGTATAGTGTCGGGTCAGTTTGGCTCTGGGATCTTTGGCCAAATCTTCAACAGGTTTTTGTGTCGTGGTATATAACTGTCCATAGAACTTCTCGACCTCTCTCAAGATCTCAGGTCGAGAAGAGACGAGACGACCGTCACCAGTTTTCAGCCGCGTCAGCTGGCTCTGTCCGATAGACAGATCTCTCGCGAACACTTTTGAGCCTTTGTTCCGCTCGATAGTATCCTTAATACACTTGGTATTAAAGATCCGAAGGTCGCGAGTTTGCGCCTTAGAGATCTGCCTATTAATCTGCCGGTAGGCAGCCGCGTCTGCCGATGACTGCAGCCTCATCTCTCGTCTCTCCTCCATGAGCTTGAGAGTATGGGCAGAGAACTTGTCGGTTCTTTTCCTGCGATGGGTCTTAAAGAATTTAGACCCCACAGTATGGACAGTTTCCACGAACCTGTTGTTAAGATCGTCCACAGAAACGCAGTCTGCGAGGCAATCGAATCGGTTCTGCAGTTCGAGTTGGAAGTTTTCGGGGTTTTGGATATGAGCACGAGAAGGTCGGAGAGTTGACTTCACGAGTCTGGCCCTTTCCAGCTTTACATTAATATTCAATGTGCCTCTTACCATACGGTGATCGCTCCCGGTTTTCACCCTGTTGATCACAGAGACATCATTGAATATATGCCGCCTGGTCGACAAAATGAAGTCAATCTCACTTCTCGTGGAACCATCGGGGCTCATCCATGTCCATTTTCTGTGTGGCCGCTTCCTGAAGAAAGAGTTCATCATAAAAAGGCCCTCCTTCTCCATGAAGTCGGCCAGCATTTGACCCCTCTGGTTCCTTCGCCCATACCCAAACTGCCCCACTTTCGTCTCTGCCCCGCTTCGTTCGCCCAGTCTCGCGTTGAAATCCCCCATCACAACACTGTAGTGAGTGGTAGAGGTGTGTATGGCTTTTGATATATCCTCATACAGCACCTCCACCTCTTCGTCAGAATGTGTCGATGTCGGTGCGTAAACCTGTATAACCTTCAGCGAATACCGTTTGGTGATTCTGAGTATAAGGTACGCTACCCTACTCGACACACTTTTGACTTATTCAATACACGTGCTTATATGTAGATGGATACGAGTATATGACTCAAAACTGCTTCAAGTGTAAACTCCCACTGAACTGTCTGAGTTTGCCGTAAGGTGGAGCGATCCACTAATTACGTCAGCTTCAGTATTCTCTTGCCATTTAATTCGAAATGCGCATCAAAATACTAACCCACTGCATTTTACAGAAATTTCTTTACTATTTACTTCTATTTTACTTACTAATATTATATAACTAGATAATGCCCGTCCGCGTGGATTAAGTTTTTTTAATTCCCGTTGGTACTCCTTAATTTTCCGGGATAAAATGCCCAATAGTAATGGCCTATGTGTTAATCCTGGGTATGAGCTATCGCTATTCCCAATTTTAGCCAAATCGGTTCATTCGTTGTGTCATCCATCCATACATCCATCCTCACAAACTTTCGCATTATAATATTAAGTAGGATAGTAGGAAGTGGGATAGTGAAAGTGTGATTGTTTATTGGTTTGTCCTTCAATCATGCAGCTACGGAGCAACAGACAAGTTACAACTAAAGCAAACAGTCCGTACATGGCTTTACGTGCTTCAGTGCGAGGTTGACCGGCGCGCTTCGTGTGTGTCAAGGCATTTACTAAAGCCCAATTTAGACGGTGCCTTGTTCATCGTTCATTTTTGCGAGCATTTTTTTGCGAAAATGCACCCTAAGACCCTTTGCCCTAAGGGCGAATTTAGACGGTTCATTTTCTATGATTCATCAATGAAACCTCAAGATGAAAGCAAAATTCTCGAAAAATAAATTAATTCTCGAAAATTCGCCCTTAAGGCGAATCAAGACTTCATTTTAGCAAAAAATGTTCGCAAAAATGACCGATGAACGAGGCACCGTGTAAATTGGGCTTAATAGCTAGCTAGTAAGTATTTGTAATGACTTTTATCGTTACACAGACATATGTTAATTAACATAAGAATAGAAATGCAATTGCAATACATAACGTCGTTAGTGTTCCTATTAAGTAAATAAAATTTACGACTTGTATATCTTTGTCTTCTAATTAGATACTGGATACCGGTTTAAGAATGAGGCTTCGGTTAATGTACTCCTTCTAGTTTTATTTCATAGCGAGTTAGGGCCTGGACATACAGAACGCGAAACGGCGTAGAAGCACGATGGAACGTTAGGTACATCGCTAATCGTATTTAACCACATTCAAATGCTAGTAGAGCTTGACACCTACCGCTAACTTCACTCAACAATAAATTAATCTTGGCAACATAAAGTGAGTGAAGTAAGCGGCAAGCGCTAAGTTTAAAGCCACAACTTTTATAGCCTTTTTAACCGACTTCCAAAAAGGAGGAGGTTCTCAATTCGGCCGGTTTTTTTTTTTTTTTTTTTTTTTCCTCTATGTATGTCCACCGATTTCTCCGGGATTACTGGACCGATTCGCGTGATTTTTTTTTAATCGACAGAGTATGTTTGCGAAATGGTCCCATAAAAATTTTAACCTTCAACTCCTCAAGCCTGATGCTGCAGGCTAAAACTATGGCGATTTAGGAAATTTCGATTACGAATTGATATTGTAGGTAACAAGTATGGATTACATCATGGAGCTCCAGGTCCTAGCTCCTCAATCATAGGATACTACACTTAAAAGCTTAAAATAAAAATTCTTTTCAAAAAACCGACTTCTAACGCCACTACAAAGTATAAAAATAATTTTAGTTTGTCCACGTTTGTTGAAGTCGGGCGGGCCTAAAATACAAACTATGAAACCGACTCGCGATGCTCGCTCGACTTCTACAAACGAGTCTATCATATTCTGTAGCGTCGCGCATCGGTTTCATAGTTTGTATATAGGCCCGCCCGACTTCAACTAACGTGGACAAACTAAAATTATTTTTATACTTTGTAGTGGCGTTAGAAGTCGGTTTTTTGAAAAGAATTTTTATATAGCATTTGAAAAGCTTAATAATATGTACATATAAGCTTCCGTACGTCGTATGCCAACCTTCGGCCAGTTGTAAGTCAGACCTAGGCGGCTTCAGTTGAAGTTAAAAAAAATTGCCCATCAAAAAAATAAAAAATAAATTTTGAATTAAAAGTTTTTATTTAAGTCTTCAATCTTTTTGTAAAAAGATAAAGAATGAAGAGTACAAGTAGGTAGCGTGTGTTTTAATTTTACATATGTAGAACCTATTACAATTTTAAAAACTTACTAAAATGGGATATTTCGGATAATTGATTTTTGAAGTTGAAGCTTATCATTTTTTTAAAGTTTCTAAAAGCTTATAAGATACCTTACAAACGAATCGCCACTCGCGAATTTCATAAGAGCATTTAAAAAATTACAAACTGCGCGGGAGTGGGCATTCACCTTGTGCTTCATAAACCACAATAAACGGATGAACGGTCACGGTTAATACCTACTGTATAATTCACTTTAGTTATGTAATTTGTTGCTGTGCTCAAGCGTGAATAATACAAGTAAGTATTGAAATATTTACTTTATTTCATACCCACTGTTTATTTGTTCACGTGCATTTATTGACAGTTGGGTCGCGTGCGGAAATACGTGAGTCATGTCCTACCGTGAGGTTCCCCTAATCATACGTTTTGATGCAATCTTCCAACACCGAGACTTCCAAAGTGTCTACAATTCATTGACAGTTATTACAAGATTTCAAATGAGATCATTGCGTCATAAACAGCAATGGAAAGCGTATAGCGAAAATGTGTCAGAATAGAGTCGTGCGCTATATCCAATCGATCACAAATTGTAGGGCTGCGGTTAGACATGTGAATACCTTTTGGACGTGAACACATTATACTATCGACGTTCGTGCGGTTGAATCACGCGAAAGTGTAATCATAGCTTTAACAGACAACATTTTGAAACCCAGTACGTGCAGCGGGGTGTATTTTGTACGATGTCGACTTTCCTCAAGTTTCGTTTTCATATTCAAAGTTAATGGAGACGTATTAGCATAAAACATGAATTACATTGAATCACTGTGATGTAAGTACGGCATTAAGAAGCGAATAGGAATGCCTGGTTATCAGTAGATAAGGATTTATAGCTTTCTACACGTTTTTCGATATTACTTTCAGTATTTTATACTTACTATGAATGCAGCTGTAACTTGAACAAAATTTAAATTAAGTTTATCAGTGTAATCGGTAAGCCACGAATATTTACTGTAATCGTTCTCGTTGATGTGTCTTTATAATATATTATACCTTTGGCGTTATTGATTCGTTATATTTCTACTGCCGGACAACAGACACGGTCTTTTTCCTCTTGGATTTAACTAGTGGGAGTCTCCAAATACTACGCTTCCATTTGCCTTCTATTGCCATCCACACATCTTGGGACTAATATAGGTTCTTCGAACTGCTCTGAACTATACTGATGTGCTCTGCTCAGTGCCACATCCGGGCCGATCGTGCCTCTCTATCGCTTGTTCCGCACTCTTGCTTGCACGCTCGGGCTCAGGCGGAACGTGACACTTTTTCGTGCGTCCAGCCGGTGTTCATCAATTTATGAGACGTTATCACGCCAAAACTAACTGCCTGTCGGTCTAGCTAGTGGTTAGTATATTCGACTGTGGATGACGATAAGTTTAACGGGTCGGGCCGAAAAACGTATTAAAATTTAGTTTCAATTGGTAGGTACTAGGTACTAGCCCGGAGTTAAAAATAGACGGTGTCAAGAAAAAGCAGAAGAATTCAGCTGAGACCTTGAAATGACTCCTTACAAAACGTCGGTAGCACCTCCGCTCTTGAGAAAAGATTAAACAACATTTTTAAGATATAATTAAGTGCGGCATTGTGCGTAAAATATTTCAATATTAAAGACCAGTTTTTTAATTGAAATAAGTGATACAATGTTGTTTCGCCATAACAAAGCGTTTTTTCTTCGAAAGAGAAAGACCCACCGCGGGTTGAGCAAGCGGAATTCCAACAAAAGCGATTTTATGCAATTACGCTTAACTCGCGGGGTTATTACTGACAGAGTCACGGTAATGTACCGGCAGTCACGAGCCTCTCGGGCTTATAAAGGATCTGTT
Source organism: Oeneis ivallda (assembly GCA_029955525.1). NCBI lineage: Eukaryota > Metazoa > Arthropoda > Insecta > Lepidoptera > Nymphalidae > Oeneis > Oeneis ivallda. The sequence continues at coordinate 14,891,435 of JARPMR010000018.1, read as the reverse complement.
TGGCTTTTTTTGTAGAACTATATTATAGGCATTACCAACGCATCTTTCAAGGTGATTAGCATTAGCACAAAATCACTTTAAACGGGTTTTCTGCTCACCTTTTTACAGGATCATCAAGTGACATGCTTTATAAAATTTGAGAAAATTCAGAGACTAACACAACTAAAGTACTCTCTTCAACTTTTTTGGTTTAGTTTAGAGAGTCGTTCACTATGGAGGCTCATGGTCACTCAGCGGGCAATGGAGAGAGCAATGCTCAGAGTATCCCTGCGAGATCAAGTTATAAATGAGGATATAGATCATCGTGTTGCAAAGCTGAAGTAGCAATGGGCACGGGCCGCGGCATATACTTACTTCCAAGATCCGTTGGGGTCCCAAAGTGCTGGAGTGACGACCCTACTAGGTGGACCGACGACATCAGACGAGTAGTAGGAAGCCGCTGGATAAAAGAAGTTAAGAGAACCTAAATTGTAAACTTAGTGAAACAAGGACTATATAGGTTGCTATTTTTAAAAAAGGATTAAAAAATAGCGGAATATTTTTCTGGCCAACGTGTTCATTACACGTCACAACTCAGAAGTTGTACAAAAACCATCAATCACCAAGTACGGTGAAATAAATTGTTGCGGTAGAGGTGTTCACAAAGAGAGATTCTGTTGGAAAAAGAAATGTGATGTTTAAGAATGAGCTCAACTGGTCTGCAACACTGTTGCAACGGTTAGAGCTTCAACACACACGATGCTCTTAGAATCGGCGATCAGCAATTTTGTGACTGCATCTGATCAGTATAAAAATCGCGCGTTGAAAAAGCGTTTTTAAGGGTGATTTTTGTTTAACATCATACGCATTCAAAGTACGTATTTGAAAACCAGTCGCAGCACTATCATCTGTTATTTTGGCACCTATATTAGGTATTAGGTATATACATATTAGGTATCAATTTTATGCCCACGGTCGATCGTAATAATGTCATACAGATAGATGACAACAAAACTGCAGTTTGGACCGTGCTTTATTGCAGTTTTCATATTTAGCTGCATTACTACTGATGAGTGACGAATGAATGCATAGTCCACGTGCAATTCACATTGCTTACTAGTACTGCACGTCAACTGCACGCACAATCTGTCTTTAACGCATCAAAACTACAATTAGCAATCGGCTTGCAGTTCAGTTTTAACACAGCTGTATATTCAGGTATGATTAGCATTAGGGGCAAATAATTTCAACCCTGGTAGGTACTACTTATAAGTTAAATAAATGGAAGAACAATGATTTAGCATTTGTATTTGCATTTCTAGTAATTGCCTGATTTCGTTACCGTAATCATTCGCCCTAAGTCTTAGGCTGAAATTAGACGATGTTCATCGTTCATTTTTGCGAATATTTTTTGCTAAAATGAACCCTAAGGCCCTTCGCCCTAAGGGCGAATTTAGACGGATGGCTCACCGATGACCAAAAATGAAAGCAAAAATCTCGAAAAATTTACCGTAGAAAATTCACCCTTAGGGCGAATTAAGACTGTTCATTTTCGTAAAAATTAAAGAAGGCTCCGTCTAATTTGGGCCTTAAAAACGCGATACCGTATCGAATATAGCTGAAGCCAAAAGTATCGCGTGTGTTTTAGCTCTAAGGAAACCCAAAAGTCGATACGAAATGGGAGGAAAAGGCACATATTATTGCCGGGCGCCGCCGGCTACAGTTTTTATCACTTACACACGATGCTAATTACACGGCAGGCGACGGGACGCGACTATATTTGAAAATGCATTGAATTTTTAGTTACATTATATTGAATTACATCAAAGTTTTTCAGAAATGGATGACTATAATGATTTGTCTGTAAAGATGCTTTTCGAGCTAACGTTGACTGTGCCTAAATATTATGTCATATTATAATAATAAATAATTGTTATTTACTGATGATGATAAAAATGTACGAATTGAGAACTTCCTTTTTACTTTCGTGGGTTGATAATTATAATTAAGTCGACTTTAGAACTTTTGTATTGTAGGGAATTTGATGGTTATTTATTCTTTACTAGTGGTTCGCCCCGAACTGAGACCTCGCGGTAACGGTATCCCATGATTATTCATTCAATCGATACATGATAACCAAAACTGACATTATTATTATGCCCGTTTTCACCAAACATACCTAAATCATCCCCTAAGTAGGAGTCTCTTAACGTAGGTAGCTCCTAAATACAATCCTAAATCCTAACATCCGTCCCAATATCCTTTTAGGTGTCCCGTACAGGATCGTGATAAATAAGTTGACAGAAAACATCAATCACCTAACTTATAGGTAGCCCGTAAAGGTTAGGGAACGTTAGTGAAAACATTGAATTATTATGTAGGTACTAACGAGTGAAACCGGGTTACGGGCATCTGTACAAATCGTCATCTATCGACGCGAATAGAAAATATACAATATTTAACTAAAATTTAACTAAAAAATAATTTTAATTGAATAATATGGTACAAAAAAAATTACAATACAATTATTGTATTATAATAAGTAACTAAATAATAATGGTCGACGCAAAACTGTTTTTGGGATAGGTCGTTAGTAGTGTAGTAGTAACTCGTAGTTCCATGGGAATAGTTACTGACTGCGCCATCTATTAGCATTATTGTGAAGCTATGTTGATGCTATATGAATTACTGATGTACATTAAAAATTAAATAATCTCGTTTCTTTATAATATTCATATAATTTTAGTATTTGTTGTTCAAGTACAGGATATAAGTGACCTAAAAACATAAAATCAGTTTGAAAATCCATAGCGGATTTTCCTAGAGAGCGTCTTCAAGCGAGCGTATAAAATCGCCACTTTGAAAGCCCCCCATTTCGTCAATTTTAAGGGAAAAATTAAAAAAAAAATATTTTTGTACTCAGTTTAAAATTATCTTTAAAATGATACGTAACAATTTTATGTAACGCGATATTTTTTTTTTACTTCGCATTCGCTTCTATGAGAGCCCCCCTGAAATAAAGATTTTTATAACTTTTTAAGCCATTTTCGGCTGGAGGCCATCGGTTTACATATTATATCTAAATTTGAAGTAATTACGTTCAGTAATTCAAAAGTTATAAGGCTCTGACAGACGGACGGACGGACGGACGGACAAGTGCAAATCGCTCTAGTTAACTCAGAGACCTCGCTTCGCTCGGTCAATAAATCTCGCTTGTCTGATTTCCCGGGAAAAAAGATTTTTTTCCACAATTTGATCACAAAGCATCAAAAAAAAATGCTTGGATTAATATTATGCGAAATAAATCCTCTTAAAGATTGTGAAAACCGTATCAAAATCCGATATAGAGAAGAGATCTTCCGTTTGCACCTGTGTAGGGATTATCTCGGTAGACTTATAAATTCCTGTATCCTTATAGATAAACTATCTATCCGACTGCAGCATTACGAGAAGCTTTTTTCCTTTCCGTAATTTAAAATTCCAATAACGCGTTCCTAGAGGCAACGATAAAAATGTATAATCTCTCTTTATAGGCAACGGAGCAATGCCACACAAAAGAATAATCTCACCCGGTTCCTGCTACCAGTAGGTACTGCCATATAAATTGTGTTGGAAACAATAATAACTTGATCCGCTTTGGAGTCAGGACACTTGCACGTTGTTGATGCACGAACCTCTAAGATACTAGTGGTTCGCCCCGAACTGAGACCTCGCGGTATCCCATAATTCCCATAAGGTAGTTTTAACTATATTATATTGTTATTAAAACGCGCCGAATCTGATGAAGTCAATCGTCATCTGCTTTCGTGGATGGGATGCGTATTTACAATATTAAAGACAGCGCCATCTAGTAGCAGTATAGTGAAGTTTTGTTAAAAACATTGATGCCCATTAAAATTCAAATAATTTCGTTTCTTTATAATATTTATCTAATCTTAGTATTTGTTGTTCAAGTACAGAATATAACTCAAATTATGTGTAAGTTTCAAGTTTTAAAACAAAGTGGTTTTAGAGATCTAGCCTCGAATACAATCTCCACTTTGAAAGCCCCCCATTTCGTATGGGAGCCCCCCTGAAATAAAGATTTTTATAACTTTTTAAGCCATTTTCGGCTGGAGGCCATCGGTTTACATATCATATCTAAAATTGAAGTAATTACGTTCAGTAATTCAGAAGTTATAAGGCTCTGACAGACGGACGGACGGACAAGTGCAAATCGCTCTAGTAAACTCAGAGACCTTCGCTTCGCTCGGTCGATAAGCAAATGCACCTACTCTCTGATGTCCTTGTGTAAATTTCCTGCCGATTCAAAATTCCTGTGGTCGGATTTTAGCCAATGACTTCGCGAACCTGCCATGCGATACTAATGAGAAAATCGATAAAGCATTACCTACCTATTATGGTTTCATTTATCAATTTTGTTCATATAATTATATACAATACGTTTTAAGCTATCAAATGAATACGATTTTCTCAAACAATCGTATGGTTTAAGAAAGGGGCTAACTTGGAAGGGATAAGGAAGGAATAATACCGTTAAGTACCTATTAAACCCAAATCTAATTGGTTTCATTTTAAATCTGTTTGTGAAACAAATGTGATTTTATTTGATTGAGATTGAGAGAGAAACAATAAACGTATTATAATTTATTTTAAACTAGACGATGCTCGCGACTTCGTTCGCGTGGTTTAAGGTTTTTGATTCCCACGAGAACTCTTTAATTTTTCGGGATAAAATGTAGCCTATGTGCTAATCCTGGGTATGAGATATCTCCATTCTAAATTTCAGCCAAATCGGTGCATTTGTTGTGGCGTGAAAGAGTAACAAACATCCATTCATAGTACATCACAAACCTTCGCATTTATAATATTAGTAGGATGCCGCAACAGACTTCTCAGTTTGACTCAACCTGGCATCAAATCCGGGGATTCTCAGTTACAAGACCACAGAGCTTACAATGGTCAGGTTTTTCGTGAAGTGCTCAAGTGGTCCGTTTAACACCTCTAAGGTACCTACAATGAAAAGTAGTTATACCTGCTTGTCCAGTAGAAACCTGCAAGTACACATGAATAGTATACATACACAGTTCATATGTACGTGTTATGTAAACGGTTTCAGCGTCGTTTATCTCACTGCAACGCTAATTTTACTGTCCTGTCATACACGGAGCCACGTAAGGTTGTAAAGAGCTTTCGTCTTAGTCCAAGAGGCCACACGGGAATATAGTTTGAATTTAGCTACGAAAACTCCGAGAAACTTCCGATCAAAACAATAAAATAGGGTGTGTTCAAAACGCTGCTGGTTCATTAAGAGTATTGTTCCACCGGAACTTCGCGTCGTGAATCTGGAACCCCCGGGACGTCGCGTCACTTCCGGTAGTGCCATACCTCGACTTCCGGCTTCCGTAGGTGACATTTCAGATTCAAAAGACCCATTAGATTGTTCTTAATCATTTAAAGATGATCATAAGTGATGAATGGCTGGCTGATGGAGCAGAGACTCTTCCAGTTATTGGTAACTAGCTGATGCCCGCGACTTCGTCCGAGTGGATTAAGTTTTTAAAATCCCTCGGAAACTCGTTGATTTTCCGGGATAAAAAGTAGCCTATGCCACTCTCCAGGTCCTCAACTATATCCATGCAAACAATCACGTCGATCCGTGGCTCTGTTGCGGTGTGATTGAAAGACAAACCAACAAACACACCTTTGCATTTTTATATTAGTGTGCCCATCATGGAACATATAAGGAGCCTCAATAGCCCAACGGCTAAAGGTGCGGACTGAAAACTGAAAGGTCGCAGGTTCGAATCCCACCCGTTGCACTATTGTCGTACCCACTCCTAGCACAAGCTTTTCGCTTAGTTGGAGGGGATAGGAGGATATTAGTCAACTTCAATTTGACTAATATTTTCCGTCAGTCGAAGCAGAGACTATGGTAAAACTGACAAAATCTATCGTCTTTGAAAAAAATGCTTAGCTGTTGCCCTCGGCTTCATTCGCGCGAAATGTAGTTCTTAGTGACTAATCATAGATAGACAATTAAAAAAATTTAAGTATGTATTTTAACTTGTAGTTAGACCGTATGTCTTGATATCACGAAGCCAAGCATTCGCTTCGTTATGCACGAGTACACTTTTTTTAGAAATGTTTGTGACGGTTGTATTGTACTGGTATTTTAACGATAGCTACGTTGGTCGTGTGTCGATGTTTACTCGGAACATTTTTGGAATTTATTTTCCATGGAAAAATCGAAGGCTTTGCTTCGCTAAAACCCATGCGAAACGCAAACATTGTACCCCTACATATTGCTACGAAGTACGAACACACAATATAGATAACGAACATTTAGTTAAACTTTATTCGAGCTCAGGTGGAAAATAATTAATTCCCCAGGGAAAGCTCTGGGGAGTTAAATATTTTCCAGGAACAATGAACAATACCTATTATACGCGTCTCCTAAGCTTGTTAGGTACTCTCTGGGATATAGCGATTAACCCGTGAAGACGTGGTTAGTTTTCAAAGCGTAGGTAGGACTAAATGGCAAAATTAAAATACCTAAATTAATTTCTTAAAAACGTCTGGGCATTTTGAATCGTATTCTAGAGTGGGGATAATATTATTTCGCAATTGATTCCTTTCACTTGACGTTGTCAAAAATTAACTTTTTTCAATGATCGAAGCTTAAATTAGATTGATTGGACCTATTTATTTACATGTAGTACCAATTTTGCTGGAATGTAGTTATATAGCTGTTATAATTTAATTCCAGCCTACATGAAGTAGGTATGTATCATAATTCATAACTATAGTATTAAGTACTATTATCGTAAGGTATACAGTACATATTATTGTGACATAAATCTTGCCTAAATAAGGCTTGCAATAAAACATGTAAGTAAAACACATACAATATTACATTATGTAAAAATATAGCATATATATAAGCAGTGATAGCCTAGTGGTTAGGACTGTGGTCTCCTATTCGGGGGGTCGCAGGTTCGATCCCAGGTACGCACCTCTGACTTTTCGGAGTCAAGTGCGTTTAAGCAATTAAATATCACTTGCTTCAACGGTGAAGGAAAACATCGTGAGGAAACCTGCACACCTGAAAGTTCTTCATAATGTTCTTGAAGGTGTGTGAAGTCCGCCAATTCGCATTGGACCAGCTTGGTGGACTATGGCCTATAACCCTTCTCTTAGAGGAGACCTGCGCTCAGTAGTGAGCCGTTGATGGGTTGCTAATGATGATAACGAATGAAATTATAGTGAATAGTATTAAGAAACAAGTCGGTTTGATATGTAGGTAAGGCGCATACATATAGTCCAGATTTCCTTACTCGAGTATTCGAGTAAACAATAATGGCCGAATGTTAACCTAAGACAATTTATAGGGTTGGGAAGTTATCGCATGAGCGATTAAACGAATGTGAAAGCATTATACAATTGAATGATTTTCATCCCAACTGCGATGGTCATAGATGTGTACCATTACTACAAATTTGATGTAAAAAGTAACTAAACAATATCTTTTTCGTAATTATATTAAAAAGTGGAATTTACAAGAAAAAATTAACGAAGATTTATTACTAATCACATTTTTGTCCTATTCTAAAGTATCCCCCATTTGTGCGTAACATTGTGATACAAACAATTTTCCTAAAAAATCTTTTTTTTGTATTTTTATTTACCTGTTTTCTTCAGTAAATAATAATGGCGGAATGATAACGAGACCAATGAATAAGTTTGGCAATTTATTACATCAATGACTTCATCAACAGACAACAACAACTCAACATCGTCAACGTATGTAACTCAATAATTATAGTATTTATAATGTTAAAAATAACATTGATGATAACGTTAAAAATAATTTTAACATTATCATCAACATTATTGGCACATTTATTGTATTATATACACACTTGGCGTCGCCTAGATATCGTTAAAGGCATAAAGGTGATAGTAAAATATGATTTCCTTAAAAAGATTGATTCTTTTAATACTTCTTTAACGCTTTTTTAAAACTATCGGCAATTCATACATAACGTATGGTAAGAGTATCGTTTTGATATCGGTATGGGTATGTGTAACACCTTGTCTGTACCCGTATATATGCAAATAAAGAAATTGATTGATTGATATTTTGTTTTCTTCATAGTTTGGAAATAATGTAGATTAAGATTATCTATATTTTATTTTATAATAATATCTAATTTTCATTAAGTTAACCATTACAATCATTTACTGCTAGTGATTTATTTTTTATCAATATCCATTATATTTTACGTTTCTAAAGTTACTCACCTCTACTGTAACGATGATTCAATCATTGAAATGGGAAGACTAGTCGTAATTCCTAGTTCCATGGATTCAATCCATTCTTAAGGTCACTCATTCGCCTGTCCCCACCTCAACGATTCATAGACAATCTAGGGTTACGAAATATTACTTTCTCCTAATCTGTGCAAATGAGTTCTACTAATATTTCGTTTTTGAGAAAATAAATATCTTATAATGGTTAATTCGAAGCAATTTTTGGTGTAAATCGTAACGAATGTGCTTGATGAACAGATCTAGACAGTTATAAATAGTTCAAAATGTGTGATTAGTGTGTAAATAAGTGATATTCATATCAAGAGGTGTTTGTTTACTCGAATACTCAAGTAAGGAAATCTGTACTACTAAACTGTTTAGTCGAGTTGTGTACTTTTCGTGAATTCCACACAAATAAACTATAATCAAAAGCAAATCGTACGGCTTTTAGATTTTTTTGTCGAGCAACTATCGTGTTGATAGTTTGCGCACATTCTATGATCGCAGTACATTCCTATAAACTTATGAAACACAACTAAATAGTTGTTCAACTAAAAGTTGTATGTTTGCGCTAGGCCTAATGGTCCAAGATCCCAGTGCCGCCAGACCTAAGTTATTTTCTCAGCAATTATTTGTGTACGATAGAGTACTGTTCGAATGTCCGTTCAGTATATGCGTACCAGTTAGATTGTGCCGACGGCCAATTTCCAGATACCAGGTGCTAAAGGTAGGTAAAAACTAGAATAACTTATCTTAAATTCTCAGGGCTGATTTTCATATATGTTTTAAAGAATATTGTAAAAATTAATAAATTAATACTGCCAGACGCTTACCGCCGGCGGTTACTTTAGCCAGACGCTTTGAAGCTCCCAAAAAAATATATAATTTAAGTTAACTTATATTCTCAGTTCTGATTTTTATACATGATACTCAGGGAACTATTGCGATATTATCTGTAAGCTGCCAGACCTATTGGAATATCTTCCTTAGGATCCTTAGGATCTAGAGAGAGAGAACTATTGCAATATCTTCTGCAAGCTATACCCAGGCAAAAAATCATGTCGATCCGTAGCTCTGTTGCAGAGTGATTGAAGGACAAACCAACAAACACACTTTCGCATTTATAATATTATAGTATGATGATATTATCTCTCACACACTTAAACAAGTGAATCATGTTCTAGCGCTCATACATATGGGGACGCATAATGTGTGTCTGGGGGGATGTTTGACCCTTCCAAAACCAATTTAAATGAGTAGTTTTATTGAGTGTGTGCGATTGTTACAATCGACCCCATACCAGGGGCGGTTGTAACAGTGATGGGGGACAGTTGTAACAAGCAGAAACAATACGGAATTGAAGTATTTAAACCAACTTTACTATTTAAAAACGCTAAAAAGTACTTTACCTAAAATATCGCCATATCTTAGGCATATTTTTAATAGTTATTTAGATAATTTTTAGAATAAAAATAAATTTACATAATAAATAATGTTTCCCCTATGCATCGGTACGCAATCAGTCTTACCAAACGAACATAATCTCTAATTATTAAATAAAACAAAATTAAATAGTCAATAAAATCTAAGTTTAAACTGAAAACAACAATTAATTTTTTTTTCCTATACTTAATCAGACTCTCTGCAGTTATGTCATAACTGCAGAGAGTCTGATTACTGACCGACTCGTTGAATAAGTTTCCAGGCAAAGAAAGCAATAATATTCTTCGGCTTCTGAAGAATCTGGTGGTGTATTAGATTTATTTTTCTTTGTTTCCTTCACCTTTCCCTTTGCGTTGGTTTTTCTTGCCATTAGATTCAAATACGTTTTTCTTCGTTTTCTTATTTATCTACCACTCTGTATATTCTCTTCTAACAGCTTTCTTTTCAGGAGTTCCTATCTGTGTAAATTGCCGATTTTTAGTTTTTCGACCTCTGGTTCTTATTTTCCTAGGAGGAGCTTTGAGGAAGGGCCGTAATGCCTCAGGTGCGAACTCAAATGTTCTGCTTGTGGACGGAATAGTTTCTGATTGCTCATGAACAGCAGGTTCCTTTCATCATGGGCGTTCTTGTACAACAATATGTCGCTTTCACCTCTCGAAGTCTTTCTTACGCTTTTCCTATGCATCTGCAATGCAAAAATATAATAAAACTAATGTTACAACCGTACCCATCAAAATCGTTACAACCGTACCCACCACCTATTTTGGCAATAAAAAGGTCTCAGGCATGAAGCCTAATTACGTATACAAAAGCGAACTAGCTTATTATAATCTCTAAAATACAACAATTGCGTATGTTAATACTCAAATATGAAAATTATATTAGTAGTCACGCTATATCGGAAAGAAACTCATCAAAAATACTTACTTTTGGTTGACAAAACACAATGGGCTTTCATTTAAACGTAATAAGTGCGCAGAGTGCGACGCAACACTGTGAATCATGTTGGCACTTGAAATCCGCGTGCCTCTCCCCTTGTACCCCTTCCTGTGTTGTGTATAGTTTTGGAAATATTTGAGTTGTTTCAACCGTACCCCGTTACAACCGTACCCAGTCTACCCTACATTGCTCCATAAATTACGTATCGGTACGTTCTGTAAAAGGAGTCAAGATGAAGTGAAGTGAAGCATACACTTCAAACTGGTTAAAGTATGCTGGATAGATACTATAGTATGTAGAGATTTCCTTTTGCCATGAATCAGCTTCCGGTAGAAAGCGTCAGTGGGTGTAAGATGAGCTTAGGAGAGGAATTTTTGAAGTATTGCAAATATTCTGACCTTTTGTCTTGCCTGAAGCCTTACTATGTCGAGAAAAGCTTTTTAAATAGATATTATTATGTCGAAAAAAGGTACGAGTATATTTATCAGATAAAGTAAAACATATTTTTTTTATATGAACATAAAAATTTTTCTTTGAAAAAAACAAGCTAGCCACTCGCATATTTTAAAAAAGTTAGTACGTATAAAAATATACACGTACATCACATAATATTATTATGTTCGATTCGATGTAAAATTATTCCGAATGATATTTTTTCAGCTATAATGTAGACAATCTAGTGATAAGTCGATTTTTACTGTACGAGTACCTACCTGTGGAGTGGACTAATCCCGTCTTATTCTATTGATAGAAGTCTCATAATCAGTAGTGAAACGGTAAGAACAGCAACTGAAACTTCAACAAGTTCCTTCATATCCTTCGTATGAAACCGCGAAGTTATGTGGTGTTATAGGCTAAGTATTGTACAAAGCACGGACCTTGAGCGTGCATTCTCATACCGTGTAAGAGAGGTGTCCTGTAAGTGAGCTATGACCGTCAGTTTTTTTAAATATTACAAAATACTCAATTACAGCAACCAACAATAATATTTTAATTATATTATTCAAACTATTTATCTTAGTAGATAGAAGACCTTCCATCTGGCTTAAGATGGCCGTAAAGGATCTTTGAGATGAAAATGCAAATGAAATTGCCTGAGAGCCGTATAAATCCACTAAAGCAAGTTTTTTAAAATTTCCTCCCCTGGAGCTTTAGACAGCGTTATTTTTCTTTCAATTTTCACTTATGTACCAAGGGTAAACTAGGTGTATTTTGCCAAATCAAGAAAGCGTTAAAGTTCTACTTACTTCAAGTCTTTACATCGAAGAAAACAATAACAATATTTAACACGAACGATATTCCTTGATTTTCATCAAACCATCCCTGTCCCACTACAGGGAATGGGTCTAAATGTTAAACCTTAGATTAAATACTCATGGATAGGAAGTTCTAAAGTTCCGCTCCAAACGTAGGCTCAAACAAGCAATGAATGTGTGAGTGCCATGTAATTATTTTCTGTACTGGTACTGTTAATTACGTTAAGTTACACAGGCATACCCGCGGGATAACTGTAGCATGCCTGCTAACCATCAAGCGGCCGTATCGCAGCATGGTCGAGTTACGCCGACGCAGCAGATTCCGACGGCTACCTTTCAATGGTGATGCGATGCCTTTTTTCCACGCTTTAAATTAGACAATTAATTAGAGAGAATTAAAGACTAAAAGGCATTAAAGGCTAGGAAGCTCGTGCCAAAAATCGGCCCAGAATTTGTAAGTTTTAGTTTATTAAATTTACATTAGCGTTTAATCTTTTTATTCTGCACCCTGCTGCTACCCTATTAGTTAAGTAGTTTTTCATGGTTATTGTGATGAATTATGACACCCTTTCACAGTACAGTACCCTTTTCAGCTTACTAAAAATAGCTTATCACCGCGTCGACTATTGCGTTTCTAGGAGTATTTATTCTAAGTGTTAAAAATTCTATATTTAACACTAGCAATATTCCTATATCTTTACCCCTTCTTTCAACATCATGATCATCATCAAAGCATTGCTGTTCCATTACAGGGCACGGGTCTAAATGTTAAATATTTCATTTACAATATAATTATCCTTTAATGTTCTCGTTGCAACATAGCGAAAAGGGGGAACGTGTGAAGACTGAAAACGTGTTACCGCACCCTCTAATAGCCTGCCTGCTCTAGCAGTTGGCTCATGAATGTTAATAGCAAAGTGTTTGAGGTTGCAACCATACTGAAGCTCGAGTACCCACTTGCAGCTTACAGAGACCTTTATTATAGCTTATCTAAATATATACTAGTGGTTCGCCCCGAACTGAGACCTCGCGGTAACGGTATCCCATGATTATTCATTCAATCGATACATGATAACCAAAACTGACATTATTATTATGCCCGTTTTCACCAAACATACCTAAATCATCCCCTAAGTAGGAGTCTCTTAACGTAGGTAGCTCCTAAATACAATCCTAAGTCCTAACATCCGTCCCAATATCCTTTTAGGTGTCCCGTACAGGATCGTGATAAATAAGTTGACAGAAAACATCAATCACCTAACTTATAGGTAGCCCGTAAAGGTTAGGGAACGTTAGTGAAAACATTGAATTATTTATCAAACATTGAATTTAACTCGTAGTTCCATGGGAATAGTTACTGACTGCGCCATCTATTAGCATTATTGTGAAGCTATGTTGATGCTATATGAATTACTGACGCCCATTAAAAATTAAATAATCTCGTTTCTTTATAATATTCATATAATTTTAGTATTTGTTGTTCAAGTACAGGATATAAGTGACCTAAAAACATAAAATCAGTTTGAAAATCCATAGCGGATTTTTCTAGAGAGCGTCTTCAAGCGAGCGTATAAAATCGCCACTTTGAAAGCCCCCCATTTCGTCAATTTTAAGGGAAAAATTAAAAAAAAAATATTTTTGTACTCAGTTCAAAATTATCTTTAAAATGATACGTAACAATTTTATGTAACGCGATATTTTTTTTTTTACTTCGCATTCGCTTCTATGAGAGCCCCCCTGAAATAAAGATTTTTATAACTTTTTAAGCCATTTTCGGCTGGAGGCCATCGGTTTACATATTATATCTAAATTTGAAGTAATTACGTTCAGTAATTCAAAAGTTATAAGGCTCTGACAGACGGACGGACGGACGGACGGACGGACGGACAAGTGCAAATCGCCCTAGTTAACTCAAAGACCTTCGCTTCGCTCGGTCGAAAAGGTAAAGGTGACTGACTGACTGATCTACGAACGCACAGCTCAAATCACTGGACGAATCGGGTTGTTTGGCATACAGATAGCTTTATGACGTAGGAAGCCGCTAAGAAAGGATTTTTGTAATTCAACACCTAAAGAGGTAAAATAGGGGTTTGAAAAATTAAACTTAACGCGAGCGAAGCCGCGGGCAAAAGATAGTCTATATTTATAATAATTTTCTAATTGGTAAGTTCGTAAGACTAGTGACTTATTCTTCTAATTAGTTTTCCAATTAAACATTTAAACATTTTGTATATGTAAGCATTTTTAAAATTATAGGTATAGGTAAAAGTGCAAACAAAATAATATTATTTGTTTATTGTAAAATGATTATTTATCTACTATGTTGCTTATTTTATTTGCATTTGAAATCGTTAATTTGAAAAGCATTTTATATTTCGGAAAGTCATAGTTCCCAGGGGAGTTTTTAAACAAGATAAGTTCACACTGCCGAAAGGCCATAATATTATTTTTCTTTAATGTACTCGTGTTTATTAATATTTGAAATTATTTTATTTGCGATTAATTTAAGTTCTTACTTTACTAGAGAAACTCTTGACAGCAATAATATTATTATCACTACATATTATTATAAAACAAAGTCCCCCGCCGCGTCTGTCTGTCTGTTCGCTATAAACTCAAAAACTACCCCGCGGATTTTCATGCGGTTTTCACTAATAGATAGGGTGATTCACGAGGAAGGTTTAAGTGTATAATTTGTTAAGGTTTTGTGTAAATTGGTTGAAATATGACGATAATTGTTGACAATGTCGGAAAAGTTCAAGCCGCATGGGGGCTTTCATCGAAAACGATGCCTAATCCCTTTGATATAATATAACAAAACAATGTATGGTGCTGGTAGGTATGGTGGGATAAGTCTTTTAAGAAAAGTATTGGATAGAAGCAGGCGTTACTTTGCGGAAGTCCATGATTAGCAAGAAAAGTTTAGAATTATTTTGCTATAATCCGCAACAGAAAAAATCTGTATAATTTTACACTACTCTCGACGCACGTTTCGCCCCGACACCGGAGCATCCTCAGGAGATGTCGACTCTACAACGATGCATTGTCTAGTGTGTTTAAAGAAAAGTCCGCGATGGCATATATCTATCTTATAAGGATAAATTACTATACCAATTTTAACTTCTAAAAAAATGGTCACGTACTATGCGGTAATGGTACATGGCAATCCCATGCTGTGTAATGTGTATATTTCGTCTATTATAGCGTCTTTAGTTGGTATGTCATGAGTAAGTGCATTCAATGAAAACCTTTTCAACGTTTCTATTAATTTGTTGTTGTGTATACAGCTTTAGAATGTTAATTGCATGTCGCTATCAACTTACAAAGACGTCTTTGTGTATGAAGTGGCAGTAAATGGAATAGATCTATGTCTATTCGGGATTAGGCATTGTAAATAGGGTCCTGGGAAAGGATTATAGGTTATATATTTTAAGGTATTATATTTTAAGATTTTTTGTGATTAATTCTGGGTAACTATGGACCACTTATGAGTTTTTTAGGTGATCTTTTGATGTTTTAAATATCAATTAGGTAAATTATATTGTATTACTCTCTTTGATTTTCCGGGACAAAAAGTAGCCTATGTCAATCTCCAGTTCCTCAATTATACCCATGCAAAATCATGTCGATCCGTAGCGGCGTGATTGAAGGACAAAGCAACAAACACACTTCCGCATTTATAATATTAGAACTATGTGTGAATCATGAGATAGTGACAGAAGTAGCCATGGACTATAGTTAAACTGAATTATTTGAAATTGAGACCAATGTCGATCATCTTTTCTCACCTTAACAAACCATTTTATCGTGCCATTTGACCATTGACCATATTCCCAAGCAACAGCTGCAAGGCGGAAAAATATTCTATAAGGTCGGATATATAACATGTATGTACTATAAATTATTATACTATAGGTATATTAATACTTTCTTCGAATTTAGATTCAAAACAAGGGAAAGCCTTCGTTCGGGGTGTGGTCCAAAGTAACGCGGGTCCAATTTTACCCAAAAACTTCTGTAGTGTCTTAAAAAATTATGATTTCCTTCTTGTTTCACTAGACTACAATTACCATTTAGCTAGGTCAAATATAGCCTAGCCGGAGGATCAATCAGAAAAGTAAACATTTTCGACGTTGAACCTCGCTTTACAAAAACATTACGCTGGCCAGGAATGCAATCTTACCGGCTATTGAGCCCACAAATTACACCCAAGTTAAGCAGTCTAAACAATTCTAACAACAAATAAAGTTCTAACAGACGAAACAATTTGATTGGTTGAAACTTGTGACTTTGTTGGCCAATCTGCTAGTCAGTCATAAAGTGGTGTCGACTGGTCTGGTGTAATACTATAGTGGAATGATTTCGTGATGATCTGTAATTAAGCTCTGATATTTGCTTGGTCAGGCAAAATTCTCATCGAAAGATGTGAACTTCTTGTATTTTCCTTCAACCGCTTAATCCTTATGTCAATTAATTCCTAGAGCTATCACAATTTACTCAGCTTGGCTGAACTATTGGTTTGCTCTTCAAAATTTTAAGAGGCTTTTGTGGCGTTCATAATATTATGAACGCCATAATATGATATTTAAGTTTATTTTTAGTTTTATTTCTTTTTAATGTGGTGTGCAATAAAGTGTTTTTCATTTCATGCATTCAATATTATGTTACATTCAGACTAAGTCGGGTCCGATAAAGATTTCCATATTTTCCAAAACTCAAGTTGCTTCGTCTGCCAGCACTTTAAACAATTCTAACAACAAATGATACACGTTAATGACATCACGGTGATATCTAGTAACGACGTACCAAGGAATGATTTGTTTGATCGTGACTAGACGATTTAGTTTCAATACGAAAGTTATTGCCCGCATACTTATTTGAATACGTGGGCGCTTGCACAACGGTTGCTATTATCTGATCACCTATATTATATAGACTATCTATGGGTGAGAATAGGGTGCAATAAACTCTACTGACTCACAGATATGTATTTTAATTTCAATCTATCAATTAACAGCCTGTATAATTTATCCAACCTTCGTCTTCATCATCATCCTGGGAAGTGTCTCCATAAGTAATCGGCGATGTCCGCTCGTTTTACGAGCTACGGCTCCCTGTCGGATAACTCCAGCCAGCCGAGCTCACTACAAAATCCGAGCAGGCCACCCAGGTCGGCGAGGACTTCAGGAAGTGTTGCTGGAGAGCCAATGTATCTTTGGGCTCATTCCCACTAGTTCAACTGATAGCTCAACCGTTGAACTAGTGGGAATTGTAGTTCATTTTCCTTGTAGTTCAACTGCGTCTAAATCCTCTTAACAGTTGAACTACTGGAAAAAATGTAGTGTTATCGTAACAACGCAAAAGTTGGCACAAACTTTGCTATTATATTCTAATGAACTAATGTTTACGTAAGACTAGGGTGCAATAAACTCTATTGAGCTATTGACTCATAGGTTATCGTTTCATGATCATTTCCTTAGAAGAAATGAAAGTATTTAGATATTTTTTTTTTATTTCTCTACGAAACATTTACGAAAATAAGAAAGGCACCACGAAGCCACAGCGCTGGTTATTATGGGGGACCTTGAGTGTCCACGTGTCTAGACGTGATTCAGTAACCTAATAATATTCTTTAATAATTGAATATAAAAAATATTTTAAAAAATTGGCAAAGTACGAGTTGGGCCTCGCTCTTTTAGGGTTCCGTACATATGACCAAATCACTTTTTTAAAACTAGATACATAGAACTAGATAACTAGATTCTTAGATAGTACTAAATTAGCATATTATTATGGGGAGAAAATGCTCGTTTGTTTTGATCACAACTTTGAAGGCCCCCCATTTCTTCATTTTTGAAGCTAAAAAATATATTTGAACTCCACTTAATGAGCCCTAGACAAAGATGTCAGGGTAAAAAAATAAAATTTTATTTCGACTCCTTTTTCATGTATGGGAGCCCCCTTTATTTTTTAATTTTATTTTATTTTTATTATTTGTTGCTATAACGGCAATAGAAATAAACACTCTGTGAAAATTTCAACTGTCAACCTGTTAAGTTTTACGAGATACAGCCCGCTGACAGACGGACGGACGGACAGCGGAGGCTTAGTAATAGGGTCCCGTTGGCACCCTTTGGGTACGGAACCCTCAAAATTACAATAATAAAAGTGTCGAGTGTGGACCCGCTAATGCTGGAATATACTTACCTATTTGCAAGTGATTTGTAAAGTAAGATTTGAAAAACAATAAAAATGAATGAGTTTGATTACCTATATACGTACTGGTAGGTATATTTACTTCCATAAACACAGGACGCTGCACTGTGCTACTAAAAATGCACTTATTTATACCTACTACGGTAAATGAGTACAATTACCTCTGTTGACTCATACCGATGAATAATGTAGGTGTTATATATTTTATATCAGCTTGATTCAAACGTAATTCAGTGCTGTTAGATTTGCAAAATTCTAATTAGAATAATAACTCAAACTTCAGTGGTGGCCCTGCACTCGGAATCGCACTGTTGGCAGACCTCCCACTAGGAGTACTGACGACATCAGAAAAGTCTCAGGTAGCCGCTGAATTCAGGCGGCGTAAGTCCGAGGCCTGTGGAACTTCTTGCGAGAAACGTTTCTAGAATTAACAGTGGACTTCTATCTGTTGATTAGAAGAAGAAGATAAACTTGGTGAATCAACGTGTCCTCGAAAATTGCAAAACCAGTGGGATTCGTCTGAGAATCATGGCCTGAGTTAAGCATGGCCTAAACATGGAATCGGTACCCATCGATGCCGAAAGTATTTGATTGGCTAGTTTGGGCAACTGGTAGTGACATCTAGTAGTGTTAGGTACATTGCAGTAACTATATACTTTCTCCGCTCCATTGGGTTCTTTCGTACTTAATAGCTTTTTAAGGCAATTTTACTGTCTTAAATAAACTGAAGATACAATGCGCCTTAAAAGGAATTGCAGGAAATCTGCAATTGTATTGAGTATAGGTACTTACTTACACCTACTTTATTACTCAAAGCACCTACTTGATTGAAACAAGAACATCGAAACAATGAAAGTATTAAGTATAACAATTGTTTCCTATTAAAGGCATGCATTCCATTTAACTAAGATAACATTTTCTTTTGCTGATACTAATATTAATATAACATGCAGGACTGACGGCTAAATACATGATCTCTGAGGCATGGGGATTTTAAAAGGCCACCATCCGCACCTACTTACTCCATCTTAGTACTGAGAATTTTTTGACAAAAAACCTACCCAGCTGGATCTTATCTTCCGAAGTCATAATAAGCTAACAACTAGGCAAACGAAGCAGACAAATCTCAAAAAGTTGTAAAACACATTTAACGTAGCCTTACAATATATACTCCGAGAAACGCAATAGTCGATGCGGTGATGACCCATTTTTAGGAAGCCGAAAGCATATATATTTCTACGCAGTATCATCGCGTTAGTGCGACGACCTCGCAGAAAATTATTAAAAAATAACTTACTGTGCTGTGAAAGGGTGTCATAATTCATCACAGTAATCATCAAAAACGTAATTAACAGTACCTATACAGAAAATAATTACATGACACTCATTAATTGCTTGTTTTCAGCCTACGTTTGGAGCGGAACTTTGTTAGAAACTTACGATATATGAGTAATTAATCTAAGAGCATACCATTGTTTTTGTATCGCGCGGCAAAAGCACAGTTGTGCAACACACGAACTACCAGCAACGTTTCACTTTTTACATATCAAGGGCCGGTACCGGCATGCTCGCAGCCAGCGTGAGAGAAAGGCTTCCGGCGTTTCTTGTGAACCGGTCTTGATATTCTACTCCCCGCGCCTCCGCGAAATGATACAAGCGCGGGCGAAACGTGGAATATTTAAGAGGGCATTTGGTCGGAGAGACTTTTGAAAATTAGGTATTTGAAGAATCTATTGCTGTCGCTCCGCGACCGCTCGGCCGCGTCGGCGGCGTCCAACCGCCCTATTCATGTGTGTGTAAGTTGACAGGGTGTGCGTGCTGTGACGCGCGCCCCCGCTTCGCGCGTGTGACGTAATCGAGTCGCATGAGCGGTGAGCCGTTGCTGATTTTATATTTGATATTATCACATATTTAGGTATCTTAGTTCTTAGACGGTACTAAATTATGAGGAAAAAATGTTTATTTGTTTTGGTCACAACTTACAAACCGCACTATAAATCGGTGCTTTCTGTAATGTTGTTAAAATACACTATAATATACTTAGTCCATAATATATAGAAATTTCACTCCTTCGACTCCTTTTTAACCGACTTAAAAAAAATCAAAAAGAGGAGGTTCTCAATTCTACGCGTATTTTTTTTTATTTTCATTTTTTTTTGTCGATATTCATCCATATCTCCAGACTCCATCAAATCTTAACTGATTTCAATATTTTTTTTTTTACTTGAATGGGCGTATCTGCAGGTCTCATTTAAATTTGGTGAAGATTTGATGAATATCTTCGTAGATGGAGGACGGAACTCCTCAATAAATGAGAGGAAATCGCTCGCGATCAGAGTATGTGTAGACTTATAATCATGCCTAGTACATAATTAACATACATACATAAGCTAAATTTCTATTCATCATCTTATTTTTACAATCTTATATTTATCTTGCAATGCAATGTATGTTTAGTTTAGGTCAAGTCTTGCAAGATGTATTAGAACCATTCCCGGTTTCCGATTGATTTTACGATTTCTGTACGTCGTAAACTGAGGTAACTACAGGATTCCTGTATTATATGTCGAGCGGTGCAACTTGTAATTGTACCTTTCCATGTACAGTTACTTCAGTTTACAGCGTTTTCTAAGATGTTTAACTTCTACAAACGGTGACTTGGTCCAACTATTTATTCCGCTCAAGTTTATAATCTACGTCAGCATCGTGTTATTATGAACAAGAATTTCAATATAAGTTTTAATAAGCTTAATAAATATAAATCAATTTATTTAAACACAAAACAGATTATGACAATTAAAACAAAAATAATGCATTGAAGATTT
The DNA here is from genome assembly GCA_029955525.1 of Oeneis ivallda. Classification (NCBI taxonomy): domain Eukaryota; kingdom Metazoa; phylum Arthropoda; class Insecta; order Lepidoptera; family Nymphalidae; genus Oeneis; species Oeneis ivallda. Next base: position 14,870,464 of record JARPMR010000018.1, on the reverse strand, counting down.
AGAACTAGCCCCTGTTTCAATTAAAAAATGTGTGTACATATTATATATTTTTTGATCTTGTATGCCATGAAGTTGCATAATATAATAATAAGATAATGAAAAGTAATTTTTATTATCTTGCTTAGCTTTCTTGTTTTTCATTTTCAGAAGAAAATGAGGAAAGAGAAAGCTTTTTTAAGAAAATAATATTGCGAGAAAATTAAAAGAGGAGGAAGAGGGAAATAAAGTGGTCATGTATTGAAAGTTTAATCTAAGTACAAAAATGTTTAAATATTATAGCAAGCTTTGTTTACAAAATTGAGACTAAGAATATGGTACGGGTGTGGTTTTAGATAAAGGTATCAAAGATTATCGTTTCCTGGTCGGACAATAGGTATAATAGAAGAAAATTTAGAAGGCCAGAATCAAAACAAATTATTCTTCTTCTTCTTCTTTATCAACCGATAGACGTCCACTGCTGGACAAAGGTCTCTTGCATGGACTTCCACAGGCCTCGATCTTTCATGCGCCGCCTGAATCCAGCAGCTCCTTGCGACTCGCTTGATGTCGTCGGTCCACCTGGTGGGGGGGGGGTCTGCCAACACTGCGCTTCCCGGTGCGGGGTCGCCACTCCAGCACCTTGGGACCCCAACCCCAACAACATTAGTATTTTAGCCTGTTACAAATTTTCTGGCTGTCTGTCACACCCAGAACGAAGGAAACTTGCTGTTTCCTTGCATGCCTAGATAGAAAATCAAACTAAAGATAAGCTAATTTGTTCACCCTACCTGTGGTAGGTGTACTGCCATTCAATGGGCTAAAACAGATGGAAGGCTCTATGAAGTCACTGACATTTCAGTGACAATGATTCTGGACTATAATGCACATCTAAAACCTACTTCCATGTCTAAAACACTGCAATAATTGACAGATGCGGGTGACGGAAGCTAAACATCATGGATTAAAATCTGTAAAATTATAATAGAAGAAAACGGGCAATGAAATGATGAAAATTTGTTTTAATTACAATTTTGAAAACCATTCTAATAACCGGATTGACTGCCAAAATAAACCAAAGAACACATTATATTTGCGCGAATATAAGATCTAACTAATAAAAATAGAAATAATGAAACCACTTTTCACGGAATATGTTGCGTTTTTTTTCGATAATTTATTATCTGACGTATTGGAAGCCTTACAGCCACCATAACTACGGGTAATATTAAAGATTGTTTGGTTATTCAACATGACATCTGGGAGTTAATTACCTTAGTCCTATGCATGATGATGGAAGCTGTAAATAGAAGTAGTAAATACTCGAATAAAACACCATAGAACCCATAAAAAGTGGTTACCAAAACCCAACCCCAAACCCAAACCCCAAGTTAACTTTTCTTTATTTTTACGTTTACGATACTGCTATGCTCATAAAAGTTTGAAAAAGAGTATGTTTGACTCTACTTGAGAAAGATTAAAGGATAGTTGTAGAAAACGGGCCTCACATGTTTTTTAGGGTTCCGTACCCAAAGGGTACCAACGTGACCCTTTTGACCCTGTCCGTCCGTCCGTCCGTCCGTCTGTCAGCGGGCTGTATCTCGTAAACCGTAATAGATAGACAGATGAAATTTTCACATGTTATGTATTTCTATTGCCGCTATAACAACAAATAATAAAAATTAAATTAAATTAAAAAAATTAAATTAAAATATTTACGTGGGTACATGGAAATATTTTTATTTAATTTTTTTTAACGGAACCCTAAAAGAGCGAGGCCCAACTCGCACTTAGCCGATTTTTATTAAAAATTCTGGTTTAATCTAGACCTACACTAGCGGCACGCTATGATGGCCGGTTTGACGTTTGTCCGCTCATGAAGTTCCGTATTAATTGATAACGACTTTGAAGGAAATAATTGTATTACTTTATTGACGATAGTGATGTGCAGAGATTCATAAATTTTATCGAATGTAGTTTTAGGTTTAGGACTCAAAATTTATTTATTAAATTGATTTCTAAAATGTATACAAGTGTAGAAAAATCAGTTTGCACCATTTAAGGGGTGAATGTACTTGTGAATATGAACAATTTTCACTATGTGGACAAACCTCTGAAATCGCAAAAAAATATCAGCTGTTTCATACAAAAGGTAAAATTTTTATTTTTATATGATATATACCACAACTCGGCATTTGGTTTTCTAAATTGAAAATTTTTAAAAATGGAATCTAATACGATCGTCACATAGGATCGCTGGCTAGCACAACTACTACCTCCGGCAAACTCGCGTCAATGCTCAATGCAAAACAAAGCAGTTTCGAATTGACGTTGCTTCGAAAAGTATAAACTGTCAGTGCAATGCGATTGTGATATAGTTTTGACCTGGCTTTGGATTTCAAATATTGATACTGCATTACTGTTGACCCTTGCTCGTTAATTTGGACTCTGTTCAAGCCCTTTGTTGTGGATTTCGTCGATATGACCGAACGTACGCAGAGAACTGTTCTAAATAGTCAGACACGTGAGTTCGTAATACGCCTTCGTAACTATTTCGATCGTGAAGCTCAAAATGGAGGGCCAATTTTACCTATAACGTCAGTGGTTGAACGCGTAGCTGATGCGCTTAATATTGGACAACGAACTGTTAGACGGATAACTAAAAAAAAATATGGCGAGACTGGCACAGAAGAAAATAAACTTCACACACCAAAAAAGAGAAAACGAGCAAAACCAGTCGTAGGCATCGATAGCTTTGATGCCGATGCTATCCGAAGACATGTTTACGGCTACTATTTACAGAAGGAGTATCCAACAAGAAAAAAGTTGGTGCATTCACTGAAGGAAGCTGGATTATTCTTCGGTGGGGAAAGTTCTTTAACGAAGATTTTGAAGACCATTGGATTTCGATACAAAAAATGTAACAAACGCAAAATATTGATGGAAAGATTTGATATAGCGATGGCAAGGTATACTTTTTTACGGCAAGTGAAAGAAATCAAAAATTGGCAAAATGTTGTGTTCTTGGATGAAACATGGCTTAATGCTAACCATACTGTAGGCCGTTCTTGGAACGATGACACAGCAGCATCTACTTCCAAAGTTCCTGTAGGAAAAGGATCGCGACTTATAATTTGTCACGCCGGAACCATCAACGGGTTTGTCGAAGGTTCTCTCATGGCTTTTGCGTCAAAAACCACTGGAGACTATCATGAAGACATGAATGGAGAAAAGTTTACTGAATGGTTTACCTCAATGTTGTGTAGCCTCCCTGAACCATCTATTATAATTATGGACAACGCCCCATACCACTCGATGCAAATTGACAAGCCACCTGCCCAATCCCAAAAGAAAGCTGATATCGTCGCATGGCTTCGTAAAAATGGCGTAGATGCAAACATGAATATGTTAAAAGCGGAATTAGTACGTCTTTTAAAAGAAAACAAACCAACCAAGATCCGATACGTCATTGACGAAATAGCATTAGAACATGGGCACAGAGTTATACGGTTACCGCCTTACCATTGTGAGTATAATGCGATTGAGTTGGTGTGGGCTCAAATTAAGGGATATGCTGCAAGACACAATACAGAACCCCCATTTACCACAAAAAAAATGCTAAAATTATTAGAAGAAGCTTGTGAACATGTGACTAAAGGAGACTGGGAAAAGGTTGTGAATAGAACTGTTAAATTAATAAGGGAAGATTATGAAAGAGATGTGAAAATAGATAATATTATAGAAAACGAACATATAATTATTAATGTAGGTGATGATAGCAGTGACGACAGTGAAAATAGTAGTATGGACGAATCTGATTAATTATGGCCTTTTGTGGCACCTTTTTTGGTATCTTTTGTATACATATGTTTCTTGTGTGCATATAAAGTATGTATATTCATTTTCATTCAAATATTCAGTTCGTTCAAATAAATTAAATAAACATATACATTTTTGTTTTATTAAACCTATTTAATCAGGTACAAAAACAAAACTTAATTGTTTTTTGTTCGAGAATAAATTGACATTCCACATCACTATTGTAATGTGTCAAAGCGGCCATCATAGCGTGCCGCTAGTTTAGTTTTAATCTAGTAATATGTACATGGATATTTTAGAATTAAATAATTAATGGGCATTTTGATTAAGACAAGATAAGATTTCAAAATTCAAAATTATTTATTTCACGTAGGCCAACCTGTGGATCTTATGACAAGTCATGAACTCATGACTCTACCACCGGTTCGGAAAGCGGATACTGCTGAGAAGAGCCAGCAAGAAACTCAGCAGTTGAACATTGCTAAACATTGTTTTCATAGTTTTTTGTATGAAAGAGATACTCCAGATTTTTATAAAAGTAATTAGTACTATGATGAAAAGTAAATAGAACTACGAAGAAAAGGTTTTGGATTTTTAAAAGGAAATTTTGGAATATTTAAAGGAAATTTTCTTTTGTTTTGAAATAAAAAATATTGCCTTTATAAGTCATATAAAGATTTAAAAAAATGTTGATTTGTATTTGCAATATATAAAACCAATATGAAACAGAAATAATATTATTTTATGCTATAATGGCTAAGCTTAGTTGCTTATTATATGCACATACGCTAATATACTACGCATATTTGTGGTATTAATAATTCGTAATAAGCTGGATCAACTACTTTATTATCAATTAAATCCTAGTTTTTTAATCCGAAAATCCATAAAATTACATCAAATCTATTATTTCAATGTTTGGTTAAGTAAATTACTTTTTGGAACGTAGTTCCTTATCGCGCGGTGCGGAACTCGGAAGGGGGCTAGACGGATCGACACTTTTTTGAAACCGACACTTTTTTGTAGGCATTGTGTTCGGTATTTTCGCGGTACAATATTGGGTCTCCGTAGCCTAGTGGCTTCTGCAGTCGCCTAACAGTTAAAAGTCGATGGTTCGAATCCCAGCTCGACAAAATTCCACATGTTGAAATTATTTAAAATAATTTCTACATGTGGAATTTTTCCCAAATTTTTTATAACTTATAAGTTTAAGGATTCAAACCATCGACTTTTGGCTGTTAGGCGACTGCAGAAGCCACAAGGCTACGGAGACCCATTATTGTACCGCAAAAATACCGAACACAACAATGCCAAATTCATTAATCGAAAGGAACTACGTTCCATCCGGGTGTCCCTTGACACCTCTCAAGATTTTTTTTATTTAAAATTATCGCTGTTAGCTACACACATTGTATACTAGTGTAAGTGGTAGTTAGCTCAAAAAAGGTTGTTTCGTTTGACGTCTATTGAATCAAATACAATTTAACAGAAAATTTAAATATTAGATTTATTATTTAAATACCTAATGAACCAAATAATTATCAAGAAACAAACATGAAAAAGTCATAATGCTAGCACAAATAATAAAAAAGTTCTAAACATTGTATCTTTGACACGCTCTCCAGTAAAAGTAGAATTTTGCAGATGACTTACAATACGTAGTGAGCCATCGATTTGTTGTTATAGCCTCCATAGACACACTCTTGTCTGTGAAAATTTCAACTGTCTACCTATTACAGTTTACGAGATACAACGGACCGACATGACAGCGGTGGCTTATTAATAGTCCCATTGGCACCCTTTAGGTACGGAACCCTAAAAAACAAGCTTTTAGTAGCCACATCATCAGACCCTGGATATCATCTAGGACCAGAGTACTTGTCAAGATGAATCAAACGAGCACAAACGCAATAGGGTTACGTCGTTTTAGTACAGGGTGTTAAGAGAATTTTAGCTATCTATGCCTATCTAACTTACTGTTTTGTATTTTTTTTTTGTAATAAACATAATTAACTATAAAGACATGACATTAAATTTATTTTGTATGGATTACCTACTAGGTATAAAAAGTATTTGTATTCCCCACTAAAGAGCATTATTATGCAAAAAATGTAACGGGTTATCGATAATAATTTACAACACTATTTTATCGATGTTAATTTCAACTACTAGTGCATCACTTTTCCATGTATATTATAAGCAGACGTCCCGCGTCCCCGCCCTCAAATTCGTGCGATAAGGACAACTGCAGATCGGACTGAATAGCCTAAGAAAAAAGCCATAATTCGAGGTTTGGCTCTCTACTATTTTCTCCTCCAATATTGGACCGATTTAAAAGATATTTCATAAACTGAATAAGAAGGATATATACTGTGTCCCTATGTTTTTCTTTTTTCATTAATACTTCTCAAATTTGTACACTAGGCGTCTGTTGACAGCGGTCTAAACAAGAAATTTTGAGCATTTTGTAAGAGCTCTAGTGCTTATAAAGATAATGTATCTTCAAAAAGGAAAACATAGGGACATAGAAGAGGTCGATATTTATTTTATTGTAAAAAATCATTGCTCTAAGGTCATAAACCAGAGAGAAAACAGGCGAGAGCGTTTGTAATATTTTGTATGGAGAAAAAATCACTAGCATTCGCTCTTAATGGCCTTTTATTTTAACGAACGCAAAAAGTTGATTTAAGCTGTTGTGATTTTGTGAACAGTCGTAAGAGCTGCTGTGAAGAAGGCCAAATCATAACCACGACCATTCTGCCAAGAGTGAACGAATGAGAAGAAGAAGAAGAACAGTGTGTGCGCTTCGAAATCCATGTAAATACAATTACAATGTCCTCGTCTATTGTGTATATCTACCAAGTATTACCAAATGTCGGTATTCTAACATTGGTTAACCGTCGAATTATACGACTATTTAAACACCAATTTAATGCTTTATTAATCGTTTATACCTTTCGAAATAACGTTTCGCTTAAGCACTAAGCCCTATAAAGTGCTCCAAAGTGCAATCGAGTTTCTAGATTAAAACAGCTGGAACTACTAGGTAAAGGCTAGGCCACACACAAGACGCTACTGCTACTCGTTTTTCCGACGAACTATAACTTCGATACCTTCGAAGTTCGAATCGAGAAACATTTTTAGCCAAGCGTGCTCCATCTTACGCTGGTGTGATATTACTATCAGGAGTCACAGTCAATCACCAGTCTATATATATTTTACTTCATTCATTCATTCATCTCAAGCCGGCCCATCACTGAGCAAAGGTCTCCTCCCGAATGAGAAGAGTATACATTCCACCAAGCCAGGTGCGAATTGGCAGACTTCACACACCTTTGAGAACAGTATGGAGAGCTCTGAGCTATGTAGGTTTCGAAGGTCAGAGGTTTGTACCGGAGATAGGAATAGGAGACCACAGTCGTAACCACTAGGCTATCACTGCTTCTAAGTTTTACTGTTCATCGAATGACTCATTTTAAACTCCTTTTGCTCTTTGACTCTTTGTTGGCGAAAGTGCTTGTATTCAGTTTTCCACTGCTAGTTAAACGAAGTCCGCTCCGCTGGCAACCCCGTTTTCAGCAAAAAGTATTTACACAGTTTATTATCAATACAAATAGTGATGAATCTTAATCTGGATAAATGTTTTTATTCCGTAAACGATTATTTGAATTTGTAAAAATGATTTGAGTTGGACATGCCTTATTATGATAAGAATGCTTTAATGTTAAATTGCAAGGTAATTCGATTAATCTTATTGAAATTATTATTTATATCATAATTTAATTCATTGACATGCTATTAAATGTACGGCACGCTATGATGGCCGGTTTGACACATTACAATAGTGATGTGGAATGTCAATTTATTCTCGAACAAAAAACAATTAAGTTTTGTTTTTGTACCTGATTAAATAGGTTTAATAAAACAAAAATGTATATGTTTATTTAATTTATTTGAACGAACTGAATATTTGAATGAAAATGAATATACATACTTTATATGCACACAAGAAACATATGAATACAAAAGATACCAAAAAAGGTGCCACAAAAGGCCATAATTAATCAGATTCGTCCATACTACTATTTTCACTGTCGTCACTGCTATCATCACCTACATTAATAATTATATGTTCGTTTTCTATAATATTATCTATTTTCACATCTCTTTCATAATCTTCCCTTATTAATTTAACAGTTCTATTCACAACCTTTTCCCAGTCTCCTTTAGTCACATGTTCACAAGCTTCTTCTAATAATTTTAGCATTTTTTTTGTGGTAAATGGGGGTTCTGTATTGTGTCTTGCAGCATATCCCTTAATTTGAGCCCACACCAACTCAATCGCATTATACTCACAATGGTAAGGCGGTAACCGTATAACTCTGTGCCCATGTTCTAATGCTATTTCGTCAATGACGTATCGGATCTTGGTTGGTTTGTTTTCTTTTAAAAGACGTACTAATTCCGCTTTTAACATATTCATGTTTGCATCTACGCCATTTTTACGAAGCCATGCGACGATATCAGCTTTCTTTTGGGATTGGGCAGGTGGCTTGTCAATTTGCATCGAGTGGTATGGGGCGTTGTCCATAATTATAATAGATGGTTCAGGGAGGCTACACAACATTGAGGTAAACCATTCAGTAAACTTTTCTCCATTCATGTCTTCATGATAGTCTCCAGTGGTTTTTGACGCAAAAGCCATGAGAGAACCTTCGACAAACCCGTTGATGGTTCCGGCGTGACAAATTATAAGTCGCGATCCTTTTCCTACAGGAACTTTGGAAGTAGATGCTGCTGTGTCATCGTTCCAAGAACGGCCTACAGTATGGTTAGCATTAAGCCATGTTTCATCCAAGAACACAACATTTTGCCAATTTTTGATTTCTTTCACTTGCCGTAAAAAAGTATACCTTGCCATCGCTATATCAAATCTTTCCATCAATATTTTGCGTTTGTTACATTTTTTGTATCGAAATCCAATGGTCTTCAAAATCTTCGTTAAAGAACTTTCCCCACCGAAGAATAATCCAGCTTCCTTCAGTGAATGCACCAACTTTTTTCTTGTTGGATACTCCTTCTGTAAATAGTAGCCGTAAACATGTCTTCGGATAGCATCGGCATCAAAGCTATCGATGCCTACGACTGGTTTTGCTCGTTTTCTCTTTTTTGGTGTGTGAAGTTTATTTTCTTCTGTGCCAGTCTCGCCATATTTTTTTTTAGTTATCCGTCTAACAGTTCGTTGTCCAATATTAAGCGCATCAGCTACGCGTTCAACCACTGACGTTATAGGTAAAATTGGCCCTCCATTTTGAGCTTCACGATCGAAATAGTTACGAAGGCGTATTACGAACTCACGTGTCTGACTATTTAGAACAGTTCTCTGCGTACGTTCGGTCATATCGACGAAATCCACAACAAAGGGCTTGAACAGAGTCCAAATTAACGAGCAAGGGTCAACAGTAATGCAGTATCAATATTTGAAATCCAAAGCCAGGTCAAAACTATATCACAATCGCATTGCACTGACAGTTTATACTTTTCGAAGCAACGTCAATTCGAAACTGCTTTGTTTTGCATTGAGCATTGACGCGAGTTTGCCGGAGGTAGTAGTTGTGCTAGCCAGCGATCCTATGTGACGATCGTATTAGATTCCATTTTTAAAAATTTTCAATTTAGAAAACCAAATGCCGAGTTGTGGTATATATCATATAAAAATAAAAATTTTACCTTTTGTATGAAACAGCTGATATTTTTTTGCGATTTCAGAGGTTTGTCCACATAGTGAAAATTGTTCATATTCACAAGTACATTCACCCCTTAAATGGTGCAAACTGATTTTTCTACACTTGTATACATTTTAGAAATCAATTTAATAAATAAATTTTGAGTCCTAAACCTAAAACTACATTCGATAAAATTTATGAATCTCTGCACATCACTATCGTCAATAAAGTAATACAATTATTTCCTTCAAAGTCGTTATCAATTAATACGGAACTTCATGAGCGGACAAACGTCAAACCGGCCATCATAACGTGCCGCTAGTGTAATTAATGACATTATGTACAAATCATTTGCATGCCATAGTATGGCTGATTGTAGCTTTAATTATGAAACCCTATTATGTAAACATGCAATCTTGCAAATAAAGGAATTATTATTATTATCATCTTTATTTACTTTTACTCATATTCTTTACATTTTTAAATATTTCATTATAAAACAAAAATAAAAAAATATTTAAAAATATAAAAAATAGCGGTCCACCGGTCTCGGGAACAGGGTCCAAGCAACCGGCGGTCAGGGCCCCAGAGAGAGGAACCTCCTGACGATGCGAGCCGTGTCCAGGAGTACAGCCTTCTGGATCTGGCCCTTGACCCAGCTACCCAACGAGAGCCTCGAAAGATGTTGGTCGAGGCTCTTGGCTATAAGACCATTAGCGGTTATCACTATCGGTACAATGATTGCTGAGTCTACATTCCACATGGCGACAACCTCGTGCGCTAAGTCGAGATACTTGGTGAGTTTCTCTTTCTCGGCTTTCACGAGGTTTTCGTCATGCGGGACAGCAACATCAACAATCATTGCACGGCGCTCTGATCGATCTATCACCACTATGTCAGGCTTATTGGCTACAATAGTCCTGTCTGTAATGATAGATCGATCCCAGTACAGTGTGATATGACCATTTTCAAGAACTGGGTCGGGCACATACTTGTAGTACGGTACCTCCGATTCCACAAGATTGTATTTCAAGGCAAGTTGCTGGTGGATAATCCTGGCCACTTGGTTATGTCTGTGTAAGTATTCGCCGTTAGCTAGATGAGAACAACCAGAAACAATGTGACGGATAGTTTCTCCAGGACGGCGACATGCCCGACATATGTCTACCGTTCCATCCTTCACTATGTATTTTCTGTAATTGTTCGTCATCATGACCTCGTCCATAATTGCACACACAAACCCTTCGGTTTCCCCAAAGAGGTCACCAAAGCGCAGCCAGGCCACGGACGCTTCAAAGTCAACATCAGGCCCGTGGAGGGCCCGATAAAAGCGTCCGTGAAGCTCCTTACCTTGCCATACAACCCTGCGGTCATTGGTACTGAGCACCACAGGTATGCGCCAGTTCTCTTTAGCCAAGGAGAGCGGCGTCAGACCCCTGTCCACTGCGACCACATCGCGGTGCATCTCCGTCTCGGCGTGGAGAAAGTACTCCCTGAGACTGCACACCTCGCGGTTGTGGAGGGTTTTGGCATTCAAAAGGCCTCTTCCCCCACACTTCCGCGGGATGTACAGCCTCATCACCGAGGAGCGCGGGTGATGCATCCGATATGCGGTCAGCAGCGCACGAACTTGTCTGTCCAGGGCGTCAAGCTCAGTCTGAGTCCACCTGAGTATGCCGAAGGAATACATCAAGACCGGCATGACCCAACCGTTGAAGGCGCGCACCTTATTGCCGCCCGATAAAAGGCTTTTCAGCACTTTCTTCAGACGGCCAAGGAAACGCTCCCTCACCGACTGCCTCATGTCGGCCTCTCTGATACCTAACGCCTCCGCCATGCCCAGGTATTTGTAGGTTTCAGTTGGGGAGAGCGATCTGAGGTATATGGAATCCGAGAGCTCAACACCCTCAGATTCCACAATCCTCCCTCGCTTTACATGCATGACCGCACATTTGTCCACACCAAGTTCCATCCTAATGGAATCACTAAAGGCTTTAGTTACCTTCAGTAACTCTAGTAGATGTGATTTGTTGGGGGCAATGAGTTTTAGGTCATCCATGTAAAGGAGGTGTGATATAACCTGACCACCTCTCCTCAACCGGTAACCTAGCCCTGAATTCTCCAAGAGAGTACTCAGAGGATTCAGAGCCAGGCAAAACCACAAAGGACTGAGGCTATCGCCCTGGAATATGCCTCGCTCAATCCTTATAGGCTCCGCGCTCCCCAGGGTCCGGCGACACCCTGGATAGTGAAGGACTGTCCTCCACTGCCCCATACACGTCTGTAGGAAGGCGCGTAGTACTGTGTTTACTTTGTACAGTTCCAGCACCTTCATGAGCCATGTATGGGGCACAGAGTCGTAGGCCTTCTTATAGTCTATCCAACATGTCGACAGATCCTTTCGGGAGCGCCGAACCTGTTGACAAATGGCCATATCAATGAGGAGAAGCTCCTTAGTACCACGGGAGCCATTCCTACATCCGTTCTGAGAATTAGACATGATGGATTTTGTATCGATGTGATCGTTAATTTTCGTTCTCAGAATGGATGTAAGAAGTTTATACAATGTTGGTAGGCACGTAATCGGCCTATAATTTTTGGGCTCCGTGGTACTACCTGATTTATGGAGCAGGAGGGTAATACCTGTTGTCAGAAACTGGGGTAGCGACTCTGACTCTAGAGATGATTGGAATTGGGATGCCAAACGAGCGTGCGAGCTGCGTAGCCACTTTATCCAAAAGTTGTGCAGCCCGTCCGGCCCAGGGGATTTCCAATTGGGCAGGTGACGGGCTGCAGTGGCCACGTCTTCAGGGGTTATAGTAACTAGGTCCATTTCTGGAATTTGATCGCACGTTCTTTCTACATCCCACGTCCAATCACCCTCAGTGTGAGCGACAGGCGCCGACCAGATGTTGCGCCAGAATGATGTCATGGCTTCATCATCCGGTAGGCGCGCATCGGTGACACCTTGGTCAGGGTGTTCCCAACCTCGGTATACCCGCCTTTGATCGCTTTGGAAAGTGCGATTCAGGGTATATCTCTCGACCCGGCACTTGTATCTGCGAATACGGCTAGCCCATGCCGAGACCTTCTGTTTCAGGAAGTCAATGCGCTCAGTGACGCGCGCCATATAATCTTGAGGGCTGATATCAGTCCCCAAGAAAGCGCGCCTCACAAAGCGCATGACTCTAGGGCGAGTGTTGCCCTCCCTGAAGCAGAGTAGTTTGCCAATGAGTGCCCTAGCCCCATCAATACGACGTTCGATCCTGCACTGCCAGGCTGGTGCGGTAGGCTTCGGTCGTGTTGCTGTATCATTATTAATTAACTTTACATTAGCAACACGACATGCCGCAACAGCCGCGCAGTACAGAATCGAATGTGTGTCGGAAAGGTCTTCGCTGCTGTCAAAATAACTTGGCAGCAGTGAATCCAGGGCACCCATTAGCGCTTTGTTCTTATTTTTCATGGGCAACCGAGGTAACCGCGGTCTAAACTCGGGTGGTGAAGATCTATATTCCCGAATAGCACTCTCCAAAGCACTCCTCAATTGTTCACTACACTGGGTACTTACATGTGCAGCCCCGCTATCCTGTCCCTCATCAGCCTGAGTGGGCTGCAGCGAAATCGCATAAGCAGTTGGCGATTGTGCTGGAGCTTGCGGTGAGGGGGGGGTAGCGCGGTTACATTGCAGTTCAGAGCGAAGCCGATCAAGCACGGCGTTGTCCAGCATGTGATTACGCTGAATAGCCCGCACCTGGTCCGACAGTCGCTGAGCCGACACATTGAGAGCTGGTTCAAGGACCTGAAACAAAGCATGCATCCTAGCACGGTACGCGGTCATGTTGGTTCCACCCTCAGTAGCCCCTAAGTATGCGCGCATGACATTTTCATTAATGGATGTTGTCCACCTCATGCGCGACACACTACCGCCGGAAGCGGGGACCCTATCAGAAGCCGGTGGGCCTCGGGATCCCAAGCAAGTCGGCGGCCGGCCTCTCCCACGACGATGTACTGGTGGTGGCGACGTCGGCGGGGAGAAAAACTCGTCGCTCGAACTCGACGCAACTGCAGCATTGGGCGTGGTCCGAGGCGGAACTGAGCGACGAGTCCGGGGGTGGTGTTTGTGCGTTCCGTGCTCTGGATCGTGTCAGCATTCTACATTATTAATTCGTCTAATAATTTCTTTTGTATTCTATCCGGCATCTACCTATTGACAGGTTGTGTCAGTTATATTTCGGACTGTTTTGATTTTCTTTATTTGTTCTTTCATGGTTTGTTGTCCTTATTAGTTTTTACTATGGTAAATTTATTGAATAAAATTTAAAATTCTGTTGAAATCCGGTTTATAATATTTATTTCGGCAAAAATGTAACGGTGAAAAAATATGATGTATGCTGACATTCAGGGTTGCCAGGTTATTATTATTATTATTATCCATACGTGACACGAGAAGAAGATAGATAGATACTAAATGTAATGGCGTCGGTCGATGCTGGAATGAAAGGAGACATTCCGATTCATCACATCAACGCTGATCCCCTGAGGCGCTTATATTATGAAAGAGGAAAGAAAACTAGGCGTGTAATGTCGCTCGACACGTTCTAAAACTGCTCGCTACGCGTTATTGCTGTAGCTTGGTGAAGGATGATTATTTTTTTTTATTTTTTTTTTATTCGATGACAAGCTAGTCCTTGACTGCTATCTCACCTGATGGTAAGTGACGATGCAGTCTAAGATGGTAGCGGGCTAACTTGGAAGGGGTATGGCAGTGAACATTCAACCCATACCCCTAATTGGTTTCTACACGCCATCGTGCCGGAACGCTAAATCGCTTGGCGGCACGTCTTTGACGGTAGGGTGGTAACTAGCCACGGCCAAAGCCTCCTACCAGACCAGACCAGAGACAATTCAGAAATTATAAATTCCCAAATTGACCCCGCCGGGAATCGAACCCAGGACCTCCCAGTTATAAGACTACAGTGCTCACCACTGAGCCAGGGAGGTCGTCAAAATTTTCTTCAATCCTACGAAAATTATAAATGTAAAAGTTTGTGAGGATGGATGAATGGATGGACGGATATTTCGTCTAGTGCTTAAATAAGATACGTCCTGCTAAGTTTCTTTATCTACATAATTTTTAAAAACCTTACCAAAGATAAAATTACAAAAATTCTTTAGTCTATAATATTATGTTCACGTAGGTAAAATTAGTTTGTACCTGTAAAACATGAGAAATCCATTTGCAGCTATTTGAAGTACCTTAAAATTATCTAACTAGCGTTCACCCGCGACTTCATCAGTGTGGAATAAGTTCTGGGATAAAAGGTTGCCTATGTCACTCTCCAGGTCCTCAATTATACCCCTGCAAAAATCACGCCGAGGCGTTGCTCCATGGCTGCGTGATTTAAGGGTATACCAACAAAGCAATAAACCAACAAACAAACACTTTCGATATTTAAACACAAATTATATTTCTTTGCTACCGAAACCGGAGCATCATCAGATGTTGACACCACAATGCACAATTGCCAAGTCCTTGTATTGCAGTCCTGGTGATGCTTCGGTTTAGGAGCGAAACATACGTCGAGTGTTAAAAGATTTATTATGTTTGGCGGATTGTAGCAAAGAAATATTAATTTATCTTTTTTTTTAAATGTTACAAAAATACTTATAGCTAAACTAATCTAATTACTATACAAATCATGCCCGCGTGGAATGGTGCCAAGAATACTGGCTGCATTTCCGCGCTGGACAGCCAGGCTGATCCTTTGCGCAAAAAATGAGCCAGCCCTTCTGTCACCAGATGAGGCAATTAACCGCGGTGAAATGTCTCGTAAAATTTTTTTTGCACTTTGACTCCATTGCCCTAGGGTCTCCACAGCAAACGGAACAAATATGTAACTCTCGATCAGAGAGTCATACTTGCGCCGCTTACAGGATTCAGCCATTTCAGCTGCGGCTCCCGGTCTTGATGCTGTCTCCCTTATATGACACGGGGCCAATGTGATGTGTCGACGCACGTTGCGTCCCACATTAGAGCCCGTCCCCGTTCCCAGGGAACCAGCGTCAATCCATCAGGTCTCTTGCCATCATCTCGACTAATCCTTGTTGGCTCGATGAGCCCTTTTTATTTATCTTCAAATATAATGGAATTCTGCAAAGTAACGCCTTAATTCTATCCAACACACTTTCGATATTATAAAAAATAATAGGAGGGATAAGGGATATCGTAAGCCGCGATGCTCTAATTTATTAGGTGTGCCAAGATAGAAGACTTGCCTGCATTAGAGCTTTTGAACATAAAGCAATCTTAAAACAGAGGAGCTCTGTGTAAAGCTAAATGCCTTCAAATATTCATAACGCAATTAGGACGTGCTTTAGAGATCTAGGTCAGACTCCAAACTTCGACCGCGCTTCCGTTCCATATGTTATATATAACGGTTCCCAGACTGTTATATATTGTATTCAAAGATAACTAAGTGAATTATTCAAATTACCTGGAGAATAGTGAGTTGTAATATTTTAAACTCTCCTCCTGATATCGTTCGCGTATAGATGAAAATCTTATCTGGTTAGTTGACGCGATCGCTAGAGGAGAATAGTATTGTTTCTTAAGACGAGAAAATCGGTACTGCAGTTTCATAATAACATTGTACGGCACTAGCACTAGAGAGAACTGACAGCAGCAGCAAAGACCGTCTTTCATCATCATGAACTACCCATTAACGTCTCACTACTGGGCGCAAGTCTCCTCACAGAGAAGGGTTATAGGCCATAGTCCACCACGCTTGCCCATTGCGAAGTAGCAGACTTCACACCAAGGCCGTCTTCGCCTATTTCCAATTCCAATATTGGAAATGTGTTTGTTTGGTTTATCTTTCATCTGGCAGCAAAAGAGCAACGGATCGAAGCAATTTTTTGCGATTGTATATATGAGAGGACCTAGAGAGTGACAAAGGCTGTTTCATCCCGGAAAACATAGAGTTCCATGTAAAATAATTATAGGATAACTAGATGATGCCGGCGACTTCGTCCGCGTAGATTCAGGTTTTTTATTCCCACAGAATTTCTTTAATTTTCCGGTATACAATGTGACCTATGTGCTAATCCAGGGTATAATCTCCTATCTCTATCTCCTAGATCTATTCCAAATTTCAACCAAATTTGTCCATTAGTTTTTGCGTGAAAGGCTAACAAACAATGCAAAGTTTCGCCTTTATAATCGACCGAGCGAAGCGAAGGTCTTTGAGTCTACTTGAGTGAATTTGCACTTGTCCGTCCGTCCGTCCGTCCGTCTGTCAGAGCCTTATAACTTCTGAATTACTGAACGTAATTACTTCAATTTTAGATATAATATGTAAACCGATGGCCTCCAGCCGAAAATGGCTTAAAAAGTTATAAAAATCTTTATTTCAGGGGGGCTCTCATAGAAGCGAATGCGAAGAAAAAAAAAATTTTTGCGTTTCATAGAGTTACAGTACCTCATTTTAAAGATAATTTGGAACAGAGTACAAAAGTATTTTTTTTTTAATTTTTTTCCTAAAATTGACGAAATGGGGGGCTTTCAAAGTGGAGATTATATTTGACCTCACAACGGAATAACCATTGAAAGCTGGGGCTTGAAAGTTTTATAATTTTAGCGTAATATCATGTACTTGAACAACAAATACTAAAATTAGATAAATGTAATAAGGAAACTAAATTATTTAACTTTTAATGAGCAGCAACAACAGAACTTCACAATGATGTCAATAGATGGCGCTCTCATCTCATATAGCAAATGCAGCTATATGTAACATATTATTCAATTAAAATTATTATTTAGTCATTTAGCAAACATCAATAAAACTTCACGTTGCAGTTTGTTTTTACATGTTTTCTGATCGTGTCGATAGTTGACGCTGTGTACAAGTAATTTAATTTGAATGTTCCAAAAAACTACCTATACCTAAGTTTGATTGAGGCCTTGAGGATTTCACTATAACAGTTTCCTAACCTTTACGGGCTACCTATGTTAAGTTAGTTGACACTTTCTGTCAACTTTGTTATTACGAACCTCTACGGGACAACTAAAGGTGAAAATGACATTGGGATGTTAGGATTGTATTTAGGGGCTACCTACGTAAAGAGACTTCTACAAAGGGGATGATTAGGTATGGTTGGTGAAAACGGGCATAATAATAATGTCAATTTTGATCGTCATGTATCTATTGAATGAATAAGTAATTATGGGAAACCGTTACCGCGAGGTCTCAGTTCGGGGCGAACCACTAGTATTAGTGTGATATGCGGCTAGCCTAATACAAACCTTAGACCTAACTTCTAACCACCACAAGATTCACGTTCATTAGTCCGTAGCGGCTTTAACAAGTATTCTGTACGTACTCATCACTCGTTAGATAGATACTAAACGCAAGCCCGGAGGCTGAGAAACAATCTACGATGCTCCTCCAGCTCACAATACCAGTAGCTATCGACTATTCAATCAATGGCTCGAGGACGTCGATTGTTTACTTGGCTCTTCAGTACAACGCTATTTCCAATATCTGTTTCACTCAGAACCTTTACATGTAAAAGACAACATTGTTGAAATAAACAACCAACTATTAAGTGTGTTAAACGTGGATATTGTTAGAAAAGTAGAAGTTTACACGAATGGATGAATCCAGCGGTGGATATCGGTGGAAAAGGTAAATATATCGGTGGAAAGGTATAGGTGGAATAGGATACCTTTCGACAAGCGACTTTTAAGGTGGTAAAAGCATGCGACAGGCGATTTTCGGTGAGCTCTGTGAGGTTTACAAATTGAAAACTATAATTCCAATTTGAATAATTTCAATGCAATATGTAATTTGGGTATCTTATCTAAATTCGCTTAGAGATAGAAACACGATTGGAAAAAAAATTCTCGATAGAAAGTTTTCCCAAACTTTGATCCATTAATCTCCTTTTTTAGGTTTAAACCTTGTTTAAACAGAAACGGTAGGTTTTTTTCCTGCTATTTTTTTATTTGTGTTGATATAAATAATTACTAAAAGCGGTGAGAAAAATTCTTTGATTATTGGCACCCATAATTTTTTAAATCAATTTTAAAGATTTTTTTCAATTCCCGACCCCTGAATCCATAATTTCCATCTCTTTCCTAGCACTGCAAAATATATAGCTCTATCCCACTCGTACGACCCAAACAATTTAGGATCGTTATCCCCTATCGGATTTTTAGCAAGAACGAATTAACTGATCCATTGCATTTTTTTTCAGAAAACCTTAAAGTATTTACTCGTAGTTAGATAACCACGATAGAAAAATCACCAGAGAAAAAAAAACGCCTATATAGCTTCAGAGTAATTTTATCAGGACTCAGCTAATAAATTAAAATACTAGTGCGGTTAGAATGTTCCAGAAATTGCATTAAGATTTTCTGTGTGATAAATTGGTAAAATAACTTTTATCAAATCTAGAAATACGAGCTATCCTACTCAATCAATGTTTCGACGTCTCGCGTCGTCGTTATGTTTGCTTGGCTGCTCTAGTCAATACCAGGTTATTTGCGATATCCGTTTCACTCGAGATCTTGCCAAGTATACCCTGTTAGTGGAGGCATTAACCCAACACTTCAGCGAAGATAGAATATACTCGTAGGTACCAGAGTTTCCTTTAAGTTATAATAACAACTGGTTTTCTATTATAATAGTCTTAATAACGAGGAAAAGAGCTGGGTTAAAATAATAATATATAATACTATTAGTACTCTACTTTAGAAAGACAGCAGTGATAGCCTAGTGGCCAGGACTGCGGTAACCTACACGCCTGAGAGTTCTCCATAATGTTCCCAAAATCTTCCAATTTGCGTTGGGCCAGCGCGGTGGACCTTTCTTCTTATAACCTTACAACTTGCTTATAACTATGTTTATAACCTTTCCTCTGAGAGGAAACGTGCGTTCAGTAGTTAGTCATTTATGGGTTTCTAAAAGCTTGCTGATGATGATGACTGTGGAGTGTTAAAGCTAAAATATTTTCATATCATAGACAAAATTATAATCTGTGTAAAATTATAAAACAGTCTAAATTAGTCTAATGAGGCTATTAGGCTCTTATTATTATTTTATGTATAGTTGAGAACACCGAAATCTACTTTCTTAATCTTATTACAGCGAAGAATGTTGTGAGAGTATTAACAGAATGAATTTAAATAAGTTGTTACTTGAAAACCACGTCAAGCTGCTTTCATGTTGTCTTATCATCATACAATGCCTTTTATCCAACACCTCCTATTGTCTTGGGATTAACATATATTATTTTAACGTGATTTACCACTGCATAGTTAATCACGTTCTGAATTACGTATTTGGGAGTACGTTACGAGTATTACGTTTGGGAGTAGGTAAGTTTTTTTACAAACTACTCAGTACGTACAATAATAATATTTATTTCTAGGTTAACTGCAGCGTTAATAATAATTCACACTTTAAACAAAAATGTAAAGTGTGGAGGCGAGATTTAAGTTTTGATATTACATTTTGATAAAGTACTTTTTAACCGACTTCAAAAATGAAGGAGGTTCTCAATTCGTCGGAACCTTTTTTTATGCATGTTCACCGATTACTCGAAGACGCCTGAACTTGGAAAATTCTTTTTTTGTTTCAAAGAGTATACTTCCCATGTGTTTCCATTGAAATTTTATCGAAATCGGTCGAGCGATTTTTAAAATATCAACAATAAATTATATACTTTGTACTGGCGCGAGCGTTTGAAGTCGGCTTTTTAAAAAGTTTTTTTATGCTAAATTATTATTGTTTGAAAATACCTTTAATTACAATACTATAGAAACAAAATAGTGTGTGAGTCTTGAGAGTGAATCCACCAATGATGTTACAAATACAAGTATTAGAGGCCTTGTTAAGTGTATCCTACCTACAGCTAAAGTTGGAATGAATATTGGCTATGCACAATGCACAATATTATAGTTGAGTAGAAACTGTACAGTTTTTGTAAAAACGAGGAACTATAGATCTTGTCCTCTATTTTTAGGGTTCCGTAGTAAACAAGAAACCTTTATAGTTTCGCCATGTCCGTCCGTCTGTCTGTCCGTCCGCGGTTTAGCTAAGAGACTAGGTAATAGAAAACTGTAATTTGACAAGGGTATAAATATTAATCACGCCAACAAAGTGGTGAAATAAAATTGTGAAAAATTAATTTTTTTAGGGTACCTCCCCTCCCCTCCCCTTTTTTCTCGTCTATCCCATAGTGTGGGATGTAGTTGAATAGGTCTTTCAAAAATATTGTGGGCGTGGGAACAGCATTTTTCGATTCAGGGATCCGTTTGTGAAATATGATATTTTAAAGTGCTAAATTTTATTAGAGTCAAGTGCCCCTATGCCAGCTAAATGGTTGTTTATAAGCAACCATTCTCCATCCTATAGGATACATGAAAAAATTCACAGCAGTAGTGTATATAAAGAATTTTATAGGAAAACTATCACGCCTAAGTAGGGTTCATAAGTTATGGAGTTATAGGTATCTGTTCTTCCTACGGAACCCTACACTGCGCGTGGCCCGACACGCACTTGGCCGGTTTTTTATAATTTTAAGTAAACCAAGATGCTCGTCCCGCAAATTGCATCATAAAACGCGATGATGCAAGATTCTTGTCTAAACACACATTACCCTAAGATTAAACTGCGCGCTGCGGTTTATTCAAACATCAGTTTCATTACAGGCGATTAAGTTAACGACTGATCCAAACGTTTGTAATAATCTAGTAATTCTAGTACGGATATAAACGATCCGGTATCTTTGCAGCACGCCCACCTCGCCGCTCGCCCATGATCAGTGCTAAAGTGCTTTTACGATCGTGGTCTAAATCACAGGATGTTTGCGACAAAAACTCTGAAGATTCGAAGACATACTATTTGCTAGACTCTTACCCATTTATTGCGGTCTGGTTTTAACTCGCACATTAAAAGAGAGTGCTGAGTTAATTTAAAGGTTACAGTCTCTTTTATACTAAGAATGCATCAGTTCTAGTATCTTTAATAATACATCGTTCTTAAGTAGTAAAGGTATAGTATTGCACCATTGTGGAAACATCATAAAGCACACACATTCAAAGCAACGTGTGAAAGTTTTGCTTTCAAAGGCATTTTATAATTTCTGAATTGTTTATGGTTTGCGCTTTGAGGTTTTGGCCGTGGCTAGTTACCACCTTACCAAAGACGTTCCGCCAAGCGATTGCGTTCGTGACAAGCGATGGCGTGTATAAACCGATTAAGGTTATGCCGTATAGATCAAACCTTTTGCAAGGTAACAATCCTTTTTAGGGTTCCGTAATAAACAAGGAACCCTTATAGTTTCGCCATGTCCGTCCGTCCGTCCGTCCGTCCGTTCGACCGACCGACCGACCGTCCGTCCGTCTGTCTGTCTGTCTGTCTGTCTGTCTGTATGCCTGTCTGTCTGTCTGTCTGTCTGTCTGTCTGTATGTCTGTCTGTCTGTCTGTCTGTCTGTCTGTCTGTCTGTCTGTCTGTCTGTCTGTCTGTATGTCTGTCTGTCTGTCTGTCTAGTCTGCCTGTCCGTCCGCGGTTTAGCTCAGAGACTATTGGTACTAGAAATCTGTAATTTGACAAGGGTATAAATATCAATCACGCCGACAAAGTGGTGAAATAAAATTGTGAAAAATAATTTTTTTAGGGTACCTCCCCTACATGTAAAGCGGGGATGAATTTTTTTTCTCTCGTCTATCCCATGGTGTCGTTGAATAGGTCTTTCAAAAATATTGTGGGTGTGGGAACATCATTTTTCAATTCAGGGATTCGTTTGTGAAATATGATATTTTAAAGTGCTAAATTTTATTACACTCAAGTGTCCCCTTTGCCAGCTAAATGGTTGTATATAGGATACAAGAAAAAATTCACAGCAGTAGTATATATAATGAATTTTAAAGGAAAACTATCACGGCTAAGTAGGGTTCATTAGGTAAGGAGTTAATCTGTTTTTTCTAAGTTAGGTATTCCACGTAGTGTAAGTTGCATATTTTGTAGTATATTATAGTATTTATACCATGGAACTCAAAATGTATTCAATATTCATAAATAAAATAAAAGCGCTATCCTAAGTCAGCAATAATATTTGAGACTTTCAACTACGGAACCCTACACTGCGCGTGGCCCGACACGCACTTGGCCGATTTTTCAGTCTAATTCCCCTTCATCCCCATTAATTCATTGAAATTGTGATTTTAACAATTTTCAAATGACGAAACCAAATTATGAATTTCAATAGATATGTATTATTATTCCATTGAGTGGTCGGCGAGCGATATAGTAGCATTGATGTAGCCCGTCAGTATCAACGACACCGGCCCATTGAATATTTTATACATCTTTCATTCTCTCTCAATTAAACATGAATCAGAGGAACTGGTTGTGGCAAACTTTAAAAATAAAGCACTAAGAATATCCTGCCACGTATAATTCGGAAATCCTATGCTATTCGATTCCTAACTAAAAGTTGGTCTCCATGCTGCCAACGCTACGCCTTCCGGTGCGAGGTCGCCATTGTAGCACCATGTGAGCCCAACTGTGATCCAACGCCTGCAATCGATTCTTCGAACTACCTGCCCCGCCCATTGCTACTAAGGCCCAAATTAGACAGTGCATCGTTCATCGTTGCGAAAATTTTTGCGAAAATTAACCGTCTTAATTAGCACTAAGGGTGAATTTTCTACGGTTAATGTTTCGAGATTTTTGCTTTCATTTTCGAAGGTCATCGGTGAGCCTTCCGTCTAAATTCGCCTTTAGGGAAAAGGGCCTTAAGGTTCATTTTCGCAAAAAATATTCGCGAAAATGAACGATGAAGTGCCTCGCACTGTCTAATTTGGGCCTTACCTTCGCAAATTGTTAAGCTGAGTTTTTGATCGAAAAATTTATTTATGCATTTACAATACTAGATTTTGCTCGCATATTCGTCTGCATTATGTTTTTAAAAGATCTGCGGGAAACCTGTCTGATTTCCGGGAGAAAATGTAGCCTATGTCATTCTCCAGTTCATCAACTGTCCATGCAAAAAATCACGTCGATCCTTTTCTCCGTTACTGCGTAATTGAAGGCCAAACCAACAAACTAAGACTTTCGCATTTCTGTACTACTAGATATTATAAGTATAGGTTATAAAATAGCCGTCACAAATATCCCAACTTTGACCTTTAAGTCCTTTAATTATGCCATCCCTTGTTACCTGGGTTGCATTAATTAGGCGCGCCGGCAATTCCTTAATTTCCTTACCCTGAAACCCTATGTGTGATCCGAATACTTGCTTCGTTTATTCCGTTCAGCTGTTACGTAGCTAGGTAATACCAATTCCTAGGTAATTCTAGGAATCGAGTAATCTTGGATTGGATAGGAATGCCCTAAATGCTACCTGTTAGTTGCTACCACAGGTTGGTACAGATTACTGTTGCTGGTTTTAAATATTTAAGTTTTAACCTTTATTCTTCACCTATTCTGCATTTTAATTGAAAATAAAATTGTGCAGATATTGCCATACATTCACATTGCAATAATATAAATGCGAAAGTGTGCCTGTCTGTCTGTTTGTAACCTATTTACGGTTACTACCCCTCAACCGATCTTAGAGAAATTTAGCACAGAGATAGCCACGATACTCCTTTTTACGCAGACGAACTAGAAAACATGCGCTAGTAGGTAATTACGTTATCATGGTTTTAACTTCACGATTTATTACATCGCGTCAATCCTGCCGACAGTTGCAGCTTTCCTCAGGATAAATTGCTTATATAAGTATACGCTAACGCGCGTTTTGCGCCGGCCGCCTTGCAGAGATAGGCTATGTGGCGCAAAAAAAATATCTAAAGTATGCCTTTTAATCATCAACTCCATATTTATGAGGGCCGCGCTCGCTTGGCGACATTCTTGATTGTACAGCGCCAAAGTACGCCCTGTACGCCTGTGTGGAAACCTATAATTACTTTGAAAAATGAAGCAATAAAAAATATTTTTATGGCTTGCGATCACTTGTGATTCGTTATTCGTATTATACGGGTGTTGTCTGTATTTTATGTTATGTTAATGCTAGCGTCTAAAAGTTGCCTGTAACTTCGTTAACTTGGATTTAGGTTTATTTTAAATCTCGTGGAAACTGATTTTTAGGGTGATTTTTTTGGGTAATTACGTGTTTTAAGGAACTAGGAAAGGAAGGAGAGCTCAGAACAGATTGTACTGTTGCTAACCGAGGCACGGGGGCAACGAAAAGGCAGAATACGTATCTTCAAACCCAACCAATTGTCTTTAGATACTTGGATCGACGTTACAATCAGCGCAATCGACTGATATGCGCTATCGCAATCAGGCTGCACGTCCTTAAAGTTACTGAGCAGCAAAAAAAAAAAAATTAGGTGGCACTCGGGGACTGCCGCGGTAAAGCTATTGCAATGCAATAGCAATATGCAATTATAATATTTATGCAATATTTTTTTTGCATAATAAAAATTATGAAAAAATAATAATTAAAAAACAAACAAACAAGAAAAGCGCACTGTCACTACTTCGCGAGTGAGATTCGAACCTGCGACATCATACACCATATGGTAAAGAAAGCGGTCGCTCGCCCACTGCGCCAAACAGAGCTACTTGTGAATCTCTAAAATGTTGAACGCTTACGCGTGTTAGGTTTATTTTCGTTACGGAATTTCTTGATTCGGTCGCCGCGCTCAAACTGTTTGTCCTAGTTCAAAGCCCGCGATAAAAGCTATGCAATAGCTTAAAAATAGGTAAAAACCTTAAAACATTCCTTCTTGGTGAGCCTCTTACCTATAATTATTGATTTTATCTCCCTAGTGGCAGTGGTTGTAAATGGTGGTTTTAAAACCGGGAAATAAATCGGCAACCTTTTGTTACGGAGAAATTATCAGTTAGAGCATCTCCCACGTAACAGCTTACCATCCATCGTAAAATCAATTTGACATTTCAAAAACAACTCGCGCTGCGTGTCAAGGTTTTGAACGTAACGATTTTTAGGGTTCCGTACCCAAAGAGTGCCAACGAGACTCTATTACTAAGCCTCCGTTGTTCTTCCGTTTGTCAGCGGCCTGTATCTCATAAACCGTAAAAGATACCTAGAGACTTGAAATTTTCACAGAATTTACTTTAATATTTTATTTGCTGGAACATAATATAAGGTCTTAGAATAAATAGTATTTCCCATACATGCTCTACAACAACCATACAATACGACCATACAATGCCGTACAACTTCTGAGGTTTTTTTAAGTTAAATTATTTAAATTTCATCATCATTATCATCATCATTAGCAACCCATCAACGGCTCACTACTGAGCGCAGGTCTTCTCTCAGAGAAGGGTTATAGGCCATAGTCCACCACGCTGGCCCAATGCGAATTGGCGGACTTCACACACCTTCGAGAACATTATGGAGAACTCTCAGGTGTGCAGGTTTCCTCACGATGTTTTCCTTCACCGTTGTAGCAAGTGACATTTTATTGCTTAAACACACTTGACTCCGAAAAGTCAGAGGTGCGTACCCGGGATCGAACCTGCGACCCCCCGAACAGGAGACCACAGTCCTAACCACTAGGCTCTCACTGCTTAATTATCATCAATTAAATTTCATCATCACAATATAATATGTAATTATATGTCATGTCACAGAATTTAAGTATTTCTAGTGCCGCTATAATAAAAAAAAAACAATAAACTTTTGTTTTTGCTCGATCTTAATAATAGCTAGTGTTAAATCTTGTACGATGGTACGGAACCCTTCGTGTGTGGGCTTGACTCGCACTTGGCCGGATTATTAATTGTATGTTGAAGCTTCGCATTCCGGAACAGAGAACAGGTCTACGAATTTTACTCGTACCATTCTGGTTAGTGACGCGACAGGTTGAGCCAACTCGTTATCGTTATCGATTCTTCACAACAGCCTACTCGTCATTCGTATTCGAACGCCCATCGAGATAAACACAAGCCTGTATCAATATCAACTCAAGCCGGTGGATGACACCCAATTCAAGTTACAACGAAGACGATTCGTGTCTGAGGGCTTTGAGATAAGCCTCTAGTCGAGAACACTTGCTACCAGTATTCGCATCTTGCTATTTTCGAATAATTTATGTACATACAATAAGTGTCCGTGTTGAAATGCTGTAACCAATAATAATTTTATGCAACTGTCAATTCTTGATTCAATTTCAGGCAGTTTACTTTGAATATTTATTGGCTGGGTGATACTCAAGGAAAATCAAAATGATTTTGTTATAATCCGCAAACCAGAAAAAATCGGTACGGTACAAAACATGCCGCTCGCAGGATTAGGTATTTAGATTTTTCAGGTTTTGAGAATTATAGAAAAAGGATTTTGTATTTAGTTGAGTTGATTTCGTTGAGTATCGTGGAATTCAGCAATTCACGCCTGCTTCTATCCAATACCTGGGTGATATATGAAAGTTGAATAAAATAGTGAAATTTAATCACCTCGGAATCATATTACCTGGCGTCTTCACCTCCCGATTGCTACGTTTATCTTCACGCTAAAATTAACAAAGTGGGTGATTAAAAAGTTAGTGATTCCTCTTGTCTCGGCAGAGGGTTCAAGAGACTTAAAATCGTTACAATGACATCACTAATCCTTTGGTAGGATGTACTGTAAAAACAAATCCAATACATCGAATAGTGTCACCAAGTGTATTTTATAACGCAGGACATCCTTCTTTGAATAGTTACGCGGTTAAATAAAGTACAATTCTTTTTTAATAGCTAAAGTTACTTCAGCCATGCTACTAGCACACCTCTGCCGGGAAAAAATATAAATAAACCGAATATGGAAATGTGACCCCTAGCCGATTCTGTAAAAGCTGCATTAATTATTACTACAGTTTCAGTCGTGGTGATTGGCGGAATTTATCGCGTTCTTTCTGCAACAATGCATTTTAGCCAATAGCAAGTGAGCTATCGGCCAATCGTGACAATTTAAAAAAGAACTTACTGAAAATTTTTGGTTAATTACCTGTTGGGGGATTGTCTAAAAATTATTGCTACAATGTGACGATCGCAATCATACCTGATTGGCTGGTACTCTCATGCTATTGGTTAAAACACGTTGATGTAGTGAGAATGCCATTATAGGTAATCAGAGGTAATAGGGAATATGCATAAAATTTAAATTTGTCTCAAATATTTTTTTCTAGATTCTTTTTTGCCTTAACATTATACTTAAAAGGTATTTTTTTTATTTAGTTATTATTTAAACCCAGAAAATATTATATAGAAAGTGAAAAATAAAGGAGGGAAATTCAAACTTACAAAACGCGTCGCCATTGGTCGAAACGAAATGTGACGTCATTTGACTTACGGTTGATTTACGGCGTCGATATTCATACAGTGTTTGTGAGAAAAATTGTTTAAAACTGTATTCCTGTGTGATTACTTGTGAATTTATATTTGTAGTCAATCTAGGTCGATGACTGAAACTGGTTTTGTCAAAGCACAATCGGATAATCTACCGAAAATAGATGCATTTATGATGTCAGCATATTTTGTATCAAATCTCGATTTTACGAACGCAGAGATCCAAGGAGTGAAAGCTGCAATGTAATTATTATGTTACATGGTATATTTTAGTCCTTAACATAGATTTTTATTCTTATATGTTTAAATAATACTTAAAACAAAACATAACCTTTAAATAACCATCTGTGTTCCTAAACTCCTAATTTACGTCTATATCATGATAATTTATACGTAATATTATGTTATTGAAGCTCACTCAAGTTTGATATGTTTATATACTTTTTGGTTCCGTACTCTAGTTGGGTTCCGTACTCTAGAAGTAAAAGTGAAAGGATAATATGAAATTAATTTGTTTTCGCTAACTAAGGGCCTCATAAGTAGGCTCAGGACCGCTCAGCGGGCGACGGAGAGAGCTATGCTCGGAGTATCCCTGCGGGATCGAATCAGAAATGAGGAGATCCGTAGGAGAACCAGAGTCACCGACATAGCTCAGCGAGTCGCGATACTGAAGTGGAAATGGGCGGGGCACATAGTTCGAAGAGCTGATGGTCGTTGGGGTCCCAAGGTGTTGGAGTGGCGACCCCGCACCGGGAAGCGCAGTGTTGGCAGACCCCCCACCAGGTGGACCGACGACATGAAGCGAGTCGCAGGGAGCCGCTGGATTCAGGCGGCGCAAGGCCGAGGCCTGTGGAAGTCCATGCAAGAGACCTTTGTCCAGCAGTGGACGTCTATCGCTTGATAAAGAAGAAGAAGATATACTTTTTGTAAATAAGTATTAGATAAATACGATATTCCGATTTACATGAACAATTTTCTTACACTTTTCGTACTTTCGCATCTCGTGGAATACGAAAAAACACTTTATCGGGTGTACTAATAATAGTGTTTTTGTACTTAGGTACCATACAATACTTATAAGAAGGTTTTTTAACTTCTTCCATGGTTTGTGTAGCAATTAAAACTGAAAATAAGTATGAAGTAACTGAAACGCTATAGTAAACAAACACGGCACATGTCGAATGACGTCATCAAAAGCGCGCGCTAATGGTGGCGTTTGAACGGCTCAAATTTATTCAATGTTTTAAATTTCACTTTTAAAGATTATTTGACTATTTTCAAACCTATTTATATTTTTTATATGTTATAAAGATGTAAATGATTAATTTAAGAAATTAAAAAAAAATCATGCATATTCCCTATTGCGATCGTCATACTGTAGCAATAATTTCTAGATAGCCCCATAGCTGGGACAGACTGTATGAAGAAGAAAGAGAAAATACCCCTAGTCAAATCTGTATGTTAGAAAACGCAGTTTTGAAAGTTGTTTCACATGTTATAAGAAAAAGACCAGTCAAGTGCGAGTCGAACTCGTGCGCTGAGGGTTCCGTACCTACCCATTATACCGCCATTATATTATTATCATCTTTATTTACTTTTACTCATATTATTTACATTTTTAAATATTTCATTATAAAAAAAAATATTTAAAAATATAAAAAATAGCGGTCCACCGGTCTCGGGAACAGGGTCCAAGCAACCGGCGGTCAGGGCCCCAGAGAGAGGAACCTCCTGACGATGCGAGCCGTGTCCAGGAGTACAGCCTTCTGGATCTGGCCCTTGACCCAGCTACCCAACGAGAGCCTCGAAAGATGTTGGTCGAGGCTCTTGGCTATAAGACCATTAGCGGTTATCACTATCGGTACAATGATTGCTGAGTCTACATTCCACATGGCGACAACCTCGTGCGCTAAGTCGAGATACTTGGTGAGTTTCTCTTTCTCGGCTTTCACGAGGTTTTCGTCATGCGGGACAGCAACATCAACAATCATTGCACGGCGCTCTGATCGATCTATCACCACTATGTCAGGCTTATTGGCTACAATAGTCCTGTCTGTAATGATAGATCGATCCCAGTACAGTGTGATATGACCATTTTCAAGAACTGGGTCGGGCACATACTTGTAGTACGGTACCTCCGATTCCACAAGATTGTATTTCAAGGCAAGTTGCTGGTGGATAATCCTGGCCACTTGGTTATGTCTGTGTAAGTATTCGCCGTTTGCTAGATGAGAACAACCAGAAACAATGTGACGGATAGTTTCTCCAGGACGGCGACATGCCCGACATATGTCTACCGTTCCATCCTTCACTATGTATTATTATATATATAATTTTATTATTACTTAAACTTTTTTATTTTTTGGAATTTTTCCTTTATTTGTGCTATAAGACCGTGCTTTTTTCCAAATTTCGTTATTCTAGGTCACGTAAAGGGAAAATTCCGAAAATATAAAAAGTAGTTACAAGTTTTCGCGCAAATCTGAATTTGCCCATATCTTTTTATTGTGTTGACTCAGGACCTTGATTTGTGTACACTTAATAGGGACTATAGACTTGCTAGGTCCACCCGTTCCTGAGAAAATCGGTGGTGACACACGGACAGACGGTCAATCAAATGATCTTAAAAGGGTTCCTTTTTTACTTTTGAGGTACGGAGCCCTAAAAACAAGTTATGCCGGAACTGCATTGTTTTTTTTGTTTCGGTTTGATGGTGCCAAGAGCCGAGTAATGAGGTATAATTTCCTATGAAAGGCTGCGCTGAAATCCTGTTTCTGTTCCTAAATTGGCCTGTTACATGGTAATACTACCAAGTCAGATAAGAATAGCAAAAAATTCGAACGAACCAATTTATCTGGCCATGCAAACGCGTTTAGTGCTAGTATTTCTAGCCCTGCAGCGATGCGTAAGCGCTGGCTCACTGGAACTGGAAATAGCCCTTGTTATCTTTTACAGCACGAAATTCGCTTTAAATTCTTTTTTCTTTATAATTTGTTACGGAAAGCGGAGTAAAGCCTGAAACACCCAACTTGCGATAAAATTATTCCTAGGCGACTCCTAAAATCTGTAATTCTTTGAAGGTGTTGGAACTGCCAAGCTCGTATTAAAGTGCTCCTCAAACCACACGCCGTCTCCGTCCGTACTCTGCTATATAACTTTTTTTAGAGCTTGCTTGGCGCCGGAATGCACCGGGATAAAATCTTGGCCAGATTTGTCCACCCTAAAATAGCGTTGAAATTGGAATAAAGAAAACAAAATATAAACAATTATGATATGAATCACCCGGACAAATTCGAGCGTGGTTCGTATTTTGTTGTTTTCAACCGCGGTTATAACAACTTAAACATAAAACAATGTATTATGTTTAAGTTGTTATAACCGCGGTGCGTTCTGGAGGTGCGTTCGTCGCGGTGTTTCCAAAGTGTCGCTGCGGCGTCTTTTATAAAAAAAAAAATTAAGTGGCACTCGGGGACTGCCGCGGTAAAGCTATTGCATAGCATTTTTTATCAGCTTATGCAATTACAATATTTATGCAATATATTTTTTTTGCATGATAAAAATTATTATGCAAAAAAATAATTAAAAAACAAACAAACAAAAAAAGCACACTGTCACTACTTCGCGAGTGAGATTCGAACCTGGGACATCGTACACCATATGGTAAAGAAAGCGGCCGCTCGCCCACTGCGCCGAACAGAGCTACTTGTGAACCTCTAAAATGTTGAACGCTTACTGAACGACGGTGTTAGGTTTATTTTCGTTACGGAATTTCTTGATTCGGTCGCCGCGCTCAAAGCTCGCGATAAAAGCTATGCAATAGCTTAAAAAACACGTTGCAACGCGAACACACACCTTGTATACTTTTTGCCAACCATTGCGTGGTTGGTAAACCTTGTCGCACCGAAATCTTGTGGCATAAATCCAACAACGCCGACGGCGCCGTAATGCGCCGTGTTGCATTGCACTTACTGCACTCCTTTGGTTCCTCCAACACCCGTTCAGTTTGCACTGCCATGCAGTTTCGTCGTGAGTGGTGTTATACAAGCTTTAATTTTTTTTAAAGCTCAGTATATGATATATTGGTAGCTGATGACTAATACTATACTAGTCAATTGATCAAACATCAAACTTTCTAACAATTTAACGAGTTAACTATGTTTCAAATAAGATTCAATGTATTTATTGCACACTCTCTAATCACAAAACTACATAATGATCACATTATACATATTTATTATTAATATGATAAAAGATAAGTGTATTTTTATATAATGAGTTTTTTGAATATTATTAAGTACCTACTACCGCTACGTAACATGTTTTTTGATAGACTAATTTCAAGAGTGGAATGTTTAAATTTGTTTTGCTAAACATTTCCGTATACAGTCGATTAGTTTCACACCCACACAGTGGGTGGCCAATAGTTAATATATTGGAGGCAAAACTGAAATAATGTGACCACGTGGAGGGAGCTAACACCCACTCGGGTATACGTCTTGTCTGCGGTGATTCATGTGACAGGACCAACGCGAGTGGACATGCGTGAAGGGGGTTTAATAAGCGGTTATGTACATACATTACACAGCATTTATATTCAGGAGGAGTGTTTTGACAGCCATCTTTTGGATTTTTGAACCATTCTGAGTTTGTTCAATCTATTTGAAATTGGCTTCTTTCTTTTCTCGTACTTCGGTTTTGACTGATTATGATATTAACCTTCAATGGTAACACTTCACACAAGAACAAGGATAAAAATGTAAAAACTGTAACCCGTCATATCGATCTATGTCACCCGTACCAAAATAACAAAACGATTGACACGTCATTTATCAATATCGGGTTATAATTTATACATAATAATATATTCCAATGCATAGTAGGTAAATCAAGAATGGACAAAGCTATATTATATCACCCTGTGGCCTGTCGATGATTCTATACTGGCAATGAGTTCGGGTAGGTACTAGATACTGGGGTATAGGGTGGATAGTGTGAACTTCTTTTACCATCCATAAAATACCATAAAAGCTCTCTTGATCGTACATTCAAGCTCATCGACAATATAATCGATATCAAGGACTAACTTTTCGATATTTAAAAACTTATTTCGCCATCAATATTTTATTATTCAATATTGTATTGTTGATGGATGTAACTAGTAAAAAAGCCCCGATTTATAATGAAATACGTTTCTAGTATTATTATTAAATGTAAGTATTAAATTCGTCACAAACAAAACACGTTTAAATAGGCCCATCTTCATAATATCTAATTCCATCAAACCAGTTCCAAAAATAATGAACTTGTATCTCCTAAAGTGGTACAATGATACGATGTGACCGTCAAAGAGGCTTAGAAGGAATTAAACTTATTATATCATAGATGGATACATGGAGATTTGATATAGTTCTATTTCCGTCATCTTGGTAAATTATTGTTTCATATTTAAGTACTACATGGTGATTTATTTTTTGATTTGCCATATAATTAACAGGAAACTTAAAATGTGTATTAAAATTGCAGGCCTGCCAAGAAACGATGCAAAATTGCATAGCTGTAAAATAATTCATTTTTCAATTTTTAAAAATGAAGCCGAATCCATAGTCATAAAATGGATAAAAAAAATTTAATGTTTTACACAATATCAACACATAATTATACACGCACGCCCACACTAATTTGAATATTAATTATTTTAATTTTTACATCATGTTTTATGCTCAAGATGTCTCAAATTTCTCCCAGAAAGTTTTCTAGTTATTTAGTGATTATTTTATTTATTTCTATTATAAATTACGTTCCTATTCTTTAACCGTAACCTTGTTGTACTGCTTACCCTACTGCACCGAATCGTCATACATATACTTTCCGGCATTCCGGCTTGTAAATCCTCGGAGTCCCTGCTCATCACTCCGCCCGACGCTCATCAAACTAGGTAGGTAACTATACGAAAGCGGGCGAGCGGGCAGAGGGCGCTCCGGAATACCGACTTTTATTAAATTTCTCAGCTCTAGGATGTCGCATCTTAATAAAACATACCACATTTTATTCTAAAGACAAGAATCCCTACTATGTTTTCGGTTATTTGTTCTATCGCTTAGTAGCCCTTGTCCTTGTTTTAATTAACAAATGAATTTTCCATAGCATTTAATTTTCCGTGACATTGGTAGTCGTAGGTGCGTAGCGACTACCGATTTATTATTTATTCTTATTATTATTTATTGCGGGTTGTTACGTTCCCTCAAATATGGTTGTGCGAAGCAATGGATGGATCATGAGTCATGCTCGTGAACAGGTTCCACCGGCGGGAATGGGGCTACTTTCTGTCTGCCCGTCTTAACATGTGCTGAATTATAATTAGGTATGCTTTTGTGGAACTTCCCTCATTGTGGAAACGCTGCATACATAGCATAGTATCTATTATATTGTAAACTTGTGCAACGAGCAACTGCAGAGTTTCTTGCTGGTTCTTCTCGGCAGGAAGGGCATTCCGAACCAGTGGTAGACTCATCGACGATTCAAAAGCACTTGTAAAAAAGTTAATTTGATTAAAAAACATTTCTATTCTATTCTATTCTATTCTATTCTATTCTGTTCTATTCTATTCTATTCTATTCTATTCTGTTCTGTTCTGTTCTGTTCTGTTCTGTTCTGTTCTGTTCTGTTCTGCTCTGCTCTGCTCTGCTCTGCTCTGCTCTGTTCTGTTCTGTTCTGTTCTGTTCTATTCTATTCTATTCTATTCTATTCTATTCTATTCTATTCTATTATATTATAGACATTTTGACAAACTCCTTGGTGCAGTGTTGAATATTAAAAGTTAGATGAGAGGTCTCAAGTTCGATTCCCGGCGGGAAAAATAGGCAATTTATTATTTCTGATGTGGGTGCCAATTGATTAAAAGTTATTCCATTGATCGTATTCGACGTCATTAGCGTCAAAGTAAAATAATCCTTGATTGTATTGATTTGAAGTCACAAATTCAGTACAGCCGATTTTAATATGCATATGATTTTTAATGCATACACAAATTGAGCTCTAATTCAATATTTTTATGGTTTATTTCACTGGCGCTAATGTCTTCGAATACGATTACGATCAATGAATTAATCGCACCTCTGCTGATGGAATGCTTCATCGTGGCTTTTACCACCTTTACCACCCAAGTACCGTAAAATAAGTACCTGACGCCAAAGGATTTATCAGCGTTCCGGCACGGTGGCTTGTAGAAACCGATTAGGGCACATTAAACACTACCATACTTCTTCCCCTTACTTAACACTACCATACTTCTTCCCCTTACTTACCCTTTCCAGTTAGCCCATTAGGTATCATAAAAAAAGATTTTTAGCTATGGCTAAAAATGACAACGGCTTTACGGTTTGTCAATAAACTGCTCCGCTGTTGGACCGCTGTTGGTATTGGGTTTGTTTTTATAACAAAAAGGTTTTTTTATATTAAAATAATAGAAGGTAAAAGTTGATTGGCGTAAACCGAGATCAAAAAACCCGTAGGCTGTTTTTTGAGTTTCTGGCGCGCATTTACGATCAATGATCATGAATTAATTAAAGTGTGCATGAATTGTATATGTGAGTATTCGGTCAAAGTGACATATAATTTTTCTGTCATATAAATTGCGAGAAAATATTTCTATTTAGTCTATACAAAAACAGCCAACTGAAAACTTGATTAACTATAGTTAGTGCACGTTTATGAACGCAAATAAAATTTCTGATTTTTCCTCACGCTTTTAATTAATGTATAGAGGAAATGGAAAATAAAGGTATATTCATTTTCACGGAGCAAATTTAAAGTCAGGCAAGCGAATGCAAAAATCAGCGAGGCGCACAACTTTGTGTTAGGAGTGAACAAAGACCAGGTAAAACGGAAAGCGAGACGACGGCGGAACCGCGCAATTTCCCGCTCAATACGTGAAAGATTTGCAATACAAGGGAATGTGTATAAAGCTAGCGTGTATTATACGAACACTTAAAGAATACTTCTCAATAACAGCCCTTAGGTTGGGAAGGTTGGATTGTTACAACCCCGTGCCTCGGAGAGCTTAATAATATTATGCAGTCCGTCAGTCCCGTCATACCTACATTATTATTTTTGTTAGTAAGTTTTTATTAATTTGTATTGTATTAACTATGCTGGTTGAATAAACGTTTCTTAATTTATTTAAAATATACAATAAACCTTTCTTTTTGCTCGTACTCAATAATAGCTGGTGTTATTAATTTTGTGTGTGTGTTAATCTTGTACAATGGTAGGGTACCACTTGTATGCGGGTCAGACTGTTGTATAACCTAGTGGCTGCGCCGTGCGTTTTGTCTGTCTGAACCTTTAAGAGTCAATTAACATACGCCTGTTCACTATTCCACAGACGTGAATTACCTATAGCTTGGGAGTTTTCACGTGAAGTTTTCACATGCCCATTGTGGTTTTTCTTGTCTCTGTAAAGCTTAATGAATGCAGGCTTTTAAGGAATAATTAACAAGAAACTTCAATCACATGCAAATAACGAGCTTAAGGTCCATTGGTGTGGAGCGAACCGTGGACGTGTTCAGCCGACCAATGAGGTTATCAATAGATGCCGTGATAAAGGAGATTGGCGAATTCCATAGAGTTTCTGACCCAGATGAACTGATCTGAACACTGAACGCCCACGTTCACGAATCAAACTTCTCATACTTTTTCTAGTAAAGCAGACTAACAAAAAATTAATCAAAGTCTATCAAATAATGTTGGGTGAAAAAAGATATTCACTTGTATTGCCATGTAACGGTTATTTATAATGTGTACTTGTGAATAATTATATTTTTGATCCCCATATTCTAAAAATATGGGACTTACACAGAAAAATACACTGAAAAATATTAATTAAAATTAAATGTTTTCTGAATCTGAACGGTTTTAAAAATGCTGAGTCAAAATTCGCCAACCTCCTTTATCACATCATGTTTCCATATTCTTATTTGACGAAGAACATACCTTTCCAATCCAAGTCAGGCAGCCTAAAGAGTAGGCTAGGTTATCTTCGAAGGAAGACAACTTAAAACTAACGATCCATTTGAGGGACTTTAATCCGCTGTTCATATTTTATATAATAACCATCTGCATCGCTGGCATGGTTTTTGATTTCTTCCTTTTGGGAATGGTAATAGGTATAATCAAAACGATTCCTTCTCATTGTTTGTTACTGCTATTGAGTATTCTATTAGTGCACTCACTTCAAACAAAGTCAAGTGTCAAAGGTTTTTGGCTGTGAATAATTACTGTCTGTCAGTACAGTTCACAGCCAAAAACCTTCTAAACAAGTGTAAATTTAAAAAAAAAAATTAAATGCAAGCTTTTAGTAGCTACATCATTAGACTCTGGATATCATCTAGGATCAGAGTTCTTGTTATGACGAATCAAACGAGCCCAAACTCGATGGGGTTACGTCGTTTTATTACTGAGTTCCGATAGCCATCTTCCGTCTCCATCATCAGATCAGCTCCATGTCACAATAATATTGCATTGTCATCCGATTTACACATAAATGCAAAATTTCAGCTCGATCAGAAACCGGGAAGTGGGTCTAATTCATCTTGCAAGATTTGACCCAAACAAACAAATAAATAAATAAACTGGTCAAGCTAAATAAAAGTTTGTAAAAACGATTACTTCTACTACTTACTAAAGGAGATTTAGACTAACCCGTAGAAGATTTATGCAGCATGTATTTACTGTGCGCCATTTTGGCAAAAGGACCAATAACTGCTTGAATAATTCGTCCAGTGTGTATACACCTGCATAGAAACAACTACCTATTTTGGGTTTGTTTCACGTATGAGGAGGTATAATTGACGAGCGTGTAGCTTTGCACCAGACCAGCGCAGCGTTGTCGTGTGGCAAACCGAATATTAGTGTCAACTTCTCGGCGTTAATTGGAAATTGCTGACCCAGAATAATGGAAAGACAAACTAAATAGTTTATTGTATTTTAGTTTACTTTACTTAAGTTTAGTATACTTTATTTAAGTTTAGTTTATTTTAGAAAATCATGGTAATATCTTTTATCAATCTAGAGATGATACCTTAAAGTAAGGCCTTTAGCACATTTCCACTGCGACGACGTTAGTTGGCGTTTCTTTAGATCCATGCAGCATTCTGCACATGACTAATGTTCCCCTTTCGCTTAACACAAGCTTTACGCTTAGTTGGAGACTAAATATATCTAGTGTTCTAGTTTTTTTCGACGCACGAACTTTTTTAATCCTATCTGTCCCCTATGAATAATTGGGGCGATAGACAGGAATTAATAATTTCGATCTGTCCCCCTATTAGCAACAGGGTGACAGATCGGAATTTTGATTCCTATCTGTCCCCCTGAGGGGACAAATCAGGGGGACAGAAAGGAATAACCCAAGATCAAATTGTTCGTTATCTCTGTAGCTCTATAGCTTATAATATTCTCGCCTCGCTGCCCCTGTCAAATTTTGTTATTTTACACCCTGTGTAGTTACAATAGACACAGTAGGTACGTTTAAAACAAAGCTGTTACACACGGTAGAATTCTGAATTAAAATCTAAAAGTGCCCGTGTAAACTGTATTATTAATTAATTGAGTTTGCTTTGTTTGTTTGTAACTTCATCATACTTAATGATGAAGTTTGTAATTACGTTTCAGATCGTGTTTTGCAAAATTATTTTGGAATAAATTGAGTTAACTTTATCCTTTGAGTCCGTTAATTGGTAAGCACTATTAATTTACGCTTAGTTAATCTGTTGTATTTTTTACTTTGCTTCGGCCTCGTCTAATACGGGTTTACAAAGCGAACTTAATAGGGTAATATACTATAGTATAATGTAATATAATTATCATTACAAATAAATAAAATTGAATTTTCAGTCTATGATTTGGAAATATATATATATGTGTTACGGTAAATGTAATAAATTGAAAATTATTAATAATTACCACTATTGATGGTAAAAGTAATAAATTATTCACTTTTTCAGTGATTATAGAAGCTTAAGTTAGGTATATTAACCCAATAGAACCTAAGTGCCCGGCCTGCGGCCGGGCACCTGAATATTCATGTCTAACTCTAACCTAACCTAAGATTTTGGCAAATATAGTACTTGTTAAACAACATTTGGTGATCATTTACTACATCTGGTCTTCAGCTTAGGGTCTTATTGGGAGGTTTGCCAACACTGTGCTTCCTGGTGCAAGGTCGTCACTTCAGCACCTAGGCACTCCAAGGACCATCAGCTCGACCTTGACAATAAGTAATAATAACCAATAAAAGTGATGAAATTCATATTAGTTACCAAATTTACCAAATGATGAAGTAATTATTAATAATTACCGAATATTATTAATAATAATTACCACATTTATCACATTTACCGTAACATATGTACATCGTGTACTGAAAGTCCGAAAAACTACTGAAGGGTGCCTTTGTAACTTTCATATAGACCTCTTCAGCACAAGCATTGGACTGAACTAAGCTACCAATCCTAAATCTATAATATTTGGATAATTTAACCTAAACATAGCCCTAAAAGACCACATAGTATTGTGACTATAATATATTTTTTAAAAAGCAACCACCGAGTTTCTTGTTGCTTCTTCTCTGTTGGAACGGCTTTCTGA
This sequence comes from Oeneis ivallda, assembly GCA_029955525.1. Taxonomy (NCBI): domain Eukaryota; kingdom Metazoa; phylum Arthropoda; class Insecta; order Lepidoptera; family Nymphalidae; genus Oeneis; species Oeneis ivallda. Next base: position 14,830,919 of record JARPMR010000018.1, on the reverse strand, counting down.
ATTAGAGGGAGATTCACTTGACGATTCAAATGCACTGCAGAAATTTTAATAAAAAACCTTTCGATTCTACTGTATTACAACCATTAACATGGAGCAAAAGCCTGTTCTAACGCATTTTGACTGATGTGTGTATCCCTTTTGTTCCGCTGTTTAATTTTTGCGGCGGAGATGTTCTAACGGCCTTAGAGAACAGAAAGACATTCGTGACTGGTAGCAATGATTTATGAGACACCACTCGTGCGTACACACATGCTCTAATGTAACCCAATGAACAATAGAAAGGTTATAACAACAATCTTGCGCAACAGAAACGTGAGTAGAGAAAGAACTGAAAACGGTAGCTTCTAATTGATGGCGAAAGTTTCGAAAGTGACTTGATATCATCGTTACATAAAATGTCAATACGTCAATCAGCAACTTGAAACGGTAAGTGACCCCGAAGATAATGGATTGGAAGTACGTGATCCCCTCACCCGCGTCATCAGTGCGAACGTTACTTGACTGCTTAAAGTAATGTTTGTTTTGATATACATAAGTCTACTGGCAGAGTAGGTTGGTAGTTAGGTACAGTCTTTGAGTAATAAACCAACACAGGAGAAGAATTGACGCGCGTACCCCTCTGTAAGTTGGGTATGAGCAGTGGTCCTACTCGTTATATAAAACTGTTTGACTCGAGTCACGCGCCTGTCAACTACGTATGGTTAGCGGGGAATGAGCTCCGCTATAAATGCCGAATATGAGAGTATTTTCTTCTAAAAAAATATTTAAAACATCCAGTTTACTAAAGGATAACATTTATTTACTTCTGATGTATTATTTTATCCAAATAATGCAATACTTATGCAGAAAACTTAAGAAAACTGTCGATCTGAAAATGTTGCTACTTAATCGTACATGAAATAATTTGGGGAAAATATTGAAAATTAATCTTCCTACTTACTATTCGTTTAGAGACCTTTATCTTGAACTGCATTATAAATTGATCCCATAGAATTAAAATCACGATAGAATAGGAAGGGGTGAACGAATAATTTATAAGCTTTAAGTAAAATATGACTAGATATATAAATACGAACTTTGATCGTCTGTGGGATTATCAAATAATGATAAAAAATTCTTTCTATAAAACCGACTTTAAACGCCACTACAAAGTATAAAACAATTTTAATTTGTACATGTATGTTGAAGTCGGGCGGGCCTAAATATAAATGATGAAACTAATGCGCGACGCTAGGCCAACTTTGCCCGATCGGCGTATGAAGTCGGTTTTTTAAAGATATTTTTTTTACATTATTATTTTAAGCTTTTTTGTGTATATCTCTGATCGCGAGCAATTTGCTCTTAATCATTGAGTTCCTTCCTCCATCACCGAAGATATGAATCATCTTCTCTTCACCTTTTAAATAGGCCCAACCTTATTATGCGTTCTTTCAAAAACAATTGAAATCGGTTCAGATTTGACGTAGTTATGGAGTAACATCTAACATTATATCAACAAAAATTTATATGGGAACCACCTCTGAAGTATGCCCTACTAAACAAAAAAAAATTATCAAATTCCATTCATTATTTGGCGGAATAATTGGGTAACAAATATACAAAAAATTCAAATTGAGAACCTCCTCCTTTTTTGAAGTCGGTTAAAATGATTGCATTATTATAACGATCGCAATGGTGTCTGATTGGCTGGTACTCTCCCACTATTGTTTAAAATGCATTGATGCAGCTAGAGCTCCATAAACTCAGCGAATTCATAAAATTAGTTTTTTTACTCAATTATTTCAAAATTTATAGGTATATATTTCCATATAGCCAGTGTGATATGATTTTCTAAATATATAAAATGAAAAGGTGACTGACTCACTGATTTATCAACGCATATCTACTATGACGTAGGCATCCGTTAAGAAAGGATTTTTACAAATATAATACAAAAAATAATGAAAACGAGACTAAAAATTGTTTAATAATAATGATAAGTTCTACGTAAGTCTTTCTTACTCGAAAATTAGGACTTTAATTTTATGAAGTCGGCCACACCGCAATAAAATTAAGGCTGGACAGCAAGATTTCATATGTCGATATTGGTGGGGGGATTGTATAAATTATTTATACCGAGATATTTTTATCGTCTTACTAATGGTTCATTGACGAAAAAAATATTTAAATTCTATACATATTTGGTTCATTAAAACTTGGCAATTGAATTAAAGTACCCATACTTCTTATTCATCCCGCTAGGTTTACCGGAAAGCTAAATAGCTTGGCGGTATTTTATTACAGATGGGGTGGCCACTATAGCCATGGCGGCAGCCTAGCATTACAAACAAATATACACTTCGTTCAGATGAAGTAGATGAAAAAAATAAGCCTTCCAAGTAAAGTATGTAGGTACAAGTTTTAACTTACCAATCATAACTTTAAATAAATTTTTTTTTAGGGTTCAGTTTTTCCTTTTTATGTTTCCTCCATACTGGACTGAGAGAATATTATTCAACGCTGGAAAACGATCTTGTAAATCGAAAAAGTGAACTTTAAACCAGAGCCAATAACGTTTTAAAAAATCATAACAGCTCATAATAAGCTATCAGGAGCAGATTTTTTTCAAAAAGCATATTTTTTAATGTAACACATCAGATGATACTAATTATATAATTCTAAAGTAGAATTACTTTAGTTTTATACATTAGTTTTATATCAATTTCGACTAATAGTTTTTCAATTTCAAGAAGCAATGTTGCTGTAACTTGGTATTTGATACATATGAAACCACGAAATAACTCTAAACTCTGAAATGCTAATTATGCTGTATTTATTTTTAAGGAAACATGATGTAGTCCTAACAGTTTGTACTTAATATACTTTTTAGAAATAGATACATCGTAAATTTCGCTTTAAACATAAATAAAACAAATGATGTTTCATTAAAAATGCTGTATGTTTATTTAAACAAGATTACTTAAAAAATCAATGTGTTCAATATTAATACCCACTACGTATTCAAATAAAAATTAAATGTCTCTCAACTTAATAAACAATATTATTAAAAATCTATGACAAAGTACAGCACTCTCTGGTGGCTTATAACCTTAAATCATAACTAAACAGCTGCTCTAAGGTGATGTACTGTGGTACCTACAGCATGCTTTCAGCATGAGATTGAGAGTATAGTGACGGAGTAAATACCTTGGTATCTACAAAATCTGTTAATAATCAGATAATCCTAAGTCCTTACAGTAGGTACACCTAAGTGCACTGCACTGCTAAAAAGTATTGATAACTTTTTTGAAGTATCTGTATAATATTGAAAAATAGATGGTGTCTTAGTATTTACAGCATTTTTGAGTACGTTGAAAAATATGAATAACAAAAAATATAATATAAACTGTGTTTTAAAAAAAAAAATATAATATAAAATATGTAGAGAAGGTCAACATAGTATCTTAGAAAAATAATGTTATAGGAAAACGAAAATCCGACAATCCGACGCAGTATCTTTTTCTTCCAAATATATAAAAAAGTAATTTTGTTATTTTTCGAAATAAGCTAGATCGCTTTCCAGCGTCAATATAGTCCAAAGTTTCTAGCTGTATCTTTACGCAAGTACTAAAAGCCTACAAGGGGTCAATCTAATAGCAAAGGCATATTATGACTAAAATAACGGCAAGAACCTCGTTTCCTAGCGCTTCTATATACCTACCATGTTAAAGATCTCGAACAAAAAAATTTACTCTCGAATAAAGTAACTCTGTTGTAAATAATTATTAGAAAAACTTATCGAAAGTCGATAATCGATAGTGTCAAATCCCTAAAATGCTTACACAAATGATGCGATTGTTTCATGTAATGATAGAGCGTCCCTGTGTGTGAATGTGATAGTGTGCATATACTTAAAGGTAGTGTTTGCTAATTATATTGTGTGCGTGCATAGCGACGTGATGGAAAAATGCAACTGTAGTAAGCAAGTTTTCATGTGTGCTACCTCGCCCCCCACCGTAATTGACAGACTTTTTTGCAAATAAATTAGGCGTCAATTCCTCTCCATTGCTGGTTTATTACTCAAAGGGTACAGTTCGTATGGGGTTCTACTTCTATCACCCCCCAATACCTACAAATTAATGAAATTTGAGTCTAGTTCAAGACGAACTAGGTTCAGATTTCCGTAAAAATATGTAGTTTAAGAAGTGAAATGGGCTCAAATAGAACAATGGTTAAGGCGCGAACTGAAACCTGATAGGTCAACGATTTAATCCCCACCTAGCACAATTTTTTTTCCACTCCTAACACAAGCGATTCCTACGCTGATTTGGAAGGGAAAGGGGAGATTGGCCATGTTCAGTATGAAACGTTTGATAAGTTAATATTAAAAAAAAAACACGCATTCAAATTGGTCTGACCGTTTGGGTTATTTAAATTAGAGCCTCAGAAATAAGGAAGTTGAAGCAGTCCGGGTATATAATGCACTGATAGAAAGTGCTTATTGTTAAATTAGGAACTATAATTTATAGGAGCAGAATCATAGGTCGAGACATATACTGGAAAATATTTGAAGGCAAGACTAAGGCCAAAGTCGTAAGTAGGTACCTGCCTACTGTGACTGTACTATGATATTTGTTTATACTCTTTCTGTTATCTACTTCTAATAAGTTTATACCGATTTTGCTCAAATTGCTAAAACTTGATTATAACTGGCTTTGAAGATAAGTGATGTCGGTAAAGTTTGACGGTTTCGGTTTCGATCAGTAACATTATGTTACGACTCCGTAAGATTTAGTCAATTTTGCGGAAAACTGTAAACCATTTAAATGGGGGCCGAAAGATGGTGAATCGATATTTATGTCGCCTTTGCCAAGGGTCTTATAATATTACTGAATTTAATGATAAAACCAAAAGTTATTTAACGCTTACTAAGTACTTACTGTATGGAGTACTGCAGCCATTTGTTAGATTCGGTGGATCGACGCGCCAAAAAACGCGCGAGTCGATGGTCAATTTCAGACTTCAAAGTTTGGAACCTTTGTGCTACAAAATAGAATAATGCGCTGTTTACGGCATCGCATTTGTCTGCATTGACGTTGTTGACATACCACGACGCGCACAGAGCGCTTTACTTTCTCGTTGTGTTACGCATCGCCAGATAGAATTTGTGAAATGGGTCATTTATGCCCAATTTCACCAACATCCCATAAACAATCACATAGTTAGACAACCGCTAAGCTAAAAGGTCCCATAAACCAACCCATAACTAAAATTTGTTTTCACGAACGCAACAGACCCATAGCTAGCGGACCCATCCTTATGCGACAGTTTTTTTACGATGATAGTGTACCCAGTACCAGTATACCCAGTTGTAGTTCCCGGTTTTATAGGAAATGATTGATATAATACGTATTCATGTATTATTTTAATGAAGAACTTAATTCTTTCATATTTTGACTGATAGATATTTTCATTTAGTGAATATTTTAATCTATACTAATATTATACAGAGGAAAGATTTTTTGTTTGTTTGTTTTTTTGATTGTACCGAATAGGCTCTGTAACTACTGGACCGATTTGAACCATTTTTTCACCAATAGAAACCTAAGTTATCAGGAAGTAACATATGCTATAATTTATTGTCAAAAAAATTAGAGATCCTTAAGAAAATTGCAATAGTGTAACCCAAAGTAGGAAAATTTTGCCAATAAATTGCATTATTTGGCGTGTGCTTAGAAAACTATTGATGGTACATAAAAATGATGTAATGCATGATTAAATAACTCATTATTCTCTACAAAAATGTCCCCGTGGGAATATATCTAACTATCATATTATTTAAGTCACAGTAGTAGCTTTTGTATTCTAAAATTTAATTTGATCGCCTTTATTATCGCAGTATTAATTCTTCCTTACTAATACACATTATAAATGTGAAAGTGTGTTTGTTTGTTGGTTTGTCCGTCAATCACGCTGCAACATAGTTACGGATTGACGTGATTTTTGGATAGGTATAGTTGAGAACCTGGAGGGTGACGTAGGCATCCCGAAAAATCAAAGAGTTCCCGCGGGATTAATCCACGCGGACGAAGTCGCGGGCATCATCTAGTAAAAATATATTTTAGTCTATGTTTTACAAGTTTGGTATTGGTATGGGGAATGGTTCCTAAAAATATAAACAAGTACCTAGGTAAAGTGAATCAAACTCTAGAAATTAAAATAGTTGGTACCTACCTACTTAAGTAGATATACCTGGGGTATCTACTTACCCAGGTAGGTAAGTTAGCACCAAACAGGTACCTACCTCCTACCTATACAGGCTCATTTTCCATTCAAGTTATTGTTAGGAGAGCAATAAAGTAAGTAACCTTTTATGCTTTTACCTTTATTTCATAGCTAGGTATAACATCTAGGTAAGTACCTACCCAATAAGTAAAAAGGTATGGTAACCACAAAAAAAAATTGATAATTTCCTATGTAAATAGGTAGGTACTCACCTATTATCAGGAAATTCCAAAATTTTTTTTCCAACAAATATATTACTGTTGATTTAGATAACCTATAATATCTTTGGCAAAAATCTATTTCATCGAAATCGTTGAAATAATTTGGTCGTTTTCAATATACATATTTTAGGTCTTCGACTACGATTTATATCAAATATAGTATCAGTCGTGTCTAAATTATCAAAAAAATCAAATAGATCACGGTCCATCTTGTCCTCTAGAAGTCGCTTTTACTTATGTGAAGGTTTATGGGACCAATGATCCATCTCATAAATTTATGGGATCGTTTAGGCGCTAACGGACCCTTTAAAAATGGTGAAACGGAAACTATCCCCTAACTGGCCGCTAAATATGCTAAGGGGTCCCATAAATCTTATGGGTCGTTGGTGAAAGTGGGCATAAGGGTCCTATGCGGCGCCGGCTGTTGTCGATTGTAGGCATTTTTGCGAATACACACATCGATCGCCGTGATCCGCGCGCGCTCACGCACACATGTATACAGGTACAGTGGGAAACCGATACAATCTATGCGGCATAAACAAATTGATGGTTAAAATTATTCAGTTTACGAGATTTCGCAAAACTAACTACCGATAAATAAAATGATGAGTTAAATTACAATTTATTAATTAAAAATTACTAATTTATTAATTTAAGTCAAAAAACTCATTTAGGCTACTTTTTATCCCGGAAAATTATAGTTCCCGAGGTAATTTAAAAACTAAATCCACGCGGACGAAGTCGCGGGCATCAACTAATAATAAGATAGTAGGAAGCAAGTTTAAAAATAGTATGTACCTACATACAATTGCCTCGTTGGTCAAGTAGTTATTAGCGTGTTCAAAAGCAGATGACGAGGTTCGTGGGTTCGATTCCTGTCGGGATAATAAATTAAGTATTGGGGTTTTTTGCCAAGAAATTCTCTGTACTAGCCCGGAGTTAGGATGTTGGCGGTGTCACCCCCGGGCCCCGTGCCTCGGAGAGCACGTAAAGCTGTCGGTCCTGCTCCTGCGCCTGATCTCTCTCCGGTCGTGTCGGATTTTCCGTCCCATCGGACTACGAGAGTGAGGGAATAGAGAGTGAACCTGTGTTTGCGCAATATCTCCCGGCCGCGTTAATCTCTGTGAGGAGGTTGACTGCCGTGGTCGGATTCGGTCGGGAGGACGTATTTTGTATTTGTATTTGTATTGTTTATTTTTTCGATTGAGGCTACAAAAGCGCTTACGAATGTCAAAAATGTTACATCATTAAATAAAATACAAAATATACAAAAATACAAAATCACTTTAACAAATAAATAAAATAAAATAAATTAATTTGAAGTCATAAAAATTAGGTCCCTACTAGGTATGTTATAGGGCTAGGTACATTATTATTATTATTATGTAGTATACATACAAGCTAGTATCATAGCAGTGATAGCATAGCTCCTATTCGGGGGGTCGAACGAAATCGGCCCAATAACAAAAAATTTCAATATGGCGGGAACTTTTTAAAATTTTGGCAACCATTTCCTCTTTCTTGACCCCACAGAAGCCTAAATATCGATTTTGAACGAAATCGGTCCAATAACAAAGAATTTCAATATGGCGGGGACTTTTTAAATTTTGGCAACCATTTCCTCTTTCTTGACCCCACAGAAGCCTAAATATCGATTTTGAACGAAACCTGACCAATAACATAGAATTTCAATATGGCAGGGACTTTTTAAAATTTTGGCAACCATTTCCTCTTTCTTGACCCCAGAATAGCCTAAATATTGACTTTGAACGAAATCTGTCCAATAACAAAGAATTTAAATATGGCGGGGAAAATTTTGGCAACCATTTTCTCTTTCTTGACCCCACAGAAGCCTAAATATCGATTTTGAACGAAATCGGTCCAATAACAAAGAATTTCAATATGGCGGGAACTTTTTTAAATTTTGGCAACCATTTCCTCTTTCTTGACACCAGAATAGCGTAAATATTGACTTTGAACGAAATCTGTCCAATAACAAAGAATTTAAATATGGCGGGGAAAATTTTGGCAACCATTTTCTCTTTCTTGACCCCACAGAAGCCTAAATATCGATTTTGAACGAAATCGGTCCAATAACAAAGAATTTCAATATGGCGGGAACTTTTTAAAATTTTGGCATCCATTTCCTCTTTCTTGACCTCAGAGAAGCCTAAATATCGAATTTGAACGAAATCGGTCCAATAACAAATAGTTTCAATGTGGCGGTGACTTTTTTAATTTTGGCATCCATTTCCTCTTTCTTTCTTTTCGAAACTATTCGATATGATCCCTGTGTCGTATTGTATGGTTTTGATTCGATCCGAATCATTATAAATGCGAAAGTGTGTTTGTTTGTTTTTCTTTCAATCACGCCGCAACAGAGCTCTAATAAGACCCTCATCACTGAGCCCTAGGAATTTAAATAAATATTATATACCTACTTACATAATATAATTTTGACGACCTCCCTAGCGCAGTGGTGAGCGCTCTGGTCTTAAAACTGGGAGGATTCCCGGTGGGGTCAATTAAGGAATTTATAATTTCTGAATTATCTTTATTGGTGGTATTATGGTGGAAGGCTTTGGCCAGAGTAAAGATAGATAGAGTATGGAAACTACCTATAAACGTTCGAAACGGCTCACTCACACAAACATGCGCATCGACGAGACCAATTACCGGTCCTCAGTACTGAGAGCACTGCGAGGTCCGCTAATTGTCTCGTCGATGCGCATGTTTGTGTGAGTGAGGCCGTTTCGAGCGTTTGTAGGTAGTTTCAGTACTGGTTATAATTCTACTGTGCTTTGGCCATGGCTAGTTACCAGTTAGGTACCACCCTACCGTCAAACACGTGCCGCCAAGTGCTTTAGCGTTCCGGCACGACAGCGTGTAGAAACAGATTAGGGGTATGGCTTGAATGCACACTGCCATACCCCTTCCAAGTTAGCACGTACCATCTTAGACTGCATGGTCACTTACCATCATTTGAGATCGCAGTGACGGACTATTTTGTCATCGAATAAAAAAATAATAATTGATTTAAATTGCCCCTTCCAGAAATCAAACCCAGGTCCCCCCAGTAATAAGACTCCACACTACTGAGACTAAGCACTATTGCTGCGCTACCTAGGAATTTAAATAAATTACTGACTAGGTACTTTTAGAATATTATTAGAAATCTTCGTCCTCGATTCAGGTGTCCCACTGTACGGGCCTCTATAATACACTATTTCGCTCGTAAAATTATTTTTGCCGGAGCGCGCGACGAGCAACGTGGATCCTCTTCGAAAGCCAGCGGCTGAATGAGAAAATGACGGCCCGAGCTCGCTTTCATACTAATTTGTATCGAAGATTTTTTATGATATTTTTCATTAATTATTGAAATGATTTATGTCATAAATAAAAATTGCTTAATAAAGTTTGATTCCTTTACTTTTCAAAAAGGAATTATTTTTCTGATTTAAACCAGTAGAAACTTCACGCTTATGGGAACGCCACAAGTAGTTTTTCTATGTTTTTCATGTCAAAGTGAGTAATTGAAATTTTTTTACTCAATAAGTATTATACTTATGACAAATCTCAAAGTTGCTCAATGTAGTTCGACTATTAAAGTAGCCTACACAATTTTTTTTTCATCAAAATATATCTGTTTACTACGTTAAACTACTGTAACGAAAGAGCATGTTTCGCGAAAAGGCTCGTTAACGTTTTGGAACGTAGTTCCTTATCGCGCGGTACGGAAGGGGGGCTAGACGGAAAAAATTAAGGAAACCGACACGACACATTTTTGAAACGTCATTTTTTGTTGAATGTGAATTTTGCATTGTATTTGGTATTTTCGCCTTAGAACTCGGCGTCTGCATGGCCTAGTGGTTAGGAGAGTCGCCTATAAATTCAACGTCGATGATTCGAATCCCAGCTCGACAGACTGAATTTTCTATTTTCAATTTTATTTTAAATAATTTCTAAATGTGGAATTTTTCCCTAATTTTTTATTGTATAAATTGGATAACGCCATCTGTGAAAAAACAGTAACTCCACCAGAGTAACTTTTTGGTGTTGTATCAGTGCAATAGAAATAAACTAAAAATAATTCATCGTAGTTAATCAATTTAATACTAGATGACACCACTAGTTTATTACAATTCCTTCACTAAAATACTACTAATAAGGTACTACGTTCCATCCGGGTGTCCCTTGACACGTCTCTTTTTTTTTAAATTTATTTAAGCCTCTAAGTTAATTTGCAGCTTCAATAAGAATAACACACTCGTATCTAAGAATCTGCTCTGAGATGAAATGTGTGTTGCAAAAACCGCATTTATATTGGAACGTAGTTCCTTATCGCGCGGTGCGGAAGGGGGCTAGACGGAAAAAATTAAGGAACCGACACTCGACACTTTTTTGAAACCGACACTTTTTTGTTGAATGTGTGGAACCTTTCCCTATTTTTTTATAACTTATAAGTTATAAAAAAATAGGGAAAAATTCCACATGTAGAAATTATTTAAAATAAAATTGAAAATGGAAAATTCGGTCTGTCGAGCTGGGATTCGAACCATCGACCTTTGGCAGTTAGGCGACTGCAGAAGCCACAAGGCTACCATTATTGTACCGCGAAAATACCGAACACAATGCCAAATTAATTAATCGAAAGGAACTACGTTCCATCCGGGTGTCCCTTGACACCTCTCAAGTTTTTTTTTAATATAAAAAATTCTATTTAAAAAACCGACTTCAAAATCCCGTGCCACTACAAAGTATATAATTTATTGTTGATATTTAAAAAAACGCTCGACCGATTTCGATAAAATTTAAATGGGACCACCTATGAATTATTCTTAAAAAAAAATACCAAATCGGTTCAGGCGCCTTCGAGTGGGTAATCCGTGAACATACATAAAAAAGATTCAGACGAATTGAGAACCTCCTCCTTTTTTGAAGTCGGTTTGAAAATCGCCCAATAGTTAGTTATATTAAATATCAGAAAATTGTAACAAAAACAAAAGCTCTTACGCCAAACGCATAATTAGTACCTACTGCCTTCATTCGCGGTTAAAGGAATAAAGTTCATAATTGGTTTTAATACTTAATAATTTTCAAGTGTCCCTTTTAAGCCACAATCCAACGTTATACTGCAAATAACTCAATTTGTGTTGCGAAGTGCACGGGATTAACTCTCGTTTAGTGGCATAGAAAACCTGATTTTAGATGCGAAATTTGTTCAGGTTATTATAGCGTTACTGACTTTGGAATAGGGGTAGTTTTCCCGTGAATAAGAATAGCAATCATTCTTATTGAGCGTTAACTACTCTATTATGGTTAGTAATAAGCCTCTTATCTACAGTTTTAACATAGTACAAACAGAATAGTAGGCTAACTTCATACAAAGTGGCCGCTGCCGGTTTGAATGTATGCGTGAGCAGCGGGCGCCGTGTACGCACGGAAGTTTCACGCACACATTCGCAAAATCTCAACCGGCTCAATCGGCCGGCAGTACGGGCCGCGCGGCGCGCCACAGAGTGCTTTAGTATACAGGGTGGGCCAGACCAGGTGGATATAAAATTTTTTTTAGATTGTTCACTTAGGGGCCTACCAGGACCCGGAAGGAAAAAAATCGGTTCCCACCCGATTACGAGAAAATTTTTTTTATTTAAAATTTTGGAAAATCATTGCTTTGACGAACTTTAAATTTTTTTTTAATTTTTCCAGTTACAATTTCCGCAGTTTTTTTATGGAATATCTTTACCTAATAACTGTACTCTCTAAGAAAAAAATTCCAGTCTGGTTAGCTGGTTTTAAGAGCATTAAATTTTAAATTATATCAAGAAAATTAAGTTCATCCAAAATCTACAGAAAACTTTAAAATTCCATTAAAAATAAAAATCACCAGCGCTATGCACTGGTGATTTTTTAAAAACTGTAGCAACTTATGTTCTTTTGATTGCCAAAAGAAAAATTGTATGTCAATGTGCCAGATAAAAAGTTATGATTTTTCAAAAGTCTTCGTTCCTCATTCGTGTAAATAACGACCTTATTGAAAAACATGTTAATTGTTTGTGGAGACTGCAGTATGTCCTTTAATTTTGACTATCTCGTTGGTCTCGTGTTTGACTGCGGCCGACGAGGTCCCGGGTTCGAGTCCCGGGTCGGACCATATCAAGTATTGGGGTTTTCCGTAAGAAATTCTCAGTACTAGCCCGGAGTTAGGAAGTTGGCGTTGTTTCACCCCCGTACCTTGGAGAGCACGTAAAGCCGTTGGTCCTGCGCCTAATCTCTCTCCGGACGTGTCGAATTTTCCGTCCTATCGGGCTATGAGAGTAAAGAAACAGAGAGTGCACATGTGTTCGCGCACACACTTGTGCACTGTAATATCTCCCGCACAGATGGTTAATCTCTCTGGAGATAGGTCACCGTGGTCGAAATTTGGTCGGGAGGACATTAATCCTTTAATGATGACTGACGGTATCTACATTTTTAAGAGAAAGAAAAATAAAACAATGTTTTATTTTTCCGAATTTCGGTCACGGCGGCGGTTTATCTTCAGAGAGATTAACCATCTGTGCGGGAGATATTAAAGTGCACAAGTGTGTGCACCAACACAGGTGCACTCTCTGTTTCTTTACTCTCATACCCCAATAGGACGTAAAATTCGACACAACCGGAGAGAGATTAGGCGCAGGCGGAGAGAGATTAGGCGCAGCACCAACGGCTTTACGTGCTCTCCAAGGTACGGGGGTGAAACAACGCCAACTTTCTAACTCCGGGCTAGTACTGAGAATTTCTTACGGATAACCCCAATACTTGATATGATCCGACCCGGGACTCGAACCCGGGACCTCGTCGGCCGCAGTAAAACACGAGACCAACGAAGCAGTCAAAATTAAAGGACATACTGCAGTCTCCACAAACAATTAACATGTTTTTCAATAAGGTCGTTATTTACACGAATGAGGGACGAAGATTTTTGTAAAATCATAACTTTATATCCGGCACATTGACATACAATTTTTCTTGTGGCAATCAAAAGAACATAAGTTGCTACAGTTTTTAAAAAATCACCAGTGCATAGCGCTGGAGATTTTTATTTTTAATGGAATTTTAAAGTTTTCTGTAGATTTTGGATGAACTTAATTTTGTTGAAATAATTTAAAATTTAATGCTCTTAAAACCAGCTAACCAGACTGGATTTTTTTTCTAAGAGAGAAGAGTTATTAGGTAAAGGTATTCCATAAAAAAATTGTGGAAATTGTCACTGGAAAAATTAAAAAAAAATTAAAAGTTCGTCAAAGCAATGATTTTCCAAAATTTTAAATAATTTTTTTTTTTCTCATAATCGGGTGGGAACCGATTTTTTTCCTTCCGGGTCCTGGTAGGCCCTTAAGTGAACAATCTAAAAAAAAATTTATATCCACCTGGTCTGGCCCACCCTGTATATCGCGCCGCTGTGCTAATCGCGCGCAATTGCGTATTACGTCGCACGCTCGCTCTTTTTTGTTTGTTTAATTTTTCAATGAAAGTAGTAACCTACCTATTAATAATCGCGGGCATCAGCTAGTCAAAAATAAAAGTGACAACCCTAGGCGTCAACGCAAGAGTAGGTAATTAACTCGCCGATCGGCCTTAGTTAGCCTACTATTCTGTTTGTACTATGGTTTTAATTAGCTGCTGCAAATTGGTTGAGGTTTTCGCTTAGGTTAGGCGTTGTTTTGCGTCATTATGATTTTAATAAATTGATAGTACCTACTACAGTACACAGTACTTACTTAGTACAGCTACAGTTTTAGTTGTAGTGTCAGCTCAGTTTCAGTTGTAGTGATTGGCTGAATTTATGATATTCATGCTGCATCAACGCATTTTAGCCAATAGTAAGAGAGTGTTGGCCAATCAGAGGTGAATACGATCACCATACTGTAACGGTCATTTTAAGGTGGAAGGCACGAGTTTGCCCGCGAAATTTGGTTTTTCGCAATTTGTAAACTAAGACGACAAAGTAGGCTTATGGCATTCTAATTGCGACAATGGCAGTATCATCTGCACAGGTTTATGTACAAATCTTTACTTGAAAGTGACCACTTTAAGAAATTAATCACAATATCGACTAAGTGAGTAACTCACGTCCAACTCAGTATTTTGATTAATTTCTTAAACTAGTCACTTTCAAGTAAATATTTTTATGTAAACCTGTGAAGATGATAATTCCACTGGCGCAATTAGAAGGCCATAAGCCTACTTCGTCGTATTAGTTTACAAATTGCGAAAAACCAAATTAAATTTGAATTTCGCGGGCAGACTCGTGCCAATTCCACCTTAACTGCAATCGAGCTGCTGGTGGCAACATGTAGCAACCGCAGTATACGCAATGTCACGGAACTGTGACAACATCACAAATACACAACACCATGGAATTAGGAAGTACCTTCTTAGAATGGACGTATCGTGGCCGTTTCTTATCCTTGTTAAATTACCGTACGTACTTATTTCCATCAGTTTTATTTAGGTTACATTACAGGTTACTGATGAAAATGTTACACACACACACTACGTAGTACTATTATATATTCTGTGCACACACACACCCACACACCCAAATGAATCTATTAATTACTTTTCATTTAACGCGATGCATCAAAAGCGTGGATTGAATTTCGAAACGATTATCCGACGCTGAAATTTATTCGTGACATCCATCGAAAGAATAAAGGGCCATCTGAATTTTTGTGCTTATTTATTTATTTATTCTGTACATACTTAAAAACTAAACTTAAAAATAGAAAGGACGTGTACAATTAGGAAGGACATCTCATCGCTACAAAAAGTGGATTTCTTCCAGATGCCCTAGATGTGAGAACAATTAAGAAATGACAAGAGATAAACAGAACTAATTAATAAACAACGATATAAACTTATTGGAACGTAAGTTCCTTATCGCGCGGTGCGGAAGGGGGCTAGACGGAAAAAATTAAGGAACCGACACTCGAAACTTTTTTGAAACCGACACTTTTTTTGTTGAATGTGAATTTTGCATTGTGTTCGGTATTTTCGCGGTACAATATTGGGTCTCCGTAGCCTAGTGGCTTCGGCAGTCGCTTAACAGTTAAAAGTCGATGGTTCGAATCCCAGCTCGACAGACTGAATTTTCTATTTTCTATTTTATTTTAAATAATTTCTACATGTGGAATTTTTCCCTAAGTTTTTATTGTATAAATTGGATTAAATATTATTGTACTACTAACGCCATCTGTTAAAAAACCAGAGTAACTCTTTGGTTTTGTAACATTGCTGCAATAGAAATAAACTAAATATAATTCATCGTAGTTAATCAATTTAATACTAGATGACACCACTAGTTTATTACAATTCCTTCACTAATTAATCGAAAGGAACTTCGTTCCATCCGGGTGTCCCTTGACACCTCTAATATATTATAAGTAACATACACATAAGTAGATATAATATATAAATAATACATATACTATTACATAAATACATAAAATATATAATAAATATTTATTACTTATACTATACATTTGACAAATAAACAGAGATGAAGAACTAATTATTATTATTATCCAATGAAGAAAAGAAGAAACTGCTTGTTTGAGGAAAATAAATTAATACGTTGGGCTGGAATTTGCGATACATTACGATACATACGATTTGACGACCTCCCTGGCGCATTGGTGAGCGCTGTGGTCTTATAACTGGGAGGTCTCGGGTTCGATTCCCGGTGGGGTCAATTTGGGAATTTATAATTTCTGAATTGTCTCTGGTCTGGTCTGGTGGTAGGCTTTCGTTGGCCGTGGCTAGTTACCACCCTACCGTCAAAGACGTGCCGCCAAGCGATTTAGCGTTCCGGCACGATGGCGTGTAGAAACCGATTAGGGGTATGGGTTGAATTTTCACTGCCATACCCCATCGTCACTTACCATCAGGTGAGATCGCAGTCAAGGACTATCTTGTCATCGAATAAAAAAAAACATTGGACATAGTATTATAAAGTTACGGCTTTTGTAAAGCTTTAGCATCAGAGATGGGGCACGATTGAATTATATGACTAAAACTTATAGTGATGCAAAAATTGCCATAAGAAGTGTTGACTGTAAGTTGGTATGTACGAGTAGTACCTATCTACGCAACTAGAAAGGAGTAGTAGGAGTCGGCGAGGCACCCGATGAGGTGAAAATAAAATATAATAATAAATTCAATTTAGTCAATCACAGGAGAAGGAAATAAATTTTAGAACCATGGATGCTCGTATATGGTTTCAAATAGCATTCTATCTTCGAGATTTATTTTCAAAACAGGTGCCCAGGTTTCATCCAAAAATATTAATTGAATAATTTGAGCTCACTATCATTTATGTCGCCATTCTGAGTGTGCATGCATAGCTCTTAATATTTGTAAGAAGTTACTCAATTTTGTGCAAAAAAGCTTTTACCTGCGACTATACCGCAAAGCAACGCCAGTCGAGCGTGACTCAAATCTCGATCGTATTCGTAAATATTAATATACTATGTCCGTAATATTAACCTATTATTATATTATATTAACATAATATTAAAGTTAGTGCAAACATAATATCGATATTAATAGTTTGCCTTCCGGGGTAAGCAATCTAAGCTATCCCCGATATTCCTTAAAAAAACATACTTACTTAGTTTTTCTCTCAAAATGCATCGAGAAAGACATATAAACAGAATACTTAGCCGTAGTTGCTGGGTGTGCAATGTACATGTAGATTGTAACTGAATAACTATCCTACGAAAATCTCTACCCTATAATTCTTATAAATCTTCCTACATTTAATATTACGTCTTTAGAATGGCACGTGAATCGCTAGTGAACCCTTTATAATGTTTTTTTTTTCTTTATTTTGGAGCTTGGTCACTCAGTGACTATGTCGCTCCGTTAGTTCACTCCATAATATTATGACATATTTTTATTCCTAACTAGCTGATGCCCGCGACTTTGTCCGCGTGGATTTAGTTTTTGAAGTCCCTCGGGAACTCCTTGATTTTCCGGGATAAAAAGTAGCCTAGATGTTGACCCGAGTAATAAGCTACCACGGTATAAAATTTTGTAGAAATCTGTGCGGTAGTTTTTACGTGAAAGAAGGACAAACAAACAGACAGACAAACAGACACAAAAATATTTAGCTTCTGTTTTGATATCTGTATCTTGAACACAATTAGAAGCAAAAACCCTTTTTTGAATCTATTTCATGTACAGAATTGGTTTCGTTTCTTTTTTATTATTATTCCTAATTATAAAATACTTATTAACTAATGCATAAATTAATTTAGATTGCTCGCATAAAGGGAATGCCAAAAATATAATAAAATCTACAATACTTAAATTATAATCTAATAAACTAAATAGGCTTATCCTGATTGATTCAATCCGGACACATTCCAACAGCACATGATATTGAGTTCACAAAAAGCTAGGCGATATATGCGAGAGTACGTGTATTAGATTTTAGTGGATTCCCGTATTGGTTTATATTAAAGAATGTTTAAAATCCAGTATGAATGATACCGGTTTACTCCATTATCACGAGACCCAACACTGATGTTGAGAGACACAATTATTACTATGGGTAAACATCAAAAGGACATGAAAAATTCCCTAGTACGAAGGACTGGGTTCATTACAAGATACTTGCTATCCAGACCGCACCGACACCCGTGCGATGCTTCTTCATTTTGGTCGATAAGTTGGTTACTAAAGAGAAAAACAATAATGATAAGAAGAAAGTAAAAAAAGACAAAGAAAAATGTCTGAAAGGAGTGGGTTGGCTTGGAAATCTACCTTACAGATCAACCTTAATTTCTCAATCAAGCTTTATTTGAAAGGTTTTAAGAGTTTAGTGAAGTGAAATTATTTTATAAGTTATTTGTAGAGCTTTTGATCAAAAGTTAATCAACAAACGCGACTATTAATTTGTTTCGATTCATCGGTTAAAAGGCCTTGATTGCATTCGAGTTCAACAGTCTATATAGACGTGCATACGCGGCACCTATTGAAAGAATGAAAACGTGTCTGAAGTGTGACTGGCGGGAAATTGAATGTCGTTCATTCATGGCTTCGTTCAATGCAAAACGTTTGACCCAAGTTTTGAACGAATAAAAGGTTAAATTATTAATTTACAAGCTATTAGGTAACTGTCGCTATTTTTTATATTATAAACGAGTAGACTGAAACCTGACGAATGAGTTTCTTTATAAAAGTTATTATTGGGTACCTATGTTTTTGTCAATCATTCTTATAATGAAACGAATTCCATTCCTTTAAATACTCAAAGTAAGAGTGCAACTTGGTTTTTGGAAAATTTATATGATATCAAACTTGTCAGGTCAAGAACGGAATGCAATGATTTAATCTATATATTTTTTTGGGGTTTTGCACCACCTAATTTAAAATTACAAGCTAATGACAAGGTTTAAGTTTTAAAGAATTCTTAAATATCATTGATTCAGTCGTTCAATAATTTTATTATGGTACCGTAACATACATACTTTACATCAGCACATACAACAAATTAACTAACGCATCAAGTGTTGTTGTAGTTATAATATTATTATGTTTGAGCTTTATGTTTGTATGTATAAATGTTGCATCTCAACCTCTAAACTGGTCTTGACGAAATTTGGGCACAGCGATAGATTGCAACCTGAAAACGGATATAGGATGCTTTTTAACCCAGGAAATCGAAGGCACCCAGAAAGTTCATACAGAATTTTAAAAAAATGCACGTATCAGTCAGTTGAAGATCTTTTGTAACCAACTTCAAAAAAAAGGAGGAGGTTATCAATTCGTCGGAATCTTTTTAGGGTTCCGTACCCAAAGGGTACCAACGGGACCCTATTACTAAGCCTACGCTGTCCGTCCGTCCGTCCGTCTGTCAGCGGGCGTAAACAGTCGACAGATGAAATTTTCACATATTATGTATTTCTATTGCCGCTATAACAACAAATAATAAAAATTAAATTAAATTAAAAAAATTAAATTAAAATATTTACATGGGTACATGGATTATTTTTTTTAACGGAACCCTAAAAGAGCGAGGCCCGACCCGCACTTGGCCGATTTTTTAGGGTTCCGTACTCAAAGGGTGCCAACGGGACCCTATTGGCTATTACTAAGCCTCCGTTGTCCGTCCGTCTGTCAGCGGCCTGTATCTCGTAAACCGTAATAGATAGACAGTTGCAATTTTCACATATTTTGTATTTCTATTGCCGCTATAACAACACATAATAAAAATTAAATTAAATAAAAAAAATTAAATTAAATTAAAAAAATTAAATTAAAATATTTCCATGGGTACATGGAAATATTTTGATTTTTTTAACGGAACCCTAAAAGAGCAAGGCCCGACTCGCACTTGGCCGATTTTTTTTAATGTATGTCCACCGATTACTCGAAGACGCCTGAAACGATTTGGAAAATTCTTTTTTTGTTTTAAAGGATATACTTCCCAGGTGGTCCCATATAAATTTCGTCGAAATCGGTCGAGCGGTTTTTAAAATATCAACAATAAATTATATATTTTTGTATAGTGGCGCGGTAGTTTGAAGTCGGTTTTTTAAAAAGAATTTTTTATATTAAATTATGTATGGCTGCAAACTTCGAAAGTGTTCTATATTCATTACTGTCTTTTTTTCAGAGACGGGGAGCACGGATAAGAGCAATGGTATGAAGGAACCGGGATCCCCTGAGGAATTGGTAAGTGAATTATATCAAATATAAACTTTTTCTGTCTTGCATTAAAAAATGGATGTATGGATCCAAGGTGCAACTGAAATATCAAATATCGGATTCGGATCAGGTGTATGATCGGATCAGGATCTCAAAAATACATATTTTGGGCTTTAACTGACAATAAATAATTAATAATAATATAATATAAATAAATATGTAAATGAAGCCTCAGCGTTCTTCATTTTGAAATTGCCGCGCCGTACACGTCACACAGCGCATATTTTATGACTTAGCTCTGTGGCCGTCTTGCGGTTGTCAAGTTTGACACTTGACAGGTTTGACATTCGAAATATAACGGTCGGACTTATAGGCAACTAAAAATTTATAAATTAATTTAATAAGTGAAATAATAGCTTTTATTGTTGTTTCTCTTTTAATTTCAGGTATGTAATTTTGTATTTAACACTTAGCGATATTCGCGTTACTATATTGTAAACAAGGGCATTAAATAAAACAACTCTTTTAATTTCAGAGCAACTCAAACTAGTTTTTATTTCACAAGTACGAAAGTATTCATAAATCCCATTATAAAACAACAATATTACAGCTGTTTTTAACAAAAATTGAACATGGAAAAGTTAAGATTTGAATTTAAAGTGCTAAAAGCCATTGAAGATCCAAAAACAAATGTAATTTGTATAACTTCAATTACTGATGCCAATAATCGTACCTTTCTGATTCCTGAACAATTTCAACCTTCAAAACTGCATGATACAGTGATAAAAACACAAACATTTCAAAAAGTAAAGACTACACTGCAAAAGAGGAATGATAGAAGACAAGTTTGGATTGAGCTAACATCAGAGCTATGTGATACCTACATAGATGAGTATGGGAATATGCAGTTTAAAGGATATTTATTAGAGGAATTAACACAAGAAACACAGAAACAGGCTTCTACTTCTGGAATTTCAGAAGAGGTTTTAACAAGAATCTTGGAAAAGTTTGCTGAAAGGAAGAATGACACATCAAAGTCCGACAACATTAAAAAGTTGACAGAGAAATGTGTTATAGAAAAATTCAATAATAAAACTTCAAATGCATCGCAGTGGATGGCTATTTTTGAATCAGAATGTACTCGTATAGGAATAGAAGGAGATACTAGGAAGATTGAGGCTTTGAGATTATTCTTGGAAGGTTCATGCCTTGATTGGTATAGCTCAATGCTCATAAAATATACAGTCAATTCGGAATGGCCAACATGGAAAGAAAACTTTTGTGAAACTTATGCGGACCGTGGATGGTCTCCGGTCAGATATGCAATGCTATTCAAATATAGACAGGGATCATTATTGGAATATGCTTTAAAGAAAGAAAAACTTTTATTAGAGATAAATAAATCTATGGATAATACTACCTTAATTGATTTAATCGCTACGGGTCTCCCAAATTTTATTTCGGACAAAATTGATAGAAAAAGCTTAAAGGAAACTAAGGATTTATTTAATAATATCAGGAGCTTGGAACATCTAGTAAATAAGAAGAATTATGGGAAAAAAGTGGAAAGCTTGGAAAATAAAATAAAGGAAAAAGACGGAAACTACAAACCGTGTGGAATTTGTGAAAAAGAAAACAAAGGCAGCCGGTATCATCCTGAGTCCTTGTGTTGGTTCAAAAACAAAAATAATGATAGACAAAAAAGAGGTCAGATTAGAACGGTTAATAATTCAGAATTAGAAACAGAATTAAATGAAATAAACCCAAAAAACTAGTGATTCCGCCATTAATCAAGATTAAATTGTTATTAAACGATACCTTAGAAACAATGGGGATTTACGACTCCGGATCAAATGTATCTTTGGTAAATTCCAGATTGCTATCATTGAAAAAAAATTCCATTAACAATAATAGTATATCTATTAAAAATGCAAACTTAAAGACGATTAATGGTGTGAAAAAAACCAAAGGGTTGGTAACATTAAAGATCAAGATTTTTGATATTGAAAAAAAAATTAATGTTTTTGTAATCGATGAAGAAAACTTTGATTATAATTTTTTAATTGGACTAGACTGCATAAAAGAATTTCACCTTATTCAAAATGAGAAGTTAGAAATTACTCAGAATATCCCCAGTCTCCAAATAGAGAATAATAGAGAGGAAACAAATTTCACAAACAAAAAAATATTGGCTGACTTTTCGAGTAGTAAGATTGAAGAAAAATGCAATAAAAATATGGAAGCCCAGAATAATTCATGGCATGAATATAAAATAAACTTTAATGAACACATAGAAGAGACTAATTTTACTATTTCTGTAAATCATCTAGATCTTCAAAAGCAGACAGAAATAGATGAATTACTATGCAAATATAAATCGCTTTTTGCTAAAGACAGATATGATATAGGCACGGTGAAAGGCTATGAGGCACATATTGATTTACTAATTGATAAATACTGTTCTAAAAGACCCTACAGGTGCACTATCGAAGATAAAAAAGAAATTGAGCAACAAGTAGCAAAGCTATTGCAAGAGAACCTAATTGAAGAGTCCTATAGTCCTTTTGCTGCGCCAGTAACACTGGCCTATAAAAAAGAAGAGGGAAAGAGATCAAGATTATGTATAGATTTTCGTGAATTAAATAAGATTGTGGTTCCTCAGTCACAACCGTTTCCACTTATTGAAGACTTGATGGTAAAGACGACAAAATGTAAATACTTCTCAACACTGGATATAAATTCAGCATTCTGGTCCATTCCTTTGAAGATTGAAGACAGAAAAAAAACTGCATTTGTTACCCAAGAAGGGCACTACCAATGGACATGCTTACCATTCGGTTTGAAAACATCACCTGCAATTTTTCAAAGAATATTGAGTAATATTATACGGAAACATAAACTATCAGATTTCACAGTGAATTACATTGATGATATTTTGGTATTTTCTGAGACATTTACAGATCATATTAAACACTTATCACTTTTGTTAGAAGCAATATTAAAAGAAGGCTTTAGATTAAAATTCTCAAAATGTAACTTTGCACAAGATTCAGTAAAATACTTAGGTCACATTATAAAAAATAATACAATCACTCCACTTAAGGATAATTTAATTGCTATAAAAGATTTCCCAGTCCCTAAAACTCAGAAAAATGTTAGACAGTTCCTAGGTAAGATAAACTTTTATGGGAAATATGTGCCAAAAATATCAATTATACTAGATCCATTACATAATTTATTAAGAAAAGGACAAAAATTTATTTGGTCAGAAAAATGTCAAGAGTCTTTTGAAACAATAAAAAAATTACTTTGTTCGAAAACAATTTTAGCAATCTTTGACCCAGATCTCCCAATACATATTTATACCGATGCTAGCATACAAGGAATCGCCGCGGTTTTAAAACAACCTCAAAATAATGGAGAAGAGAAACCGTGCGCATATTTTTCAAAGAAATTAAATGAAACACAAAAAAAGAGAAAAGCTATTTATTTAGAATGTTTGGCCATTAAGGAAGCAGTAAAATATTGGCAATACTGGCTAATAGGAAAAAGATTCAAGGTTTTTACTGATCATAAACCTTTGGAAAAAATGAACATAAAAGCAAGGACGGATGAAGAACTAGGAGAGCTAACATATTACCTATCACAGTTCAACTTTGAGATAAAATATTCTCCAGGAAAATACAACCTGGAGGCAGATAGTTTGAGCAGAAATGCGGTTTTAGAGCCATGGGAAAATCAAGAAGAGATTTTAAAGATTATAAATTTGATTAAAATAGAAGATATCCAAAGTGATCAAAAAAGAAATGGAGATATAAAACAAAATAGAGATAAACTAACATTAAAAGATAATATTTACTATTGTAAGAGTGGGAAAAGGGAAAAGATACTGCTAACTGAAGAATTCAGTAGGAAATTTATTGAGAACGTACATCGCACATACTGTCATATAGGTATACAGCAAATGAAAAAGAAAATAAACCCATTTTATGCGGCGAAAAATTTATCAGCTAATATAAAAAAACTTTGTGATACCTGTGAAGTTTGCAAAAAAAATAAATCCAGAGGGAAATATAATTTTGGACTTATGTCTCACTTAGGACCGGCTACTTATCCTTTTGAAATTGTATCTATAGATACTATTGGTGGATTTGGTGGTTCACGTTCTACAAAAACATATTTACACCTTCTAGTAGACCACTTCACAAGGTATGCTTATATTTTGACTTCAAAAACTCAAAGTTCATATGATTTTATAAAGCTAGTTCAAAAAGTATCAAAAGAAAATAAAATTGGCTTAATTCTGTCTGATCAATACCCAGGCATTAACTCAAAAGATTTTAAAAACTTTTTAGAAAAAGAAAATATACCCATTGTCTTTACTGCAGTAAATACACCATTTTCAAATGGTCTGAATGAGAGGTTAAATCAAACATTGGTTAATAAAATAAGATGTAAGATAAATGAACGAAAAGATAAATTAGCCTGGACGACTATTGCTCATGAGTGCACGGAAAAGTACAATGAAACGGAACACACGGTGACTGGATTTTCACCAAAATACCTACTGGAAGGAAAAAATGTGGACATCTTACCAGAAGAATTGAAACAGCATAATACACAGAATGAGTTATTTCAAGATAGAACAACCGCATTAGAAAACACACTAAAATCACACAATTATAATAAGCAAGTCTTTGACAAGAACAGGAGACAATTTGAATTCAAAGTGGGAGACTTAGTATATGTTGAAAACGGAAACCGGTTGAACAGGAGAAAACTAGACGAATTGAAAATAGGGCCATATGAAGTTTTAGAGAAAATATCAAACTGCATCTACAAAATAAACACAGGACATAAGAAATGTGAATCAAACATCTTCCATATAACAAAGCTGGTTCCAGTGTTGAAGTAAGGTCTACTGCAGCGGGGAGATGTAAATGAAGCCTCAGCGTTCTTCATTTTGAAATTGCCGCGCCGTACACGTCACACAGCGCATATTTTATGACTTAGCTCTGTGGCCGTCTTGTGATTGTCAAGTTTGACACTTGACAGGTTTGACATTCGAAATATAACGGTCGGACTTATAGGCAACTAAAAATTTATAAATTAATTTAATAAGTGAAATAATAGCTTTTATTGTTGTTTCTCTTTTAATTTCAGGTATGTAATTTTGTATTTAACACTTAGCGATATTCGCGTTACTATATTGTAAACAAGGGCATTAAATAAAACAACTCTTTTAATTTCAGAGCAACTCAAACTAGTTTTTATTTCACAAGTACGAAAGTATTCATAAATCCCATTATAAATATTATAAATATATTAATTTTATTTTATTAATTTCTATATTTTTACATTAATTAACGCGTTCATTCTTCTCAAGTTCTCAACCCATTGACGGCCCACTACTGAGCATAGGTCTCCTCTCAGAATGAAGGGTTTAGGGATTCCCAAACTATTTTTGACATGATACCCCTTTTTAACCGACTTCAAAAAAGGAGGAGGTTATCAATTCGTCGGTTTTTTTATGTATGTTCACCGATTACTTGAAGACGCCTGAACCGATTTGGAAAATTCTTTTTTGTTTCAAAGGGTATACTTCTCAGGTGGTCCCATTGAAATTTTATCGAAATCGGTCGAACGGTTTTTAAAATATCAACAATAAATTATATACTTTGTAGTGGCATGGGCGTTTGAAGTTGGTTTCTTAAAAAGAACTATTATCCAAAATGAACTGATACCAGTTTTTTTTTCTATTTTTTTTTTAGTCGTTTTAATCCTCAGACATCTAGTTTTTTTTCTATAAATACAAAATATTTACCAATTTATTATACCAATAAGTTTTCGTTTATGTCGATCCCTGGGAAACCGATTTCGACTCCAAGGGGTCGATATATCGACCACTTCATCGTGCTGGCCTAATATGTATTCTGAATTCACACACCCTTGAGAATATTATGTTATATTTGGTACTCTCAGGCATGCTGTATTCCTCGCGATATCTCCCTTCATGTCAAAGCAAATGATATTTAATAACGATCAGACACAGAGCACAAAAACTCCGAGATGTCTGAATTAGAGTTTAATAATACAGTAAAAATAAATAAATAATCTTCTACATTTCGGAAAGATATATATCTCGCACCCGCGTACCAAATAATACTGTAATCCCATCAGCGATGTTGGATACCGCTCGATTGATACGCCGAGGTTTCAGGAATTTAGGAATCAAAAGCTTTTGTGAGTGAAATGCTTCACAGGGAGTTCGATTGGCTTATATTTTTATTTCTTTGATGTTTTTCACGGTACGCTGTTTCTATTGAACTAAATCTCGCAGCTGTAGAGCCAATAATGTGTTCATACTTTAGTTCCCATAAAAAAATTCGGGTTTTTATCTTTATTTTATTTATTTATTTTTTATGTACATACTAGCTGTTGCCCTCGCTACTTCGTCCGCGTGAATTATGTTCTTTGAAGATCCTGTGGGAACTGCTGGTTTTATTAGGATAAAAGTAACCCGTAACCCGTAACACAACACCCGCAGGTCTACAACCATACCCATGAAAGAATCACGCAGATACGTTGCTCGATGTAACTTAAAAAATTATGGACTTTCAAACAAACATTCAACCACCTATTTAACCCCTTTGGGGATAGAATTGTCAAAAACGGTGAAATAAGTACTAATTTTTAATCAAGAGTCAAAATACCAAGTTTCATAAACCTTGAAAAACAACTTCAAAAATGAAGGACTTTCATTCAAACATTCAGCCCCTATTTAACCCCTTTGGCGGTAGAATTCTTTGTTTTAATCGCTAGCCCAAAATTTCATAGACAGAACTTAAAAAATGACAAAATTTCATACAAACTATCAACACCTCGATCGCCGTTCCCGCCGAATTATAGGTGATCACTGATCAGTCACTAGCGCAGACGAAAATGCTCAGTCTACAGCACCTATGCAATTTTGCCCGTCTATTTGTCTTCTATCGGATATACTTTGGAGAGTGCGCTCAGGAACTTCAAAACCTTTTGCCCCTTTCACCGTTTTACCACAGAACTTCGAAAAATCGTGAGCGTCGGCCTCCTTACGTGGTAAAATTCTTTTCAAAAAACCGACTTCTAACGCCACTACAAAGTATAAAAATAATTTTAGTTTGTCCACGTTTGTTGAAGTCGGGCGGGCCTATATACAAACTATGAAACCGACGCGCGACGCTACAAAATATGATAGACTCGTTTGTAGAAGTCGAACGAGCATCGCGAGTCGGTTTCATAGTTTGTATTTTAGGCCCGCCCGACTTCAACAAACGTGGACAAACTAAAATTATTTTTATACTTTGTAGTGGCGTTAGAAGTCGGTTTTTGAAAAGAATTTTTATTTTAAGCTTTTAAGTGTAGTATCCTATGATTGAGGAGCTAGGACCTGGAGCTTCATGATGTAGTCCATACTTGTTACCTACAATATCAATTCATAATCGAAATTTCCTAAATCGCCATAGTTTTAGGTGAGCAATATCCCTGCAGCATCAGGCTTGAGGAGTTGAAGGTTAAAATTTTTATGGGACCATTTCGCAAACATCCTCTGTCGATTAAAAAAAAAATCACGCGAATCGGTCCAGTAATCCCGGAGAAATCGGTGGACATACATAGAAAAAAAAAAAAAAAAAAGATACCGGCCGAATTGAGAACCTCCTCCTTTTTGGAAGTCGGTTAAAAATCCAACCTACTCGCACAATAGTTTATTCGCTTTAGTTCAATGTTTCTGAAACGAAATGCTAAGGTCTGGAACGCACATCCAGCATCTGTGTTTCCGGCCACGTGTAACCTCAGTATCTTCAAGGCAAGAGTGAATAGGCATTTTCTAGGCAAGCGCGCTCCTACCTAGACCTCATCAGTGCTATCCAGTATTGATTGTCGTCAAGCGCAAGCCTATCTCGATAAAAAAAACCTATTTTATCCCTTCGGGGGTAGAAT
This sequence comes from Oeneis ivallda, assembly GCA_029955525.1. Lineage (NCBI taxonomy): Eukaryota > Metazoa > Arthropoda > Insecta > Lepidoptera > Nymphalidae > Oeneis > Oeneis ivallda. Next base: position 14,802,756 of record JARPMR010000018.1, on the reverse strand, counting down.
TTTCAAAAAAAGTAAAATACCATATTTCTTCATTTTTCAATTCATTCTTCTTCATTCCTCCATATTTTTGCATCTAAACCGCGCCGCATTATATACAAAAGCGCAGATAATTTATAATCATATAATTTAATATATATAAAATTCTTTTTAAAAAACTGTCCGACTTCAAACTCCCGCGCCACTACAAAGTAAGTATATAATTTATTTTTGATATTTTAAAAACTGCTCGACCGATTTCGATAAAATTTATGTAAGATCACCTGGAAAGTATACCCTCTAAAACAAAAAAGAATTTACCAAATCGGTTCAGGCGTCTTCAAGTAATCGGTGAACACACGTAAAAAAAGATTCCGACGAATTGAGAACCTCCTCCTTTTTCGATGTCGGTTAAAAATAGGTACTGACCTTCTCTCTATGATTTTATTTTATTTTGACATATTTACAGTACTTATTGACTGACAGATTAATTAAGAATTTGAGAAATCTATGCAAACTTTATACTTAGAGGAAAATTAAGTTTCTAATTTTGACTTGAAGGCAATTATAAAGTTCCTTATTAGATGGAAACAGTTACCCCTTCTATGAGACGCTTTCAACCCGGTAGAGTATATAGAATAGAATAGAAAACTTTTTTATTCAAATAAACTTTTTAAAAGTGCCTCTGAATCGTCAAGTGAATCTACCGCTAGTTCAGAATGCTTTTTTAATTAATAATTTTTTTTGAAATACAACCGTTGCTTTTTTCCTAGTTCTTCTCGGTTTGGAACGCCATTACTTAAGAAGAATCGGCAAGAAACTCGACGGTTACTCTTTTTTATATTTTTTAAATTGGGGAGGAGTGTAGAGTACACGACGATGTAGCGTATAGGAGAGCGAGAAAGCGTCCCAGCGCCGGGACTGCGTCTGTGGTCGTAGGATTTTGCTGCAATAAGTGCGGACGTAACTGTCGTTCACGTATCGGTCTCCACTCCTACAAGTCTTTACACAAAATGCCTGCGAGACAATGTTTAAAAAGTCTAATTTTTTAAATTAAAAGGAGAGCCACTTTCGAGCAGTCTTCCGTTGTATGTGTCCCAGCCTTTACGAAGATGTCGATGGTTACCATAAGTTATAGCATTCCCAAGTCGATTTGCGGATGATGGATGGCAATTGATTCCTCGTTGTGTTCGCGTTAGAACGTCATGCTGGCTGCATGCCGGTTTGCCATTATCGGAAATTAATCGCAGCTGCTTTGGAGTTATCTCTCCATCCATGTCATCACAATATGACATCTTGTATTATTAAGCTCCTTCGACAGTGGTTTGATCAGATAAGCACTAACTGCTTGTTTGTTTATTAAAATTGTATGCGAAATTTTAGCGGACGAAAAAAATTAACAAAATATTATGTAGTTTTATATTCTTACATTATCTTTGTATTTATTTCAGCCAAAATGTAGCTTATATATTTTTTTATTTTCATTTTTCTTATAATATCCTATTAAATATTTATAATACCTATGTACATTTTTTTAAACATAAAGTAAGATAAAAAGTAGCCTGAAGCAAAAAAGGATTTTTTACAATTTTGGCATACTAAGGTATACGCAAACATGCGTGTGATTAAAATATTTAACCACACAGTTGGCACCACACCACACATTAGTACAAAAACCGTGTGGAAAAGTAACTTAACTGCACGCTTAATCAACACAGAAAAAAAGAAGCACGATGAAAACAAGTTCAACTACCATCTTCTTCTTCTTTCTTCTTTATCAACCTAAAGACGTCCACTACTGGACAAAGGTCTCCTGCATGGACTTCCACAGGCTTCGGTCTTGCGCCGCTTGAATCCAGCAGCTCCCTGTGACTCGTTTGATGTCGTCGGTCCACCTGGTGGGGGGTCTGCCAACACTGCGTTTCCCGGTGCGGGGTCGCCACTCCAACACCTTGGGACCCGAACGACCATCAGCTCTTCGAACTATGTGCCCCGCCCATTTCCACTTCAGTTTCGCGACACGCTGAGCTATGTCGGTGACTTTGGTTCTCCTACGAATCTCCTCATTTCTGATTTGATCTCGCAGGGATATACCGAGCAGAGCTCTCTCCATCGCTCGCTGAGTGACCCTGAGCCTTCTTATGAGGCCCATAGTTAGCGACTACCATAGTTAGCAGCTACCATATTAGGTACCTATACTTAGTTACAAATCTCTTAACATTTGCATTCCTCTTGTCGATTAACGTTATCAATCAATACAACAGACACAGCTGTCGATTACATTTATGTCTGCGAGTAGGTTCTGCGATGACCCGCCGATGACAAATGACCGGCCGGAGCGTGGTTGTATTGGAGTTTAATTGTTATTGTTGACTGTTAGTATCACGTGACTGAAATTGATGACATCTAATCTGTTATTCTGTGGCCGCAGATGTTGTAGATTTTTAAGCTATTGCATAGCTTTTATCGCGGGCTTTGAACTAGGACAAACAGTTTGAGCGCTGCGATCGAATCAAGAAATTCCGTAACGAAAAAAACCTAACACCGTCGTTCAGTTAGCGTTCAACATATTAGAGGTTCTCAAGTAGCTCTATTTGGCGCAGTGGGCGAGTGGTTGCTTTCTTTGTATGATGTCGCAGGTTCGAATCTCACTCGCGAAGTAGTGACAGTTCGCTTTCTTGTTTGTTTGTATTTAATTTTTTTTGCATAATTTTTATTATGCAAAAAAAAAATATTGCATAAATATTATAATTGAATAAGTTGATAAAAAATGCTATGCAATAGCTTTACCGCGGCAGTCCCCGAGTGCCACTTAATTTTTTTTTAATTATATTATTATCCATACCTAGATACTTATTCATTAGTAGAGATGTCCTCTCGTCCAAAACCAATCAGTGTCTGAAGACTATAAATTATTCAGGAACAGTGCATGTAAGTGATGAGTGATGACTTATGGATCCAAAACGTGGTCGCCCATGGACTTCATAAGGAAGCTCAGGGTCACTAAGAGGGCAATGAAGAGAGCAACGCTCGGTATCCGAGCATAATATAGCTTCTTCCATCGCCACACATCGTGCGTAGTATATGGACAATCGAGATTCGAATTGCTAAGATGAAGTGGGAATGGGAATGGATGAAGAACCGATAGACCTGGGGGTCCAAAGGTACTCAACTGGTGACTTTGCAGCCGAAAACATATCGTTTTTTTTTTTTTGTTTTTTTTTTTGTTGTTGGAAGACTAGGTCGACGATCTCAAGCTAATCGCTGGGAGAAGCTTGACACTAGTTGCACACGACCATGTTGTTCTGTTTTGAGCCTTGCAAGAGGGCTATGTCCAGCAGTGCACGATTACTGGTTAAGTAGACGATGAGAGGTATTACTATTGTTTTTATGGCTAAGTCCTCTCCAAAGAAACGTAAAGCTAGTGCTAAGGTTAAACAATTACAGACACCACTGCAGTCCAACAGGAATTTAATTTCGTCTCCAAAATCGTTGAGTTATTCGGGCAAAATTCTCTCTAGGTAGGTATATTAAAAATATTTTCTATCTAGTCTGTTTATTATTAATTCGGATGAAAAATTTAATTTGATTTTATTGAAATTTATGAAAACACATCATGTTAAAAATAAGTCCAAATTAAAATGAACTGCAATCATGAACTTCCATATTCGAGAGCTTCTAGAAGAATCGTCTTTCTTAGAGGCAAGCTGTCCTTACGTAGTTTAATTTTTGATACAAAAGTAATAAATAGTAAATAGTGAAATCAAAAACATGTTCAGTGCAAACAACTCATAAAACCTAGTTGCAGACAAATCATAACAAAACAGGGAAAAGACGGCTTTTCTTTGTTTTAATGAGTTCAATCGTCTCTATCTTGGCAGATCGATAAATAAAATATTTGCTACAAAATTTATACAAAGTTTCAGACAGAATCGGAACAGTTAGCATGAACAAACGGGATGTGCATACATTTTCAATGAAGTACAGTTCAGGAAAACGGCTTTAGGGTGAATATTGTGCTTCCATTGTTAATATATATCTACGGTACAATACAATGCAATGCAGTTCACATCAAACATTCGATGTTTGTGAAATGTCTATTTGTCTGTGCTTGTTTAAGCGTTATGCCATGCGGGGGATGCTTGTAAACAATGTAATATTAATTTTTTCATATCTTTCTTCTCTCACCTTTTTACTCTTGCCCTTAGTTAGATTTTTACTAGTGTAAAGTTTAAAAACTGTAACCCGACCACGAAAAATATGATGTAACATCCGTTATATTGATTTTGTTCGTATATAATTTAATATTAAAAATTCTTTTTAAAAAACCGACTTCAAACGCCTGCGCTGCGCGCCACTACATTGTATATAATTTATTGTTGATATTTTAAAAACCGCTCGACTGATCTCGATAAAACTTCAAAGGGACCACCTGGGAAGTATACCCTTTCAAACAAAAAAAGAATTTCCAAATCGGTTCAGGCGTCTTCGAGTAATCGGTGGACATACCTACATAACAAAAACCGACGAATTGATAACCTCCTCCTTTTTTTCAAGTCGGTTAAAAATTTGTATAAAAATGTTTCTTTTCTATTCTGTCCCAGGGCCTCAAGTCTAAATACTGGTAGACATAGGTTTCAGAAGTTTACACAAACCATGTTCCTGTGTATCTTTGTAAACAGAAATTGAATCTGGGATATTTCTTCTGTGAGAATGTTCGTCGTATCACTACACCGGAAAGGTCTAAAAATGTTATAACTGCCATTTGGACGATGTCCAAAATTTGTGTAGATTCTCATAAATTGAGAACACTAGACATGGTCGTTTGATGTTCTCTTTGATACATGGTATACCTATAGGTTATGTGAAACATGGGAAGAAGGTGATAACCCTAGAATCTTTTGTTTTCTCTTATTTATTTTTATGTTTTACGGAAAATATCACGTAACTTGTTAGTTGTTTTTGTTATCTATCTTGTCACAATTACATAAAGGTCTAATCCTCGTTGCTGTAAAAGTACTTATTATCTACTAGCTGATGCCCGCGACTTCGTCCTCGTGGATTTCGTTGTTAAAATCCCTCGGGAACTCTTTGATTTTCCGGGATAAAAATGTTACTCTCCAGATCCTCAACTATACCTATGCAAAAAATCACGTCGATCCGTAGCCCTGTTGCGGCGTGGTTGAAGGACAAACCAACAAACCAAAAACCAACAAACAAACACACATTCGCATTTATAATATTAGTGAGGATAATGCACTGAAAACTTGAAGTTTAACAGTTCAAACCCCACCACTATTGTCGTACCTACGCCTAACACAAACTTTACGCTTATCTGGAGGGGAAAGGGGAATATTGGTCATGTAACATGTTCAACATGGATAGTTTTTTTTTAAGTGTGCGACAATTGTTTATGTATTCCTTCGCAGTGACACAATATTATTCTTCTGTACGTTTAGTGTGTGGTTGTGCATGTGAGCGAAGGACCCTTTGGTGGAATAAAACAATACTTACCTTTTTATTTCTCGCGCATCCATATGAGCGAACCTAGAGCAGAATGGCGACTCTATTTATATTTTACTCTATGAATAAACCACATCGCCACTGAACAATATGAAAATAATTTTCGCATAAGCTTATTTGACCAATTACAATAACATTTTATTACGAAACATTAAAGTTAATGACACATGAAACCAATTTTGACCCACGCCACAAAAAATAAACCCGTTGGCGGAACAAGCAGAATAAAATGCTTTAGCGTAAGGTCATACTTGCTACTTTTTATCTTGTCTCTTGTCGCCACAGACACACAGACATTATGCACATAGGCGCAATTATATAAAAAAGTCAGTTAAAATATTTTAAAATGGATATGTGAACCAACAATATAATAGTTTTGGCTATCAGAAGCGGCATTATTTAGGAATCCCACCTCTGATATTGGCTATCAGAAGCGGATCCATTTAAAAGTTATCGGAAGAGGGTTTATTACTCAAAAACTAATCAGGCTATAAGAGAACGCATCTCTTAAAACGCTGAAACCCTACCTAAGCCGTCTCCACCATCCCCAATAACGGCCCCTGTCCACTCAGTTAATAACCACAGCACGACAGACAAACCACCATCTGAACGTGAGGGTAACTATCAAAATGGGCCAATCAACCAATGGACAATTATTATGACTCAGGCGTGATCCCATCACGCCTAGGAGATGTTGACGGTACGCTCGTCCCAATCAAAGTGAGCGAACAAATACCACGCTGCGCTTATAAGGCCGACGATCGCTAAATCGTCGCCCCTCCCGATTTACGAGTCGATCTTACTCGGCTCGGCTCGGTGTTACTCGTGCGTGCGCTCGGATTCATCCGCGCACGTTTTTGCTCCAAGATGGCGTCAGTCCGCTAACAATAGTTTATACTTTACTAGCCGATTCTAATAACTTCGTCCGCGTGGTTATATACGTTTTTTGAAAATACCCTAGAGTTATGCCCTATATTTCGGGTGAAAAATAAATTTATTATGTTAAAAATCTTTCTTTCCTATGTCCTTCCTCAAGATCAAATGAATTACTTGCCAAATTACAGTCGCAATTAGCTTAGAGCTGGGTGACAGACAGACCTCTTAGTTTCGCGTTTATAATAATTCTTTGGAGGAATTACTTCACTCACAGGTAAGTTCGTTTAATCATCACAAATTATTATACGAGTAGATTAATGATAAGTTTGGATTAAATTGTTGCCTAGAACATTTTATTCGTTCTTCCATCGGTCTTCGAGTTTATTATGTCATACCAAGATGACTCATAATCCCTCTTCTGTGTTTAATATCGGCACACAGACGGTTTAATACTTGTAGGTTTTATCTAAGTTAATGGGTCAAGCCATCCGCTTCTCTTCAGAAACTTGACAGGCAACTCAAAAATGTATATAACTAAGGTCAATAATTTTCTATGCATTTATGTGCAACGTTTTGTCGTTTTGTCTTTAGTTTGGCTATACTCTAACTCGGAGTAAACATCGTAACGGTCTTTGCGACCCCGATAGTGTCACACGCGCTAAACACAGAGATGTTGACTGATACCTGAGGGCATTAGGCCTACTTTTTACGCGGCAGGCTTGCTATGTGGTATACCACAGTTAGAAGAATTATATCCCGCTATATCTGCCTAAAAATAGAAAGTCCTACATAGCGCCGAACGTATTAATTATCTACAGGCATTCGGTAACGGTACGGCGACGTCGTGGGTGTTTTGTCTGTGTTTTTCTTCGATCCCGTGACGGTATTACATACCTATTTTATGAATACACTAGTTGACCCGCCCCGGCGACTTCGCACGGGTCGGCTACAAAACAAACACAGCCGTACAAACAGCTGGGGCTTGTATTCAATGATAAATCATTATCACTTATTTTAATTATATCAGTATAATACACAATTGTATCCGTCTATCTCAGTGAGATGAGTTTTACTCGCAGTATTGCTTGAGCAATTTAGATTTTTTCGATTTTGCAACTGTTCTTTTAACTACCCCTGTATTAGAGCAAACAATAAAAAAAATTGGTTAAGCAGTTTTTGAGTTATAGCGAGACTAACAAACAGCAATTGATTTTTATTTTAGATCATAAAAGGTAAAAAAATACGATTGCAACGTTTCCTTCTGGCTTAGTTATTATGTAATGCGCAGGTCAAGATGAGTTTAATCAATTGACCGCAAACAACATCACACTCAGCCATACTTGGTAGGTATCAAGGGAATCAATAAACTCTTGGATCATCAATCAAACGCAAGTGGACCCTTTCATCCCATAAAAACCCATGACACAATGTGTACATATTTATGAAGCTTCCGAATATCTGCTACTGATGGCTCACATTCATCAGTTGATGCTGCTTTCGACAGATACGCAAAGGAACTTAATTCGTTCCTTCATATACTTTGAAGATTACATGCTCTTCATCATTTTTAGGTACCATTGCATAACAACCTTTTACGACGAGCTCGAATTTACGAATGGTAACGAACCTGCAATGGAAAAATGGTAAATGGTAATGCCCTTCCGTCTTTAAAGCGGCCGCTCGCCCACTGCGCCGAACAGAGCTACTTGTGAACCTCTAAAATGTTGAACGCTTACTGAACGACGGTGTTAGGTTTATTTTCGTTACGGAATTTCTTGATTCGGTCGCCGCGCTCAAACTGTTTGTCCTAGTTCAAAGCCCGCGATAAAACCTATGCAATAGCTTAAAACTGAAAGTTCAAGCTTCCATGCAACTTAGTTGCGAGCGAGTTTGCAGGTAATTGGTGCAAATGGCGTGCGAAAGTAGAGATGCGTGAAGCGCCGGTCGCGTGTGCAGACGAAATTGACGAACCGGGCAACCTAATTTCTGTATGCTACTGTCTGGAAGCTGATGAGATGGTATTCAAATTGCTCGTTCACTAACTTTAATTGAAGAGAGCATGCAACGATGGTATTTTGTTCTATTAATGACGTTATGTTGGCAAAAAAGTTTTCCGAAGCGCGCTTTCAAGATTAGATATGTGTCCATGTAATCCTAATGTGGCTCTTATTATAAGTGAAAACTCTTCCCCCGAACAAACCAAGTCCATTCAAATCAAAAGATCCAATTCCCCGCATGCCGGACAGTGAAGGTACATTAGAAAAACCGGCCAAGTGCGTGTCGGGCCACGCGCAGTGTAGGGTTCCGTAGTTGAAAGTCTCAAATATTATTGCTGACCTAGGATAGTGCTTTTACTTTATTTATGAATATTGAATACATTTTGAGTTCCATGGTTTAAATACTATAATATATTACAAAATATGCAACTTAGACTACGTGTAATACCTAACTTAGAAAAAACTCCTTAACTAATGAACCCTACTTAGCCGTGATAGTTTTCCTTTAAAATTCATTATATATACTACTGCTGTGAATTTTTTTTTGTATTCTATATACTACCATTTAGCTGGCAGAGGGGGGGGGGGTCACTTGACTCTAATAAAATTTAGCACTTTAAAATATCATATTTCACAAACGGATCCCTGAATTGAAAAATGGTGTTCACACACCCACAATATTTTTGAAAGACCTATTCAACGATACTCCACACTATGGGATAGTCGAGAAAAAAAAATCATCCCCACTTTACATGTAGGGGAGGTACCCTAAAAAAAATTATTTTTCAAAATTTTATTTCACCACTTTGTAGGCGTGATTGATATTCATACCCTTATCAAATTACAGATTTCTAGTACCAATAGTCTCTGAGCTAAACCGTGGACGGACGGACGGACGGACAGACAGACAGACGGACGGACATGGCGAAACTATAAGGGTTCCTTGTTTACTACGGAACCCTAAAAAATGACTCTAGGGCTTAGACACACTGAATCCTGTGTTATTTGTCAGGTTTATTACAATATAAGGTAAACATATAAGGACAAGGTGATCAAATTACTATATTGTATAAGGGCGAGGTGAACGATGTACATTATCCGTCGCAAATTGCAATGTCATGTACTTAGACATATCTATCGAATTTATTTACTCGGTATATACATTACTCTGTAATTGGTATCATTCGATATCTCACAAGTATCATCAAAGTCATCAATAAGAGCAACAATGTTGTTCAAAGATTGAGATCAAGATGCAGGAATCAGGATGTCGTGATACCAACATATATACTTGCTCCTTTGATTATTGCAAACTGGTTGTTTTAATGTACAAAGTTTTTAAGAGTTGGTTGCAAGCGGACAAAGTTGCAAAACATCTTAGTACACCTGCGAGTACTATAGCTGGCTTCCCACGGATGGGCATTCTAGAAGATAAACATACAACTACTTTGTGAAATTCTTTAAATTTTTGTATAAAACGACATTGAAATCTAGGTACTTAGAAGTTATCAAGTTAATATTAGCGAATACACAGACAAACGCGAAACTTCTTTTGTACCTACTATTTAAAGAAGCAGAGAGAACTAAATCGGAAGAAGATCGTGGGCTCTCGTAGGAAAAAAATTCTCTCTGGTTTACGAATCACGAAATAGTAAAGAAGACTGGAGTGTTGATGATACTAATTGTCCTAATAGATGCCTATCCATCCCTTGTTTGACATAATTGACAAACCAAGGTGAAGTGAGTTTGCTTTCGAAGCGATTTATATTTTAGTGAATAGCCCTGCTGTTTGTTGCCTATAATAATTCAAACGAGTTAAATATGCTTACTTAGGAGACGAATCCTTTTAAAATAATGGGCTGATGTTGAACAAGTAATTAATTATAGAGAATAACAAGTTTGAACCTTCAATAATATAATAATTAAACCCTGCCTTTATGAAATACGAGGTTGAACCGTAAGGTATAATTGTTATTTGAGAACGAAACACTTCCAATTGGAAATAACGGTCTAAGGTCCTGGGCATAAAATAAACTTGTCTAAAACCGAGCAACCTCGTGTGCGTTTTCTTCAAGCTACGTGAAATTGGCGAAGTAACTTGTGTCGTGTGTGCATGACAAAAGCCATCAAACGAAACAACAACAGTAACAAGCCTACCTACATATCATCATCATCATCAGCAACCCATCAACAGCTCACTACTGAGCGCAGGTCTCCTCTCAGAGAAGGGTTATAGGCCATAGTCCACCACGCACCACCACTTCAAGAACATTATGAAAAACTCTCAGGTGTGCAGGTTTCCTCACAATGTTTTCCTTCGCCGTTGAAGCAAGTGATATTTAATTGCTTAAATGCACTTGACTCCGAAAAGTCAGAGGTGCGTCCCGGGATCGAACCTGCGACCCCCCGAATAGGAGACCAGAGTCCTAGGCTATCACTGCTTACCTACATAATATAATTTACTCTAATTTATACATAACTATAATGTAAACAGATCACTCGTTCCTCATTGAACTTCAGCACTGTTGAATTGTAAGGACATTAGCACCGGATTTACAGTACTCAATTATTTCTTCACTTTATAAGATTCGTCATGAATTTTCGGTATAAAATAAACCTTATTCCTATGAGTTTGAGGCTAAAAAGTATTAGATGGATGCTGAGTGCTCAGACAGTTTTGATTTGGTGCAGATGTTCTGGCAAGCCACCAAGTCGACGGAGTATGAGACAAGGTCGCGGTTACAGTGCCATAAGATTAAAAGTAGGTATCTCTATCATATTATTGGTTTGATATTATATCTTAAGATTCAGCTTTTTATATTTTTGGAGTACTTATATAAGTTTTCTACATGGATAATACCTATCAATGAAAATAAACGTATATGAAGCAAGTATTAACTATTATATCTGGCGTGGTCGCAGTCTGTATTGTATCTATTTGAAAAAAAAAAATTATCTTAAGATTAAAATTTTCACCAACGTCGAGTGACATTTAATCGAGGACTAAACTGGGCGTTCTGACAGGTTTTGTATTGAAAATCTGTCAAAATATCGCGTAACACCTTATTATAACTTATTAAAGTTATAATAGGTAAGTAGATCGGATGGCTCTTCTGCAATAAAGGTACGTAGTACTATTATATATTCTGTGATATAAGTAAAAAGTTTCGTTATTAATAGCAGATCTGTCCGATAGTGATTCTTCTATATATTATTACACTGCTGAAGTAAACAAAGTAGACTTTCATCCTTATTTCCGCAGAAACCCTGTTGGTTAATTCCGCAGAAAACCTATTGGTTTTCAGGATAAATAGGTATATTCTAGATCACCGACGAAACCATGAGATACGTTATAATTGTACCAAGTTTAATTAGTACACTAATTAGGTATATCCATCCAGTAGTTGTAGCGTAATGAGTGTAGACGGACAGACAGACAAAAAGAACTGCTCTTTGGGCTCTATGTCAGTAATAGAGCTTTATTTACATTTTTAATTTAGTTATTCGCTTGTTAATTGCTTAGGCCCAAATTAGACGGTGCCTCGTTCATCATTCATCGTTGCGAAAATTTTAGCGAAAATGAACCATCTTAATTCGCTCTAAGGGTGAATTTTCTACGGTTAATTTTTCGAGATTTTTGCTTTCATTTTTGAGGGTCATCGGTGAGCCATCCGTCTAAATTCGCCCTAATGGCAAAGGGCGTAAGGGTTCATTTTCAAAATATTCGCAAAAATGAACGATGAACGAGGCACCGTCTAATTTCAGCCTTACTTAAGTGTGAATTTCACCATCGCCAAATAACGTTTACGGTTTAACCGAGGAATATAGTCGTTTTGCCAGATTTTCAATACAAATGTGTCAGAACGTTGAATTACTCTTCGAATAAAACTCGGCAGTGGTGAAATTAGCAAGAAAAAATATATGTTAGCACAAACTTACATCATTGTAGATGCAGCGGTAACGCGTTAGGTATGCGATAAAAATGAGTTCCAAGAAAACTGATTTCTCCTTCTTTTTATACATCAAAAAAACATGAATGGCTGATTCAGCGGATGTCATCGAGCGAAAGAAAATAGGAAATATACGCGAAGTTTATTATATGCGAAGAGTATTACAAATATAGAACTTCAGTCGCGCCAGTACCCGTGCGGCGCTTGCGCCGGCAGCAGAAAATTTTACACAAACGAGTGAAAACCGTGTGGTGTTGTGCGAAATCAAAGTTATTACTTACTAATAAATAACCAAAATTGAACAGCTTGAGCTCAAAACAAAGGCTGGCAAATAACGAATAAAACATCAATTAATGTAATACTGCTGTATTTTTTTATGAAATTAAATTGTAAGTATTTATTACTTATACGATAATAAAAATAATATGATTTATGTTTGTAACACGATTTATGCATAATGTTTCTGATTCGGAAATGTAGACTATAACTTAATTGATTTGGCTAATTACTCTAATGAACAATGTGGTAAATTAAACGGTTGAGTTATAACGTGACCCTTGAATGGATTAGAACGTTAGCCTTCATTTAAACAATAAACAAAAAGGAAAAAACGTGTTAAAGAAAAACATAAAATTAACTATGAAATCATTTATTACGTAGAGTACCTACCTAATGGATTTTACAAATACCAAATAATATTGTAATAAGAACTAAATTTAACTTACACTACGAATAACGATCTACCACTGTCTATGGTTCAAAGTTTCAGTAAGCGTTATTGTAACATCAGAGAACATGTTTACAAAACAGTACATTGTTATTGTCTTTACATTCTCCTTTCTCGACGCGATGGCCATTATTTGGACCTTGACAAAACATAAGCATGCCTCTGAGACATGTATTTGTATTGAATGTTAGAAAAATCCAAATATCAGTCTATTCTACTAACAATACTAGTGTCTCTACTAGCACTTTTTATTTGGATAGATTTTGATAGGATTATAATAGCAATACCCCATGTATTGCTATTATAATCCTATCCTACCTTATACCTATAAGGTTTCACGTGTTACAAGTAGGTTTGTATACAAATCCTAAATCCCACGCCAATGTTTATGGATAAAATAATATATATTGACAAAAATATATTATTATCTATCATAAATTCAGAACTTTTCAGACAGTACTTAGTACAGTCTCATCATACATGTATGGATTTTAAACATTTTTAGTAACTCCGTTGTTTTGGATGGTGTTGTTGCATTCAGTGACCTGGATTATTTATTTAACAAGCGAGAAGTCGACAAATTTAGAGTTTGCGCCAACGACGAGTCAAATATTTGGAACTGTTTTTATTTATCACAAAATCGAATTAACTGCTTGCACAGCGTAATGAATGTTTGAAGTTCCACCGTATTTTATCTGTGCAAGTATTTTCCTTTAATATTTAACTCAAGAGCTGTAGACGGCTAGAGCTCCTCCTTTTCCGCTTTTATCAGAATGTGAAAATTCTGAATGTGGAATAAAAGAAAACATTATTTAGTGATGGTTTAGTGATAAATCCTTTTCTAACTGTCGAAATATGGGGATTGAACTTAAATTAACAAAGAATTCCTAAAGATTTTAGACTAATTTCGTAGTTTAATGACATAATTATAATGTTTATACGAGTACGTACCACGATACTTACGTACGTACGTTTGGGGAAAGTCGATATTTTCATGGAACGTAGTCACGACGGGATCATCCATGTAACTGGATCGAAATATCGACTTTCCCCAAACAATTATCGTGGTTACCTATAAAACATTATAATTAAGAATAACTAAATTTGAACTTTTTATGTTCTACATTAAGGACTCAAGATTATTGCATGATGAAGTATTCACATAGATAATGATGGAAGAATTATTATTGCAACAGGAAAAGTCAAAATGTTAAATGAACCGTTGAAATTTTTAAAATGATGAAGTTGAAGCTCATATTTCTCAAAAAATATGTAAACCTGTAATTAAAATTTATTGAAATTAAAATTATCTCAACAAAAAAGAGCTTCATGCTTTTCATAAACCTCTCGTAATAACATGGGTGCTTTAACAACCTCCAGTACATGGAGCCGTACAACCAATAATTTGCTCGAGACGTCACTTACTAATTCAAAGTGACGTGCCCGTGAGCATCTTAAATAAATCCAACGCAGACACAACAAGCCGCACTTAAATGTCAAGACTGTAACAAAACTGCTAAGGTAGACCACACACGCAAGACATAAGACCAACGTGTTGGTGGCGACTGAGACATCCTTCGTTAGGATTGAACTAAACTAACCCGATTGCTGTAAGTAGGAAGTGATGGGAATGTTATTGGTATGGTGGTTTTGTGGTACGAGTACCTAATTTAACCTAGTATTAGATTTTTTAACTTAAACCGATAAATAAAAAAAATCTATTAGTTTACTAGATAGATATCATTTCTCTAAAAACGTGACATGGCTACAAAATTATAAAGAGCTGCTTTGTTTTATTTTAGTTTTTAAAATATTTTTTAGCTGTTTACCAGCTAATTTTGAAATTCAAACAGATCGGACTTAGAGATTCTAATTATTGAATTAGAAGACTCAATTTCATGACATTCTTATACGTTTAGGTGCGTGCGATACGCTCCATAACGCTCAATGTTAAAATCGGTTGTACTGAGTTTGTGACTTTAAATCAATACAGTTAAGGAATATTTTACTTTGACGCTAATGCCATCAAATAAATACGATTTTGATCGGCAGCTTTTATGCAATCGCACCTCTGATAAAGCTTAAGTGGACAATACTAATTTGATTTATTCTTTAAAATTCTTCTTTTTCTTTTATATTACAAGTTTTCATGTGATAATTTACATTTAGTCCGACAAAAAGATCTGTCTTATGTGTACACTTGCCCGTTTCCAGTGTCATTGCTCCCGACGCAATATGAAGAGTTCGCGATCTCACTAGAGCAATATGTCAAAGTTCAATGCAAGCGACGAAAGATATTCATGTACTAACTCTATTCTGTACCTAGTAGAAATTCCAATAGAGCTTGCCTACTTTTGAATATCCTGCCAGCCTATTATTTAAGGTAAGATTAATATTTCTTTGAAATGGAAGTTAATTTCTCGAAAATCTGTATCATTCTGCTCTCTTCTTTTTGATTTTAACCGATCGATAGGTTATCTAGCACTAAGAACTGTCAAAAAAGTTCATACAATTTACAAGCTATGTAACTTTTCGAAAAATTAAAGGTAGATTGAATATAGGAAACGGGACGTAATATAAGTGATGACACGGAAAGTATCTTTGAAACCGACAAGCGATTTAGAACTAAAGAGTAAAAACGTTTTCTTATTGAGGTTAGAGCAGAATATAATAATTATTATCATATGTTCATAACATAACAATTCTGTATTTCACACGCGGTACGTTTGGCAAATTAAAAAAAAATATAGTGTGTAGATACGTAGGTGCCTATATAATAATAAAAATATAAAAATTTTATGTGGCGCTTTGCAAAGGTCGTTTTTTTTTTAATAAAATTGTTCGCTCGTGTCAGCGTCATGTTTGAAAATGTTTTGAAGCGTTAAAACCAGTATCAAAATATGACCCATGTGATTCGGGACAGGTGCTGAGAAGGATGATAAGGGTCGAGCTCCCAAGCCTCGTTGAACTAATTACTTATCGTTTACACGCGCAGTTACTCGCACTTTAGGTACCTGCCTAAAGTGGTACCTATGTATATCAATTATTAGAATCATGCTACGACGCGACGGCGACGGTGGAAACCGAATTACGTATCTATCTATGTGCATTTTATTTTTCATAAATACCATACAAAACATGCTTTGTTTTAACACGCGACTTTAAAACATCGACAAGACGTGTTTTCAGTTTAACAAATACTTAGTAAGTGATCAAAAATATCGAGATAAACCAAGATTTCGAGTTAGATTCTACACTAATTATATTTAATCTTCCAAAATTTTAATGAAAAACCAAAAATCATAATATTTTCCTCATTGGTCAGGTATTAAATAAAAGTCATCCATGACTTGACCAACCATGAAAAAAAATGAAAGCATTTTCTAGTCCAATAAAAAATGCGCAATAACGTTCTGTACATTACACATACCTACCACGTAATCGTTTTCAGATATACAGATTGAAATTAAATCCGTCCAAACGCCCACACATTGTCTGCGTTTCATCATTCCCTTTGACACAGTGGGCTTATATAAACATTGTAATCCATCAACAATATTTACACTACCAACAATGGAGTGCGGACGTATAATAAATGGACTGAGATGGAGTGCTTATTCTTTCGCTTTGAACGATTCGAATACACCGTCCGACTGTGCAGGGGACAGTGGTAGTGAGGGACACAGTGCCGCGAATGACTATTTTATAACTCACCCGGAAGACGACAGAGATTCCGCTTCTGTCAACAAAGAGTTTAACGAGTCCTCAAAACTTAATCGCTACGTAAACTTCATCCCAGACGAAGTTTTAAAAGGGGAGATAAGTGAGGACGCGGACGTTGAAGAACTAATGAAGAATGAGGCAAAAAAGTTCGAGGATTATAAGTTTTGCGAGGCAGTTAACGACTTCGACATTGAGTTGGAATCTGGCGAGGCGGTCCCTATAGTGTACCTTTCGACAACTCGTGCGGCCAAACTTCAGAGGGCTCTCCGACTAGCTGGACTTAAAAAGGTCAGTTCTTCACTCTTCTTTACGCTTCATCTATTCTTTAAGTGCCAATTTCACTATCGCCGAGTACGGGGTAACTTTTTACCGAAAACTAAATCAGACGTTCGGGCAGCTTTTGTGTTGTAAATATGTTAAGACGCTGAATTTATTCGTCGCATAAAAGTTTCGATTTTTGCTCACGAATCGTACTTCATTCTTCATTAGTATTTTCAATTATTGGAGGTTAGGATGAAATAATACCTAAATAGGTACGCAAACGTGATCTTTATAGATAATTCTAGAAATGTGGTGCTGAATTCAATGAATTTAATTACTTTTCCCGAAAGAGTGATAAATACAGCTGTAGAAGTTGTAATTTTTACACTACTCAATTCTTGAAAAATAATCTTCACCACTTTATTAATTAAAATCTGTTTTGATGTACTCAAAAATAACCGATTAAAAAATTACAGTTAAATTTTAAGTTGCAATTATTGTGTCCAATTATGATTTTACTGGTTTACGAGATTATCCTTGGGCAAATAAATGACTATCATAAAAAACCTTATTTCATGTTGTTAAATATGAACCTGCATTTAATTTTAAGACCTCAATTTTAAGCCTTAAGCTACGAGTGGGCTCTATCATTAAAATTTCCATAAATTATTAAATAATACAAACTTATTTAAAAGAAAATAAGTAATAATCACTTCATCTTCAAGTCATGTTTCAATAATATTTTTGATCCGAAACATCTCCCATCCGCTTAAAAAGAAAGAAACTCTTATCCTTAAGTTAGCCGCCCATTGGCTTTGGCAAACAATACTTGGCTGAAGGGGTACCTTGAGCGATCTCTCTTGTTCGGCAACTGAGCATTGTATTTGTATCAGCTAAGGCTTTCATCAAAAGTCAAATCGCATGGGAATGGCTCAGACGTTCGAAGAGAAGCATTCATAGCTGCCGTAGACAAACTTGAGTACCTATAATATTTACCAGCTCTGGGGATATAGTTGTCTTATACAAAAACTTTAACTGATGAATAAATTCGACAAAATAATATGTTTTTATATTGGAAACTGATATCCTAATAAAATAAATAATTTTTATAATATTTTTAAATTAACGTTTGAGTTATTTCGTTTTAAACTGAAAAAAAAAAAACGTTTATTAACTTTCACAGAACGCAGAACAAAATTAATTGCTGTTAAAAAATCTATGAAAATAGTAAAACAAGCTTTTTAAAAATAAATAGGTACATTGAACGAACTGAATTGAAACTACATATATATCCTGCCAATAGCACAACAGCGAATGGCACTGAATCCATACCGCACCGGGGCTTACAATATTCATTTTTATTCTTGTCGGGTGCAACTGCAAGTATAAGTTACGTAGGTACGTACCTACGTAACATAATATTATTGTTCCTACGACTTCTGTGTCGCGACCTACAAAGCTAAATGACAGTTGGAATTGATATTTCCTCTAGAAAACTAGACTATTGGGAAATATCTGTGTTCTATTTTAGATTTTCTTTTCGGTCCCGTCTGGTGTGTGACATCGTTACCATACTAACAGATCGTTATTCTCATTCATTTATCTCTTAATGTTCTCAAAGGTGTGTGAAGTCTACCATTTCACATGGGGCCAGTTAACTCTTCTCTGAATCTCACCTGCGCTTAGTAGTGAGCCTTTGATGGGTTGCTAGTTGCTACTTTCTAATGGTGATGATGGAAGGTTTACAGTGAAAAGTACAAATACCTAAAAGGATCAGTAGTACCTACCCAGTAATACTGTACCAGTCGTATCAGTAATATTTTTTCATAATATCTAAATGTTATTCTCGCATTAAAAAACTGAAAACAAACAATTGTTTACATTTTAATAGGAAACATACGTGTAACGTAATCCTTTGTAATGTAACTCCATCTAACTTGTTACGAATTATGCCGCAGCTGTGAGACTAGTCACTAGCTCACTAGGCCATTCTACAGTATAATGTTCAGGTAATTTGGATAGAGCATAATAGGTTTTATTGCCGTCGGCAAAAGGTATATTTAACTGCAAATATAAAGTGCTACAACCAATATGGTAGGAAGTGTATTTTAAGTAAAAATAGTTACTATTACATGCGCATCTGAGGTTCATGGTGACAGCAAATGTAATTTTGTAGAAGCTTTACTCATCCGTAATACAGGAAGTTACTGCCATTTCTGGTACAGGTAACAGAGTATAATGAGAATTGGATCTCAATTTTCACATTCTTAAGGAAAAGTGTTTGGTTTTAATTTACGTATATTTTATCACATAATATGTCGGTACATACGACAAAACCTAGTCGCTCTTTCATCAACATCTATCCAATCCCAAACAGCTAAAGCAAGTCACTATATATTCTCTTTGCAGTTTGCTGTGCTATGGAAAAATCGCTTAGGGGCAAATGTTCGAAAATGGCCTATGTTTGAGCCAGCTTTCTACCACAGATTTAGACGGTGACCCATCTTACCCTATCGTTTCATGATTTTCACTTCTTTTTTATCTCTCGCTGTTTTTCGTATCGTTTCTTTCTTTGTCGTATTCCAGCGGTTTTACTTATTATCGAAACGAACAGACAAACTTTTTGATATAACTTAATTAGATATCATCTATCTAATCTTCTTGTTTATAATATTATTCGAGCAGGATAATATAGAGCTTTAGCCACTACATTAATTCATTTGGGAAGTTGTTTCACAGAATTTAGTAAATTCCCAGTGCAATACGCTGAAAATCTACTTAATATATTGCTGCAGTAAACACAGTTCTCTCTATTTATAATATCATAATAATATAATAAATAATCTGATATCGTTAGTGCTTTAGGTGCATCCATTTGTTCATAAATTTTAAAACTGAAAGTGCATCTTTTGATACCTCAATCACAATATTAGGTATAGCAATAGCGCTAGGGATCGACGTTATTTGTTTTAACCCCCGACAAAAAAGAGGGGTGTTACCTATAACTTTGGCGTGTGTATCTGTGTATGTGTCTGTCTGTGTGTCTGGACCGATTTTGATGCAGGTTTTCCTGTTTGAAAGCTATCGAGGTGGATGTAAGCTATAATTTCTGAAGATCTTTTCGAGCGTTTGAAGATCATCAGCTCATTCCTACTTGATTAAAGGGTTTTATAAACTTTCACTGGTGCGATTGATTTGAAATTTTGTGTACCGTTACTTCAAATTATTTCAAAGGCTTGGTAACTTTGAGCAGAGGCTGCAGAATCCAGTAGTCTGTGGGATACCCAACTCCTCAACAGCTCACTAGCAGAATAAAGTTGTTTGGGCTCATCAGAATGGTCTGAATGAGTAGGTGTTAGATACGTCATGAAGATCGAGAATCGAGAAGGAGGATCTGATGATGAAGCAGAAACTGGGTAACAGGATTTCAGGTATATCGTACATAGTCCGGCTATAGATTCACATGTCGGGAATGTTTTAAATTTTCAATTTACACTTGTATCTAGTTTTGAAACGATTTACGATATTACGAAACAGTTGAAATGATTATGATGGGAATTTCGCAGTCAGGTACAAAGCAGACTGTGCAAATTATCTATTATGTGAATTTTCAAAAAAAAATTTAGGATATTCGAAGTACAAAGTCGAGGGTAAAAGCTATTTAACCAGACAGACGAGATCTAAAATGGTCTCGTTAGTGCATCGCAAATAAAACGCATAGGCGAAATGGAGCTAAAACGGTGCAGTTGAGTAGCCCTTCCGTGATCCGTCCCACTCTATATTAGTACTTCACTCCTATTTTAGACGCGGATGAAATATCACCACATAGCAGGTCTTTACGTCTACCCGTTCACTCCAAGTTGGCCGTCGTCGACCGTTACAAAATGAATGATTTTTCTCCTCTTCAAAGGTAGAATGTAGCCATTAATTAAAGTAATAAATACTCTGCGCTGTGCAAAACTTTTTCTTACTTTTTTACTCATTGTAGAAAACGACAAGCGTAAAATTTGTAGTAACTAAACAAAAATAAATATATCATCATCATCATCATAAGCAACCAATCAACGGCTCACTACTGAGCAAAGGTCTCCTCTCAGAGAAGGGTTTAGGCCATTTTCCACCACGCTGGCCCAATGCGAATTGGCGGACTTCACACACCTTCAAGAACATTATGAATCACTCTCAGGTGTGCAGGTTTCCTCACGACGTTTTCCTTCACCGTTGAAGCAAGTGATATTTAATTGCTTAAACGCACTTGACTCCGAAAAGTCAGAGGTGCGTACCCGGGATCGAACCTGCGACCCCCCCGAATTGGAGACCACAGTCCTAACCACTAGGCTATCACTGCTACAAAAATAAATATATAATTAATTTAAAAAAATAACAAACACATTTAAAACGTAAAATAATAAAAGTTTGAAAGAACTCGGTAGTGACAATCGCGAACGGTATATTGCTATCTGTACTAAGCGGGTCTGACTTGAGGTGCGGTGCGGGGAAGCGCGACGCGAGGTAGCGGCCAACTTGTCTCTGAAGCTTTTTCTCCGGTGACTGTGGAGATCGAGCCGTGGACGGCAGTTAAGTCCGCACTCCGCACTTAATGCATAAAACCGGACGACGTAGTTGCTACGCTGCTGGCTGTTCCGCCTTCTCCCTCTCCTATGTTCTAATACTAAGCAGCTAGAAATTAAATATAATTCCAAGAGTCCTTATTAATATCATGAATGCAAAAGTCTGTTTGTTTGCTGGTTGGTTGGTTTGTCCATCAATCGCGCAGCGTCAGAGCACAGGACCGATGTGATTTTTTGCAGGATTATATTTAGTTGAGGACTTGGAAAATGACATAGGCTACCTTTCATATCGAAAAAACAGAGGGTTCCGGCGGGATTTTAAAAACCTAATTCATCGAGGACGAAGTCTCGGGCAACACTAATACTTTCATAATCGACCGAGCGAAGCGAAGGTCTTTGAGTCTACTTGAGTGAATTTGCACTTGTCCGTCCGTCCGTCCGTCCGTCCGTCCGTCCGTCCGTCCGTCCGTCTGTCAGAGCCTTATAACTTCTGAATTACTGAACGTAATTACTTCAATTTTAGATATAATATGTAAACCGATGGCCTCCAGCCGAAAATGGCTTAAAAAGTTATAAAAATCTTTATTTCAGGGGGGCTCTCATAGAAGCGAATGCGAAGAAAAAAAAAATTTTTTTGCGTTTCATAGGGTTACAGTACCTCATTTTAAAGATAATTTGGAACAGATTACAAAAGTATTTTTTTTTTATTTTTTTCCTAAAATCGACGAAATGGGGGGCTTTCAAAGTGGAGATTATATTTGACCTCACAACGGAATAACCATTGAAAGCTGGGGCTTGAAAGTTTTATAATTTTAGCGTAATATTATGTACTTGAACAACAAATACTAAAATTAGATAAATGTAATAGGGAAACTAAATTATTTGACTTTTAATGAGCAGCAACAACAGAACTTCACAATGATGTCAATAGATGGCGCTCTCATCTCATATAGCAAATGCAGCTATATGTAACATATTATTCAATTAAAATTATTATTTAGTCATTTAGCAAACATCAATAAAACTTCACGTTGCAGTTTGTTTTTACATGTTTTCTGATCGTGTCGATAGTTGACGCTGTGTACAAGTAATTTAATTTGAATGTTCCAAAAAACTATACCTAAGTTTGATTGAGGCCTTGAGGATTTCACTATAACAGTTCCCTAACCTTTACGGGCTACCTATGTTAAGTTAGTTGACACTTTCTGTCAACTTTGTTATTATTATTACGAACCTCTACGGGACAACTAAAGGTGAAAATGACATTGGGATGTTAGGATTGTATTTAGGGGCTACCTACGTAAAGAGACTTCTACAAAGGGGATGATTTAGGTACTTATGGTTGGTGAAAACGGGCATAATAATAATGTCAATTTTGATCGTCATGTATCTATTGAATGAATAAGTAATTATGGGAAACCGTTACCGCGAGGTCTCAGTTCGGGGCGAACCACTAGTATAAAGATGTCATTCAGGCTTTCTTTAAAGCATGATTTTTTGTCACCTATTCATATTCTGATAAATACCCGTTACAAAAGAGTTGCATGAAGAATAATTTAATTAATTGATCTTCACAAGTGAGTAATTGCATAAGCGCCGAATTTTTCTTTACAATGACTAATTTTGACATTTGAATAATCACTGGAAAACTGTATTTAGCGTTTCATTAAAATTACAACTGTCCGAAATTAGTTCTACCGTTTCTTCTCGGTTTTGATCACGTAACACAGCGTTCTTTCGATGCGGTATTAGTCAGAAACATGAAATTTTTATTAAAGTGATAACCTAGACTAAATTTATAAACACAAATCAAAAATTCCGAAGCCAGCGGGATTAAATTGAAAAAGTAAATACAGATCACTAATTTCTACGCTGACGTGTTGTTCGACCGTAGCCATGGTGTAGGTGGCTACCACACTCGGGCGCGATTCCCAAGAGATGTGGGTTCGAATCCCGAATACGAAATACGAGATAGAAAATAAAATATACTTCCGATACACGCACCGCAGTGCATCTATACCCGCGCTAAACCTTACTGGGCTATTGAGGCTTAGACCAGTTGAATGGGCTAAGTATTGAGGCTTTAAAGGTTAATTTAGTTATAGTTTCAATGACGTGAAGTTGAGAAACCCGATCCTATTCCACTCTTCACGCGTGATAAGTTGTGATGTGCTAAAGCTAATAGATGTTGTAATTGTGTTCGCAAAATGGCCGTTTGAAAATCCTTAACTTGCAGTCAAGTTAAGTCCACCAAGTAGGTATAACTTTTAGGAGATAGCTCCACAGTTGCGGATGCAAAAGTTATTGAAAGACCCGGATACCAAACTAGTTTGATACTGTAAGTTAGCAATTCGCGTACCTACCCATTGATAAGCATAACTTTGTTTTATCTGCTTAATAACTTACTCCTTTGGTAACAATAGGTATTCCTACCTAATTATAATATATTCCTACCTAATTGTAATTGAAAGTTCATGAAATTTTGTATAGTTGACATACTATAAATTTAGTTTGCTATAATCCGGCTGAGTTAGAAAAAATCTAAATCTGAAAAGATCTGTATGGTATGGTTCTATGCGTCGCTTGCCCTATCACCAGAAGAACAAAGGTAGATCAAGCAACCAAGCAACGAATACCCACAAACAATACGCAACATCACACAAATTCACTCTGAACGCTGGAGCATCTTCAGCCTTTAATTTTATCCTGTAGTTTGAAAGTGCTGTCTCAATCGAGAAAAATGCCCATTCGCCTCGTTTGAGGCGTATCTATACCGCTTTGAGCAAAGATAAGCCTCAGGAAGCTCCCGCGCTTACTCTGGACCCAGCTTGACGTTAACTAGCTATCTATGAAGTACAATATATAAAAAATAATTTGAGACCTTAACAATATTTTATAGCCTCACAAAGCGAGTGACCGATGAGGGATACCAATGGATGAGGGATGGATGGATAGGGCAAATTCATACGTAACGGGCGTCTCAATTTTTTCACCCTTAGATACCGATGATGCATGAGTGTGAAAATACTGATGGTACAGATTTGCACCTAAATGGCACGAAGCTGGCGGTCAATTTTGAAGAGGTGCTGTACAAAAGTGTTAAGATTTTAAGATAAGATTGATTCATTCTTTACAGTGTGACTTGCTTCAAGTGCTCCTTACTGAATATCAGATACAAGCCAACTAGGACGTGTGCGCTAAAGCAGCACACATAATTCTCACACATTCTCTAATCGGAGAGAGATCGCAGGTGGCAGGCATGAAGATATAACTCCACCAACATCTCAACTCTATGCTGCTGAAAATTTATTGTCAAAGAAAGCCATTATTAATTTGAATCGGGAACCTCATGATCCGCAGCCACATAAGCTTGCCACTACAAGCGATTTTAAACGCAGAAGTGAGCGCTAAGCTAAGTGTGACCTGCTATCGAGCATTATGTGGATCAAGCACCTCCTCAAAACTGCCCATCAGCTCTCGGAAGAGAAGGTTACTTAGGCATCAGCTGTTTATACACAATCCATCAATGACACTGGAAAATTCAGTGTCCTTGAGGCCATCTCGTGGGAAATGTGGATAAGCTGAAGTGTGATAAAGCAGCTATAAAGGATGGGTTCACCTTTTAAGCGCCTGTTTGCTAATGTTGAACAGTAAAGTAGTATGTCGGCATTGTATAATGGTCATAGCTTGATCATAGTGGTAATTTTTTTAATCTAACAAATAAAACTATACCTAAATCAATAATGTAATATCTTCTTTACATAACTTTTATCTCAATCATTTTAGTGAAATTCTGTGAGCTAAAATCATCGATAGCTACTATAGATACTAGGCTCAAATGAATAATTCTGTAGATAAAAAATTCTATTTGCCTCATATATTGGTTTCGATTAGTGCTGTGATGCATTTTGCATTATGATTATATTAATCAAAAAATAATTTTCTTCATTCGTACTAACTAGGTAACAATGGAAATTCAATGATCTATCCGTACCAACAAAATAATAATTTATTTTGAAGAATTTATTATGAGAAGCTGCGAGTAGAAGCAACATTAAAAAGAGGATTATATAAAAAAAAAAATAAGCCAAAATTAAGCAGTTAATTGTATTTTACGTTGTAATAATAATTGTTGATCGGCAAAAAAGCGAAGTGGCCAATTCATCAAACTGTCAGAGCTTTCAGTCCTGAAATTACAAGTACGCTAATAAATAACATCCTCATTTACCGAGCTTGAGATTACGAGTATAATAATTTGGTCTATTTTTTATATCAATTTTCTTGAATGTTATGGCAGAGTTCTGTTTGTTATCTTTTCGCGTTTGAACCGCGATAGAGTGAGCTTTGTTTGTAGTAATAAATAAATAAAGCATTTATTTACTTACTAAGGTTTACTATTTATAATACCAGTCAGTGACCATTCTCAGTGTGTCCTCTGACACAGGCCTCCTCCAACCCCTTCCAAAGCTTTCTTAACCTAGCCTTTCTCAGCCATGTAGTCCCTGTAATAGACATGTCACCTGGCCATCTGAGATCTACCCGTCCTCTTTCACGTTTTACTTGGGTAAAAATTCGTATAGTATATCGTTAGTCCACTTAGTATCCCATTCTTGTGCTATGCTAGATCATATCAGGAATGAAAAGATTCGCAGGAGACCAGAGTTACCGATATAACTTATCGAGCTGATGGTAATTGGGGCTCAAGATGCTGGAGTAGCGACCTCGCACCGAAAAGTACCAGAAAGCGAAGTGGTGGCAGACCACGATGACATCAGACGAGTCGCATGGATACAGGCGCCACAAGCGTGGACGACCGGTGCACCCACCAGCTTCAAGTCTGACACATAAGTATGGAAGTCTATGCAAGAGACATATTATTATGTCTAACGGTGTCTATCGATTGATAAAGAAGAGAAAAATTAAGTGGCACTCGGGGACTGCCGCGGTAAAGCTATTGCATAGCATTTTTTATCAACTTATGTAATTATAACGTAAAAATTAAATATAAAAATATAAAAAAATTAAAAAAATAAACAAACAAGAAAAGCGAACTGTCACTACTGCGCGAGTGAGATTCGAACCTGCGATTTGCGACATCATACACCATACGGTAAAGAAAGCGGCCGCTCGCCCACTGCGCCAAATAGAGTTACTTGAGAACCTCTAAAATGTTGCACGCTTACTGAACGACGGTGTTAGGTTTTTTTTCGTTACGGAATTTCTTGATTCGGTCGCCGCGCTCAAGCTGTTTGTCCTAGTTCAAAGCCCGCGAAAAAAGCTATGCAATAGCTTAAGAAGATATATAGAATAGCTTAAGAAGATAGTAGAATAAATTGACTCAGGAACAGGAATAGATCGATCATGTTATTCACCTAACTTTTGCTTGCGAAACTGAAAATCCCAGCGTTACTCCCTTGCTCCAAGATATTTCGAAGTATATGAAATATTGAGCGTTTCATCTAAAGCATACACATTACACGCCCTCGAGGGTTCTCTTTGTGTCAAAAACTGCCAGGCCTGAAAAGAGGTTAGGTACTCGCGATGTGTGCTAACCGCAAGCATTTGTTTTGGTAAATAAAATTGACCCTAGCTTGTTTTTTCCACTTTTTACAAAGGTAAAGTCTACCAAAGACTAAAATATCTACTTTACAGTACGCATGTTTACTTAACAGAAGCTGAAAATAAATGTGGTAAAAACCACATTCATTTATTTTCAGCTTCTTCGGTACCATTTTTTTTTATTATTATTAAGCCTTTTTCCTTATCTTTACATGAACATTTTCCTTACTGACTAATGCTAATCTCTTATAGATTCGCTTAAAATAATGTTAGTTTTAATTTTTAAATTCTAGGTGTTATTAAGTAATTAAATATACATAGTATACTAATAATTATCATTTTAATATATATATAGCTGCTGGGGCTGATTCACTGATTCACTGACTCACTCATTGATCACCTCTCCTGTAAAATTTTGTATGAAAAATTTTTTTTTCACCGATGGTTTCGTATAGAGGACAAAAATTCATTCGGAGGAAAAATATGGAGAGAGCTGATGATTGAGGATTTCGGAGACGGGTGAGGAGCATGGACAGGGTATCGAAGATAGGTGGGGTGTGCTCGAACAAAAGTCACTCGAAACCTCATCCAATTGCCAGTGGGTTGAAAAAAAATTCCAAAATGGCGGATTCAAGATGGCCGCCATACAAATTTCTTCGGTGTCTATCTCGGGGAGTATAAAAGATGGAAGAGTGGTTTCTTGGCAAAAGATGATCAGGACCCAAAGGTCTATTTGATGAATAGAAAAAAAAAACAAGATGGCGGATTTTTTTTTTCCATACAAAATATATGAAGCTGAGAACTATGTAAGATTTTGATACGGTTCCTTTTCAAAATTTGTTTATATAGAAGAATTCTCACTCTGATAAATGATGAGATATGATGATCGAGGGTTTGGAAGGTGGATTAGGAGCACGGCCAGGGTATTGAAGATAGGTGGGAGGTGCTCAAACAAAAAATACTCGAAACCTCATCCAATTGGCAGTGAGCTAAAAAAAATTTCAAAATGGCGGATTCAAGATGGCGGCCATACCAATTTCAGCGGCATCTATCTCGGAGAGTATAAAAGATGGAAGAGTGGTTATTTGGTAGAAAAAGATCAGGACCTGAAAGTCCACTTGACGATAGAAAAAACGCGGTCCGCTTGCGGGCCGCGCACCCACGCGCCCTACTAGTGTACTTATAAAACTGTAACATTAAATCTTGATAAGGATCCCATTAAATGGGTACCGGCCTCCCCCGTTTCTATCAATCAATTATATAAATAAAAGGTGCTGCATGTTTTTAGGGTTCCGTACCCAAAGGATGCCAACGGGACCCTATTACTAAGCCTCCGCTGTCCGTCCGTCCGTCCGTCTGTCAGCGGCCTGTATCTCGTAAACCGTAATAGATAGATAGTTGAAATTTTCACATATTTTGTGTTTCTATTGCCGCTTTAACAACAAATAATAAAAAAAAATTAAATTAAAAAAATTAAATTAAAATATTTCCATGGGTACATGGAAATATTTTAATTTTTTTTTTTACGGAACCCTAAAAGAGCGAGGCCCGACTCGCACTTGGCCGGGTTTTTTTTTTGTTTTCCTACTTGGTAAATACAATCGTTTTTTTTATTATTTTTTTGTTTTTTTTTGCAAAGTGAAATAGTAATTTAAGGTGTTTTAATTTTTTATTGAAGTAATATTCTATGTTTTGAAAACGGGGGGGGGTTTTCGGTACCATAATCCTTACTAATAAATATATAGCTAATATAAATACGAAAGTGTGTTCAATCAATCTCACATTTATAACTATAGGTATTTGATTACGTAACTGGTAGAACAAGCTACAATACAAAGAGAATTACCCCGCTAATAACATTCATCAGTAAACAATAATGTAACAGTGTCAAAGCCACAAAACCACAAATCACCAACTCCGCGCCACACATGTGTTTTGTTCCGAAACCGAAGCGGCATTTACGGATCAGTTTGAGCTGTTCATTCGATTTTAGGTCGTCGCTCACTTATCAACCCGGCACCCGACTGGACCGCCTCGCCTCGTGCGGTTGAGATTTCATATATGTATATGGACTTCCATTTATATGTACTCACTAATCAACTCGATAGCCTCACATCACAGGATCGCTTCGCTGGCACGATGTCCATACGCCGACGGCGTGTGAACAAATCTGTCACCACCCGATTCTTGTGCGTTGCCTACGCTCAGATCCCTAGTGGACTGCGTGCCGCCCGTGAATTGTTCACTCGACCTATTTTGTGAGTTGTTTCTCGACTAGAGAACGATGGATCCGCTCTTGTGTGACATCATCGCGAGGGCCACCCGTTGACGAGTGGATGCCGAGCGAAAAGGCGGTGCTGGTCGGCTGCCGAGTTGATAAGTGAGCGACGACCTTAGTCCACATACGCTTACGACAGATCCACTGCATCGTACATTTCACACTTAGCAGCGTATTATTGGTATTATTATGATTAGAAACGTTTGAATCTGAATCCCGCGTTTGATATTCACAAACCTTGTACGGTAATTATGGAATAACTAGTGTGGTACTGTACCAGGTACATACGTAATATAAAGGTCTCTTTGACGGTACATGCGACGCTTCCTAAGTAAAAGGAAGCATCGCATCGTAAAGCTAAGTTACCATTTAAATCAATTGAGAAATCTATTATAATATTGCTATTGGATAGAAATAGACGCATTAGACGTTACTTTGTGGAATTCCATGATACTCAAGGAAACACGAAATTCTTTTGCTACGCCATACCAGAAAAGTCAGTATGGTACATCGTGTGACTTTGCATTTGTGCAATGTGACGTCACGTATTATGCTCCGATGATGGAGGGAAACGTACTTAGTGTGTATTTCGGAGAGTTTGTGTGTTATTGTGTGTTGGTGTTGTGTTGTTCCAGTATTTGTTTTAGTTCTACTACTGGAAGAGCGGCAGTGTCCAACGCGAGCGGCTCGCAATATTAGCACGCTCCATCTTAAGAACGCGTACAACACCAAAAAAAAATCAGATTTCGCGATGAAATAAAACATAGCCGTAACCTCATGTGAGGCGCGACAAAAGAAAGCGTTTTGCGCGGAATAGGAGTGTAGTAAGCGCCAAATACTTTGTAACTCGTAAAATATTCATTTTCTTTTCAATTCACTAGGCTACTCTCTTGATAATATCAATCGGAATTTAATGTAAAAATTTTGGCTCTGTAATATGCAACACATTGAAAATAAATGAACATTGGTTAAAAATTAGACCTAACTTCGCGATTTTTTATTATCGAACAAATTTCATCATTTTATGTTTTTGCCCAAGCACGTCCCTTGGCAGTATGATGTAATTTTTGCGTGTTTTTTTTTTCGGATAGTTGAAACTTGATCTACTACTGTAAAAATCAAATCTGTTTACTGTTAACGAGCGCACACCCACTCTTAATACGTGGTAATATTCATCATCATCATCATAATCATCAGCAATCCATAAATGTCTCACTACTCAGCGCAGGTTTCCTACCCTTCTCTGAGAGGTCCATCGCGCTGTATATTAACGTTCATCACATCAACATTATTGAGAACTGTCAGGCGCATAGGTTTCCTCACCATGTTTTCCTTCACCTGCTCCTTCGGGATCAAACCTTCGACCACCCGAATAGGAGAACGCTGTCTCTTGGTTACAAGGCTATCAGTATGTTTGATACCGTACGTCAGATAGTTCTAAATTCGCAAAATTGAACCTTTCTAACCGCAAAATCTTCCAACTATAAATAAAAGTTAAGTACCAACAGAAGGGACCTTCAACGACTCTAGAATGAGAATTCTATTTAAAAAATAGCATTTTTGTATCGGAAAAATTAAAGTTCCCTTTATCTGTAAAAAACAAATTATGTACTCCAGAATGAGAATTCCATTTAAAAAATAGCATTTTTGTATCGGAAAAATTAAAGTTGCCTCTGTAAAAAACAAATTATGTACTTGAAAAGAGACAAACTTAGTAATTGAGGGTCCAACATCAATCTAATGCCTTTTGGCGCTATCCAATTATCTTTTTTCTTTAACGTCACTACCATTCGGGCTAAGAGTAATTAATTTTTGCTCATTTACAAGTCGTTTCCAAGAATACGTTCAAATGGCGACTTGAATAAAACATCTTTCTTTATTGTGCTCCGTAGATTGGTAATATTTAATTATTTCTCTTTATTGTTTCAGGTACGTTGGTAATTACTTTTGGGTTTGCTGAAGTTGATTCGGAGTACACTGGTAGTTGAAATGCGTTTGGTATGTATGACGGCTGTAATAATTTTATCATTATCACTACAGTTTTTTTCGTTAAATCATATCTAGTGCTGGTGACAAATCAATTAAACGTATCTTATTTGGTACCATATTTTTTTTGGAACCATAAGGTTCATTGTTCAACGTAACGTCATTTGCTGACGTTGACGCTAATGAAACCATTGCTTGCTGCTGTTTATTATTCATGTTTTAAAAGTCGAAAATGCAGTTCTGGCGGTTGTTGGCTACTTATTATTATTATTATTATTAGCCTTTATTTCCTTATTTCACTAATTACAGTTAAATTCTAAATCTAATGTTAGTAACAGTTACATATTTAATCGCTTAACCTAATGTTAGTACATAATATTATTAATTATTTACGAACTATTAACACTGCTTTTTTTTTATAAGGATCCCACTAATTGGGTATAGGCCTCCCCCAGTTTCTGCCATTTTGGTCTATCCTTTGCAGACTCTAACCATTGTTTTCCAGCTATGGATATTAAGTCATCACGCCAGCGTGAGTTTGGTCTACCGACTCGTCTCTTCCCTATAGGGCCAGACCATATAGTTACTGCGCGTGTCCATCTCTGGTCGTTCATTCTAGCGACATGTCCTGCCCATCTCCATTTTAGTTGTAATGCTCGTATGGCTACTTATACTATAATTTTATATAAAAAACTCTATTTAAAAAACCGACTTCAGACGCCCGCACCTCTACAAAGTATATAATTTATTGTTGATATTTTAAAAACCACTCGACCGATTTCGATAAAATTTCAATGGGACTACCTGGAAAGTATACCAGAAGTTTTTAAATCGGTTCAGGCGTCTTCAAGTAATCGGTGAACATGCATAAAAAAAAGATTCCTACGAATTGAGAGCCTCCTCCTTTTTTGAAGTCGGTTAAAAAACGGTTTACCGATAAATTTCAAATAATAATTTGAGTAAGTAACCTATGATTTATTCGCTAATATTAAACGGAAGCAAATTCTGTTGCATTAATACCGATATAATTTACCTACTTTAAATCGCCAACTATCACGTTTGAAGGGGGTCAGGGGCCTGGCTGATGGAATTATAGTTAGCGCTTAGGATAATGTATGTAAATAGGCCCATGATTTAGTCTGACTTGAAATAGAAAATTAGGTAGGTACCTACATAATATTGTTATATTACCTACTGTAGCTAATTTGAGCGTATACCTAAATAATACTAAGTACTATTAGTACTACTTATGGCCTATTTCATTATCTCTAAGAAAGTTTTAACCGACGAATAAAGACATTTTGACAGTTTTTCTATTGGCAAACTGTCAAAAAGTCGAATTTATTGGTCGCTTAAAGTAAGCTTTAAATTAAGATATATCTATAAAACGTTCTCTGAACTGACTCAAACTTATAATATTATAAAAGTTATAAGTTATAACAGACTTGAGAATTAAGACTTAAGTATTTTTTATTCTGTAGCTTTATTCCTATTTTCGACATTTAATTTAACGGGCCTTCGTAATAGCTCATCGTAGTTTGAAAGGAATTATTCAAAAAGTTTAACCCTTTATCGATTAATTATATCTTGGATAGGAAATCATACCAAATTAATTAAGTATGTACCTAAACCTACCTATAATAATCAATTTTTAACCAATAGCTAATGATGAGTATGCCAGTCTACACATAATTATTTATTAGAAGTTGATCGTTCAAAGTGCTCTACTCGAGAATGCAGAGTAAAGTTTAATTGAAAAGCGTTAGATAACGACTTGGTTCGGCAAAGTTCCCTATTCATACGACTTTCTTCATTGCCCCAAGTTTCGTACCTAACATAATTAGCAAACTTAGCGAGACAGCCTTTCATTTTTCATTCTTCCCCTCTATCTTCCATTACGTGCCTTAAAAATGCTCCTATTGATTGTCTTGTCTTATCTTATACTTAATTCAAAAATATTATAGGTAGGTACATAATATTTTTTCAATAACTATTAATGCCTACTCAATAAAATACCTTTTTGTTTTTTAAAAACATAATTAAAGATAAAAAGTGCTGATCTCTGTGGAATTTAATTGCATTTGCTTAAACTAATAATAAAATAGTAAAAATATTCGATCCGAATCCAAATTTAACTCTAATGCCTAATATTTGTTATTAATTTATTTTTGAAGCAAATTCCGGTAACTACTAATATCTTTGTCATTCAAGATAATTATTATTTTATAGATAAAGTTCATGCAGCATTGGAGAACTTAGAAAGTTTAATGGAAAAGCTTCTTCACGCTAAGTTTGCGCGACACAGTTTGTATTACATACATTTTCCTTCATATAAACTTAATTAACGAACTTATGGCACAGTACTTAATATCATGCCTGTCATTTTCAATATTTATGCATTGTGAAATAACTTTTATAATCCTAATCTCAACCGATAGACGTCCATTGACATAGGTCTTTTGAACGGATCTCCACAGAACACGATCTTGCGCCGCTTCAATTTTGCGTCTCAATAACAGCTTATGTCGTTAACTATGGTTCTCCGGAACCCCTCAATTATGATTTGATCCCGAAGGCATACTCTCTTCTTTGCCCGCTGAGTGACCCTGAGTCTATGATGATCTATCAACTCGTCGTGACATTCAAATTCAAATTCAAATGTTTTATTTGCAAGATTGAGTACATAATATGATCTTATACAATTATCTAAGCGCTTCAATCTGCCACATAGTAGCATGCAAAAGAATAGTCATACAAAATTTAATACTTAAATCTATAATTTTTAAATTCAAACAATGTCATACTCATTCTAACTGTTATATAATGTCAGTTCTATTAATTTCAAAAAAAAAATTAAACAATGTCATTAATATTTTTGTCCTGAATAAATTCATCAACAGTATAGTAGCATTTGTTTAAAAGTATTTTGTATAGTTTTGATTTAAATCGATTAGCATTTAGGTTTTTTATACTGTCCGGTAACTTATTATAGAGGCGTACGGCCATGCAGTAAATATTTTTTTTAAATAAATTTATTCTTTGTCTTGGAATTATAAGTTTATTTTCATATCTGTTGGATCTTGTAATTGTGTCAGCTATGCGTGGAAAATAGTCCCTATGCTTATGAACAAAAACTGAGACTTCATATATGTAGAGACTTGGAAGAGGCAGTGTCTTGGTACTTTTAAAGAGTGGCCTACAAGATTCCAAAGGTGCGGCTCCGCAAACGGCTCGAATACATTTTTTTTGAATACGAAACACTTTTATCACATCAACAGAGTTGCCCCATAGGATTAATCCGTAACGTAAAAGAGAGGAAACATACCCGTGGTATGCGCAAAGAGCCGTCTCTTTTGATGTTACACTTTTAAGTTTGTATAGAGCGTACACAAATCGATCTAGTTTTTTACATAGAGAATCTATATGAATTTTCCAATTTAAAAACTTATCCATTGCTACACCAAGAAACACAGTATGGTCAACCTGTTCAATAGGTAAATTATTGCATGTAACTTTAATATTTATTGGAAAACTATTGTATGTTTGAAACTGTATATATTTAGTCTTACCAACATTTATACATAAATTGTTTTGGCTCATCCATTGAACAACTTTATTTAGGTTTTCATTGACTTCCTGTTCAAAAGTTTCCCTGTTTTTACATTGTATTATGAGAGTCGTGTCATCAGCAAATTGGATACAGTTACATTCGACTGAGTCAGGTAGGTCATTCGCATACAATAGAAATAACAGTGGTCCCAAGATACTTCCTTGTGGCACACCATACTTGTTTGTCCTAAAGTTTGATGTAAATGATCCCCTTGTATTGCCGCAGATTTTATTAATTTGAACACTCTGTTGTCTATTATTTAGGTAGCTATGAATCCATTGGTGAGCATTCCCTCTTATTCCATAATTCTGTAGTTTATTTAAAAGTATCCTGTGACAAACAAGATCGAATGCTTTAGACATGTCCAGGAAAATACAAGCTACTGGAGTTTTTCTATTTAGACTCTCTGTTATTTGCTTAGTAAGCGCAAAACAAGCTAATGACGTAGAACTATTTTTTAAAAATCCAAATTGTTGAGGTTTTAACAAGCTATATTTTGATACAAATTGATATATTCTTTTGTACATAACTTTTTCGAATATTTTTGATAGGATAGGTATGAGTGTAATTGGCCTATAGTTATTGAGTTCTTTTTTCGATCCTTTTTTGTGTACGGGTTTAACTACAGAGTATTTTAATCGGGACGGGAATTCACCTTGTGATATGGAGAGATTTATAATGTGACTCAGAGGACGTGATATATGTTTGGCGCAAAGTTTTACAGCTCTTGTATTTATTTCGTCATAACCTGTAGAGTTAGTGTTTTTTAATTCCATGATAATTTTATATATTTCACTGTCGTCAGTAGGGTAAACGTAAATGCTGTCTCTAATATTATCATTTTTACTGCTTAAGAGGGGTGAATTGCTCGTATTATTGGTAGTATTAGATAAATTTATAAAATACTCATTAAATTTTTCTGCTATATCATTTGCGTCATTATATTCAATACTGTTGATTTCAATACTATTAATTTCCTGGATTTTATCATTTTTTGCGGGTAGAGAATACTTTTTTATTACAGTCCAGGCTGCTCTACACTTATTTTTTGAACGTATGACGTATTTGGCATTAGCCAAGCTTTGTGCTTGGATAATGCATTTCTTAAATAATCTATTATAATTTATGTATTTATCCTTGTTTATTTTTTTATTACTAGAGTTTAGACGATATGATAGGTATAAAACTCTCTTTCTAATGCTGCACTTCTTTATACCTCTTGTGATCCAGGAGTTTATTTTATTATTTTCAAACACTTTAACTTTAATTAAAGGAAAACATAGTTTATAAAACAAAGTAAGTGTATCATGAAAAGAATCGAATGCACTATTTGTACCCGTCTCTTCAAATATATCGTTAAAAGTTAATGATTCAATGTACTCACAAAATTTTCTAATGTTATCTTTGCTGAAGTCACGTTTAAATTCAAACCAGTAAGGGAGGTTACTTTTATTTGAAATACTAATAGGAGTTTCGAAAGCTATCGATTGACAGGTTTCATGATCAGATAATCCCATATAATGAAGCTCAGCTGTTACATCTGGGATATTACTAGCAATTATATCTATACAGGATTTTTTCCTAGTGGGTCTTAAAATATGTTGATTCAAATTACAATTATTTAGTATCGATTGCAGTTCCTGTGACACTGAATTATTAGTGAGTAAATCAATATTCCAGTCGCCACAAAGGATAATGCGTTTTTTCTTTTTTCTAATTAAAATATTTGTCAAATTAATAATTAATTATTTTCCACTATGATCACAATTCATACTAACTATTTACTTTTCACTGCTGTTATCAAGCACAATGGTTGTGTTTAAGCATAAACATACTTAATTACTTATACTTATTACCGTGTTCAAGATACCTACTACATATTTTTTTCTGTCTACAGCCTTTTTAGATTACTAGTATCATAGAGAACAGTAAGCAGAACTACATCTAATTTTAAAAATATTTTGACTTCATTTTATTCTCATAGCTTACGATCTAAAATATCTAAAACTTTGAGAAGATCTAAAAATTCAACATATCGCTTTCAGCGAAAGATCAGATTTTAATTAGACTGTCATCCGTTTTGTTCGCGTCATACAAAGTATGGAGAGAGCAAATATGGCGGTGGCAATTTCGCAAAAGTTTCACAGCGGGGGACAGTCTGAAATGCTCCAGTTTTCCGTAGAATGAAATGTCAAGATGGAAAACACGATGCCTCGAAATGCTGGGTGGATACCTCTAATAGTTAATAGGTAGGTACTAGGTACCCTATTTCTCAACTGAAAAACGAATTGATTTTGGTTTTCCTTTTCTTGCGTTCACTTGATAATTTTATTGCTTAAGTGTGTGTGTGTGCGTGCGTGCGTGCGTGTGCGTGTATGTGTATGTTTGTTACTCTTATCACGCAATAACTACTGGACGGATTTGGCTGAAATATGGAATGGAGATAGATTATATCCTGGATTTACACATAGGCTACATTTTATGCCATAACAGAGATGATTGTCCTTTAACATTAATTCATCTCTGGAAATGATTTTGGAGCTTGGACTTAAGTGAAGTACTGATAAATTAACTTTTTGTATTGTGGTACGAGTAGGCTTTGAACGTGGCTAGTTACCACCCTACTGTCAAAGATGTACCACCAAGCCATTTAGCCATTTACCAAGCGTTCCGGTACGATGGCTTGTAGAAACCGATTAACGGTATGAGATTAATTTACACTGCCATAGCCCCCTCCAAGTTAGCCCGCTTACTTCTTAGACTGTGACGTTACTTACCATCAGGTGAGATCAGGTCACCAAAAAAAAAAAAAGTACAAAGAGCCTCGTTTATCAGTGTAATAAAATTGAGCAGACCTTAGTTTGTGTATTGCTTAAAACAGATTATAGGTACTATACTTACCTACGAGTAGTACCTATAATGATAGAATATTGCATGTAATGGAAGATGTCTTAGGCACGCTTGCAGAGACGCCGAGTTAGTTAACCCAGGAATAAATTTGTAATTTTGACAGAATCTTTAGACGAAATCTGTCAAATCTGTCCTTTTAACCCAGAGTTACCTGCTAACTCTGGGTTAAAAGGAGAACCCGGCGTTTCTGCAAGCGTGCCTTATAGGTAGTGCTTTAAACTCAGAAAGTGAAATTTATAACATCCGCTTAATATTGAGGATCGCGTACAACATCAAATATTTACATAAACATAATTAACCCACGAATATGTATGAGACTCAAATGGAGAATATTATACCTTACCCGTAGAATTGGTGTGAGCGAAAATGAACAGTTTGGCGTATCCCAGAATCTTCTAATTATACGTATAATGTGACGTTGTCGTTTTAATCGATACTCTTACTGGACTTAGGTATCTAGCAATGATCTACACAAAACAGCTTGCGTTAAGATGACGCCTTGGACCAAAAAACACGAAAACGAGTACGTTTGAATGCGTAGTGTGAGTGCAACGAATGATATAATTGGAATTTTAAAAATATCGTAAAAAAGGGGAAAACCTGCATAATTTCTTAAACCGGACACAATTTTTAAAAATAGTCTGACTTATTTTAAAAAAAAAGTACAAACTTCACACCAAAAAAGTTCAATTGCTTGGAATTATCAGCGACAACATCCTATTATTTTTTACGAATAAAATAGCCAGACCGCTATTCTATTTCATAGACCGAGAAGTTATTTTATTTTATGCTTATGTTATGAGTAATTAAATAAAAACCCAGTCAAAGTCACCCGCTGGCACGGTCCGGTCGAGTGCGACGCGTAAAACAAGTCAGGGTGAGCGGGGAGTGCGACAGAGAGAGAGGTACTCGATTTTTTGAAACAATAGTTTATCAATGCGTCGCCTTAAGCGGCTCTCAGCGACTTGGGTAAGATCGTCGAAGAAAGTTTAAAGCAAAGTAAATAAAGTTTAAGTTTAACAGCAAAGATCAGCATTCCACGAACGTATACCGTAACCTCTATGTATAGACCGGCAACTCGGAATAAGAATTGTGTCACAGTTTTGGATTGCGCGGGCTGAGTTAGAGAGGGGAGCCGGCATGGTGAATAAGGGTCGCAGAAGCGTGAACGGTGTGCGGGGTGCGGGAGGCATATTATATTCTTGAAAATATCGCTCGCGATAATTTTTATTTCGTATCTAGTGTTACGAATAACGATGTTGTTATCTAAGTATTCACTATAATAACTATACTTTTTGTTATTTATTTGAATATAGGTATCGTTGTCTTTTCAATTCAAAATTAGATTCTTATAAAGTTTTATCGCATAAATAGCGCCCGCGTCCGTACGTCGCGAATGCTACGTCCACACTAACTGTAGTGTTCTGAATTTAGCGAAATTATATTGTTTTAAAGTTTTGGTTTTATAGTTTCATATTTTTTATATATTGTAATTTTTTTTAAAGTGACACTGTTACTTTTAATTATTATTTTTTCATTTAAGTATAGGTATTTCCTATTCTGATAACTTATCAGAATAGGACATATCTCTTAACAGTGATAAGGTGAGGAGTACTACAAAAGGATGATTGTTAACTGTCAGACGAACAAATTTATGCGTTTACTACTTAGGTTTATTATAATAAATTTTCAGTCATTCAGTCAAATGTGATCAGAAGTAAACTTTGAGTATATACTCAAAGGAAGTAAATTCAAAGAAAATTCCCAATGGAGTCGCCTAGAATTTGAAATTGGAAAAACAACAGCAAAAATAGCAAAAGTTTACTACACCTCGCACAAATTGAATGTACAAGTTTTGCCGCTTATTTTATCGCTCAGTATTCGAAGTTTTTTTTGCGCAATCAAAAGCTCTTGAGTTTTGCTTCTTAGAAGTAGAAACCCTATCCTTTTAAATCCTTACTAATAATATAAATGCGAAAGTGTTCCTGTTTGTTAGCTTGTCTTTTAACCAATCAGTAACGGAGCAACTTTACCTACTACTAGGAGCAACTAGTGTAAAGGATTTGAAGAGTGACATAGGCTACCTTTTAGCGCGGAAAAACAGAGAGTTCTCGCGGGATCTTTAAAACCTAAGTCCACGCGGAAGGAATTATGGCCAAATAAGTAGTAGGTACTTATATAAAAAAAAAACATCTTACCGGTTGAATTGAGAATCTCATCCTTAGCAAGAAAAGGTTAGAATTATTTTGCTATAATCCGCCAACAGAAAAAATCTGTATGGTTAAACATGCAATTAAAAGCTAAGCACCACTCACCTACCCAGCCAAGCAAAAAAGCCAAGTTCCCAAGAAAGCAATGCCACCACCACTCACATGCACCACCACACAAGACTTTTACACTACTCTCGACGCACGTTTCGCCCCGACACCGGAGCATCCTCAGGAGATGTCGACTTTACAATGCTGTATTGTCTAGTCAAATGTCATTGTAAAGTCTCCTATCTCTGCCAAGTCGCACTTAGCCTGTGGTAGATCATTTGAGAGAAGATTTGTGCCTAAAAACGGGCCGGTGGCGCGGCGATGAGTTGAGATGAATGAATGAAATGAAATTTTTTAGAATATTACCCATACTGAACAGTGAACATGACTCATATTCCCCACTTCTCCAAATAAGCGTACAGCTTGTGTGAAGCGGAGATTCCCGCTGCCAAAGGGTTGAGCGGGAAATGGTCAAGCAGGACGGACTAGGTTTACACTTCCACTAACAAAGAGTTTTGACAGTTGCCTTGACTCCATTTTCACTCTCGCACATTTTTTACTCTTTCTGAACTCTTTTTGCTCGCTTAGCTTTAGCTGATAGAATCTTTGTTGGTAAAAGTGCATAATATAATAGAGGCCACACCTTGATGTGTGGATTCTTTACTATACATAGGTAGGTATAGTAAAACTGAAAGTAAACCTATCCAAAAGATTGTTCGTTTAGATCTGTATGTAGGTATATCGTGCACTATGGTACCAAATCATTCAAATAGCTTGAAGGTTTCACGTCACATTTAAACAAGTCGATCAAACTGTCACGATACACGAGTGAGGTGCAATAGATTACAGTATGTTGACGGGGAATGAGATGTCGTTTAGATAAATCACTGGCATTATGGTGGGGCTCGATTTATTGGAGTTAATCTTGAGTAACACAGTCATTATATGAATGGATACTGGAGTATTAAGAGTCTTAGCAATCTATATTTGCACCTTCCTGTAACCTTGTTTGATTTTATATAAAATGTAGTAGTAGTAATAGTACTAATAGTAATGAGCTTTATTATATCAAAACTCAGAAAAACAAAACATTAATTGAGACAAAATAGTAGTGACAAAGACAATACCTATAGTGCTCGATGCAAGGCCGGCCTTGTGACTAAAATGATTCCTAATAGGTAACCCCCGTGTAATGAGTTAGTAATAACTTGTACTATTATGTACCTATTCTATGGTAATACGTAGGTACCTATATAATTATTACAAGGGCATCGATTGATGCTGGCAGTACCTTAATATACCTAAAATAATCATCTTCTAGACAAGCGCGCTTAATCTTAGGTTATGTCTTCACTTGCTATCAGATGTGATCCCAGTTAAACGCTAGTCTGTTAAACTATATTCAGACTTCTAAACTAGGTTACCTTTCTAGTTACTGACGTGGGAAATCCTTCGCATAAAATTAAATTAAAACCGTAATAATTTTTCAGAGATGTAGTAGTAATAACTAGATCTATTCTATATCAGGATTCTAAGTTAAAAAATAAAGCAACGTAAACCTTTACACCCATTTCACTAAATTTCAATTTGTGAGGAGTATTTTATGGCCGTGCCGCGTACTAGATAACATTACGAGGAGACACGTCCGCAAATTTTTAAATATTCGCCCTTATAGTTTTCCCACAATATTTTATGACCCTCACGTTCGCTAAGCGGCGAATTTATATCAAGTAGAATAATACTTTTAGTAGAGCCTAGAAATCTTACGATTTTGTATTTAGTTGGGTACTATATTATAAGATACAATTTCAATGGATCCTAAGATAATAATATTATAGTTTGTGTATAATAAGTTTATGCGAGTAAAGCTGTCGGAAAAAAAATAGTTTCAACATAGTAGACAATAAACAAGTTCCCGATATAGGCCTTCCAATCTCACGGCTTGAAAGTATAATTGATGTTATAATCGTAAAAGTTGCAAGACGTAATTTGGAGCATAGATAAGTTATTATAATTATTCCTGCTATAACTATTTAATGGTGTTAAAATTGCAATATGACGTCAAGTATGACTCGTAATAAAGAGAAGTCTATAAGCTTATTAAAGTCAACGATATCTTAAAGATACAATCTAGAAAGTCATGTAATGTGTCTGTGGCTTATCAAATGTTCGTAATAGCTATTTATGCAACTGCATCGTAATGAGGGTCATTTTAATTCGAGTGCTGTTTTTTGATACGAGGCTTGCCGAGTATCAAAATAGGATAGTACGAGAATTAAAATGACTAATTACGTTCAGTTGCATACAAGATTTTATCTACGACAAGGAAAATAAAATCATTAACAAAATACGCCGTAGGCTCATTAAAGTAACAAAAAGTAACTCCTTACGTCGCCACCAGCCGCCTGTGGCGCCTCTGTCAACAAAAAGTAACTCCGTAAGCCGCCACCAGCCGCCTGTGGCGCCTCTGTTGTATGAACGGTACAAAAGTGCCAGAACTCAGAGCCTTAGCTTTAGGTATCCTATTTTAAGAATATAACCATTTCGATTCAGCTCCCATACAATGAGCTGCATCGAAATGAGAAGCAAAACCGAAAGAGGGTTCATTTCGATTCAGGTGTCAAATTCGAAATTGGAACTTTTCGATGTTGGAGTAGATAAAAATATTTAATTTCTAATATATCACCATTATAATAGTCATCTCAGACTGCGGACGTCCACAGCTGAATTTAGGCCTTTCCCAGAGAACGCCACCACACCCGGTCCTCAGCCTACCTCATCCAGCCACTTCCCGCCACCCTTTTTATATCGTCGGTCCAACGTGCTTGCAACGCCCCACACTACACTTATTCGTACGCGGTCTTCACTCTAAAACTTTCCGGCCCAAACGGCCATCGCTTCTGCGACAAGCATGGCCTGCCCACTGCCACTTCAGCTTTCTAAAGGTTTGGGCTATGTCAGTGACCTTCGTTTTCTTACGGATCTCTTCATTCCGAATCCTCTCCTTAAGAGAAACTCCTAACATAGCTCTCTGAACGACTTTAAATTTGTGGAATAAGCTTTTTGTTAGTGTCCATGATTTGTTATACAATTTGGATCAAGTAAAAATACTAACATATTATCTAGATCATCGAGTTGCAAAGCTAGCTAGTCAAGGCATATTCATAGATCATAGAACCAACGAATGTTGGGGTTCCAAGATCCAAGTTCCGCCAAGGGAATGGCGTCCCTCAACAACTACCAGTATTCGATTAGATGAAAAGTATCCAATGTTATGTCACTTTCTAGGTTTTCAATTGTAGGTATCCATGTAAAAAATAAAGTCGCTCCATTGCTTTCAATCTTTCAGATTTATGTTCATTTATTAGCATGATTATTTTGTGCAAAATTTTAATTAAGAAAACAAGAATGATACCTAAGTGAAAATTACACTTTTCCCGAGAGACGATCTTTAGAGAGGTTTGCGATAACGAGCCCCGGTCGGAGTCCTTAATTAAAATTTATTTGTCTATACTCCGTTCACAAGGTCAAGGAATCTTTATATCTGCCCCCACTTTCACCAAACGTAAAATAAGTCTTATCTTAGAGTAAATTTAATATATTGGCAGATTTTCAAAACAAAAACAGTCACAAAGCTCAATTTATTCATTGGTTAGACGTTACTCAAGTTGGTGAAATCGGCACTAAACGTATAGCCTAAAATAATGGCTAATGAAAACTAACCAGTCCCTCATGACTCAGTCCATGAGTCGCTCAGCGTTGGAATTCTTATCTATGTTTTCATGCTTTTGAAGATTATTTTATAATCAATGGAATGGAATAAATACAACATGGGTTTTACTACTACTACTTACTTTACTAGTTTTACCTACTATAAGATCGCTTCAGCGGTAGAATCGTGAAAAGGTTACAGACAAATAAGCCTACTGACAGACAGCTTTCGCATCGCTCTTATATTTGGAGGGATTACTGTTTTCAATTCGACTGTATTTCTTCTTTTATTTTCGTGTGGACATTTTCGCCGATTGTGAACCGATTTTAATGAGTCTTTATTATTGAATAAGCTTTATGTCGAGGGTGGTCCCTTTTAAATTTGAAGAAAGTATTCCATCTTCAAAGGTAGAAAATTGGGAGATGAATCCCGTTTATTAAATTTTACGAATTTGAATTCTTGAAATACAGGATTTTTTTTGAATATTGAGAATTGCATTTTTGTAACAAAGCCAAGAAATGTAATTTGAAACTTAGCCGTTATACATGTATTATGAGAGTTATGAATGTATTGGGATATTTTTTCTTAATAAAGTATGGTAAGTATGTCTTTGTGTAAAACGTTTCTTATGTGTTTAAAAAGATTTATTCGTATATCAAATCCGTGATGCGTGCCTCTTTGTTTCGAAATAATATATCAAACTTAACCCGGGATTATCTCAAGCTCTTTGTAAGAAGATATATTTGGAGCTTAAGCGTTTATTCAGACGGGCCACATTACAAACACCTCATCGGGCAACATGTCGCCGATTACATCCTTGCAGCCATAAATAAGAGCAATGACGA
Organism: Oeneis ivallda; assembly: GCA_029955525.1. Classification (NCBI taxonomy): domain Eukaryota; kingdom Metazoa; phylum Arthropoda; class Insecta; order Lepidoptera; family Nymphalidae; genus Oeneis; species Oeneis ivallda. The sequence goes on along the minus strand of JARPMR010000018.1, from coordinate 14,757,994 downwards.
CCGTAGCGCCATTACTTATTGCGACGTGACGTGGCTTTGTTACTTTAGCGCTGTCGCTGCGACGTTCTACGTAGAAAAATTGTGGTGCCAAGTAACACGTTGTTGAATACAATAATTGTCACTAAGTATACTGTACCAGCCGTATAATCACTAATTTGCGTACACCGTACCGTTACCATTATTATCAAGAGATTTGCTTAACGTACACCGTACCATTATGCAATGCTCTTAATAAGAATGTTATATGGTGGCTCTGGTGTAGTGGTTCGTTTTTATCTGAATGCCACGAGTGCTTTAGTTTGCAGCCGCTATATCGTCCACAACACTAGACTTTCACGTCTGTCGATTAATGTGACTGCAAACCGTGTTACCTACTTAGAGTTTTCAGTGTTTTGGTACATATAATTCAATGGTGCTGTGTAATAATTTGTCGCTAAAAGTACGTCTGCTAGGACCCTTATACTTAAATTTAGGGTATTTACTGGCTTGACATAAAACTTCGTCAATATTTCCACTTCAAGGGCAAACACTCAGCATTGTTTGTTTAGGGTCGATTCTAAATCGGTTAGATGTACCCACCTAAAAAGTTTAAATTTCTTATTTGGAACCAAGTTTTGCCCTTTTCTTCGTGTTCTATTATCCTTCATTAGGGTTTGAATCGGGTTTGAATAGAATCTTTATTAATGAATAGCTTTTGCCGGCGGCTTTGCTCACGTTAAGTTGGATTTTTCAAACCCCCATTTTACCCCTTTTGGGGGTGGAATTTTCAAAAACTCTTTCTTAGCGGATGTCTACGTCATAATAGCAATAGCATGCCAAACATCCCGATCCGTCCAGTGCAGTGGTTTGAGCTGTGCGTTGATAGATCAGTCTATCAGTCAGTCACCTTTTCCTTTTATATATTTAGATTGTATTATAACTTTTGTACAAGTACCACCCACTTATAAATAATACAGTGAATAATACCGACTTCATATTGTATTGATGGTTTTCATTTTGGGACTTTTTTAGGTTTCCGTATCTCAAAGGTAAAAAAAAGGAACCCTTGTAAGATCACTCTCTTGTCCGTCTGACCGTCTGACCGTGTGTCACCACCGATTTTCTCAGGAACGGGTGGACCTAGAAAGTTGAAATTTATACCAGATACTGAAGTCTATAGACTTCAGTATCTGGTATAAATTTCAACTTTCTCCCTATTAGGTGTATAAAAATCAAGGTCCTGAGTCAACACCATAAAAAGATATGGGCAAATTTAGATTTTCGCGATAACTTGTAAGGACCAAAGGAATAATGGCAGAATTGTACCTGAATGTTTTAGGAGGCGTCTACGAATATGATTTATACAAGACAAAGTATTTAAATAAGTTAGTTTTTTATATTAAATTAGTTTTACATCTTTTGCCCTGGTTAAATAATAAATTATTAAATAATGAACCATTATCTGACTAATTTGAGTTTGGATTGGTTTGTATCGTTTCTCGATGACATTGCTCGCCCGGAAATTCAAGAGTTTGTCTATTTGTTCTATAGACTACTAAGTACACATCGCAATGTCATATTAGAACTTAAATTAACATGGAAGTAGGAATTACGACTACGTCTTGATACCTATCTACATATTTTCATAACCTTAATAATGGATATAATAGCTGTGGACGTCGTAACCCACCATATTGCTTGACGAAGAAGATACTACGAGTATTATATAACGCTGCTCTAATAGAGCCTATACCTTAGCTTAGAATCATTTACTTTATACTATGTGTATTGTAGCACTTAATCAGACTACCAAGATCTTCACAAGAATGGGTAGGTACTAGATTGGTAATATGCGAATCTCAATACAGCTTCATTTCATGTATTATGCGATTATTGAATACCCTTCATTAAGTTTACACCATGGCGGCTGATTACAGGCGAAAGCGACTCGTATGAATGTAATCAAGGAGAAGGAGGTGTATAATCTACTTGAACGTATATAGTATGCTATAGGGACATGCCAACGAAAACTGAAACCAGAGATTTAGTACATAATTGGGTATTTGACTGATTTTTTTATATATATATTTAAAATAACGTTTTTGAATATTATAACACAATGCCATTTCTCTTTTTTAAATATCTTTACTAGCTGTTTTACTGTGACTGTATCTGTCTCTTTCTAAAATGAAATTTTCTACGGAGCGTGTATGGAGCTGCTGAATTGTTACATCACAGTTTACTAGCGCTCTCTTTGTCTAACAGGAAACTTTAAAGCTCTATAACTTATTTGTTTTTATTTTCTGTTTTTACAATAATGTTATTCTTATAGGTTACATTTTCGATTGTAAATTATAATGAATATCAACATTTTGACTACAGTCAAATACCCAATTCGCTCAGCGTTGGAATTTTTAATCGATCTTAACAAGTTTTGACAGTGTTTTTTTAATTAATTACAAAATGACATTGAAAGGTTCTACAATATCTATCTCAACTTTATTTTTAATAAAAAAAAACAACAAATGACGATATTTACTGCTTTGTATATATACACAATTTTTTTGTCGCGAGTTATAAGGGAGAGGGCATACTGGTTACTTTTTAGCGGCAACGATCGCGCGTTTTTATGGCCTTTTGAGTGCATCGCGTTTCGCACGCGCGAGAATTGCGACTCAAATGCGTTCGCGTTTTTATGGCTTTCGATGCACGCAAAAGGCCATAAAAACGCTGCGATCGCTGCCTCTAAAAGAATTCAATCTGCCCTCTCCCTAAAGAATTTTCAATTCCGTAGGTATGCAAAATAACAGGAGAAAGCTATATATTGTGTTTGACGTTTGTGCGTATGCCATAATATATATGTACATATTATATTGCTTACGGGCCATTAACAATTCGATAAACATCGATTGAGGCCACTAATGACAATTTAATAGTGCTTCAGTAAGCACGAATACTGTGATAAAGGGTAGTTTCACATGAATTACCCCGGAATAATTTCATCATAAAAAAGGTATGTACATACTTACGACAACTGAAACAAAAAGGATACTGTGAAGGGCCATGTTAGGAATATGCACTATGTTTATTAGTGAGGTAAGCTCGTAAATTTCGTCAATCATTCATCAATTGCAACTGTAAAAATAAATAAAATTGAAGTTTCTGTCATGAATGATTAGTTACTCCCCACTAGGTGAACCGACGACATAAGTCCTATCACAGGGACAGCTGGATACGTGCAGCGCAAAACAGAGAAATGTAGAAGTCTATACAGGAGACAGGTTAGGTGCAGCCACTAATTCCTTAACATCCTAATGTCACAAACATCGATACTTTACTCTTTAAAACCGAGCCACTTAAGTCTTACTCATAAACTAATCATGCCTTAAGAGAATACTTATTTATTCTCTTAAAACGATTAAACCCTACCTATAGCCGTCTCCTCCACCCCTATAACGGCCCCTTCCCTCACATCTAATCAATTTAACCACAAAAACGACAGACAAACACCATCTGAACGTGAGGGTGGTTATCAAAAACATCTAAATGTTATTTAACCAACTACACAAATTTAAGCGCACAGGCAATATTTATTCAATTAGGGCGCGACTGCTATCGCAATCCCTCAATCAAATACAACGACCTAGACACGAAAGCATCTACTAGTCGGATGAGTCTCTGGGCAGAGACTGAATTCGTATCGTCAAAATAGACTTATTTATACTCAAGCTGTCAACAAAGTCAAATGTCGATTTAATTAAACTAATTTCAATAAATAAAACGATGAACTCTTTATCATTTCTAAAAATCGTTATCAATTTTAAACATGAATCTGACACTAATGTTTAAGGCAGGTTTCATCCCAACTTTCATCAATTTAATTAATTCTTCAAAAATAATTTAATTATTCAAAACATTTAGTTATTTATGGCACAACTTCTTGGATCCATGTTGCACGCGTCGCTAGCATAGTGCAGTATAGACATACTTACAGACCTTAGGCACGCTAGCAAAAATATAGGCTAAGACAATACGTTTGGTGTGAACACAGCCTAAATAATTTACCTCGCTTTTACTAACTGACTACACCTGTTCACTGCTATAACTTGCAATTAACACTACGCATGTGGGAAACTGGGAACTAGGTATAATATAATACGAAGTTTATATGCGAATTACTGAGGGTGGATTTTGTCGAGAAAATCGGTTCAGTACCTACTTTGTATGTTTAATTAATAAACATTTGAACTACGAACTATTTTTAGTACTTTTAAATAGTAAGCGACTAGTCATCCAAATTATTCTTAAGGATCTTCTTATATCCGTTGATGTATATATAACCGAGGAGATCACGCCTTCTAAGGCCCAAATTAGACAGTGCATCGTTCATCGTTGCAAAAATTTTTGCGAAAATGAACCGTCATAATTCGCACTAAGGGTGAATTTTCTACGGTTAATTTTTCGAGTTTTTTTGCTTTCATTTTCGAAGGTCATCGGTGAACCATCCGTCTACATTCGCCCTTAGGGCAAAGGGCCTTAGGGTTCATTTTCGCTAAAAATATTCGCAAAAAAGAACGATGAACGAGGCATCGCCTAATTTCAGCCTAAGTGCCGTTTTTGCCGTTTTATCAACGTGATAAAAATCAACCAACATTTTGTGAAACAATGTTTCGCTGTCACTCCACATGTACGCAGTTTTACTTCCCATGGGAAATAGAATAATTTTCACGTGAATGTTTCTTGGAATTCCATAACACACACATGATATTTTTTATAACGTTGTTAAGGAGATGCGCGGACGAAAGTAATCTTTAGGGCCGATTCACACCGGGATAGCAGCGGCCGGCAGCGGCGTGGCGAGCACTTTCAGTGTGAAATAATTTTAAACTTTATTATCTTCATTAGCTTAAAGACCAGTATCGCTTGAAAAGGGCACGCGGCCGCTTGCGGCGCCGCGCGGCACCTCGCGGCCACGCGCGTCTTGTCAGCGGTACCGCCGCGAGGCCGCGCGCGATGCTGCGAGGCTGCTCGCGTAGACGGCGGCCGCGAGCTCCCCGCTCTGCACACCTCTTCTTTTTTTTCCTTTTTTCGTTTCTCTCTTTTTCTTCAGAAATAAGTGCTATAAAAATCAATTCCATTATTTTCACTTCAAACACGAGTTTGCCGAATGTAGAAACTAAACTGGCAAGAGGACACTAGGCGCGCGGTGCCGGGAGGCTGCGAGCGGCCGCCGGCGGCGACGCGAGCCTTCCGCGGCCGGCCTCCTCGCGCATCTGCTGGCCGCTGATGGTCGCTGCCATTCCGGTGTGAATCGGCCCTTAGATGGCGATGGCAGTGGTGCAATGCTGCTGGTTACGCGTTTACACTCGTAATATTAATATTTACTTAGCCAAAAATATGATCACGTCAGTTAGAGCTGCTGTGGTATAGATATTGTTTACAAATAAAATTATTATTTTAAGATAATTCCACAGGTCATATTACTTACATACTTTACATACTTTTGTAGGTACGCCCGTATCTTTGACGCTTGCGCTTACTAGTCATAAGCGTTTTTTTTTCGATCGTCTACGAAGAAAGACATAAAATGCCGTTTACTGTATAAATGCCGACGGGGTAGGTACTTGTACGTCGTAAACTTATGTGCTTTCAAAATTCGAAAGTATCTAAATGTTTTTCAAAGCTTTAAACCAATACTATTAGTGTCAAAGATTAAAGCGACAAGGGCCAAGGGGTATAGAATCCTTTTAAAGCGGCATTTACTATTCTCCGTTATCCAAGACTACACTGAATTTGTGGCTCCGAATTCAGCGGGAGAGACGCGTTTCTATTTACGCTTTTGTATTTAAAATCATGACACCTGTAATTAGTAATTATATACATTATACACGTAAGCTTTTTACAAACTACTTTCATAAAGTACTCGTACCTACTCAACCCTATGTTTCGCAACGCATGTTGAGATCTATAAATTCCAAGGATGGCAAAGTGGTTTATCGTTGAGTAAAATCAAATCTGGCGCACCAGGAGTATGGCTGAGTTATCTAACCAATTTTGGTTCAAATACTAGGCAGCCAAAAATACCTTTGGTCGGATTGGCCGTAACCGCAGCCAGGCTTTAATATAGTTCGAGGGGACTCTAATTATTATATTGAGAAACTACGCTACCGCTTATGACTTGGTTTTATACCACTTGTTTCAAAGCCTCTAACTAAGTGGTTCCAGAGACGTCTGCTTTCCATAAAGTTCCTGATAAGGGTGAAGGGCTATCGAGGACGTCTCACTGGAATTTTTGAGAATTTTCGAATTCCTCAGAGGCATGAATAAAGATAGGATATGGATTCTAATGTCTATAGATGTCAAGTAGTAGTTTATATAATGTTACTGTTCAATTGTTATATTACATATTCATTGTTTTAGGATTCCTAAACGAATTCTAAAGTCTAGGCTCTTTTATTTGACATGACTTTCTTAATTTGCTTTCGTAATCAAGAAAGAAAATTTAATTTTTCAAGTGCCGATTTCACCAACTTATACGAGGTGACAACATAAACGAGTGACGTTTATACGAGGGATAAATAAGGGCGTTCTGACAGAGTTTGTATTGAATATTTACCAAAATATCAAAACGCTGGGTTGACTTATTTTACTTTGGTAAAATCAGCCATTAGTATCATCAGGTTTTTCATTTACTTATCACGATAATAATTTTATAAGCTATCTATTTAATTTTGGAGGATAATAATATTTTTATTCGTCATCTGGTAAAGCAACGAAGTATTTATGTGAAAGAATACCATCTTTAATTGGGCCTGCCTCTTTATTTTTTGCTCAAAGACAAAAAGACTAATTAGGTTTGAAGAATATTATTATTGTGAGAAAACAAAAAATACGTTAAGCACATTAAATGGGTATACCAGGGAAAGGTCCCTTAACGTAACTTTGATGTGTGTTCGCTGTTTTTATCTGTATTTAAAGGTTACAACCTACACATGTAACTATTTTGTTTCTGTTAACATAATTACTCTATTTAACTGAGTAGAAATAACATGCTACTGTGTGAAAGTCTTAACAACAAGGTAATATAAAAACGGCTGCTTTTTTTGTGGAGCCCACAATAGGGTTTGCATATCAGGATATGGGATTTTAAATACCTAAGTTCACGCGGACGAAGTCGCGGGCCAAAAGAAGTTAGGTATTTTATAAATTACAATAGTTAGATTATTGAAATTAATGCTACGGGTACGAAACGAAGACAAAGACTTTCTTTGTTCTATACTTAGTTCAAAATAAATAGCTTACGTGACATAATCTACAAAAGCTTCAGTCGTTATTATGTAAATTTCCTTGAATATTACACTCTAGAAATTTCAAGTTATGACAAGCTACGTCACCGTCAAAGCCTCAAGGCTGGAACAAACATTACGCGTGACGGCGTCGTGTCCAACGCCGCTCAACGCGGTTTCCTCCTTAAAACGGTAATGAGCGGGCAATTGGAAAGGATTATGTGTCAATAAAATAGGTTTACACTTTCATTGGCAAATAATTTATGTATCAATATGTACGTATATATTGCGATACCCCGTCTCTCACTTCATTAAACAATTTCTTTCGTTAAAGGTTGCCTGGAAGAGATCACTCTTAGTGTCGTGGAACACTCGGTTGGAACGATGTTCCTTTTAATAATGAAAACATTACCTTTTAGAATCAACGCCATCTCTCGCCACAAGTTAGAACCATCTCATAATAAATAAGCGCGCACCTATGACTGGGCACAGCCAATAGCATACGCGATATGGACAACCGTCTACACTACTCGTGATGGAAAATTCTTACACTTCGCCTAGCCCCCATCCGCCAAGTCCGTACCGTCCGATAAGGAACTTCGTTCCAAAAATAAAAATAAAATTAAGTCAGTTACCTTAACGCCACGCCAAGCGAGTTCATTTGAACTCTGCTAGACTCTTTGTTGGGGAAAGTGCATGTATGCGTGTATCCTCTACGAGTTAAATAGAGTCCATATGAAGGTCGCTCCGCTTGCGTTTTAAATCCCGCTTTAGCCTGAGATCTATACACTGTTCTCTTGACTCGCACTTGAAAAAAAATTGAAACTAGACACTAATATGTGATTTTATGTACCTCCATTAACTTCGTTTTGAGTCAGAGCAGAGTGCGAGTGCGATCTATACATTTCAGCCCAGTGCGTGTCATACGGGCGGTGTGGCGCGGACGTTTATTATGTTTATGACTACCTGTTGCCTGTCACTTCGTACGCGTGGAGTAAGGTTTTAAAAATTACGTGGAATTCGTTTTTCCAGGATAAAAACCTACCTAAACCTATGATAAAAAGTAATTTAAGCAACGCAGCGATATCGCAATGCGTTGCGGCGGTGTCATGCTACTAATTCTTCTATCTAGTACGCTGCACAGCGCCATGTTGTATCGCTCTGAAGAACCATCTTTCGCTGTGTATGTTCCAGGCTTTACTTTGCTAACGTCCCTAATGAAGGCAGTAACTATAGAGCCTCACAAATTGCGCCTAATTCCTCCATGTTTACGGGTCATTAGAGGCTGCTTACATTTTCACGCTATTGCCTTGGGACACTTTTTATGAAAAAAACATTTGATATTTAACTCTATGCCTGCTCTCAAAAATACATCTTCTAATATAAATATGTATAAAATTCTCATGTTGCGGTGTTTGTTACCGAACTCCTCCGAAACGGCTGGACCGATTTTTATGAAATTTTGTGTGCATATCGGGTAGGTCTGAGAATCGGCCAACATCTATTTTTCATACCCCTAAACGATAAGGGTGACCCACCCCTAAATATTTTTGTTGGCGGTACGAAGTTCGCTGGGTTAGATATACATATATTATATTTCAGATGTATCTTGTAGCAAAAAAATTTACTTAAATGTAGTACACTAACCACCACCGCACCGCTCTCGACACCAAGATCCACGAAGCTCTCCATGTCGCAGAGAACCGGACGACATGGCGCGACATCGTCCATAAAAAGATCATTGGTGGAAGGGGTCACGACCCTCAGTAATGGGGAATACGACGAAAGGAGGAGGAGGAGTACACTAACACTTATATCTTACTTTAATAATAATAAAATAAACAAATTTATTTGCAGGCTAACAATAGAGTAATTAATCTAAGTTTGCAGGATATAAAAACCCAAAAGGTACAAAATTATAAAAATACAAAAAACAAACTAAAAAATAATTTTAAATAGTTAGTTTTTTGTAGGTTTTAAAGTTCCTGAGATTTTGTGATGAGTCAGTGAGTGAGTGACCTTTCGCTTTTATATAATTATATACTTAGAAGATAATTCGCTTTTATCTATATAAATAAAAATGAATGTTGGTAAGCGCATAACTCAAGAATGGATGGACCAATTCGGTTAATTTATTTTTTGTATGTTCCTTAAGTTCCACGGAAGGTTTTAATACAAAAAAAAAAACAAAAACTAAATTCACGCGGACGAAGTCGCGGGCATCAGCTAGTACCTAAAAATAATGTTATGAAACATTGTTTTGGTATTATAGCTTTGTACATCGTAGGTACAAGTAAAACAAAAGTTCTTTCAAAAATTAGTTTATTGTGAAAATAAGAATACATTTTTCCCCTTTATTAGAATTTCGTGTTTGAGTAAAATTACGCCACCACTTCAGGAAAAACTATTATTTCAATTACAGCCTTACAAACATTGAAAACTCAAGGGGTAAAGTACAAAGTCCTCAAAGGACTCGCAACATTGAACTAAACAAAACCGAACTTGTTTTGCTTCTCCGAAACTTTCTTATACAATTTGTGTTGCCAAAGGGTCATAAATTGAATAGTTACCTAAATTGATGTATTTTAGAAAATCGGACAACTGTTAATGAAAAAACCTTCTTTATTTTAAACATTCAAGATATATTCCTTTTTTTAGTGTATTTCGAAGTGTTTGTATGGTTTATTGTTTGAGTTGCGTTGCGTTTCTTATACACAAGGCACGCTTGCAGAAACGCCGGTTTAAAAGGATACTTTTAATCCAGAATTAGCAGCTAACTCTGGGTTAAAAGGACAGAATTGACAGATTTCGTATAAAGTTTCTGTCAAAATTACAAAGGAGTTTGGCGAATCCCCATAGTGTTTCTGACCCAGACTTGCGGCCCACGTTCACGAATCAAACTTCTGATACTTGTTCTAGTAAAGTAGACTAACAAAAAAGTTAATCAAAGCCAATCAAATAAAGTTGGGAGAAAAAAGATATTCAGTACCTAGTAAATTGTTAAAAATGAGGCTATGTTTCCATTTAATATATTTAAGGTAAATTACCACTATAGCTTTTAATCAATCATTAATCTGTGCTTTGAATAATCTAATAGCCACAGAATATTATTGTCTGAATATAGTAATATGAGAACACGCTTCCTACCAACCTTACCTAAAATGTGTAATTCGTCGCAATTCCTAGTTCCATGGTAATTCGACTAATAGAAAATGGTGTTAGCATGGAACTAGGAAAACGACTAAGTGATGGTGGTTGTCATGCTGTTCTATTTTTTGGAAAAAGATTATTAGAGATCCATTACTTCCATCACTTTCGTCTGATGTCATCTTAACGAGCGATAGTTATGTAAGGAACTTTGCTTTGGAACCAATTTGCTTGTAATTACTTTAAGTTCAGAAAGAAATGTTGTGTCTTGTCCAAAATCACGCCAAATCGTAAGTATTAATACACTACAATGCATAACAAACACAAAACGAACGAAAAAATAAAATAAACGCGCAAATGCCAAATGCATTACAAACAATTAACAAATGAAATGACCACGGACAATGAACATGGAGCTAGGAATTACGACCTTCCTATTTCTATGACCACGAATGACATTTGCATGGAACTAGGAATTAGAAGCAGTGATAGCCTAGTGGTTAGGACTGTGGTCTCCTATTCGGGGGGGTCGCAGGTTCTATCCCGGGTACGAACCTCTGACTTTTCGGAGTCAAGTGCGTTTAAGCAATTAAATATAACTTGCTTTAACGGTGAAGGAAAACATCGTGAGGAAACCTGCACACCTGAGAGTTCTTCATAATGTTCTCGAAGGTGTGTGAAGTCCGCCAATTCGCATTGGACCAACGTGGTGGACTATGGCCTATAACCCTTCTCAGACAGGAGACCTGCGCTCAATAGTGAGCCGTTAATGGGTTGTTAATGATGATGATGAGGAATTATAACTCATCTTCCTAGTTCCATGGACATTTGAGTGAGTTGACCATGGAACTAGGAATTGCGACTATAGTCTTCCTATTTAAAGGGAGTTGACAATTGACATTGACATAAATAATTTGACAAGTTTTCACTCTCTCCGTAAAATGTTAAGTATTGCCATTAGAACGGTTAATTATATTGTGTAATTGTGAATAATTATATTTTTGATCCCCATCTTTTAAAAATATGGGGCTTACAAAGAAAAATACTTTGAAAAATACTAATTAAAATGAAATGATTTCTGAATCTGAACGGTTTTAAAATGTCCTGGGTCCAAATTCGCCGTTCTTCTTTATTCCTGCGTTAACTAACTCGGCGTCTCTGCAAGCTGGCCTTAGAAGGCCTGAAAATCGCTCAGCATTTTAATGCAGCATTAAGCTGAGGCAGTAGCCTTTTAAGCTTTAAAATTTAGGAACAATAATATTATTTAGTGATTGAGTTTTTGTCTGTATATTTTGTTTGTTTTTAAACACCTTCTTGTTAAAAGCTGAACAAAATATGTTTATTTAGTTATTTTAGGTCGGCAGTGTTACATAACCTAACAGTGCAGCGCGAGCGCAACATACTTACAGATTTTTTTTGGTTCGCTGGATTAATTTTCTGGTTTTCTGTTTTTCCTCTTTCTTTAGACCTTCTATTAAAAATTTCTTTTAGTACATACCTACCTAGTAAATAAAGGTACTTGTGCCTAGTTTAAAAATAACACAAAACTGTAATTAAAGATCCCGGAGGCCATTTAAAATTAACTACCAACAATAAAACAACATTTCGAACTTAGTCTTTGGAAACGCCTGAAGTAATTTTAAAGTGAGGGAGTATTTTGGTCCTAAGACCGTAAAAGATAAAAATATTAATTTAGAGAGCCCTGTTCAAGGGTTTATGAGAAAATCCAGCATTCGGTCGGCTATAAACCAAATTTTATTATCAGTCATAACTCATAATATCGAAGCTGATTCGCAACGATCAAGAAAGCATTTTCTTTCTTTATTGCGGCCATGTTACATTATTGAAATCAGTAATAATTTCACCGATTATGTACTTTATTTTTATGCTCCTACTTAGTAGCAAAGCTTTTTGATTGGTCCATATTTTGGAATATTGTAAGTAGGTACCTAAAACGTAGGTATACGTTGGTAGTGGTACCTCCCTACTTTAAAAGCACGAAGTTTCTCCGTTGTATAGTTGAATCGTTCATTCGTTAAATTAACGCCCGGCATTTGCATTTTAAACCATATAACTAAGTTAGATCTCTGCGTAGAATTGTCCCTTGCATAATGTGAGACAATATGGGGGTCGGTCGGAATGAGGCCACTTTACTTAGAGAGAGGTCGTCCCATTTCTTACCTTTCGTGATGTCATAACGTTTTCAACTGACATTTTCATCTGCCATCATTGTTGGACTCAAATACTTGAGAAGCTCGAGGCATTCTTGAGACTAATTGCATTGTATGTAGCTCTGGCGAGTAGCGACCCTCCCCGGCTTCGCACGGGTGCTATTTACTGATGACGTCATAAGTGTTAAAAATATTTTAGACACAAGCATCTAATATACTACTCGTATATAATAATATCATCCAGAAGAAAATAACTGCATATAGTAGAACCCGTATCAAAATCTGTTGCGTAGTAACTTATCATCCGACGTATAATGTATAATTTAGTACTATTACGTACCTTATCTACTACCTACTATTTTCTATCCTCACGATGTTTTCCTTCACCGTTGAAGCAAGTGATATTAAATTGCTTAGACGCACTAGACTCCGAAAAGTCAGAGGTACGTACCCGCGATTGAACCTGCAACCCCCGAATAGGAGACCGCAGTCCTAACCACTTGTACCACGGTCTCATTTTTTGCTACCTTACCATTACGATGTTTTCTTAGTCATAAAAACGCCGATCACTGCCGCTAAAAATAGCCAGTCTGCCCTCTTCCTAAAACTACTTTTAGTACTTAAGTTTAATGATACTAAAATTATATTTTTTTTACAAAACTAACTTAATCATTTCTGTTACAGGTAAATGTCCCTTCTCTCTCCAATCGGAGCCGTAGGTAACGTTACATTGTACAATTTAATCTAACACCGAACCAACAGGTGTTGAATGATGAATCCCTTTGTCCGTACAATACGGCCCACCTCACGTGAACTCGATTTATAAGAGTCCTGAAATTTACGACGGGTGTAAATAAAGAGATGCCAAAAATACCTCGGCTGGATACGGCCACATTAATTCTTTTGAGGTGTCTGAAATCGCCGAGTGATTTAGCGATCCGGGTCTATGCAGGTTAGAAACTAACTAGTTATGTTACTACTTATTTCTGATTGTACGTTTTGATAACATGACATGACTAGCTGATGCCGACGACTTCGTTCTTGTGGAATTAGGTTTCAAAATCCCTCGGTAAACCTTTGTTTATAACATTGAATTAATATGTACTAATGGTTTATAAGGGATGAAAAATACCTATTTCACACTTCAGGTCCTCAACTATTCCCCTAAAAAAAAATCACGTCCATCCTTTGCTCCACTGCAATTGCTGCGTGATTGACGGACAAAGCAACAAACTAACAAACAAACATACTTGCGCATAATTAGTGAGGATTCCGAAAGACTTGGTACACTTGCTATTCTTCTGGAACTAAAACCATATTTATTAAGTCGTGATAATTAGACAATGTTAATGAATGTTACTTTTTAGGGTTCCGTAGTAAACAAGGAACCCTTATAGTTTCGCCATGTCCGTCCGTCTGTCTGTCCGTCCGTCCGCGGTTTAGCTCAGAGACTATTGATACTAGAAATCTGTAATTTGACAAGGGTATAAATATCAATCACGCCGACAAAGTCGTGAAATAAAATTGTGAAAAATATTTTTTTTTTAGGGTACCTCCCCTACATGTAAAGTGGGGATGAATTTTTTTTTCTCGTCTATCCCATAGTGTGAGTGTCGTTGAAGGTCTTTCAAAAATATTGTGGGTGTGGGAACATTATTTTTCAATTCAGGGATCCGTTTGTGAAATATGATATTTTAAAGTGCTAAATTTTATTAGTGTCAAGTGTCCACCCCCTCTGCCAGCTAAATGGTTGTATATAGGATACAAAAAAAATTCACAGCAGTAGTATATATAATGAATTTTAAAGGAAAACTATCACGGCTAAGTAGGGTTCATTAGTTAAGGAGTTATATCTGTTTTTTCTAAGTTAGGTATTACACGTAGTGTAAGTTGCATATTTTGTAGAATATTATAGTATTAAACCATGGAACTCAAAATATATTCAATATTCATAAATAAAACAAAAGCACTATCCTAGGTCAGCAATAATATTTGAGACTTTCAACTACGGAACCCTACACTGCGCGTGGCCCGACACGCACTTGGCCGATTTTTTAATAATATTTTGGTTTAAAAATAGAACAACAGATGTGTTTCTTGCCGCCTCTTCTAAGTAGACCGTGCTTTTCAAATTTTGTTACGAGTAAAGTCTTGATTTGTCTTGAGAGCCACAAAACTGGATTTGAATTTGATGACTTGGGCTTGATGCCACTCATATTAGATGGAAGGTAATCATAAGGTTAGTTCGCGCTTTTGTAACAGATCTTTATACAACTCAAGTTGTTCGTGGTAGTAAACAAGGACGCCGTAAAGGCGTCATACAGCGGTTCGTGTCAGAAAGTAGACCAAATCGTTTTGTGCTCTATTTCCTTCAAGTGTTCCCTCTGAATAATAGATCGATCCAGTAAAGAAAGATTACAAAACTCGAAACGTTGTACGAATATTTCCTGTAGAGTTTTGCTTAGTTGATTTTGCAAAACTTTTGCAACACGTAGGTACATATTCGTAAGCCGCAGAAGTTTTGAAGTAGGTTGGATTTAGTGTATGAAAATAAAAATTATTACTATGAACAAATAGTAGACATCTTTGAATCATAAAAATTGTATTACTTACTAAGTTACTACAGTAAGTGTAAAATTCTATTTCCACTAAGATTTTTACCTTCATAACAGTCATAATGTAGCATTAAAAATAAATGGCCGTTGCAAACCTCTTTAATAACCTACTTTTTGCATCGATAAAACACTTAGATATCTCTCGTAGCACCCTTTTCTCGATAACAAATTCTCAGGCACATTAAATATACAGACTATAATAGTCATGACGACAATAGTCAATGTCAACCTTTTTCTATACCTGATATGGTCCCTTTTACGATTTTCTCTCGATATTTATCTGATATAGGATCAGGTGTGGGTGTTCGTCGCTCTCTCGCACCTACTATTCAATTTGCACAAAGTGAGAACACCTTTGAATGTGCTCACCACAATAAACGTGGACGCTTTTGAAATCCACATGCCGAAGTCGCATATTTCTCTACCAGTTTGACTGTCATGATTTTTAAAGAACATTTTTTTTATTCGATGACAAGCTAGTCCTTGACTGCGATCTCACCTGATGGTAAGTGACGATGCAGTCTAAGATGGTAGCGGGCTAACTTGGAAGAGGTATGGCAGTGAACATTCAACCCATACCCCTAATTGGTTTCTACACGCCATCGTGCCGGAACGCTAAATCGCTTGGCGGCACGTCGTTGACGGTAGGGTGGTAACAAGCCACGGCCAAAGCCTCCCACCAGACCAGACCAGAGACAATTCAGAAATTATAAATTCCCAAATTGACCCCGCCGGGAATCGAACCCGAGACCTCCCAGTTATAAGATAACAGCGCTCACCACAGAGCCAGGGAGGACGTCATTATAAGTTCCCAAATTAACCCTGCCGGGAATCGAACCTGAGACCTCCCAGTTATAAGACAACAGGGCTCACCACTGAGCCAGGGAGGTCGTAAAAAAAAAAGAACATACCTAAGTCATGTTAAACATGACTAATGTTCTTCGGAAACTCCTTTCGGATTTTAGTTCCCTCTTTATCCGGTGCACTAATAAGCTTTTAGTATGGTTTTGATAAGATTATACCAATACCTTTGTAATTTTGTGAAACCGGTGGTAGAGTTGCTACAAATAGATAAAGTTATTATTTTTAAAGAGCCTTTAAAGTAGACACTAGACTTCCTTGAATTCCTTCAAATAAAATACATATTTGTGAAACAAGAGAGCAAAAGTTGTGTTTATTTACGCGAACCATAGTGAGGAATTCAAAGGCACAAGAAACAAAATATAGCTTTGATCTCGTGTTATACATATCAGCAACTTTTCACCTCACTAGCGAGAAAAAATTGGAATGTTTATTTTAAATAAATACAAATGTTAGAGTTTAGTTCTGTTAGTAAAATTGACTTTTGGTCACAGATTTTAAGCAACAAAAGCGCACAGCTATAGTGAAGTAAAAAAATATTATATTTGGTAATTACTTGATAAATTTTGTACAAAAGTTGTTTGGAATACACACAATAGATCTCATTTGCAGCTTCCAAAATAGTAGTTTGTTCTGTGTGGTTTTCTCTTTCCGGAGATTAACATAACAACAGGCGCAAACAGTCGGCTCAAAAACATTTTTAAGTACAAACAAATATCCACTTTCAATGCTCGGTGTTTTTAAAACATTAATTCGAACTTCCTCCACATTGCTTTGATATACGAAATACTGCATGATTTAAATTCTGAATTGTGCAAAAGTGGAACTCTTTGCTTGCAGTCGATGGTAGCGAGACCAACCACGCAAAGGCGTCAGTACCTAATAATTGTGATTTGTGAAAATTTAATTTAATCAAGAATTAGTCTTCATAATGTAATAAGGTTTGTAGACCGTACCTACCTATGTCTCCGAGAACTTTCTGTCTTTTAGATGGAAAAAAAATGATGTGACTTGTGTAGGTACATTTATCGTTTTTATTCTTTCTCTTTCTTAGGCTTTCCTCTTAACTTTCCTTGGTTTTACGTTTAATGTGAGGTCATTGCAATTAAGAAAATTAGAATTAGCTTGTACCTAATTAGGTACTTATCTGGAAACATATAGGGCTTATTTCACCACGTCCAAGTCAACATTAACAGTTAACGAAATCAAATTGTCAAATTTACTCGGTCGGTTAAAGTTTACCTTGGTGTTTAGCGATATTGGAGGCCCTCAATATTATTACAACTAAGTAGTTCTAGCATCTTTAAGTTTATTTAGTAAACATAGATCGTGTACTGAATTTGAGATGCCGAAATTAACATTTTAATAGACTAGCATGTAGACGATGTAAGAGATAAGACGAGATAAGCGGGTGCCAGTGTCAAAACATTCTCAGATAGCTTCCGAGCGCTCATTAGAAAGCAAACAAACGAGGGTGCGACTAGACCCATTCAACGCTCAAGTGGGCAATTGTGTATGGTATCTTGAAACTCCTCGCATTCCTTTGTCATTTTTTTCGAATTTGTGCATTTTTAGTAGGGAAGAGGCGGGGAGGGGTGGTCCTGAGCTTTCATTGTAAAGTCAGCCTGTGGAATTTAGTCAGTAGTCTACGTCAATTCAGTAGCTTCCAGCCCTCCGTGTAGGGCGGTTGTGCGTCCCGACATATCCGCCACGTAGCATACAATCTCGCGTAACGAAAAGTGAAGTTGATATAAATCTTTATGACGGTTTTGGTAATCTATAAAAAAAATCTTTTTCGTGATGTCTAAATATGACTGGAAACCTGTTCAATGTAAAATTGTTAATCTTGCTTACAATTTCACTTATTTTTGATATTACGTTAACGACTAGTTTTGTGTGTTGTTATTACATATATATTTTTTATCAAGCCGAGCTCGTTTAGGAGTGATTGACATGATAAGAGATACTCGTATATATAAGGAATTCATATACCCAGCATTACTTCAAGAGAAAACTTGCTAAGAAATGAACCGGCAGTTGCAAGACCGGATTTTAGAATAAATAACACGTTGTAAATAATATTTCATTTCTTATCTTGTTGATCTAAGCTATGACTTGTAAGTTGTAGGTATAAAGCCCACGGTAACTTAATTTGAATATTAACGAATAAACGAACATTTCATTTTCTGGAAGAGGTTGCAAACTTTTTCTGATGTGCGATATGTGCAAAAAAGTTGGTCATTAAGATGTATAGACGCTAGTAAAAGTAATAATGACAGAAACTAAAAGTTCTCATTATTAATTGAATTCCTAGTGCAACAGAATGTAAGTTTAATGGATCGTATAACAAGACACATTTTTGTCTGTTCGCATCTTAAAATCTGAGAATGAGCAGGTAGATATAAAGAATGTATTCATACGGCCTCCACATGTGACTGCTTGAACTTTTTTGTTGTAAGTTCGGCCCGAAGTTTTTTATTTACATCCTACTTAACATCGTTTTCAATGAACAAAAGTTGACCGATTTATGTAGATCAAAGCCTCCTTCGAAACAAATTATAGTTAAATAATATAAATGATAGAAACATATGTTAACATAATATGTTACTTACTGTAAGATTGGAATGGTTAACTTGTTACTGTAAATATGGAAAATAAAGTAAAGAGCAACAGATCTATTGATTGGTGTCTACTTAGATGCCTGCTCCACGTTCCTTTCATACCTATTCTGTAAGAATTTTTAAGCTCGCCCCTTTCTTTGTACCTACCTGCTGTAGTCTTATTATGCCTTTTTTTTAAATGACAGTAAGGCTAAAAACGGATAGTAAGGCTTTGCCCGTGACTTTCTGCGTTGAGTTCAAAATCCCTCAGCAACCATTTGCTTTTCGGGATAAAAAGTAGCGTTTGTCACTTCAGGGCCTTAATCAGAAATCACGTCTAAGGGATAGACGTGATTTCTGCGTGACGCTTCGCTTCTGCGTGATTAAAAGACAAAGAAACACATTTTTGCATTTATATTAGTAAGAATGAAAGGCTCATAACAAACTGCGTTTTAGTAGTGCAGGGAGAAATGCAATTTTATAAAATACCTGCTCTTCTGCGGCGTCAACTTGGGTACCCGTTGTCACAGTACCCTGTTTCCCTCGGGCCCTCTTCTGAGTAGGGCAGTTCAATTAATATGCCCCTGCTCAACGCATCCGTAGCACGTTGGTCCCCTTTTAGGTGTGACACCGGCTACTACCTCGCGAACCTTGTAGTTTTAGTAGTCCTGGCCTGCAGCTTCTACCTCGAGTGCATGGCCTAGGGCAGCGTCCAAGGTAGTATTTAGAAAATTTCGTTGAAAAATTTAATGTTTCCGTTGCTAGGTAAAGTATAATGAAATTATGTTATTACAAGCATAGCCATCCTCCAGAACCTTAAAGGAATCCTGAACGAATTTAATCTAGGCTCTATATCTACCTATATACCTTTAAAATCCACAAATTCGTCACGCCCGTGCCACGTCCGTTTTACCCTTAAAACTTTTTTGCGTCTATTGTTGTCTGTCGTATCAACAAACTTAACATAATGACTCAATTATCTAAAAAGGGTTTACGATCCCTGAGACGATAACGGCAATGTAGGCCACCCTAACGATAAGACTGTAATTTTGTTAACCGTATGAAATAATCGTCTCTTGAAGAAGTCTCAACATTCTTTAGTTGCACATCGCCGGGTATCTATCTTATGAGTGTATTGATGTACCTACTAATTTTATTGTCTGTCAGTAAGACGTCATCATCTAGATTTCTTAACCCACTGGCCCACTCTTCTCTCAAAATGAGAACTGAAAAGACTTTAGGGCTTTAGAGTATAGACTCTAGGGTCTCTAGGCCATATTCCACCATGCTGACCAGGTGCGGATTGAGTTCACACACCTTTGAGAACGTTATGGAGAACTCAGGTAGGTATGCTGGTTTCGTCACCGTTCACCGATAAATTAAGTGATATTTAATTGCTTAAAAAGTAACAGCCCTAGGATTCGAACCCTGGTAGGCGGTGTCCTATATTGGGCTGACGATTATGAAATAGGTACGTTTTTTACTTGACAAGTTACACAGGTACCGATGTGGCATGATGTGTACAGGCAGAGTGATTTTAGTACATAATAAAGGTAGTAACAATCCTCAGATTTTACTTATAATATTTTATATTATTAGTGGGTGCCTGATCATAATAACTTATGATACTTAGCTCTATTTTATAACAGTAAAATCAACAGATAAACGTTTACCCAATTTCAACCTTATCATTTTATCTATCGTAATCGATTCCTTATCGGTATTTTTGTCTTTAGGTCGGTCGGGCTTATCTTTTGTGAGAATAACTAGGTTATTGATAGGAATCTAGGCATTTATGCTATTTTTATTCGTAATAGTTTATTTGGTTTAGTAATACCGCGGGAACCCGTTGTTTTCCCGGGAAAAGAAGTAATGCATGATTTCTCCAGATCTTTTCATGTTTGAACCTAATATAATTTTAAATATATTTTGAGCAATGTTTCCCGCAAATGAACAATTTATTTATTTAAATATATCCATGCAAAAAAAGAAAGTTGAATCGTTGTTCCGCTGCTGCATGATGGACGGACCAACCAACAAACACGCAGGTGCACTTTCGCACATTTATAATAATGGTATTTGATGTAAATAGTTAGTATAGATAGATAGGTCTGGCATGATTTTAAAATAATGTAAATATCGGAATAAATTGCTCGTATTTAAAAGTTGCAGTCTTATCTCCGACTCTTCTCCAACTATTGATTGCAATTTATTGCCAATTTTGCATCAAAACATTGAAATACTTTAAAGGCTTGGACATTCAAACCGCGTCTACGAACGTAGGTATACACTTATAAACATAGTAAGTATTAAAATAATACACCACGGTTCGCTCTAAGGATTTAGAATTTGCGGTTTTTCAGTGTGAAGTACTTCATACGGTTTCCTGTATTGAAAATTAAATATACATATTATGTATATATTATATATCTATCTGTCTATCTATCCGACACAGCACGGTTGTATGAAGCTTTGTTCCTGTGCCGTTATCGATTTATGTGGTGTCGCTGCCATTCGCGCTACGCTTACTATGACTCCAAGGCTTCAAGCTGCAACCGGTAATTCTAGAAAGATTTAATGCACCATAGCAACCGTCGTTTAGCGGCGACTGTGTGGTTTGTTTGATTTAAAGTAACTAGCTGATGCCCGCGACTTCGTCCGCGTGGATTTAGTTTTTAAAATCCCTCGGGAACTCTTTGATTTTCCAAGATAAAAAGTAGCCTATGTCACTCTACAGGTCCTCAACTATACCCATGCAAAAATGTCGATCCGTAGTCCTGCTGCGGCGTGATTGAAGGACAAACCAACAAACAAACACACTTTCCCATTTATAATATTAGTATGACTAGTACATTTTCCTAATAATCATGAACTTTTCACGAGATAAAATGTTGATTTGGAAATTAGGCCCAAAGAATATAAAATAATATACTTATGGTCTAAGATCCGAAGAGAGGTCGTTCTTCACCCATCTGTTTACAAGACGAAAAGTATTTTTATCGAATATTATCTATAAAAAAACAAATTGAAAAATGAAAAAAAATGAAAAAATAGCCTTGACCATATTTTAATAGGCAATACAATTGCAATTTGCTTTTTTATAGATAACTAGCTGATGCCCGCGACTTCGTTCGCGTGGATTTAGTTTTTAAAATCCCGCGGGAACTCTTTGATTTTCCGGGATGCCTGTCACCCACCAGGTTCTCAACTATACCTATCCAAAAAATCACGTCAATCCGTAGCTTTGTTGCAGCGTGGTTGACGGACAAACCAACAAACAAACACACTTTCGCATTTATAATATTACTCGCGGCATTGTTAATGATGATTCAAAAACATATTACTGATTATATTATCAATTACCTACGTTTAGCTATCATTTTTATAATTGTCAAATTTTTTACCATACTTAACCAAAGACAAAATTACGTTTAGCTGTCATTTACGTTTTGTTATTCCACTGTCATTTGCGATTTGTTATTCCATGTCAGATGTGTTTTTGTTATACCACGTTTTATAGTGACTTGACGGAAACGCGGTCGAATGGGATAAAAAGTATCCTATGTCCGTCTCCTGGTTCTAAGCTACCTCTCCACCCATTTTCAGCCAAATCGGTTCATCCGTTCTTGAGTTATAAATAGTGTAACTAACACCACTTTCTTTTATATATATAGATATTCGATAAAAAATGCTTTTCGTCTGGCAAACAGATGGGTGAAGGACGATCTCTCTTCGCTATCTTATACTATTACTATGCTGTTCCATATGTAGTTATTAAAAGTCCTGTACATTTTAAGTTATAAGTAATAAGTATTACTTCGGTAGTTATAGGTAATTTAACCGCTCTTCAAGTCTACGCTTGACTACAAAAGATCTCTTGATGTGTGCTTTAGTACATCATAATTCAATGCTTGATGTAGTATATTTTAATACATTATGGGATAAGGATATCAGAATGTTAGCTATTAGGAAGTTCGTATTGAGTGATAAGTTGATAACCTACCTAACCGTCGTATAACCAGACAATATAGTTAACCCTCATTACGAGTAGAATGATTCTTTTCCTAAATTGACCAAAGCAATAGTCGGGTCAAAAGAATCTTGTTTGCGATACGGATATTATTGGGTTACGAACATTATAGCGTTTTTTATCAGATTCCTGTTTTGTTACTTACAGAGTTTATATAAGCAGCGTATTCTTATGTATTAGCTTCATAACAACCTATTTCTTTTACGATAGTTCTTATTTTTTTAAGAAGGTACAGTTTTTGTCTTTGATGTTCTAGAGACAAACGAAAGTTATAAAATAAATAGAAAAAAAGTTTTTCAAATGTTTCAGAATATACTGTACCTCACTAGGTATAGTATATTCTGAAACATTAGTTTCGTTGAAACTTCCAAGTTGTTGAGTTCCAGTAGCATAGGCTTTCACAGCAAAGGCATAAAAATATGAGCTCTTGTTCTTTGCGTTCCAGAGAAAAATAATACTTAAAGAATACGTCGTCATGTCATTGGCTTATATCTTGCAGAAATATAACTTACAAGCTTTTAGAAATATTAAGGGCGCTTTTTATGCTTTGCAGCCTTTGTTGATTGTCTTGCAATTTTCAACTTGAGTCTTTCAATTCAACTTTATTTTTATATTTTAAAAGGATATTTTCTATTTTCAAATAAACTTTAAAACGAACAAGTGATACTTTTAAAAATTCCATCCTAGGTCTAACAATTAAAATTGTCGTTTAAATATTTTATATTATATTTTCATAATCTACACAGTTACGATTATACTGACCTAGTTCTTACATAGTTTACTTTATCATATCACACGCTATACTATATTCGATTTGTGAAGTCTTAATAAAGCCTAATGTGGAACACCAAAAATGAATGAAAACTATGAACAATGTCATACATCATAATTGTCAAAATACGAAGCCAATACTTTTCATGAAATCCAAAGAGTAGGTTCGAAATAATGAGGGAAAGGACAAAATAAACACACACATACATATACACATAGACTGCTTATATAAGTTTACAATCCTCCTATAGTCTGGTAATAATGTTTTTCCAATTCGGTAATCTACTAAGAGAAACACTTATTCCCAGCTAAGTATTCCCAGTTACCATCCCTTTGTACTTCGGTGAGCAGTTATATTGTGGTTATATCGCATCTCATGGTCCTGATTATTTATTAATTCGTACTAGCATCCTAATTCTTACCATAATAATTATACGTACTCAAGGACGGAGTCTCAAAAACAGCAGCTATAAAATACATGTGATGCGATTAAGATGAGATTAGAAACGTTAAGCACCACTTTGTATTTCTATCTTGTTCAGTTCTAGTTACACTCGAGTAAAAGATTTTGCAGAGCAAGAGAGAGATTTGCTAGCAATTGTTATAAGATAAAGAATCGGCGGTGGGATTGTCTAAAAATGATTAAGTACTACAATGTGACGATGGTAATCACCTCTCATTGGCTGAATTTAGAATTTAGGGCGTTCTTGTTGCATCCATGCATATTTTTAACCAACAGCGAGACAGTACTAACCAATAAGAGGTGATAGCGATCATTACACAGTACACTGAAGAAATTAATTTTGACCAATCCCATATCCACCCCGTTTTCTATCTAGGTACTACTATCGAAACAGTCTTGACTATGAGTCGGTTACTATTTGTAGTCAGTCAATTTGTAAAGCCATCTGTTTCCCTGAAGCACGGGTATGTCGGGTTTGATTATTTGAACCCTATCTTGTAAGTTATTTTTATTTTTCAGTGCCACTGAAAAATAATACCTGAGGGCGAATAAATAGATACTATTTATGTTTAAAGTACTACCGCTTCATGCGGGAACCTGCTACACTATTTCTCCAATAATGTACCAAATGGCACACTCACATTGACGCGGCAGCATTAAACTTAAAATAGGTAACGTAAATTCCAGTCAAACTTTTTGATGTATGTTTTAGATCGTACATTTTGTGTAATTCAACGGGTATTATTAAACTAGCGGCACGCTATGATGGCCGGTTTGACGTTTGTCCGCTCATGAAGTTCCGTATTAATTGATAACGACTTTGAAGGAAATAATTGTATTACTTTATTGACGATAGTGATGTGCAGAGATTCATAAATTTTATCGAATGTAGTTTTAGGTTTAGGACTCAAAATTTATTTATTAAATTGATTTCTAAAATGTATACAAGTGTAGAAAAATCAGTTTGCACCATTTAAGGGGTGAATGTACTTGTGAATATGAACAATTTTCACTATGTGGACAAACCTCTGAAATCGCAAAAAAATATCAGCTGTTTCATACAAAAGGTAAAATTTTTATTTTTATATGATATATACCACAACTCGGCATTTGGTTTTCTAAATTGAAAATTTTTAAAAATGGAATCTAATACGATCGTCACATAGGATCGCTGGCTAGCACAACTACTACCTCCGGCAAACTCGCGTCAATGCTCAATGCAAAACAAAGCAGTTTCGAATTGACGTTGCTTCGAAAAGTATAAACTGTCAGTGCAATGCGATTGTGATATAGTTTTGACCTGGCTTTGGATTTCAAATATTGATACTGCATTACTGTTGACCCTTGCTCGTTAATTTGGACTCTGTTCAAGCCCTTTGTTGTGGATTTCGTCGATATGACCGAACGTACGCAGAGAACTGTTCTAAATAGTCAGACACGTGAGTTCGTAATACGCCTTCGTAACTATTTCGATCGTGAAGCTCAAAATGGAGGGCCAATTTTACCTATAACGTCAGTGGTTGAACGCGTAGCTGATGCGCTTAATATTGGACAACGAACTGTTAGACGGATAACTAAAAAAAAATATGGCGAGACTGGCACAGAAGAAAATAAACTTCACACACCAAAAAAGAGAAAACGAGCAAAACCAGTCGTAGGCATCGATAGCTTTGATGCCGATGCTATCCGAAGACATGTTTACGGCTACTATTTACAGAAGGAGTATCCAACAAGAAAAAAGTTGGTGCATTCACTGAAGGAAGCTGGATTATTCTTCGGTGGGGAAAGTTCTTTAACGAAGATTTTGAAGACCATTGGATTTCGATACAAAAAATGTAACAAACGCAAAATATTGATGGAAAGATTTGATATAGCGATGGCAAGGTATACTTTTTTACGGCAAGTGAAAGAAATCAAAAATTAGCAAAATGTTGTGTTCTTGGATGAAACATGGCTTAATGCTAACCATACTGTAGGCCGTTCTTGGAACGATGACACAGCAGCATCTACTTCCAAAGTCCCTGTAGGAAAAGGATCGCGACTTATAATTTGTCACGCCGGAACCATCAACGGGTTTGTCGAAGGTTCTCTCATGGCTTTTGCGTCAAAAACCACTGGAGACTATCATGAAGACATGAATGGAGAAAAGTTTACTGAATGGTTTACCTCAATGTTGTGTAGCCTCCCTGAACCATCTATTATAATTATGGACAACGCCCCATACCACTCGATGCAAATTGACAAGCCACCTGCCCAATCCCAAAAGAAAGCTGATATCGTCGCATGGCTTCGTAAAAATGGCGTAGATGCAAACATGAATATGTTAAAAGCGGAATTAGTACGTCTTTTAAAAGAAAACAAACCAACCAAGATCCGATACGTCATTGACGAAATAGCATTAGAACATGGGCACAGAGTTATACGGTTACCGCCTTACCATTGTGAGTATAATGCGATTGAGTTGGTGTGGGCTCAAATTAAGGGATATGCTGCAAGACACAATACAGAACCCCCATTTACCACAAAAAAAATGCTAAAATTATTAGAAGAAGCTTGTGAACATGTGACTAAAGGAGACTGGGAAAAGGTTGTGAATAGAACTGTTAAATTAATAAGGGAAGATTATGAAAGAGATGTGAAAATAGATAATATTATAGAAAACGAACATATAATTATTAATGTAGGTGATGATAGCAGTGACGACAGTGAAAATAGTAGTATGGACGAATCTGATTAATTATGGCCTTTTGTGGCACCTTTTTTGGTATCTTTTGTATTCATATGTTTCTTGTGTGCATATAAAGTATGTATATTCATTTTCATTCAAATATTCAGTTCGTTCAAATAAATTAAATAAACATATACATTTTTGTTTTATTAAACCTATTTAATCAGGTACAAAAACAAAACTTAATTGTTTTTTGTTCGAGAATAAATTGACATTCCACATCACTATTGTAATGTGTCAAACCGGCCATCATAGCGTGCCGCTAGTGTAGAGAAGAACGTATTGTCATTAATTCAAATGTTGTCAAGCATACTAGACTTGAGTTGAGACCAACTCAGACGCTCTTTAATTTCTTTTGAATGCGACAAAAACTGTTAGAATATGGTTTGTCGAAAGGCGAAATGCTATAAAGGTACGTAGCTTATAATAACACTTCTCTTGTAGGAAAAAAGGTCATGAATTTTCAGTTTTCCTTTCTTATTCAAAGTAGGTAGTTCAGAGCGTTTCACACCCCAGTCGCGGTACATCTACTTATTCATTGTAGATTATTAAAAAAAATGTACGATGAATTAAGAGTTACCAACAATTTTTCATCAATCCTCATGATTTTTGGTCTTAATAAAACTGCTTTAAACCCCTATAATTTGTAGGTGTACTTCAACCTGTACCACATGTATCTACCATCACCTGTAACTTATCTACAGTTTCTCGTTACAGGTCGCGTAACTAGGTCGACAGTTTGCCGTCACGCGTACAGTTTGTTTCAATCTTTAAGGTTCAAAATATGTCCTAATCTTAAAATTCAAGTAAATTCCCAAGGATTCTTCCTTTTTTTTACAGTATTTCAAAAAGTTTATCACATTGCTTAAAATAAGATTGTTTGATAAGTGTGTATGTTATAAAAAGTTTGCGACTTTGTTAAGAGACGTTTTATAATGATACACGCGACTTCTCCACGTGGATTTACATTTTTTTTAACTCCTACGGGAACTCTTTTATTTTCCGGAATTAAACGTAGCCTATGTGTGAATCCTAGGTATGAGCTATCACCATTCCAAACAGCCAATCGTTTCATTCGTTGTAGAGTGAAGGAGTAACAAACATTCATCCATCCATCCTCACAAACTTTTGCATTTATAATATTAGTAGGATTCATAACGTACTACGTATTTGAAACCATGTTGTGAATAATTGTTCAGACACTTTAGAAACTCGTCAAACAAAGTTGGTCGGAGATCTAACTAACGAATTTAAAGAAGACTACGATTTGCTTCCATTTCGGACTTACCTTGAAAGCTCCTTAGAGAATATGAGACTATTTCCCTTAAACTCTGCACTATTACCTTGTTATGCATGAAGTGTGGAAGTTTTGCCCAAATTCTTAAATTGAAGTTTTGTTGTGAACAAATATAAAATGAATACTTAGTATATTTTATTAATACTTATTAATTTTTATTAAGTAGCCTACTATGTCACTCTCCAGGTCATCAGCTATGTAGGTAGGTGTACCCATTGAAATAAATCACGTCGATTGCTCCGTTGCTGCGTGATTAACGGACAAACCACGCGACGACCTCACTGGCTCAGTGGTGAGCGCTGTTGCCTTATAACTGGGAGGTCTCGGGTTCGATTCCCGGCGGGGTCAATTTGGGAGTTTATAATTTCTGAATTGTCTCTGGTCTGGTCTGGTGGGAGGCTTTGGCCGTGGCTAGTTACCACCCTACCGTCAAAGACGTGCCGCCAAGCGATTTAGCGTTCCAGCACGATGGCGTGTAGAAACCAATGAGGGGTATGGGTTGAATGTTCATGGCCATACTCCTTCCAAGTTAGCCCGCTACCATCTTAGACTGCATCGTCACTTACCATCAGGTGAGTTTGCAGTCAAGGACTAGCTTGTCATCGAAAAAAAAAAACCAACAAACAAACACAGTTTCACATTAATTATAATATTAAGTACCTAGTGATACATTTATGCACTGCATTCTCATATTATCAGGTGGAATTCTAATGAAAAAGTTTTCTTTCAATCAATTTCTAAATGTAGTTTTATGTTACTTTATCTACACTAGCGGCACGCTATGATGGCCGGTTTGACGTTTGTCCGCTCATGAAGTTCCGTATTAATTGATAACGACTTTGAAGGAAATAATTGTATTACTTTATTGACGATAGTGATGTGCAGAGATTCATAAATTTTATCGAATGTAGTTTTAGGTTTAGGACTCAAAATTTATTTATTAAATTGATTTCTAAAATGTATACAAGTGTAGAAAAATCAGTTTGCACCATTTAAGGGGTGAATGTACTTGTGAATATGAACAATTTTCACTATGTGGACAAACCTCTGAAATCGCAAAAAAATATCAGCTGTTTCATACAAAAGGTAAAATTTTTATTTTTATATGATATATACCACAACTCGGCATTTGGTTTTCTAAATTGAAAATTTTTAAAAATGGAATCTAATACGATCGTCACATAGGATCGCTGGCTAGCACAACTACTACCTCCGGCAAACTCGCGTCAATGCTCAATGCAAAACAAAGCAGTTTCGAATTGACGTTGCTTCGAAAAGTATATCGTCGCATGGCTTCGTAAAAATGGCGTAGATGCAAACATGAATATGTTAAAAGCGGAATTAGTACGTCTTTTAAAAGAAAACAAACCAACCAAGATCCGATACGTCATTGACGAAATAGCATTAGAACATGGGCACAGAGTTATACGGTTACCGCCTTACCATTGTGAGTATAATGCGATTGAGTTGGTGTGGGCTCAAATTAAGGGATATGCTGCAAGACACAATACAGAACCCCCATTTACCACAAAAAAAATGCTAAAATTATTAGAAGAAGCTTGTGAACATGTGACTAAAGGAGACTGGGAAAAGGTTGTGAATAGAACTGTTAAATTAATAAGGGAAGATTATGAAAGAGATGTGAAAATAGATAATATTATAGAAAACGAACATATAATTATTAATGTAGGTGATGATAGCAGTGACGACAGTGAAAATAGTAGTATGGACGAATCTGATTAATTATGGCCTTTTGTGGCACCTTTTTTGGTATCTTTTGTATTCATATGTTTCTTGTGTGCATATAAAGTATGTATATTCATTTTCATTCAAATATTCAGCTCGTCCAAATAAATTAAATAAACATATACATTTTTGTTTTATTAAACCTATTTAATCAGGTACAAAAACAAAACTTAATTGTTTTTTGTTCGAGAATAAATTGACATTCCACATCACTATTGTAATGTGTCAAACCGGCCATCATAGCGTGCCGCTAGTGTAGGTATATGTAGGTATGTAAATAAATAAGATCGTAAAAAATTGTATCAACAAAATTATTCAACGCGATTATTTTTCTTTTCTTACCTCCACGAAACAAAATACAACCTTCTTATCAAATGTCAATATATCAGACCCTGAAGACGTTCCATTGTTACGATTTAGTTTTCTAAAGGTATAACAAAGCCTCCTTTCTGAAGTTCCCAGGAGAAATATAATCTTATCAAATTTACATAAAGGGTGGGACCTTCACTCAGGTCCATACACGAGTATTTGCGTTGTCAAGAGTTACCACATAAAGTTTATGATCCATTTCATAAAGGCACTTGCCTGTACTTACCTACTCTTATACCTAGGCTATCTTCACCGAGACAGATCATAACGATAGATAATATTTTTGATGTAGCATCGTTTATCTAAATATTCGTGGCACACTATTACACGGAAGTCAAAAAGGCTATTCTGAAAATGAAAAATCACAAAGCCTGCGGGCCTGACGACATACCAGCTGAACTTTGGAAGTCCCTGAAGAGAGGGGGGGAAGTATGGCTAGCTAATTTGTTTAATAATATTCTAACAACTGAGGAAATGCCAAATGCCTGGAGAAAAAGCATACTTGTTCCCTTTTACAAAAATAAGGGAGACATTAGAGAGTGCGGAAACTTCCGGGGGATAAAACTCACTTCACACACCCTTAAAATCTGGGAACGAGTGCTCAGTGAACGCCTAGCGTCTATAATCTCGCTAACGGAAAATCAGTTTGGTTTCACAGCGGGAAAGGGAACCATGGATGCAATTCATGCTGTAAGACTGGTAATGGAAAAAGCTAAAGAAAACGGTCAAAACCTATGGATGGTATTTATAGACCTAGAGAAAGCCTTTGACCGAGTGCCAAGAACTGTGATATGGCAGGCGCTTAGGGCGCATAACATACCTGAATGCTACATACGCATCATTAAGGACATGTACAACAACGTCCAAACCTGCGTCAGAAGCTCTGCCGGTCTGTCTGACAGCTTTGATTTAAAAGTGGGCGTCCACCAGGGCAGTGCACGTAGTCATGGACTATCTGACGGCAAAAATCCAAAAACCAACTCCATGGAATCTCTTGTATGCGGATGATGTGATTCTTATATCTGACGATGTGCGAGAGCTACAAGAAGACTTAGAAAGATGGAGAGAGTCGCTGGAACAAAATGGCTTACGCATTAGCATTAGCAGGACAAAAACCGATTATATGTTCTGTAACTTCAATCCCAACGCTCCACTTGACCCGGGCATCACACTGGAAGGCAATGCCATCCCTAGAGTTAAAACATTCAAGTATCTAGGATCCGTTCTCTCCGAAGATGGCTCTATTGATGCGGACGTAACACAGAGAACGACATCTGGATGGATGAAGTGGCGCGCTCTGACAGGGGTACTATGTGACGCTAAAATGCCAATAAGAACTAAAGGCAAGGTGTATAAAACGGCAGTACGACCAGCACAACTGTACGGCAGCGAAGTTTGGGCAACCAAAAAGACTCATGAACAGAAATTACACACCACCGAAATGCGTATGCTGAGATGGGCGGGAGGAGTAACACTCAAAGATAAAGTACGCAATGAATATATAAGAGGTAGCTTTAAAGTTGCACCCATAACCGACAAAATATTAGAATCAAGGCTCAGATGGTATGGACACGTAATGCGTAGGCCCGACGATTATGTGGTGAAAAAGTGCCTTTCCATGGACACAAGGAGGAGGGGTAGAGGACGACCCCTAACTACCTGGACGACGAATGTCCAAAGGGACATGAAATGCCTTGGCCTCACCGATGAAGACGCAAACACACGGTCTACATGGCGTCGCATGATAAGAAAAGCCGACCCCGCATAACGGGATAAGGCGAGGACAAAGAAGAAGAAGAAGAAGACTATTCAACTACGTCCAAGGATTACATTTTGTTTGCAATACGAAGCTTACAAAATATTCTACATTTATCATCACCATCTCAACTGCAAACAGTTACGTCTATACATCATTAGCAACCCATCAACGGCTCACTATTGAGCGCAGGTCTCCTCTCAGAAAAGGGTTATAGGCTATAGTCCACCACGCTGGCCCAATGCATATTGGCGGACTTCACACACCTTCGAGAACATTATAGAGAACTCTCAGATGTGCAGGTTTCCTCACGATGATTTCCTTCACCGTTGAAGCAAGTGATACCACAGTCCTAACCACTAGGCTTATACGTCATCAGTATCATTGCTGATCACGTCTATACATAAGTCTGTTGAAATCATCGCCACAGACCACGATGTTTCTATCAGGCATGGACAAAGAAGTTTCAAAATTTACTATTCTTACGAGAGTGTATGAAAAGAAGACGGCCGCGTCGGTAGCCTACAAGATTCACGTCAAATTGGTTTTCCATCCCTACAAAACAGTTTATACGCCAGGCCTGGGTTGGATTGGGTTTTGTTGAGCAACTTCATCGCCAACGTTTTTGTTTTCTTCGCCTAACTTTTAAGCTTTAATATTATAATGTCTATGAGTATCAACCATATTCCTACTACAACATGACGTCTTGGTGCTTTTCAGTTTTAGAAAATGTGAACAAAATTCTCCATAAGAATTTTAGCAATTCGATAATTCAAAGAATGATTGATTGCACATTTTATTGTGCAATTTTGAAGAGAATATAATGAATAATTTAATATAAAAGATTATTTTTAAAAAAACGACTTCAAACGCCCGCGTCACTACAAAATATATAATTTATTCTTGATATTTTAAAAACAGCTCGACCGATCTGGGAAGTATACCGTACCGTATAAGTACCCTTTAAAACAAAAAAAGAATTTTTCAAATCGTTTCAGGCGTCTTCGCTTCGAGTAATCGGTGAACATACATAAAAAATAGTCCGACGAATTGAGAACCTCCTCCTTTCTTGAAGTCGGTTAAAAATTAGGTCCTACTCTAGGAGGCATTAAGATTGTACATTTCAATACGATGGTAGATGGTAAATATGTAGGTATAACTCAATAAATCTAGGCCTGAGGAAATATTCGGACGTCCTACTTTACCTACAAAGGGAGCAGTATTGATTCGAGAGACAGTGGAGATTTTCACTAGTCGAAAATACTAGTGCTATATAAATAAAATATGGCTCTATTTCTTACACAACGAAGTAAAAATTGACTAGGATCTTTATCTATAATACTGGCTTAAAACTTTTGATACTAACAAATATAATAATAATATCAAGACAGTCACTTACCCATTTCAGAATCGCCAAAGTTTCTCGTTTGTTCTCACAGTTTTTGTAATAGAATCTTTATTTTTCATCCCCGACAAAAAAGAGGAGGGCTTGACGTGTGTATAGTGTGTGTCTGTTCCCTCGTAGCTCCTTAACGAAAGGACCGATTATGATGCGGTTTTTTCTGTTTGAAAGCTAACGTAATTAAGGTAGATCTTAGGTATAATATAATATGAAGATTTCCTCAAGCGTTTGAAGATCATCAGCTAATTTCTTATTTGATCAAAGGGTCTTGTCTGTTGAGGTTGTTCTTGAAAAAAAAAATAACACACAATCACGCAGCCATCTCTTAGTTCCTACTGTCAAGATAATTGCTTGATTTAATAGAGAATCCCAATAATAGAAGGCCCTAGTTTTAAACTGCCCTAAATCATTTTCGACAGACCAAATCGAGTTAAGGGAACCACTGGAGTATGATATATAATAATAGATAATTTGGTATAATTGAAATCGACTTCGCTAGGATTACGAAAGATGAATTGACGGACTGTAAACTTGGCTTTTACATCGTTATTATCGATGTTAGCAAATATTGAAATTTGAGAAGCTTTGTGTTTTCGATGAGGCTTTTTGACTTGTTATTGCTTGTTAATTGGACCAATTTGTCAAGTTTGACCAATTATTTATTTGTCAGAGCGAGAATTTGTTTGATCAGACATGGGGGTTGAATTTTCGGATGAATCTGTTTGATATACCTAAGCAAAACGAGCAAAGGGTGCTTACTTCGAGAAATGTTTGTCAATATCAAACAAGATAACGGTACACGAGGTTGGTTGATTAATTACATTTTAGAAAACCCCTACTCACATAACTAGTGATTTTCACAACTTTGCGTGGATTTAGGTTTAAAAGTTAAAACAAATGTTTATTCATACAAACTTCACCACCACTTTTCACCTCAGGGATAGAATTTTTAAAAGTCTGTTTTTAATGCATTGGTAGGATAGGCTATCAAGTAGGTAATTGCATTCATTTCAATCCCTCGCTGTCCCACAACTTTTAGTCTACCGGTATAGCCTGTGCATTGTCTATGTGTTCAGATGGAGTATACTGCATAGGCCCTAATTTGTTGTTACGTTCCCTCAAATATGGTTGAGCGAAGCAATGGCTAGGTCATGCGTCATGCTCGTGAACGGGTGCCACCGGCGGGAATGGGGCTACTTTATGTCTGCCTATCTTAAGATAGAAGTTAGTCTGTATGCATTTTTGGAACTTTCCTCATTGTGGAAACACTGCATATATAGCATAGTATTTACTGTATTGTAAATCTGTTTTGAAAAGAGCAACCGCCGAGTTTCTTGCTGGTTCTTCTCGGCAGGAAAGGCATTCCGAACCAGTGGTAGATTCATTGACCATTCAAAAGCACTTGTAAAAGTTTATTTGAATAAAAAATATTTCTATTCTATTCTATTCTATAGGCCCTAATGGCCACTTTAGCGTCACCGGGGAGTTGGGCAAACTTGAAGGTTCTGCCTGGACTACGTATATCATGCAAAAAACACTGATAAATAATAAATATTAGTAGGAACGGCTGACAATTATTTCTTTATCGTAAACTCAGAGTCGAAAAATTGGTACAATTTCGATTGGGTCAATTTGTATAATATTACCTCGAGATTAGAGGCTTTGAGCGAGAAGAAATTTTGCCACTTGAGACAATATAATAGCAACCGTACTTACGTAGTCCATTCATCGGCATATTTTACTTTTCGCCGACTTCTTAGTCTCGGCTGTAGGCGTAGGGTTGCCATCCCACAAAAATTCTTATGAGCTAAGTTATTTACACATTATCAAAAAATCGTTGATAAAAGCTTCTCATTGGCAATCCTAATATTATTATAATAAAATAGAAAGTGATCCAAGTCATATCTTAACTCCAAAGTTATAAAGTTGAAACAATTACAACTAGCTAAGTTACAAGAAAATTGCTTTGGCAAAAGTTTATTCATGGCGTCTTCACAGAATTAGTTTAGCCGAAGTTGGTGCTATGTGCTTGATTATGTAGTTATGAAGATTTAGGGCCGCCTGAGTAAATAAATTCCCTGTCCACGGACATTAACTTGATTTATGTGTACTTTATTGTCCAAGGATCCTTGAAATAAATTCTGTAATCGGAGGCCTTAAAAGAGGATAGCTACACATTTTATTTTAGCTTAATACTGGATTTTCCTGCTACTTCATCCGTTCGGTTTTGAAAAGTATATTGGGAACTCTTTGGTTTTTCAGGATAAAAATAGCCTATACCATTCACCAGGTCCTCAACTATGCCCATGCAAAAAATCACGTTGATCTGTTGTTGCTGCGTGTTTGAAGGACAAACTGACAAACAAACACATTTTTGCATTTATAATATTAGTAGGGATATTAGTCTTATACACTGCATACTATTCACAGTAGTACAGAATATAAACTGTAAAGTAGGTTGTGGTTTATATAGTTTGATAGCAAAAATTCAAATTCAAAATCATTTATTTATGTAGGCCAACTTGTGGCTCTTCTCAAGAATTGAAATGAAGAATTGAATTGAAGAATTTTTCAAGAATCTAGCACCGTGCACCGGTTCAGAAAGCTGATTCTGCTGAGAAGAGCCGGCAAGAATCTCCGCAGTTGTTCTTTTCAAAATAAAAATGTTACAAAATGTAGCTTATCTATTTTGTGGACAGGTGAAGCAAAGCCGATTAGAATAGAATACAATAGATACATATTATTTATTATTTAATCAAATAAACTTTTACATGTGCTTTCGAATCATCAAATGTTAAGATGGGCACACAGAAAGTAGCCCCATCCCCGCCGGTGGAACCCGTTCACGAGCATAATGCATAATCCAGCCGAGAAAAACCTAATGTATTGATTTGAATAATTTCAGCTGAAGTAAAAAAGTGCGATTTAGACTATAGGTATATTTCTCTTTTGTTGTAGAAATTAATTTTTTAATTAGGTATATTTTTGCGCGTAATAACCTAATTACTTAGCTGGGTACACTTCAGGCGATTTCACTCGGAAAATATTAAATGCACTGGCTGTTTTTCGTTTTTTGCTCAATTTTATTATTTCGCTAGGGTAAACGCTTTTTGCTCGATCTTATTATTTCGCTAGGGTAGATTAGTGCTTTAAATATTTATTGCCCGTCCAATCTACATAAAAATGTTATCAAATGTATATTCTATTCGAAACCAGCACGAGAAATTACGAGTAGTTAATTGGGCAAAGCTTGGGAAAAGGTTCAAAATCCCGCCAGTTACAAAATGGATAATTTAAACGCTCATCAAAATATTTTATATGCACATCTATAAAATAGACTCGGTATCGTGTAAAGTAAAATTCAAATTTTTTTCTTCATGTGGACTTAACTGAGAACCAAAAGTAGTCACATGAGTTTAACTAAATCCGTAATTTAGTCGTAGTTTCTGGTTTTAGTAGTATTTTCTTCGTGTAGTGTTTAAAATGTTAAATCTTAAAAAGGTCTGAATTTTAAACTTTTTAAAGCATTACTAACACTGAAAATTACACTGGCACTTGCCTACAATTTTGCACAAAGGAAAAGTTTTACCATTACATTAAATTATTTGTTTTGTTTTACCTACAATAATTTATTCTACAAAACATACCTACCTGTCCTACTTTATATTTATTTAATTTATTGCCAAAGCTTTTTGATCTGAAATCATACGAAGTTTTGTTGTACAAAATTGCCTTTGGCTGTTTTGTTTATCTGGTTATATACCAGTAGTTGCCTTAGCTGAGTAAATTATGTATTATTTAAGTAAGATTTAAGGCAACCACGAATCAAAATCTTTTTTTGAACGGAGGTATATTACAGAAAATTAAAATTGTTTAGATAACACTCTGTGTGTCTCATACACACTACAAACTGGAAACTGGAAGCTCTTTATGTTAATTTATAATGCAAACCTAATATACCTGAGTTCCGTTCAACGGAACAGTACCTTTATAAATTTAAGTACAGGTTCTATTCATAAAACTACCACTTACGTATGCGAAGGCCTTAATTGAAACCTTTAGCAGTGGTTATGAAAGGTTACTGGAATATTAAACAAATTTACGAACATGTACTCCACAAGGGGGAAAGTTTCACTTGGATATAATAATGTGCTTTACTCTCTTTTGGTGAAATATTGGGTAATGTTATTAAAGCACTGGCATTGTTATTTTGTTACTTACAATATTCGACTGATTTTTATAAGTTACTTTTAATATTTTTTAAAATTATAGCTTTTCATAAGCTTTTAGCACAGAATATATAATTTTTTAGTAATTATGTATACTTAATTATTTTTAAGCTTTTTGTAAGTTTTGCGGTTTATTACAATTAAATTACATAAATATATTCACATATTTATAGTGATGAAAATCACTGCAAAGCTCTATACAAGTATGCTAGATAGGCTGCACCGAACAAAATGACAGTTTTTTTGGTGCTAATACCAAACTTTCCACTGGGCGTATCGAGAGTAGACTCGTAAACACATTAATTTGTCACAATAATGAAGTTAGGAAATACTTTAAGGTACAGTTAAACGCTAAGTACCATGATGTGGAGACAAGAGTAGGCAAGAGAAGAAAAGATGACGTGAGAGAACATAGTGCTTCTGCATGAAATAATGCAATAGAGAGTCGGGGAGATTATCTTAAGTGAAGTGTCTATTGGAAAGTAACTTTCGCAATATCTTGTAGCCTCATTTACTCCTTGTATATAAATCTCTTCCTGCCTGTAAAAATATTTTCAAAATCGCATCAGAGCAGTTTGGTATACCCAATACAATATAAAAAAATTCTCTTTAGATATTGTTTCCTCTATCTACCTTGTGTTTGTTATAACTTGAGATTTCGCAGGTATTATAAATAACTGTTTGTCTTGTCAGTAGTGTGTTTTGAGCGTGGCGTTGTCAGAACTCATTGACCTACATCCGCTAAAGACAGACTTAGATAATCTCTTCTATTTTCAGCCATATATCATGTATTTTTACGAACTGGCTGACATAGTAAATATTATAAAATGATCTATTTATTTGACTCTTTAAAGACTCAGTTCTTACTCAATCTCAATTTGTCTGTGCGTAAAAAAACTTATCGTTGTTATGGTCTAAGATCCGAAGAGATTTTGCCTTCTCCCATCTGTTTAACAGATGAAAAGTATTTTTTATCGAATATTTTCTATAAAAAAACAAATAGCAATTGTACTTATAAACTTTTAAAATTACTTACTTTAAAACTTTTTTTTATTAAAATGTTACAAAACACTTATAGCTAAACTAATCTAATTACTATACAAATCATGCCCGCGTGGAATGGTGCCACGAATACTGGCTGCATTTCCGCGCTGGACAGCCAGGCTGATCCTTTGCGCAAAAAATGAGCCAGCCCTTCTGTCACCAGATGAGGCAATTAAAAACTTATTTAACTTTTTACTAAATATTTTTTAACTAAATATTATTAATATACTTAAGTAAATTAAGAAAACAAAAACCCGGTTATAACCTATCTAGATACAAAACTATCAACCACTCATTGATTATACCCATCAAGCTGTTGGGTTCCTTCAAGGGAATAATACCCACATACAAGGCGTAATTGCCCATAAGCGAGTAAAACCTACCATATAAGTAAAGTGCCCTATTAATTTTGCTTCAAGCTTTATTTACCTAGGTATATCTTGTTTCTATTTTAGAAATAAACTTTGAATTCGTTTTGATATCTTCGCATTTCCTTTCAAGATCCCAAGGGGAATCCATAACAATATCTATATTCTTCTCAAAGATGAATAAAAATACATTAAAGAAAATATAAGAACTTTCTCTCTTAATATTGAGAATACGTCTATTATTATAAATGAGAACATATTTTTTAACAACACACCCCTCTGGTAATATCAAAAATTCTCTGCTTAAGTAAACAGACAGAAATTTCCATTTATAAAGTACACCGACAGGATACGAGAAGGTAAATACCTGAGATTAAATTCTGTGCCGTTTCGACGGCAGCTCACGTCAGCCTCTATTATGTTTATGCGCTGTGGTTTTATACCGGCAAAAATCTGATTTTTCACTAAACCAGACTTCGTACCTTTTAAATAGAAGAGGCGCAAATATGAAATCCTTGATAGTAGTTTCTTATTTGTGCCTTTTGGGTTTGTAGATTCCCTGGGACTATGGGGCACTTTTTGTAGAACTATCAAAATGGGTAATCGAGTCTACCGGGGATCAAAGCTGGGAGCTACCTTGGCCAAAGGATTAGTTTGGCCATCCGAAGGGGCAATGCTGCCAGGATCTAGGGTACTATGCCACTGACTGTGGTTACTTCGACGGAGTTTTAGATTTTATTTGTCACCAGCTTCTTCGACTTCGAACCGCGTGAATTTAGTTTTTAAAATTCCGTGGGAATAGGTTAGGTTCCTAGGTTCTGAACTATACCTATCCAAAAAATCACGTCAATCCGTAGCTTTGTTGCAGCGTGATTGACGGACAAACCAACAAACAAACACACTTTCACATTTATAATTATCTAATAGTAAGGAAGAATTAATGCTACGATAATAAAGGCGATCTAATTAAATTTTAGAACACAAAAGCTACTACTGTGACTAAAATATGGTAGTTAGATATATTCCCTCGTGGACTTTTTTGTAGAGAATAATGAGTACTTTAATCATGTAGTACATAATTTTTATGTATTATCAATAGTTTTCTCAGCACGCCAAAAAATGCATTTTATAGGCAAAAATATTTGCTACTTTGGGTTACATTATTGCAATTTTCTTAAGGATCTCTAATTTTTTGAAAATAAATTATAGCCTATGTTATTTCCTGATAACTTAGCTTTCTATTTGTGAAAAAATTGTTAAAATCGGTCCAGTAGATTCAGAGCCTATTCGGTATAAACAAACAAAAAAATCTTTCCTCTTTATAATATTAGTATAGAAGAATAATTAATTTGGATTTGGAAGTTGCTTTTTATTAAAATAAAGAAAATTTTAAATAGCAAATACATATCAGCCATATTTATTACGAATGGCCGCTATGGATGGATTGCATTTGTTGTACAATTAATAAGCCCGATTTTTCGTTATTGTTTTGAATATTGTCGTAAGTAAGGTCTTCGTCCTCCCATTTTTATGACGGATTCGAATGTATGGCGATAACAATGAAATCCCGAACGAGATTATTATTTTACTACGTGAGCTCCTTAGGCGCGTCCTTTGTTGATCTTTTTGGGGTTTTATCGGCATATTAAATAGGCAAGTGTATGCATCATTTATATTTTGGCTTCTTTTGCAATTTATCGTTGTTGATATTTGTAGGAATTATTACAGCTGTTTCACCGCAGTAATAATGCTTAGTGGTAAGACTTCGGCCTCCTTTTGGGTAAGTCCGGAGTTCGAATACCAGATACGCACCTCTAGTTTCTTGGAATTAAGCGTGTGATGTATCAGTTTCTATTCTGTTTCACTTGTCATATACTCGTACATATAACGGACAAGATATTGTGAATTGGTTTCATTTGCGAACATTTCCCATCGGTAACGCATCTATGGGTTTCGCAACCGAAGCGTGCTAAAGGTTTATTATATTTTAGCTTTTTCGGAGTTTAGTATCTTTTATATTTAAAGGTTCATTTGTCCTGAAAAGGACAAGTTATGGTGACATTTCGCATCGGTTTCACAACCGAGGAGGGCAAAGGGTATATTGTGGCTTTTTTTGAAGTTTTTTGTTGTTTCTATTTAAAGCCTACCTTACCTATTTACCTATTTCATTTAAATGCCCGTCATTCATTCCGAACCACGAATATAAAGCAATTTAAGAACATTCAAATCTCGTGCAATTCTCTTCAATTCTCATTCTCATTCTTCTTCACTTGTCACAAATATACATTTACCAAAAAAATATTATTCATAAGTTTCTGTTATAGTGTCACATTCCAGCTCTATAGGTATTTTATGTGAAGTCCCTGCCACGTGATGAAGCTTAAAGAAACACACTGAATAGAAATGTTTTTCTTGTCTTATGTATGTCTTACCTTATGCTATGCTGTTCATCATTAATGCATTTTGCTCAGCCACCTTTTGCTATGCCAAAGTTTATTTCGCAATTAAGCAAACTCATTGAAATAAGCATTATGCTCCAGTTGAATAATTCACTTGTTCCTCGCTAGAACTTGTGCCCGGGTTAACTGAGTGTAATGAAATTAATAACAAACATTGAAACAAAAGCCAAAAATACGCTCAGTAATTCATTGTTCGAGGAGAAAAATAAAGCCATGATATTATGCTATACCTATGTTTCTACTTTCTCAGATAGGATTGAATAAAGGGAACGTTTTAATATGCAATATCTAGTAGAAATGGCAGCTTTATTTTGGAATAACCTTTTAACAACTTCTGATCAAACTCAAATTATATAATCATGTATTTTTGTTAAACTGTTCACGAAAAACCCTGCAATGTCTCTACTTGG
Source organism: Oeneis ivallda (assembly GCA_029955525.1). NCBI lineage: Eukaryota > Metazoa > Arthropoda > Insecta > Lepidoptera > Nymphalidae > Oeneis > Oeneis ivallda. Next base: position 14,716,263 of record JARPMR010000018.1, on the reverse strand, counting down.
AAACCCGCAATTGGAGCAATGCTTTCAACGCATTTAGTAGTTGGACATAAATAAGCTTTTATTACTTGTCTTTTTTATTGGCAGTTTGATCAAAACCAACTCTAACTTTGTTTTCGTTCTGTTAGTCTTGAACTCTTCCTTTTCATAAAAAAACTCGTGTCACCAAAACTAAATTTATTATACTTGTTTCTACAATACTTACTTTTAATACTCAATCATTCACTTTTTGTCTCCAAAAGCTGGTCTTTTCGGCTTTTGAAATAAGCTGGTAGCTTTGTTGTTAACCCAGACCGGGGCCGCGGCCGGCTGGCAGAAACCAGGCCCGTAGCTGGACTCGGTTGACTACCAAAACTACTAATTGATTTCTCAAGACGACTTGAATTTATGGGCATATGTTGCTAATCAACACACAGCAATATTATTATTCTTAACTTTAGGTTTGTAACAATTTCTTTCATTTAGCAAGTCGTAAAGTAGTAAAGCCATTAAGGAGATGCTTGCACCAGTTGAGCTAGAAACAATGCACCATAAGTCCTCGTAGCAGAAAGGAACTTTAATATCGTGTAAGAAAACGGGGAAGTAATGTTGTGACATCATGTCGCGAGTACATACAGTGAGTAATACATAACTGATAGTTGTCTTCTTAAATAAATAATGCTTGCAAAAATTTGTTTGGTATGCGTTAAATTAAATAGCCTAGAGAATGTTTAATTTTTTTTAATGCAAAAATGTATTACCGTCATGGCGGATATTGATTGTTTGCATTAACACAACATAGTAAATTAATACACAGCAAGCTTAATTGAATCGTATAGTTGTTAACTACTAATTCCCATAAAGAGTTTTCGATTCTGCATGTCAAGAATTTGTGTTACCAGCTCCCAGTATATTTGTTTTGAAAAGAGAAACTGCTTAGCTGCTATTACCGGCTCTTCTCAACATTATAAGTTGGCCGAACTATTGGTAGGGGGCTTGATTTATCTTAAGAGTCTTAAATTGGCCAGTTCCAGTCATATCAAGTCATACTTGATAGGTATTTGTGAACATTACATAACACCAAAAAATGTGCGTGATAGGTATTTGTGAAGCTTACATAACACCAAAAAATGTGCGTGATAGTAGTAACAAGCAATTTGTGACTGAGTGAAAATGCTAGCTTGCGTGTGTCAACCAACGGAGACAGCGTTATTGTTTAAAGGAGGACCACCAGTAACTATGGGGCCACTCGGATCTAGCGGTAAAATGCGTCAAAACGCAACTGAAGTTATGAAATCCATTACCATATTTCCTAATTCTGATCACAAATTAAACGGAGACACTAAAAACAAGTCGCCGTCAATAACCCCTCTGCCTATTTATGTAGACTCTTCAGGTAATTTATTAAATTTAAGAAAGATAGAGCGTAAAGCAAAGTCAACGAAGATCCTAGTCAACCCCGTCTGTACAGACAGTGTCAGTGATGATAGCAACACATCAAAACCAGCTAGTACGAAATGGAACGGGAAGAAAAAAAGACTCAAGATAGCGTTGGTCAAAAATGAAAACAAAGATGATCTCGATTCAGAGCATAACGCAATTAGCCGTGACGAAGCTAAAGAGGATAAAAAGTCAATATCGTGTTTTAAAATTAAAAGCCGGGAAGATAAATCACGTACTAACGAAGACAGAAACTCAGGCCGAGAGAACTGTACGAATGAAAATGCGAGTAATTCAATGAGCGCAGAAAAACCCGATCTCATTAGATATTCTAGAAAAAACAGTAGAGACGAAGGCACAATGACTGATGCGTCTCTAGAGGCTGGCCAGTTTCACAGGAAGATCGACTCTACCACCATCGTTAAAGAAAACCAGGTAAGTGATATTATTTTTCTAGATGGTGGCCGCGCATTTTTCTGAAATCTAGTGAAAATTCTTTCACTCCTTGTATTATCTATCTGTTTGTGAAAGTAATCTCAAAATCGTTTCAAAAGGTGCAGAAGATTGTGTAAAATATTAGATACACAAAAAAGTCAGAAATATATAGGTTTTGTGTGTGTTAGGTTTATTTTCTTGATAAACTACTGGACTAATTATTGCAATGTGGTTTTTTGCATTAAGCACTTTATGATCTTCTTCTAAGCAGGTACTATGTTATAAAGATGCAATCGGCTCAGTAAGTAGTAAATTCTGCTACCATCACTATTAAATGTTACCACCAGAAAACTACGCTTATTTAGGTTATTAAATTATAAAGATATAATCTCAGAGCAGATTCTTAGATATGGTTTATGGGCACTTGGCCACCCAGGGATTCTGCAGACTGCAGTTCTTCAATGTTTTAAAAACAATTATATTGTTTTATGTTGAACAATTAAAATAACCAAACATAAAATTACAACAAATATATTAGTAAGTAAGAGCATACAGAAGCCTAAATCGTACAATAAAGATATTGAATATCAATATAGGCAATTAATTCTTAGACAAATATCGCTGAATAAAATGCAAGTCCGATTGGATTTGGATATAAAACCGTCATTAGAAGTCTAATTTTACTTAAAATTCAGTTCATTGTTAGTATTTGAGTCGCCTCCGCTGTGCGGGTCAATCTGTATGCTAATGAAGCTTCGAAACATCCTGGAATTGTATTCGTCTTTGTATTCGCTTCTCTTCTTATTACTTTTTGTCTGGACAATAATGGCCTGTTTAATAGGGATAAAGCGAAGATCTTATTTAATTTGTCAGCAAAATTATTAAGCATTTATCTCTGCCTAAGTACTACCTAACTTCGGAGTCATAAAATATATCCTATGACAATTTAAAACTACATAATATTATTATGTTTTCCTGATACGTAATTATTACAGATATGATTATTAGATAATTATTTACATACTAGCTGATGCCTGCGACTTCGTCTGCGTGGATTTAGTTCATAACATCCCGCGGGAAATCTTTGTCACCCTCCAGGTTCTCAACTATACCTATCCAATAAATCACGTCAATCCGTAGCTTTGTAGCAGGAAACATTTGATCGTCTTGCTCGCGGCATTGTTAATGATGATTCAAAGAGAAAACATATTACTGATGATATTATCAATTACGTTAAACTATAATTTTTATAATTTTTTTTACCATAATTAACCAAATACAAAATTACGTTTAGCTGTCATTTACGTTTTGTTCTTCCACTGTCATTTTCGTTTTTTTATTCCATGTCAGATGCAATTTTGTTATACCAGGTTTTATATTGACTTGACGGAAACGCGGTCGAACGGGATAAAAAGTATCCTATGTCCGTCTCCTGGTTCTAAGCTACCTCTCCACCAATTTTGAGCCAAATCGGTTCACCCGTTCTTGAGTTATAAATAGTGTAACTAACACCACTTTCTTTTATATATATAGATTATGTACATGTTATTTAAATAACTACCTATATACTTCACGTCCATCTTCAGAGTGCTATAAGAGTTGCACTGGTTTCATGTTTTTATAGTTTAGCTGTACATATTTATTACATTTATTATCAAAAATTTACACCCTAGTAATATTTTTTCTATAGAATCAATCAATTAAAAATCAATTAATCGCCGTCCCTGGAGCTAAACCTCGCGGCCGTCCAAAAAAGCGCTGGCTGGATATTGTGAGTGCCGATCTGAGAGCCAATAAATTACGCAAATCGGATGCAGAAGACCGGGCAAAGTGGGCTAGAGTATGCCGGAAAGCGGACCCCACCTAGTGGGATAACGCTTAGTCGAAGAATATTTTTTCTATAGAAATGAAAGGATGTGAAAGGGCATGCTACTACACTAATCACGTGTATACACAAAATAAACAAAACGTCTAGATAGAATAGATACATGTCAAAGCACACAACCTCGGCTCACTTAGGGGTAAGCGGTATTTCAAAGAAAGTGCAATGTCATCTCTCTTAAAAATCGCTGTGAAAAGAACGGGTCTTACTTTACTATCGACTGTTATTCATGCTTCATAGGACGAATGGGTCTTTCAAATGAAAAGCGATCGTAAGTTGATAGTGGTGAAAAAGACTATATTTGGAGGAACTGATAAACTACTGTAAGACATAGGACTCTTGTGAGAAATTCCATATATCTCGGTCTTGCGGCGCTTGAAACCAGCGACTGTCTGCGATTAGTATGATGTCACTTCTTTACCTAATCTGGGAAGTCTGCCAACGTTATTAACAAAGCTTACTCAACCAGCTGAAATCACTAAGGTAGCTAGTAGCTTGATAAAGTTCTAATAAAAATCAAAATTGAAATAAAAAAAAGAAAAAAGAAAGAATTTTAACGATGTATCTTTTAGGATTGCAGTTATAAATTTATTTTATCGAATAGAATTTTCCATCTAAAATCAAATCTAACTTCATTCAATTCACGAGTTCATGATTTTTATTCATGGATATTTGTTTATTTTGACGAGTGAAAACTTGTATTTATTTTTTTGAAAGCAAAATAACGTTTTTGAATAGATTGTTCATGTTATTCAATTATCTTAGACCAAGCATTCCCTCGGGAATTAAAAAGCCTTAATCCACGCGGATGAAGTTGCGGGCATCATCAAGTGTAGGTACTATAATAGTATCGGTCGTCAAAAATAATCCGTGAAAAATAAGCTCCCATCCACAAGCCAATGTGCCAACGTGTCACAATACCACAATGATTCTTTAAAAGTTAAAAAAAAACACACAAGTGTATTACTTAGATACGTACTTACTTACGTGTATAGTGCTTAAAGAAGTTTCGAGATATTTTTTTGCATAATTTCTCTAAGATAAAAACTTATTGTTCTCAGACAGTGTTTTCAATTAGAATTTGTGTGGGAGTATTTATTTTGTACGTAACTGTTGGGAGGTTAAAATACTCAGTGAGCTTTACCAACAACAGTGCACAAAGCTTTAATAACGACTCAGTGCTAAACACAGCATTAGTAACCCAACACACACTTTGCCGAGCTGAGCCGTATTTCCACAGCTTCTCGTTTCTAAATCATGTAAAAGCACTTCTTCATTCGCAAAGCTATATGATTACTCGTAAACTTAGTACGAGTCTGCATATCTCGACAAAGTTAATGTATTCGAGTAACTACAAAATATAAACACTATAAAATTATCAATCAAAATAGATCTTGTTTAAAGGATCCATCCAGTTCCTCCATACAGCCTGCGTCTCTAGCGAAAAGTCATATCTGCGTTTGTTTTGCTGACTTTTCGCTAGTGTGCTATATTATGTACGACTTGAACATAAGTGGTTTTTTTGCATTTGAATTATACCCTCTAACAATTATGTCAAAGACCTGTTTGTTTTGAATAAAGGTGCAAACTCAAGCTGTAGCTTTACGACCATCTTTTTTCACATTGACTTGTTGTTTTTAGGGATATATACCTGCCTTGTCTCCCTTAGCTAAGAAGTTCTCTTCCGATTAATATTTATTATATTAATTTATTTCTAAATATTAATATTAATACAAGTTTATGAATGTGACATTGAAATTATAAAGTTAAAGACCCGTAGATTCATTTCAATCTAACGTTATTGTCATTCGAAAACTATCAACGTTGTCGAGATAAATAAACTTAGAATAGCGACTATTGTCGCTTTGCATAAAGGCAAACAATTGCTATGCTTGCCATTACGTTATGTGAAATGGACTTTCGCGGTTTGATGCGAAATTACTTAATGTATATAACCCACTGAATTATTAAGTACCTACTAATCACATATAAGCAACTTTTTTTATTTAAAGTTCGTCACATATAATTATATTTAATTTCATTGTCGGCTTACGATTAGTGGATGATTAAGTTTTGATTAGTAGTAGTATTAATTAATAGGATTTCTTTTATCGTGAGGAAACCTGCTCGCCTTAGAGCTCTCTAGTAATGTTTGCAAAGGTGTGAATGCTGCCAATCCGTACTTGGCCTATGACCTAAAAATCCCTTCTCATTCGAGAGGAAATTTGTGCACAGTTATGAGCAATGGGTTGAGATGACATTAGTCCAGTGGGTCTGAGTCAAAACCGTATCATTGAATTTTAGTCTAACCTTAGGTACTTACTTACGTATACTGTTGAAATCATTCGTCAGTCTTAAAAATAGCTTCATTGTCAAAGAACCCCAGCAAGTGGCAAATGCCTCTAAATTGGGAAATAACCGAGTTGTAAAAGTCCCGGAGAAACAAACGAAAACTTTTAATTATAAAATAAAAAGGTTTGATTTTCATCCAAGTTTTATAAGGGCTCAACTCGTCTTTCATTTAATTAGGCAAACATTAATTTCTTTGAAAAGTTAAGTTGGTTGTGACACTTTCCGTAGATATTTTGTTATTTGCTTTTTGATCCTTTATTTAAAGATCTCTATGTTTGCTTGTTGCTTTCTACGAAATTGATATGATCTTTAGACTACTACCTGTGCTACTACCAATGCTGGTGATCCATGATTGTATTAGAACTCCTTGGCGGCTTATTTTAAGACGTCGAATTTGGACTCATCGTAGTTGGTAATACAAATGATGACAAAAGACTGATGATGAACATAAACGTTAGGAACTGAATGCTTTTAAAATGGAAGTAGTCGAGTTTTGGTGTGTTTTCATGGTTGGTTTACTGGTGATATGGTTTAGTGGTAGGTACATTTTATAAAAAGTTTTGACCTTAAGTTAATTAAATTAAACTTAGTGGCGGCGAATATCTTATTTTTTTACATTGCGGAAATCTGAACATTATTTTCTGATATATAACAAAATAAGATCATTCGAAGACCAGAAAACTGTTTTAGCTTTATTTTACCTCACTCGATATGGCAGATAGAGATTAAATTTCCGAGTGTCCGATTTCCCGTAGAATTAGCTGTCTTAATGCTAAGATTTTTGTGTGGCGAGCGGTCGTGAGATGACGATAAAAATTATCAATTATTAAATACTAGCTAATGCCCGCGACTTCGTCTGCGTGGATTTAGTTCATAACATCCCGCGGGAAATCTTTGTCACCCTCCAGGTTCTCAACTATACCTACCTATCCAATAAATCACGTCAATCCGTAGCTTTGTAGCAGGAAACATTTCATCGTCTTGCTCGCGGCATTGTTAATGATGATTCAAAGAGAAAACATATTACTGATGATATTATCAATTACGTTAAACTATAATTTTTATAATTGTTTTTACCATAATTAACCAAATACAAAAAAACGTTTAGCTGTCATTTACGTTTTGTTCTTCCACTGTCATTTTCGTTTTTTTATTCCATGTCAGATGCATTTTTGTTATAACAGGTTTTATATTGACTTGACGGAAACGCGGTCGAACGGGATAAAAAGTATCCTATGTCCGTCTCCTGGTTCTAAGCTACCTCTCCACCAATTTTGAGCCAAATCGGTTCATCCGTTCTTGAGTTATAAATAGTGTAACTAACACTACTTTCTTTTATATATATATATATATATATATATATATATATATATATATATATATATATATATATATATAAGATTATTATTTATTTTTATTATATTTAAGATTATTAATTACTACCGCGGATCACAGTAAAGCTATTATACAATAATTATATTACCTTTAGGGATTTTACGATGGAAAATGACATAAGGATTTTTATAGCAACGCGAAATAATTGCACATTTCATATGCCACCATTAATAAATGCGTACTCCGAGTGTAATTACCGTTCTCATTTCGATGTATTTATCGATTTTCAATATAGCTTATTAAGCTCTTGACATTTCTATTAAATGAAACATGTTTCAAAAGGTTTTAATGGGATCATTGAGTGACTTTTACAGCAAATTAATTACGCTTGTAATAGGTAATAATTAGTTTTCAAAATACTCTTATTAGCTTCACATCTGGTCAGAAATGACAGTATGGTAATTTATGGGAATTAATTAATTTCTCTTCAATTAATATTTTCAACACTTTGGTTAAGCGTCCGTATAAACTAGAAATGTTTACTTCATGAATGAAAATTTATTTATGTAAATTACACAAAATTAAATTAAAAAATTATTAGGTACATGATATTGATTCGTTAAAATTATGTCTTTAATATGAAGCTTTCACTCTAATTTCATAAAATCTTTCCTTTACTTTTTAACTCTATTAGAGTTCAGAAACTTCCCACCGTCGTAGATTAAAACTAGTTTAGCTTAATCAGTTATAAAGTAATCTCGCAGCCGTATTTACTGATGCGTTGACTTTGTTCATAACTCGAGAGTCGAGACTATAATACTGTTTTTTTTTTTTTAATTTAGGTATATCCGTAAAAGTTAAGGTCAGTTGACTAATTTAACATCTAAAATTCTAAACCAATATAAGTACTCATTTCCTAGTACTACTACTACTAACGGGATTAGGTTTACCCGCTCGTATTTTTTAATATAAGTACTTTCGTAATCTTGCTGACATCTTAAACTATATTAACGATGATATCTTACTAGAAAGCGATTTCTATATATAATATGTATTGCCATGTAGAAGCTGACGATAGACAATATAATTTCTCAATTTGTAATAATGTGATTTTCAAAAGCAACCTACTTACCAGCAAATCGCCCAGGTATCGCAGAGATTGTAATCACTAATCATTTGGTACGATTAAAGGCTGAAAAAAATTCCTTCATAATTCCTACTTTTAGGTACGCCTAATTTTTCTAAGGTATATCGCACACAAATACGGTTGGGAACGGTTGGGACGGTTGGGAATGTCGCAAAAAGAGAATAGTAAACCTGGTACATATTATTTTGCCGTAGATTAAATAAAGCACACAATACTTTAAACATTGGCTATCAATGAATTTGCCACTTTGTTTAAGTTTCAGAACTTTTAAGCCACTGCGATTTTAATGGCGTGTTTTAAAGATTTTATAGAAGCAGTGCGTCAGTTTTCAATTTATGAAATTCAAAATTCAAAATTATTTATTTCACGTAGGCCAACCTGTGGCTCTTATGACACGTCATGACTCTACCACCGGTTCGGAAAAGCGGATTCTGCTGAGAAGAGCCGGCAAGAAACTCAGCAGTTCCTCTTTTCAAAATAATCATTTTACTATATGAATAAGTAGCTATTACTTTGTGATAAGTTTTTATACTATCTTGTGGGCAGCTGGATGCCAAGCGGATTTAACCCATGCATCTTTGTTAGAATAAAATAATGAGGGGAAGTTCCAAGAAAAAAACGTACTACAATTCAATTCATGTTAAGACGGACAGACAGAAAGTAGCCCCATTCCCATATGTTTGGAGTAAGGAAAATAGCGTTGTGTTACCCCGGTGCTTCAGAGAGCACGTAAAACAGTCAGTTATAGGCCTAATTTCTCTCCATTCGTATCGGATTTTCTGCACATAGGATTATGAGAGTGAGGTAATAGAGAGTGTACATGTGTCTGCGCACACGCTTTTGCACTATAATATCACACGCGCAGATACCTGACCTTTGTGAAAATTGGCTGCCGATGGCCGAATTCGGTTGGAGGACGTTTCCTAATTCCTTGTATTGCAGTAAGTAGGTAAACGCGCTGGTTTTTTGTGATGCAAAGCTTTCGTCGCACCGATTGCCCATGTTAAAAGTATCGGGTGTGTCGAGGCCCTAAATGAAACCTGAAGTTATTTCAGGTGTCTTACATCGTGACATCCTGTCCTGACTGTTTACTTATTCAGACCATTAAACCGATTTCAGTGTTGGCATTAGTGGAGCCAAACTGTTATAGCCATACCCTCATCGAGTGTGCTTTTGAGACCTGAACAAACATGACCTGAATGTTAATGTGAAATGGGAGACAAAACAAAAATGTGACATGACAAGAAAAATCCATTATTCTATAGATTGTTTTAGCTATTGATTTCACCTTTTTTATTTTAAGTGAATCCGTAGAAAATATCATAGATTTTGGCTACGACTTCATTCGCGTACGCGCGTGGAGGTGTTTGAATTGCTTGAGGAACCTTTTATTTTCCGTGATATTTGAGTTGTTGACCTCTATGATATCAGTACCTTGAACGGGCTTTAGGCGATGTCAAAATCATGTCAGCCCATCGCCGGCCTACTTCTGGACACAGGCCATGTTAACAGTAGATAATATATAAAAATTAAATAATATATAAAAAAACCCACTTCAAACGCCACTGAAAAGTATAAAATAATTTCAGTTTGTACACGTATGTTGAAATCGGGCGGGCCTAAAGAGAAACGATGAAACGATGAAACGAATGCGCCACGCTAGCCAAAATTTTAGTTTGTAGGTCCAGGCAGAGAATATACCTAAGTACTTGGTACAGGTACGTTGAAGTCGGGCGAGCGTTGCAGTTTCATAGTTCTATTGAAGCCCGCCCGACTTCAACATACGCGTACAAACTGAAATTATTTTGTACTTTTCAATGGCGTTTGAAGTCGGTTTTTTTAAAAAGAATTTTTATATATTATTTTAAGCTTTTTAGTGAAGTTTCATAGGATAAATATACACAGTCTCTGATCGCGAGCGATTGGTCGATTAATTGATCAAAACGAATCCAAACACTTCATAGCTGCTATTATTCTTTCAAGAGTGAACTAGTATGCTAAATATCCTGGCTGCAGCATCAGCTCATCGTGTTGCCACCATTGCATTCCATGTAGAATCAAATACTGATCAAAACGAATCCAAACACGACATATTTGCTATTATTTTTAAAGACTGTACTAGTGTGTTGCATATCCTGGCTGCAGTTTCAGCTCCATCATCAGAGCCATTCCATGGATATCATTTAAGACTACTTATCAATACGAATGAAACGAGGCCAAACTAAATATGGTTACGTAGTTTCATTACAGAGTGCTCATAACCACCGTTCAGCTTCGACTAATCAGCATTTTTGCTATGTCTATGGTAGGAGCACAAGCACAGCGCTGGTCATCCGTGGAGCCAACAGTAAACTTTTTATTCCGAATTGAATTCTTTTTGTTCCGGAATAATATTTTTTGTTGCGGATAATCAAAGCGTTCCCATTGGATTTAAAAATCTAAATACGGGCGGACGAAGTCACAAGCATGGTACCTCGTTAATATTATAAATAATTATCATACTTACCTCGTAAGATATTGAAAATGATAAATTTAAACCCACTACAAATTGTAGGGGAAACAATTTCGCGAAGCGTATCAGACTCTAAATTCCAATATAAGACTGTATCAACAGAGCATTTCATGGCTTTAATTTCACAAATAGCCCGCTTATCGCTTAGTAATAAATCTCCTAGTTTATCCTCCCATGAAATCTCTTAAATATATTTTTTTAAATTGAGTTTTATTTCTGTGTTGCTCAATAGGTTTTTATAATGGGTTAACTTTGTAGGTAGGTACACCTATTTTGCAATAAAAGAATCGCCAGTCAAACAATTCTTTTCTTAAATATTTTATTTTGTTGTTAATTCTTAAATTATTGATGGGTACAATTTTTTTCTATAAAATGATTTTTTATAATAGAAGATTAGATACCTTCTATATGTTACATGATATTACTAAGCATTTTTTTTTAAAGAATATCAGCCAAGTTGAAGTTGACTAATATTCTCCTCTCCTCTCCAAATAAGCGGAAAGCTTGTGTTAGGAGTGGGTACGACAATAGTGCAACGGGTGGGATTCGAACCTGCGACCTTTCAGTTTTCAGTCCGCACCTTTAACCGTTGGGCTATTGAGGCTTATTTAAGTGCGTTTAAGCAATTACATATCATAATATGCTTTAACTGTGAAGGAAAATAACGGTAAACCTGCATGCGTGAGAGTTCTCCACACTGTTTTCAAATGTGTGTGAAAGAAATTGATTTTGCGCGCAGAACCCGGTTCAATGATAAAGAGAATAATAATAATATAAGAATATTAATAATAACTAATCATAAAGTCTAAAATGTCACTCAAAAATAATCAGATTAAGACTATTTTTTATGGTCCAAATAGCATCATTATGAGACATGACAAAAGCAAAATTGTTGACATTTTTAGCTAAAAGTAGAGGGCCATAAAATCGTAAATTGCTGCGTAGACCCGTATTAAGGTTTCCGTAATTGCTACCCCTGAAGCCTTTATTTTGACTGTCACGTTTCGAGACACGAAGGCTATTTATTTTCTGGACCAAGAATAGAATAAGAATTCTTATTCTCCTCATTTAGAATTGGTCTCCTATAGCTCTGAAGATGAATGTATGTTGCAATGAATTGAGCGTAGGTAGTATGGATAACGAGTTTTAGTTGAGGTAGGTCGTATTTAGACGACGTCTTTAATCGAAACGTGACAATCACTGATCACTTTTCTCCTCAAGCTTACTTTACTTTACTTCTGATAAGATTAATACATGTCAGTGAATAATTGAATAACGTTAACATACCAACAAGAGGAGCTGGAGTGGCGACCCCGCACCGGGAAGCGCAGTGTTGGCAGATCCCCCACTAGGTGGACCGACGACATCAAAAAAGCAGCTGGATTCAAGCGACGAAAGACCGAAGCCTGTGGAAGTCTATTCAGGAGACCTTTGTCCAGCTGTGGACGTCTATAGGTTGATACAGAAGCCAAGTGATTGCTCTGAGGTATATTAAAAACTGGTCAAACGTGGATAAGAATCCTTTTTATTGAAACATGTATGGATATAGGTATACCATAAGTCTATCTGTTTGTTTGTCACCTTTTCATGCCACGATTCGACTTGCGCGTAAATTGCGTCATTGCATGATATGTATATTGACATAGCTTGCATCTGCAAGAACGTTCTAAATAATACATCGATGGCAAGAACAATATAAAGTAAGTATGTATCTACTTTTAGTATCAGTAGATATAGATAAGTTCCCAGCGGGAATTAAATGTATGCGGACGATGTCGCAGACAATAACTAGTACTTAACTAATATTTATATGTAGTTGCGGTTTTTTTCCAATTCATAAGATAAAGACGTGTCCATTTTTAGATGCGGTGAAAGAAAAAAAATGGCAGTCACTGCCGATAGAAGTGAAAACTAGATTTGCTAATAAATAAAAACAAATAAGAAAAGCGCACTGTCACGATTTCGTGAGTGAGATTCGAACCTGCGACACGGTAAGGAAGGCGGCTGCTTGCCCACTGCGCTGTACAAGGTTGCTTGGGAACTTCTAAATTATTGAACGCTTACTGAAGTCTTCAGGTGACGATTGTGAAGGTGATGGTGACGTGGAATCCATGTTTTTTGCTCACCCAAAAAAGTGCTCAACGCGCCTAAAAAAGTTTTCACTTCAAAAACTTGCAATTATTTTGAGTATTCGCTCTCTATTGGGCCTTAAATCACTTTGGTGTGACTTTAAATTTTGAAATCTAGATTGTAGCCTTTTATTTGAAATTCTCTCTGCGACACTTGACTTTTTACACAAGTTGCCTAAGCTTGGGAAGACAAAGGGGGAGTAATAATGTCAACCAAAAGAATAGGGGTAGAACAAAACAGTGTGGAGAGGTGCGCTAGGGTTGCGCTATTGTTTAGGTAGGTACGTTGTAAAAAAGGCGGGAGGCGCACACGTTCCGAGTGCGAACTAAGTGGTTTTGTATAGCAATTGAGGTTTTAAATAAATTTTAGTACTTAGCTAAGATGATATAAGAACGTACTACGAGTACCTGCGGGATTTCTAATCTAAGACTTCCGATCATCGCGTCAAGCGTCAGTCGGCCGCGTCAGTGACAAAGCGTCCGTGACGCCGCTTCTGCGCGTCTCTACTATACATTATGTAACAGCTGCTCTAAATGTTGGCCCATCGCTGGCCCATCAAATGGTCGGTGAGATGGCTATGCGATGGTTGATGCAACACAAGATGGACGTGGAAGCTAACGCCGCTGCGACAGTGTACCTACTTATTTAGCGCGTACTATTTTTAACCGACTTACAAAAAGGAGAAGGTTTTCAATTCGGCGGGTATCTTTTTTTCCATGCATGCCCACCGACTTCTCCGGGATTTATGAACCGATTCGCATGATTTTTTTTATATTCATCAAGTTAAGTACGAGGTAAACAATTTAAAAAACACAAAATTAAACAGTAAAGAAAACACACAGAAAGTAAAACGTAAAGTGTTGTAACGTCGCGTCAGCACTAAATCACATTCGAGCAAACGCTGAGTAGTGGGCCACGTGTAGATGCTTACCGCCATCACTAGCCAACTATCCTTTGATGTGTGGCCGAAAAACCGACATCAACGCTATACCAAAACCATCGCACGCGCGGCGCGCCACTAGCCATCAGACGCCACTACGCCTTCTACACAAAAGCCCGTCATAGTGGGCCATCGCGATGGGCCAACATGTAGAGCAACTATTTAACTAGGGGCAGCCATTTTACTGTAGCGCCACCTTAGCAAGGCAAGTGAAGAGGAAACTGAAACCGATATAAATTAACGAAATAATATTATATGCTAAAATCGTTTTATCGTCTATGAATCATTACGTTTCTTGCGAAGTACCTAATCTCTATTTTCTTATAAATATTGTACCTACCAATAAAGTAAATTTGCAACAAACATTTTGAACTAAAATAATAAAAAGAAATGCCCGATAAACACTGAAAAAGAATTATTAACCGTAATCCAAAAAGCTGTAAATTGTTCAGAACTGCCAAGCTTATATTTATTGCGGTATTTAACCAAATGATGCCGGGAAGTAACTAATTTCATAAAAATAAGAACTAACGCAGGCGACTGACTTTTATCTGAGACAGTATTGTCTGAAAACGGCAGTCGGTGAGGACGTGAGGTAAGGTCACATTGCCATAGGGAGGGCACACTGGCTACTTTTAGCTGCAGCGATCGTACGTTTTTATAGCTTTTTAGCGTTTTATGCCAGTAGAACTATTATAGATCTGTTGGTTGTCTGCGTATGAATTAATGTGGCAAATTGTTTTGCACACAATCTCTATATCGGACATCCATGGACATGGAATCTCTAGATATCTATTATTGAACTAAATTAAACTAGTGGTTCGCCCCGAACTGAGACCTCGCGGTAACGGTTTCCCATAATTACTTATTCATTCAATAGATACATGAAGATCAAAATTGACATTATTATTATGCCCGTTTTCACCAACCATACCTAAATCATCCCCTTTGTAGAAGTCTCTTTACGTAGGTAGCCCCTAAATACAATCCTAACATCCCAATGTCATTTTCACCTTTAGTTGTCCCGTAGAGGTTCGTAATAACAAAGTTGACAGAAAGTGTCAACTAACTTAACATAGGTAGCCCGTAAAGGTTAGGGAACTGTTATAGTGAAATCCTCCAGGCCCCAATCAAACTTAGGTATAGTTTTTTGGAACATTCAAATTAAATTACTACTTGTACACAGCGTCAACTATCGACACGATCAGAAAACATGTAAAAACAATCTGCAACGTGAAGTTTTATTGATGTTTGCTAAACATAGACGAATGATATTTACTAAGTTGCTAAATGACTAAATAATAATTTTAATTGAATAATATGTTACATATAGCTGCATTTGCTATATGAGATGAGAGCGCCATCTATTGACATCATTGTGAAGTTCTGTTGTTGCTGCTCATTAAAAGTTAAATAATTTAGTTTCCTTATTACATTTATCTAATTTTAGTATTTGTTGTTCAAGTACATGAACTTTCAAGCCCCAGCTTTCAATGGTTATTCCGTTGTGAGGTCAAATATAATCTCCACTTTGAAAGCCCCCCATTTCGTCAATTTTAGGAAAAAAATTAAAAAAAAAAATAATTTTGTACTCTGTTCCAAATTATCTTTAAAATGAGGTACTGTAACCCTATGAAACGCAAAAAATTTTTTTTTTCTTCGCATTCGCTTCTATGAGAGCCCTCCTGAAATAAAGATTTTTATAACTTTTTAAGCCATTTTCGGCTGGAGGCCATCTGTTTACATATTATATCTAAAATTGAAGTAATTACGTTCAGTAATTCAGAAGTTATAAGGCTCCGACAGACGGACGGACGGACGGACAAGTGCAAATTCACTCAAGTAGACTCAAAGACCTTCGCTTCGCTCGGTCGATTAAACGGTCTAAACCTATTGCGATCCCTTTTATAATGTCATATTAACACATTGCCTTTGAATTAAATTTGTAAAGTTATTTATTTATGTGTGAAGAGTAAAATGAAAATGAAATGAAAATATTCTTTATTGTACACCAATTAACATAAAATAAAAGAACATAAAACATACATAATATAAGGATATAAGCTGTACAATAGGCGGCCTTATCGCTAAGAAGCGATCTCTTCCAGGCAACCTAATGACGAAACAGTAATAAGAAATACTGGATCTAGAGTAATCGGGTGTTATCTATTTATAGAACAACCTCTAGCAAATTAATAGTTTAATAATATGTTTCCGGCGCATTGGAGAGTAGGTATAATACAGAATTATTAATAGACTCTTAATAGACCTATTATTATAGTTGTTCTCAAATTAATTCAGTTCTCCATACAACTTATGCCTACCTACTTTGTATATTACTTAGAATACTTTGTATTCTTAGAAATCCTGAAATACGTGGACATCTTTTTCATTGCTGAAAATATTTCGACAAAATGAATTTAAAAACTTCTACGATTAGGTAGCTAGTTACACAAAAAAACACTTTATTCCAGTGAAATAAAATCTTTTAGCAGAGCGTGCAAGAATGCCGTAAAAAGGTAAATGCTCCTCTATACGTATTGTATAGAGGACAAAATAAAAGACACATAACATGTACCTAAATACAGTAAATATTATTTACCTACTTACAAAATTATTAGTATGTGCGTGTCGCTGCAATCTTTACGCCCGCCTTTAGTGCTGCCATATACAAAAAATGATTGCATCAGTGTAACGATCGCAATATAATAGAATAGAAATGTTTTTTATTCAAATAAACTTCTTACAAGTGCTTTTGAATCGTCGATGAGTCTATACCACTGGTTCGGAAATCGGAATGCCCTTCCTGCCGAAAAGAACCAGCAAGAAACTCGGCGGTTGCTCTTTTCAAAACAAGTTTACAATTCAATAGATACTATGCTATGTATGCAGTGTTCCACAATGAGTTCCACAAAAGCATACCTAATTATAATTCAACACATGTTAAGACGGGCAGACAGAAAGTATCCCCATTCCCGCTAGTGGCACCCGTTCACGAGCATGACGCATGATCCAGCCATTGCTTCGCTCAACCATATTTGAGGGAACGTAACAACCAGCATCACACCTGCAATGACCTCTGATTGGCTGAATTTATGGCGTTCTTGTTGCAGCAATGCATTTTAACCAATAGCAAGAGAGTACCAGCCAATCACAGGCCATTGCGATCATTACATCGATGCAATCAATTTTAGAGAATACCACTACTGCTTTCCGAACCAGTACTAGAGTCAACCTGTCACAAGAACTATAAGTTGACCTAAGTACCTACATGAAAAGGTTTGAATTTGCAGATGGCTATAGCTGGACCACACTTCCCAAAACATTAAAAACCAGCTAAGTATACTGCCTATTGCATATTGCATATTTGGCAAGTCTAAATTTAGTACTTCACGCTTAAAAATTCATTATAATCTCGTGAAGAGCGTTAACTAATTTACATAATATCATGCTACGGCGCGGCGGGTTGTTCCAGAATCGTTTTGGTTTAGGAATTTTTAAAAAGGTGAACTTATGCCCGTTTTCACCAATGTTCCCTCATTTTTACGGGCTACCTAAATTAAGTTAGGCGATGCTTTCTGTGTATTTCGTTTTCACGAACCTTTAGCGAACAACTAAAGGTGGAAATTACATTGAGTAGAAGATTGTATTCAGGGGCTGTCTACGTAAAGAGACACCTACTTCCTACTTATGGGATGATTTAGGTACGGTTTGCTGAAAATGGGTCTGTGTCTTATTTTACCCGACTTCCAAAAAGTAGGAGGTTCTCAATTCGTCTTCAATTCAATTCGTTCTCAATAAATATGACCCTAAACCTTGACCACAAAAGTACGAACGAATACTGACCATTTTTTTTAAAATAACATTACTAGTACCGAAGGTAACATTCAATGCATTTTCATAGGAAAATCACTCAGCACTCTCGTCCTTATTTTTAGACTTTAACTACATACTGTAATATAATAATAAGTAGGTTAGTACTGTGTACAATATGAGTTCTTAATAAACAGGCGCTAGTAACCCCACGACCTTGGCTCACAAACCACGTAGGTAACTGTTATTTCATAGTTCTTGTATTGATTTTTCTTTGAATGTCCCACCCTTAACAATGCTGACGAATAGACGTAGGTGGGGTTAAGTAGGTATAATTGATTACCATGCGTGGGTGTGTACTGTGTAAGGTGTAACTACATCGAGAGCTTTTGAATACATAAATATTTAATTTTTTACTATTTTCATTTAATTCCAACTACTTAGATGGTTGATTAAATTAAGTAGGCAGATCTGTGAATCGTTTTATTTGTACGGTGTTGCTTGCATTTGTTTTTTATTTCAGTAGATTAAATAGTAAATAACGGAAAGAGTTACTTAGTAGAGTTACATGGTAAGTATGTGGTTTTATCACGACTATATCTATCTATTGGATACGATATCGTTCGGAGTTTTGATATTTCCGTTAGATGACAAGCAAATCTTTAAAGCCTCAATAGCCCAACGGTTAAAGGTGCGGACTGAAAACTGAAAGGTCGCAGGTTCGAATCCCACCCGTTGCACTATTGTCGTATCCACTCCAGACACAAGCTTTCCGCTTATTTGGAGGGGAGAGGAGAATATTAGCCATCTTCAACTTGGCTGATATTCTTCTTTTAAAAAAAAAATCTAAATTGCAGTTCAGCTAAAGGTACTATTGTCTATTCTACAGAATATTACTTACCTACAGCTAACATCGTCGTAAGCATAGCACGCTAATACTAATTCATATTCGGTATGTCTTATTCGGTACTTATATCTTTGTCTATTGTTAATCTATGCTAATAATATAATAATACCTTTAAACGATCAAATCGATCTAGAAGACCCCGGTTCGAGTCCAGACGATTATATTTTCCCCTATGAATTTTATTATTATTATTTTTTTTCTAATTATATATTATTTCCAAAAAAATACGATTTACCAAAATAAAATATAACCGAGCAAAGCTCGGTCACCCAGATATTTAGCTGTTTAAGAACTCGATTGTGAAGTCCTTTACACTCCATCAGGATAAAAGCTGAGATGCTTTAAAAAAAAATGCAACCACGAAACTGTTGCGAAACTTGCCTGACTTCAATAAACTTACTTATACAGAATATTGTCTAAATCAAAACTATGAAAAGAATTATACATATTCGGAATATAAAAATAGGCGTCATCTAGTAAAAAAGGTATCAAGTTTTTTTAAATGGGATCTCTTTGTCATCCCTGTTCAACTTCAAATAATTGACTTTCATTTTGCTGCGACCTGCCACCGATTTCTCTCAATCGAGCGTTTTTGAGGTCCAAAAAACTGATAAAACTTCTATAAAATCAGGATTTTTAAGCTATTGCATAGCTTTTATCGCGAGCTTTGAGCACACGAGTAATTTGAGCGCGGCGACCGAATCAAGAAATTCCGTAACAAGAAATTCAGTGGGCGAGCGGCCGCTTTCTTTACCGTATGGTGTATGATGATTGATGTCGCAGTTTCGAATCTCACTCGCGAAGTAGTGACATTGCGCTTTTCTTATTTGTTTGTTTTTTAATTATTTTTTTTGCATAATTTTTATTATGCAAAAAAAAATATTGCATATTAGGTATAATTGCATTAGTTGATAAAAAATGCTATGCAATAGCTTTACCGCGGCAGTCCCCGAGTGCCACACGTATTTTTAATTTACTATAGATACTTAGGTATTAATTTTAATTAATAAAATTGTGAAACAAAAGGTGTTTGAAAATTTTCATCAACAACTTGACAATAAGTTATTCGGTATAAAATGTTACGAAGCGAAAATAACGGGACGTGTCGTGTAATTAGAAGCTCTTATAAAATACCAAACGCCCTCGAAAGTTCATAATTTTATATGAATCTTTATTCAAAAGCCATAAAGGCTAAATTATAACAAACACCTTATTTTGTCTTAGAACGTGCTAACAAATTAGGGTTCACTTCAATGTTTAAAGTACCTACCTAAGAAAATGAATAACTTTTTTGCTCATTTTTCACTTTTTGATAAGAAAAAATGAGGGCAGCGTTAGTTCATACAATCGTGATCCTCT
The DNA here is from genome assembly GCA_029955525.1 of Oeneis ivallda. Classification (NCBI taxonomy): domain Eukaryota; kingdom Metazoa; phylum Arthropoda; class Insecta; order Lepidoptera; family Nymphalidae; genus Oeneis; species Oeneis ivallda. The sequence continues at coordinate 14,696,035 of JARPMR010000018.1, read as the reverse complement.
GTTTTCGTCCTGGAATCTGAATGAAATCTTGAATATTTATTTACTTATACTTTACTATAAAAAATTCTTTTTTAAAAACCGACTTCAAACACCCGCACCACTACAAAGTATTATAATTTATTGTTGATATCTTAATAATTTAATATAAAAAAATTGTTTGTCTGTAAAGTCGGTTTACGGACGATAGTTTTACGTAATAACGTCATTAAGAAAAATTGACGATGACTGGCGGGCGGTACAAGCCAACGCTTGGGCCGATCGTGCCTCTCTATCGCTTGTTCCGCGCTCTCGCTTCCACCCTCAGGCTCAGGTGGAACGTGACACTTTTTCGTGCGTGCAGCCGGTGTTCATTTATAAGACGTTATCACGTCAAAAAAAAATTTGTCATTAATGTTTCTGATCGATGAATCGATGAATGACGTTATCTCGTAAAACTATCGTCCGTAAGCAGACTTTACAGACGACGAATTTTTAATTATATATTACTATGCTAAGCTTTTTAGTGGCAGCTTGATAGGATCAATCTTCACATTCTCTGATCGCAGCGATTTGTTCTTATTCATTGAGGAGTACCGTCCTCCATCACCGAAGATATTCATCAGATCTTCACCAAATTTAAATGGGAACAACCTGACGGTATGACCTTTCAAATAAAAAAAATTGCAATCGGTTCAGAATATAATAGAATAGAATAGAAAAGAAATGTTTTTTATTCAAATAAACTTTTTTACAAGTGCTTTTGAATCGTCGATGAGTCTACCACGGATTTGACGGAGTTATGGAGAAACCTCGACAAAAAAACACGCGTCGGACTGAGAACCTCCACTTTTTTTGAAGTCGGTTAAAAACACGATCACAGAAATGAAAAGTGACAAGCAATTGATAATTTCATACGGAATCCAAACTGGAATATTGGCTCCCACGTAATAAATTACAGGTCGTTTTGTACGTGGCTAAGAAAATTAATTGACAAAGTTTGCTTCGCCGACACGTACCACGCTGTTCTAAATATTCATTACAAGTTGCGAGTTGCGACGTAAATTTACCGGCCTTCTATAAAGAAATTGAACTATTTTATTAGAATTTTGTTATAATAAGGTACAAGTGCTGCGCGACGGGTGACATAAAAAAGTTTGAACGTAACCAGTTACCAGACTATATTCAAAATTATTTATTTCATGTAGACCAACCTGTGGCTCTTATGACACGTCATGACTCTACCACCGGTTTGGAAAGCGGATTCTGCTGAGAGGAGCCGGCAAGAAACTCAGCAGTTGCTCTTTTCAAAATAATCATTTTACACTATTATTAATTATTATACAGCATTTTTATTACATTGTAATACGTTTTTTATACTATCTTGTGGGCAGCCGGATCACGGATGCCATGCCGATTTAACTTTGTTAGAATATTATAATAGAAATCTAGGTATATAAAATTGGATATTACATCCATCATAGGTGGTATTGATTTTGATCGTATACAATGTAGCCAATATCACTTTTAATTTTAAGCCTGGTCGGTAACGAATCGATTGAAAACCTCATCAATTATAATCTGCTCATTAGTTTTGGCGTTACGCTGAAACATACTTAAAACACATACATACTCATGACTGCTAATATCATAACCCTCCCGTTATTCCTTTTTAGGGATCTCCTCATTTCCGATATTTTGATTCCGTAGGACTATTATTATTATTATACTACGCTATACGCTAACCCAATGCAAATTGGCAGATTTCACACACCTTTAAAAAGATTAGTAAAAAATTAGGTGAATTAACCTCAATTTGTCTATCGGTGTGCCTCACCCTGTTTTTCAGAACGTAATAGTACTTAATGCTTATGTGAGGTTGACTTCCAAATAAATTCATGAGACCAATGATCCCGCCACACCTAGTTGTGATTTATTATTCGCTTTGTGGTTTGGTTCACTTATTAGGTGTTAGCGATTATGCTTTAATAATCAAAATTAAATTTATTATTATTGAATTCATTGCAAGAAACCTTTGCTCAGCTGTGGACGTCTATGGTTGATATTGAAAAATAATCAAAATTCAAACTTTTTTATTTCATGTGGGCCAACCTGTGGCTCATATGACAAGTCAAGATTCTACCACCGGTTCGGAAAGCATCTCATCAATCTCTTAGATATCAGTATTAAATATTCTTCTTCTTAAAAATATACCTACTGCAATAATGACCTGAAAAAGTTGTACGTAAAATAAATTAGGTTACGTTAAAGTAGACTTAACTTTTCAAGTGGTTAAATAGAGACCACAAAACAGTTCCCGAATTATTTAACGGGGACGACTATGCAAACGCGGCAATAAAAAATCGGCCAAGTGCGAGTCGGGCCTCGCTCTTTTAGGGTTCCGTTAAAAAAAATTAAATAAAAATATTTCCATGTACCCATGGTAATATTTTAATTTAATTTTTTGACCGAGCGAAGCGAGGTCTCTGAGTTAACTAGAGCGATTTGCACTTGTCCGTCCGTCCGTCCGTCCGTCTATCAGAGCCTTATAACTTTTGAATTACTGAACGTAATTACTTCAAATTTAGATATAATATGTAAACCGATGGCCTCCAGCCGAAAATGGCTTAAAAAGTTATAAAAATCTTTATTTCAGGGGGGCTCTCATAGAAGCGAATGCGAAGTAAAAAAAAAAAATATCGCGTTACATAAAATTGTTACGTATCATTTTAAAGATAATTTTGAACTGAGTACAAAAATATTTTTTTTTTTTAATTTTTCCCTTAAAATTGACGAAATGGGGGGCTTTCAAAGTGGCGATTTTATACGCTCGCTTGAAGACGCTCTCTAGGAAAATCCGCTATGGATTTTCAAACTGATTTTATGTTTTTAGGTCACTTATATCCTGTACTTGAACAACAAATACTAAAATTATATGAATATTATAAAGAAACGAGATTATTTAATTTTTAATGTACATCAGTAATTCATATAGCATCAACATAGCTTCACAATAATGCTAATAGATGGCGCAGTCAGTAACTATTCCCATGGAACTACGAGTTACGACTAACGACCTATCCCAAAAACAGTTTTGCGTCGACCATTATTATTTAGTTACTTATTATAATACAATAATTGTATTGTAATTTTTTTTGTACCATATTATTCAATTAAAATTATTTTTTAGTTAAATTTTAGTTAAATATTGTATATTCGCGTCGATAGATGACGATTTGTACAGATGCCCGTAACCCGGTTTCACTCGTTAGTACCTACATAATAATTCAATGTTTTCACTAACGTTCCCTAACCTTTACGGGCTACCTATAAGTTAGGTGATTGATGTTTTCTGTCAACTTATTTATCACGATCCTGTACGGGACACCTAAAAGGATATTGGGACGGATGTTAGGACTTAGGATTGTATTTAGGAGCTACCTACGTTAAGAGACTCCTACTTAGGGGATGATTTAGGTATGTTTGGTGAAAACGGGCATAATAATAATGTCAGTTTTGGTTATCATGTATCGATTGAATGAATAATCATGGGATACCGTTACCGCGAGGTCTCAGTTCGGGGCGAACCACTAGTTTAATATAATTTAATTTTTATTATTTGTTGTTATAGCGGCAATAGAAATACATAATATGTGCAAATTTCATCTGTCTATCTATTACGGTTTACGAGATACAGCCCGCTGACAGACGGACGGACGGACGGACGGACGGACAGCGTAGGCTTAGTAATAGGGTCCCGTTGGAACCCTTTGGGTAAGGAACCCTAAAAAATAACGTTAAAGATAAAGGTTATCAAAATAATTCTAAGTTTTATGGTTACTTGTACCTTACAGCTTTTTCGTAACCTTGTCATAAGGTCGAATACACACGCAGCATGTTTTATTCATCGCTCGCTAGGTTCCCTTAGCTCCTTCATTACACTCTGGTATGCTGAATAGCTTTAATTACATTTGAAACAGGCCTTTTTATGTAATGTACCTATCTACATACTTCGTTCGAGTTATATTAAATTTTGCGCTAAGTTTGTGACTTGAATAATTCGTTTGTTAACGGTTGTTTGTATTTGGCTTTGTTCCTAATGTTAATTTAATAGAAGATTGTATAATTTTGAAACTGTGTCCTTTTTAGACACACCTGAGTTTCAATATAAATTATGAATGTTGGCACAGACTAAATAATAATAATAGGTATATAATAAGTCTTATCTATAATATAATAAAACTGTAACATGTCCAATTCTGTACATTGAAGATATTTTGAAAATTTTTATTTGAGGGCACTCTATAATCGATACTGAAGCCAAAACAATTTTTTTTTAATTTTTTGTCTGTCTATCTGTCTGTCTGTCTGTATCTTGGCCGCGCATCACGCCGAAACTACTGGACGGATTTAAATGAAACTTGGCATGGTTTAAGTTCATACTACGAGGTATAATATAGGATACTTTTTATCCCGAAATTCAGCACGGTTCCCTTGGGAGAGGGGATGAAAGTCAAAATGTGTATTTAGCTGTAATTCATTAAGGCGTATTCCGATTTCATTAATTTTTTTTTTGTTAGAAAGCAGGTACTTTAGAGATTGTCCTGTAATTATTTCAAGTCTTCAATTTAGTAGTTCAGAAATTATAGACATCACAATCTTCAGTATATGGTCCAAATAACTTGAACCCTGAATTGAATTGACCTTGTACTTGAATGTACGGCTCATCTTAAGCTGGCATGTGTACTTTATCGTATATAGCCATCGTGGATAGCCCTGAGCCCTGGCGTCAGATTTTGCCAAACGATCACTATACCTACATACTACATAGTAGGTATGGATGTAATACATCGTATGGACGTAATGTTACAGTGATTTCCTATGCAATTTAATATTCTAATCATACTAATATTATAAATGCGAAAGTGTGTTCGTTTGTTGGTTTGTACTTCAATCACGCCACAACAGAGCCACGAATCGACGTGATTTGTTGCATGGGAACTATAGTTGAGGACCTGTAGAATGACAGGCTACTTTTTATCCCGGAAAATCAGTGTTCACGAGGGATTTTAAAAACTAAATCCACGCGGACAAAGTCGCGGGTATCAGCTAGTAATAATAATAAGACTAAAACAGACTAAAACATTAATATGTAGAACAGTCGCCGATTGATGGCACCAGAACGACTATCCAATACCACTGGTTTTCTAATGTTCTGCAGCAGAGGGGAACTTATCTGTAGGGTATTTTTAAAACAGTTTTTCAAGTCGAATTTATTATTTTAATAATTGAATGCCAGCGTCAACCGATTCTAATCTCCAACAGGTGCCATTTCCAAATCTGTCATCCACATTTCCTTTGATCTTCCGAAAGTAAATAATTAACTCTCGCTTTCTGATTGATAGCTGTCAAAACTAAATTGAGTGAGAAATATTTATATTATTACTAGCTTTTTCCCGCGATTTCGTCCGCGTGAATCGCGTGGAGATATTTCCCTCCCTAACTCGCAGTCTGGGGTCGCCTTGTCGTCATTTCAGAGCCATCAACACGGTGACACGAGAAAGAATGAATGAAAAGTGGCAATGTAATAAAAGTACATCAAGTGCTGGTTTTTTTAGATCTAGCGTCACACTAATGTACAAATGATGATTAACGCGTCATTAGGTTTCAAAAAGCTCTTGGAAGCCCTGTTTTTCGGGCTAAAACCAATGTCTCTCTCCAAGTTCTCAACTAAACCCATGCAAAAAATCACGTCGATCCGTTGCTCCGTTGTTGCGTGATTGAAGGACAAACCAACAAACAAACACACTTTCCCATTTATAATATAAGTAAAGATTTTGTGCAAGACTCCAGGGTGGAGTTTCTTTTAATACGAGATTAAAATTAACGAATTTCACTATAGTGAAAATTCTTTAATTAATTAGGAGAAAAGTACCTCAACGGGCTGTCCTAAATATTTAATTTGGTAAAACTCGTTTATCAAACTTACTGGGTATAGTAGGTACGGCACGACGTGACTTTGAATGGCGCAAACCAAGAATAACTCCCAAGTGAGTATAGGCGCTGCGCAGACACAGCAACTTTGCTCTCAGAGTTGCGGCAACAGGCAACTCGCAACTAGCTGCAAAAACATAGCAACTCTAATTATGAGTTTCGGTTATCGACAACAGTTTTCGGTTGCTGCACTCGGTGTCTAAACCAAATTGCCACAAATGACAACTGACAAAAATGTACCACTATTGTTCAAGTTCCGCACACGACAACCGCAACGCGTGGAGATATCTCCCTCCCTAACTCGTAGTCTTGCTTTACTTGTCGTCATTTCAGAGCCATCAACACGGTGACACGAAGAAGAATGAACGTCGTCAGTGGCAATGTAATAAAATTACATCAAGTGCTGGTTTTTTTGAGATCTAGCGTCACACTAAAGTACATCAAGTGCTGGTTTTTTTGAGATCTAGCGTCACACTAATGTTCAAATGATAATTGATTTAATATTGCTCCTTTCCATTAAGCGTCAGCTTTATATACATTTTAGTGGTAGTAATTACCTAGTAAAGTTGCTATGTCTGCGCAGCGTTTTAGAGTCTAAGGCGTCAGTTTTACCCTAAGCGAGCAATTAATTTGTCTGAGCTCACCTTTGAAGTGGCAGTTGCTCTCAAAGTGGTTAGCAAATTCCCAACTGTGGTAAACATATGGAATGGACGCTAATTGACCCTAAAACTTTGTCAAACTTTAATGACTCGACGCTGCAATTTGAGAACTTTACTTGAACATCCAAACTAATTTCGGATGCAGTTTGGTATTAGGAGCGAAATATTATAACAATTATATTATGTGACAGATAGGATAAAGAGTCTTTTTTTGTTGGTCAGTCCTTCAATCATACAGCAACAGAGCTATGGATTAACCTGAAGGTGAGTAGAGCGGGCATCAGCTACATCATAGTTTTACTAGTAACGGTAGCAGCTTACATTATGAGGAGGAAGGCACGAATCTATTGAGCACCTATCTATTGAGCAGTGATAGCTTTGTGGTTAGATCTGCCGTCTTCTATTTGGGAGGCTGCAGATTCGAGCCCGGGCACGCACCTCTAACTTATTGGAGTTATGTGCGTTAAGGCAATTAAATATCACTTGTTTCAACGGCGAAGGAAAACATCGTGAGGAAACCTACACACCTGAGAGATCTTCATAATGTTCTCGAAGGTGCGTGAAGTCCGCCATTCGCATTGGGCCGGCGTGCGTTGTGGACTATATGGCCCTTCCCTGAGAGGAGACCTGCGCTCAGTAGTGAGCCGTTGATAGGTTGCTGATGATTATGATTAGTAGGGACAGTAGGAAAGCGAAAGTGTGTTTGTTTGTTGCTTAGTCCTTCATTCAGGCAACAGCGGAACAATGTACTGGCTTGCTTTCTTTCATTGGTATAGTTGACGACTTGGCGAGTGACATAGACTTACTTTTAATCCGGATAAAAAGAGGGTTCCTGCAATTTCAAGAAACCTAACTCCACGCGGGCGAAGCCGCTGGTAAATGCTGGTAATTATGAGTGTAATCATCATCATCATCATTATCATCCTTTAGATGTCCACTGCTCGACATGGGGCTCCTGCATGGACCTCCACAGGCTTCGGTCTTGCGCCGCCTGAATCCAGCGGCTCCCTGCGACTCGTTTGATGTCGTCGGTCTACCTAGTGGGGGGTCTGCCAACACTGCGCTTACCGGTGCAGGGTCGCCACTCCAGCACCTTGGCCACTCCAGCTCCTCCACCCCAACGACCATCAGTGGGACAGACCATGAGTGTAATACAATAATTAATAAATTTTGATTTCAGAGCCCAAAACGGTAAATAATTAATTATTATTAAAGACATTTCATTCCTCTGCGAGGCGATAAGTGCTTTTTAACTCAAAGAATAACATCTATAGACATCTTTATCACTGCAATAAAACCTCGTTACTGAATTCTTTAGCAAGCTTTAACGAGATACCTTAAGGCGCATTAAGATTTTCTCAAGTCGCAATAAAATGGTGGCTTTTTAATTACTTTTAAAATATAATTAAAATGTCTTGATTGGTTATAATTCATTTATTGAGGATTTAACGTTGATTATAGTAGGTACGTCTCTCGGTGAAAACGATAATTCAATTTCTTCAACGATAAATCAATTCAATTTTTAGCTAAACCCCGCGACTTCGTCCGCGTAGATTTTGGCTTTTTTACTAAGTAGGTAGTACGTAAAAAAACCCATGGGATCCATAGACTTATGGATCTCTTGGATTTTGCGCAATAAAAAGTCACCTTGTCAGGTCTGTGTCACTCTCCAGGTCATCAACTACCTACCTATACTCGTGCAAAAAATCACATCCTTACTCCGTGGCTGCGCGATTGAAGGACAAACCAACAAAAAACACACTTTCGCATTTATATATTTGTAAGGATATTAATTAGTAAGGATGAAAAAGTTGTAGTACTTAGTAAGATATGTACAACGAATTAGGCAATACATATTTTTATATTTTGTGAAAGCATTAATACGTAAAACCTCCATAAAATCGGGCCGATAAGCAGCAAACCTTTATTTGCATTCTCATGCAAAATGATGTCGCATGTAAGACCGTAATTCAAAGCCACCTTGCCTGCATTATTTTGTCGTTAACCTATTTCTGTTTCTTCACATAGTACCTACGTACACACCTACTTTTACGGGCAGCTTTCATAGTGTAGCCTCTCTATTCGTAATGTCTTGTGGAAAATGAACTTAGCGTTCTAGTGAAATGTTCTAAGTTTCACTTTCTTATGTTTAGAATAATTATATTGTACAATTAAGCAGTTATTAGCTATCTATTTGATATCTATAACACATATTATACCTAGCTATGGTTCTATCTATATGGTATCTAGTCTATCTTAAATCAATGACGCCCGTGCATTGCATGCAATATTATTTTAGAGTAGTCGCCAATAAACCATCGAGTTAAACATACGTATTTTATTCACCGAGGAACCAATATCTAAAGTCAACCTTATTCCAATCAACACACTTCTTTTCTACTTTCTAAGCTAACGTACCAAACAATGATTTTATTCACTGTTGAACCAAGGTATTAGGTCATTGCTTAAAGCGCATAATTATAACTCCTAGGATCGAATCCCGAACCCCTTAAAAAAGAGACAGAGGTGCGATTGTCTAAAGTCATTGATCATAATCGCATTCGGCCAGTCGCTGACATTAGCGTCAAAGTAAAATAAACCATAACTGCATTATGCATTGGATTAGAGCTCAATTTCGTGTATGCATTCTTATACGTTTACCTATGTACGATACGCTCCATAACTTGTGACTATCAAGGATTATTATAGTTTGACGCTAATTGTCATCGAATACGAATGCGATCAATGATATAGCCCTGTCAAATTAGACCAAAAAATAGGGGTGAGGTTACAATAATTCCCACTTGGCTGAAAGTTGGTAGGATTGGTCAAAACACTATTATAAATGAACTGTGAAAAGTCCTCATCGATCTGACACCTGGAAAAAAAATTACTCGCGTAAATAATAATATACTAAAAATAATAATAAACGCGTACAATACTAGCCTGCGACTATCGTTTCTTACTCCTTTGCTGAGATTGAAGGAAAAACCAATGGATAAATACACTTTCCCCACAATAGTGGATACAACTTCAAACTGTAATTGTAGAATTTTGGCTCCGTCCTACATTTTGGCTATAAATTTTCCAGATGCATTCGCGTTACGCTCATTATTTACGTAGACCTCAACCATATGCCGCTTAACATATTGTGGTCCCGCATATATAAGTAACATATTCTCGACGATACGTTACCGGCACGGACGCTATCAACAAGTGCCAGGATTTACATAAATTCGCCGACCGACAATCTTAATTCTTCCGTTATGGCGCCGAAGGGAAAAGTTGGGGAATTTATGACCCACTAGTACAAATCGCAAGTCGCAACCGCTATATGTTATGGCGTGTAGGTCGTATAGATTTCGTTCTTGAAGTGCAGTTGGACCACTTTTATGAGTTTAATTTATTTATTTTATTTGTTAAACAGTGTTAAGCAGTGTTAGCCTAGTGGTTAGGACTGTGGTCTCCTATCCAGGGGGTCGCAGGTTCGATCCCGGCTACGCACCTCTGACTTTTCAGAGTCAAGTGCATTTAAGCAATTAATTTTAATTGCGTGGTGGACTATGGCCTATAACCCTTCTCTGAAAGGAGATCTGCGCTCAGTAGTGAGCCGTTGATGGGCTGCTGATGATGATTTGTTAAACAATATACAATTATGGCAGTAAAAAACAAAAATAATACAGGCACGATTAGAACTATGCCACTACCGCTCCATCAATACGAAAATGTGTGTACATAAACAATAAATATTGACTACACCTCTACACCTACTCTCAGGGTAAGATCTATAGATAGCACTCTCACTCAGCTCAAACTCAAGACTGAGTAAATTTGATAAATCTGTCTGGTATATATATACTTACCTAGAGATATCGGAACATATTTGTATCTCATTTTAACTGTATCTTAAGTCTGGAGCAGAGCCAGAGTACGATCTATAGATCTCAGCCTTAAGTCTTTATGCTGTAGTTTTTAGATCTGGCATACTTTGGCCGTGGCTAGTTACCATAACTACCCTACCGTCAAAGTTTATGTCTGATTATGTGTATGGGTTTAATTAAAACTGCCATCTGACACTGGTCAAGTCCGATTATGGGTATGGGTTTAATTAAAACTGCCATACCCCCTTCCACGCTATCTTTTAAACTGCTTCCTCACTTGCCATAAGGTAAGATCGCAGACAAGTAGTTAACGTTGGTGATATCGACCCTTATAGTTTGTAGTACTTTTATACTATACTTTATTACTTTATTATTACTATACTTTTGTACTATAGGTACTTTTATAAATAGGATCGACGTTGAAACAATAGTAACACTGCATTATAGAAAGTAAAGCCAACATTTTAGCTTTCAGGCTATCGTCGTCCCACACTCATATTTCTAGCTTCCACTAATCCCGAACGAATGTGCTCTTCGTGCAAGCAGAGACAGATGGCATATTTCGAATAAAACGTTGGAAAAGCGGAGAAATTCAATGAAGAGCATTTTGATACTTTTAGCTGTATTAGTACAAGATTTGGAAGCTTATTTTAGTAGGTAGATTGACTGACAGAGGTCAGACTTCCCCGTAGGTGGACCGACGACAGTCCGATTGAGATATATCTCAATCAAATTCCGGGTTGGATGAAAGCGGTCTTATCTGGAAAGGTTCGTCACTTATCAACAAGTGAGATCGTAAATAAGGGCTAATATAGGTATAGAAAAACTAGATTATGCCGCGACTTCGTCCGCGTGGAAGTGGATTAAAGTTTTTTAATTCCTACGGGAACTCTTTAATATTCCGGGCTAAAGTCTGAGCTATCTTCATTCCAAATTTCAGCTAAATCGGTTCATTCGTTGTAACGTGAAGTAGTAGGTAACAAACACCCTTTGTTGTTCCAGATTAAAAGTAGCCTTGTCACTTCAGATCCAGTTACGATTTTAAATTCGGTTTTCACCAAATGTAGGTATAGACTGATTATGTGTGAAGTTAAAAAGAGTTAGTGAAAATCCGATGCAGTATACATCAGGCAAGCTTAAAAGCAGCCATATTTTCTCTCACTTTATCGGCAATTATCAACATAGTTCGGCCAATTTAGGTCAAATCTTTAAAAGTTATACAGTTATAACTTTTTACAAAATCAGGCTTACAAAATCAAATCAGCCAGGTGAAAATCTTACGTTCTATAAAGTGTATAAACGTTCGACTTAAAATATTATGAACTATGATTGATGAAACCTAATTAGTCAAGAGCTGATCTTTTCAAACCCCCATTTCGAGCCTCTTCCTTTGCTCTATTGTCGTCACCTCTAAGTGGGAAAATGAATGAGGGTTAAAATCACTCCATTTTTTATAAACTTTTTCCTTTAGTTACTTGGAAAGAAAATTTACTCAAAAACATACTTATTCTAAATTAGCTAAAAAAAGTTTCCGGAAGCAGTTTTAACAAAGTAAGATTTTTAATTTTAGGGTTAGGTACGTACTCAATAGATTGGGGAGGTGGGATCCTGCTATTTTCAACCTCTGTCCAAGCTCTGGAGGCCTGGAGTTTCCAAAGTAAATTGACAGTTTCAGGATAGGTACGTGTTGCTATAGCTTCTATCACGGGAAATAATTTAAAAAACCCTAAAAATGGAAACCCATGGGCGGTCAAACATAAAAAACCTCGAGAAAATAAGTCGATGGTACTTGCTTTACAATACATACAAATTTCGATCAATCTAATCTTTCACTACATCTACAACAGCTCTCCCAGAGTAAAGATAGATAGAGTATGGAAACTACGAGACCAAATACCGGTCCTCAGTACTGACAGCACCGCGAGGCCCGCTATTTGTGGCTCGTCGATGCGCATGTTTGTGTGAGTGAGGCCGTTTCGAGCGTTTGTAGGTAGTTTCAGTACTGGTTATAATTCTACTGTGGCTCTCCATAGTAAAACAACAAGTTATATGAATACAACAGGGGATAGCACTATTATAGCGCCCTGTTTTTGTTGTTATAACATTAATTTTTATATTGTTTATTGGTACGGAACTCAATGTGCGCGATTCGCACTTGATAGGTTTTCACAAAATTATGACTTCCATAACTTTTCTTAAGTTTTTTCGTATACCATTAGCTACATCAGCATTGTGACGAATTGTTTTGACTTTCATTACTTGTGGAATTGAATAATTCATAGTGAACAGGTTTGTTAGGGGAAAAATAAATTCACTGTCGGAGTTGCTTCAACTTTCATCAAACTTCATTAATTAATTCTGTATCTTGATGAATAATTAATGAGTTTTTGTGATTTTGTGCATTACTTATAATCATTATATTCCTTTTATTTTTATTAAAGGCCTTTGATTGACTTTTCTAGAGCTCCGATATAAAGTTAAACCTTATCGATCCTAAAAGCAATTATTGGCATTGCACACTTTACTGTACTGTCTGCAAATTCACCGCTTTATTTCCCCTTTGATTTCCATTTGTATATTGTTTTTTCTTGTCAAGAATGATTGTCTCGATGGGGAATCGATTGATTGTGGATTGTAATAACCGCCGGTTGCTGCCAAAGTTCACGATCAAATCACGATCGATGAGGTGGTTATTACATCAGAACTGTGCATCAGAAGCACGGTTACAACCAGCGATAAATATAGTAATTGGTACTAATCTACTGGTTTAACAATGGGCACAAATTCTGGTGGTCCAAAACTTCGATAAATCTTTCAAATATATCTTTTTGTTATTTACAAAAACATTCAGTAAATCAAAGTTAAGGGCGTGTTAACACTAAGTTCACAGCAACGTAAATGCTCTGCCAGCCGGTTTGAGCAAAGAATAGATAATAGTGACAAGTGATGTTTGTCCAGCCGTGTACGTCAATCGGTTGATAAAGAAAAACGCCCTGAAACGTTAATACTTGTGAAAAAATTGGTTGTCTGTAAAGTCGGTTTACGGAATATAGTTTTACGTGATTACGTTATAAAGAAACAAGTCACAAGCCAACGCTTGGGGCGATCGTGCCTCTCTATCGCTTGTTCCGCGCTCTCGCTTGCACGCTCGAGTTCAGGCGGAACGTGATACTTTTTCGTGCGTGCTGCCGGTGTTCATCGATTTATAAGACTAAAATTTGATTGTATTTTCTTTTGTCCACAGTTGGGGGAAGGGGTGGAGCTGACGCTGGGGGAACTGCGGGCGATGGCGCTCCGACAGCAGCAGCAGATCGACACGCAGCACCAGCTGTTGTGCGCCAAGGAGCAGCGACTGCGGTACCTGAAGCAGCAGGAGGCGAGGCAACATCAGGTAAAATACACATCATATTTATTTATGCAACTGCTGTATAATAAGGGGTATTAAAACACGAATGTGGGTTTATCACACGAGGCGAATCCGAGTGTGATAATAGTATCACATCAGTGTTTTAATACCTAATTATCAACAGTTGCATACAAGACTTTATCTACTCCCATAATATGAATCTTCTATAAAGGTTCTGAAACAGTTAGCTTACTGCTAATATTAAAACAGCCATTCCTAGTACCTAACCTAATTAATATCATCCATTACTGAGTATATACAAATAAACTAAGTATTAATGAAAGAATTATTTATTGTAGTCGACCGAGCGAAGCGAAGGTCTCTGAGTTTACTAGAGCGATTTGCACTTGTCCGTCCGTCCGTCTGTCCGTCCGTCCGTCTGTCAGAGCCTTATAACTTCTGAATTACTGAACGTAATTACTTCAATTTTAGATATGATATGTAAACCGATGGCCTCCAGCCGAAAATGGCTTAAAAAGTTATAAAAATCTTTATTTCAGGGGGGGCTCTCATAGAAGCGAATGCGAAGTAAAATAAAAATTTTTGCATTTCATAGGGTTGCAGTACCTCATTTTAAAGATAATTTGGAACAGAGTACATAAGTATTTTTTTTTATTTTTTTTCCTAAAATTGACGAAATGGGCGGGGGGGGGGGGGGCTTTCAAAGTGGAGATTTTATTCGAGGTTAGATCTCTAAAACCACTTTATTTTAAAAATTGAAACTTACACATAATTTGAGTTATATTCTGTACTTGAACAACAAATACTAAGATTAGATAAATATTATAAAGAAACGAAATTATTTAAGTTTTAATGGGCATCAATGTTTTTAACAAAACTTCACTATACTGTTACTAGATGGCGCTGTCTTTAATATTGTAAATCATCAACGCATCCCATCCACGAAAGCAGATGACGATTGACGTCATCAGATTCGGCGCGTTTTAATTACAATATAATATAGTTAAAACTACCTTATGGGAATTATGGGATACCGCGAGGTCTCAGTTCGGGGCGAACCACTAGTAGTAATTAACGTTTTGCATAGTGCAATTATTAAAATTCACTTGAATATAACGTTCTTTAATGTTTGAAGGTCCCGATCCCGATGTACTCGGCGATGTTCTTTTTTTTGAAATTCATAGATACCACGCATCGAACAGTAAGAATGTGGCTGTCTGTGGAGTAAACCTTTGCTCAGAAGGATCGAAAAAAAAAACAAAGGAGTGTTATTATGAAATTCAGTACAACATTATATTATCCGTTTGGATGACATTATGGTTATTAAGACATTGGGTGTTTTAATGTTGGCAATAAGCTAACTGTTTCAGAATCTTTTATCCCCAATTATGGCCGTGCCAATCCAAGGGTTATAGAGGATTTAAAGCATGGGAGTAGATAAATGCTTACACGATTCATAGAAGAGTCTGTCCGAATAAAAATATCTGACAGCCACCACTGAGCAACCTCCTAGAAACAATTTAGTCCGTGTCACGAAAGGTCTCTAGAGTCGGCAATAGTAGTCGCATGTTTATGCAATTAAAGTATGTAAAATGTATTAGTTCCAGTAATTGCCACGGTAATAGAGAAGATTTTTAAGAAGAAATTGCACTAACGATCGACACTATTTTGCATGGCAGTATATACTCGTACGAGTATAAGCTATGATACGATTACATTTTGTACTATCTTTATTGACACCTCGCATAAGATTAAAGTAGGTAAGGTACATCATCGAAATAAATAGCTATGGAAAAGCTCATACTAACAAAACTGTTCACGGTTCAACTAAATGATAGCCATCGCTTAGCAACCTCCTCGAAATAACTCATTGCTCCTAGGCAATTCGGTGTAGTTTTTTTTAATCAGCCTTAAATAAAAATAAAATAAAAATCGTTTATTTGACACATAAATATAAAATAAATAAATTATTGATGATTTATGTTGGGCGTATATCCGATCGACAAATTGATCACGTGACTTATCGAAGACAACAGCTTCTTTATTTTATACTAGCTGATGCCCGCGACTTCGTCCGCGTGGATTTAGTTTTTAAAATCCCTCGTGAACACTTTGATTTTCCGGGATAAAAAGTAGCCTATGTCCTCAACTATAGTACCCATGCAAAAAATCACGTCGATCCGTGGCTCTGTTGTGGCGTGATTGAAGGACAAACCAACAAACAAACACACTTTCGCATTTATAATATTAGTATGATTAGAATATTAAATTGCATATGAAAACACCATAGCATTAAGTCCATACGATGTATTACATCCATACCTACTATGTAGTATGTAGGTATAATGATCGTTTGGCAAAATCTGACGCCTTTGGAGAAGTTTGACTTTGACAAAATAGGGCTATCCACGATGGCTATATACGATAAAGTACCCTTGCCAGCTTAAGATGACCCGTTCATTCAAAGTATCTTGTAGATTCCGGGGTTCAAGTTATTTGGACCTTATACTGAAGATCGTGATGTCTATAATTTCTGAACTACGTAATTAACGACCTTGAAATAATTACAGGACAATTTCTTAAGAACCTGCTTTCTAACAAAAAAAGAATGGATTAAATCGGAATACGCCTTAATGAATTACAGTGAAATACACATTTTGACTTTCATCCCCTCTCCCAAGGGAACCGTGCTGAATTTCGGGATAAAAAGTATCCTATATTATACCTCGTAGTATTAACTTAAATCGTGCCAAGTTTCATTTAAATCCGTCCAGTAGTTTCGGCGTGATGCGCGGCCAAGATACAGACAGACAGACAGACAGACAGACAGACAGACAGACAGACAGACAGACAAAAAATAAAAAAAAAATTGTTTTGGCTTCAGTATCGATTATAGAGTGCCCTCAAACAAAAATTTTCAAAATATTTTCAATGTACAGAATTGGACCTGTTACAGTTTTATTATATTATAGATTTAAGCTTTCAATATACGTAATGTGATAAAATCCTTTGACACATTTTTGTGATTATTAAAAAAACATTCAATTTTATTAAAATCTTAAATGTACCTAGGTACCTAGTCTGCACACCTGCACACAATCATCATTATTTGAAATATTATTATCACGAGGTGAAGAAATTAAGACAGTCATCACTATTATCCAACTTTTTCTATAATAAAACTATAATAAGACTATACTAATTAGGTACTACTGTATGTACCAGGTGTAAAACATGTGCACTAATATTTGTAGAACACGTAGAGAGAAATTCCGGACTGAGCTCTGTATTTTTAGTGACAAAAACGCAAATACAGACTATTCTCTACCGCCTCTACTGGGGATTCGAAAACAAAATAGAAATACTAAGAATAGGTACGGATTTTCAACTTTGATTTCTATTGGGAGCCATTTCATTACTCTCGATTCCGAACTCTAAAATCTCAAAAACATTTTGCTAACTTACAGCTTAAGTACTGTCTCCTATCGAAGTAGAATATCCCGTGTTTTGGATGTCTTATGAAATTCAATTTTGCTCCAGCTACATCCGCTGGTTCTTTCATATCAACCGATAGACGAAATTGGTCTTTGCATGGATCGCCACAGAGCACGATCTAGTGCTGCTTTTATCCAGCGCTGTCAACACCTCGCTTGAGATTGTACTTTAACCTAATTGGGGTCGCCTTTCAAACACCTTATGACTAACGTCTATCGATTCTTCGCGCGGAGTGCCTCGCCCATTACCACTACCTAGCGACTATGTTTTAGATTGAAGACTTTCATTTTCAGACAGGGATTTTGGAACGATAGCCAGACAGACCGCGGTAGGGCTACATTCTGATAGACACCTGCAAAATTCTAGGACGTGAGATTTTAGCTTTAGTGGTACCAGTTACCACTTTGTGATGAGTAGCGTTTGGGTAACAGATTTTCCTACATGCCGCAGAAGTAATACATCGAAGTCACATCTCGCCTATTATTCGTTAAATATTACAAGCTTTTATTTAGCTTGACCAGTTTATTTATTTGTTTGTTTGGGTCAAATCTTACAAGATGAATTAGAACCACTGCTGATGAATTAGAGCTGAAATTTTGCATGCATGTGATAACGATGCAATATTATTGTGACATGGAGCTGATCTGATGATGGAGACGGAAGATGGCTATCGGAACTCTGTAATAAAACGATGTAACCCCATCGAGTTTGGGCTCGTTTGATTCGTCATGACAAGAACTCTGATCCAAGATGAGTAATCCTAGAGTCTAATGATGTAGCTACTAAAAGCTTGTACTTAAAAATAAAATTTTTAATTTACACTTGTTCTATGAGACAACGCACGCTCTACGCGGCGGTTGATTGCAAATCGCGAAGCCTGGGTGGGGTTGAATTTTTTATTGCATCTATATGAGATAATGCATATCAGATGTTAACGGTTACCCACACGAAGAGCCTACAAGGTAATTGAGATATCGATTTCTGGCGCGCATTCATGCTCAATGATCATGAACGTATTAAAGTATGCGGGAATTTTTTACGGGCATACCCCCAATTTTACTGAAAATTGTAAAAGATCGTGAAATAAGAGTTTAGAGTATCTTATATATGTAATTATATATGCAAGAATTTCATCCGCGGGAATGAAGTTTACAAAACTGCCGTGGAAACCCATGTCCAGGATGAAAGCTATCTCTACACAAAACTTCGTCAAGATATGTGCAGAGTGAAAAGGTATCAAAAAGACAGTCCGAGTAACTTTCCCATTTCTGATATTAGATAATAATCCGCGTCTATTTTCCCAAATAATAGATACGATGACCAATAACGCTTGCCATCTGGCCGGAGCGGCGGGGAATCCCAAATAAGTCAATAACATATGAAATATTTTAGTAACTTTATTGCGCAAGGTAGCCGTTATATAAAAATATCGGATTCAATTCAATATTAAGATATCACACAATTTAATTTGAATAGTTCTCCATAGTTTTTGTTAATTATAAACCATGGAAATAGGAATTACGAAACCGAAATACAAGTGTCAGGCATCGAATAGAAAAAATAAATTATGAAAACACCGTGAGGGAACCTTCATGCTTGAGCGTTCTACATAATGCTGGCAAAGGTGTGTGAAGTCTGCCAATCCGCACTTGACCAGCGTGGTGGACTATGGCCTGTTTTCTCTCATGTCTGAGCTCATGTATCAGTACTCTTTACCCCCTTCTCCTTACCCCTACTATGATCCATTTCATTTCCCTTCTGTTCTACATCTCTCAGATAGTAAGTACTTCAAGTTGCTACAACGTAAGTAAGCAATAAGCATTGCAAAAATTACTAAAGCTCGCTTGCAGGGACGCCGGGTTAGGTTAAACCCAGGAATAAATTTGTAATTTTAACAGAAGCTTTATACGTAATCTGTCAAAGAGCAACTAACTCTGGGTTAAAAGGATAACCGGCGTTTCTGCAAGCGGGCCTAAGCAAAATAAGTTTAATCCCTAAACATACTTATTATAAAGGTGAAAGTGTGTTAGTTCGTTGTTTTGTCCTTCAATCACACATCATGGAAACAACGGACCGAGGTGATTCTGATGGGTTTAGTTAGACCTATACAGTGACATAGGATTTTACCTATCTCAGAAAAACAAAGGGTTCCAGCGGAGCAACCTCCACTCATAATAATTATCTAAAAATGTAATACAAGCCTGAAACGAGTTAAAAGACTTTGATATTGATACCATGTCAATTCTTTACCCTTTTTCATGCCTCAGCTAACATCCTTTGATGTGCCACATACGAGAAAGAGGAACGAAATGAATCGCATAAGTGAAGCTAATCCATATTAACGACCTACCCTCACAAACAGAGAGGCATGTCGGCATTACGTTCTTACCAAGTTTCATTATTCCTTTGACGTTGCAAATGCGCTATGCATTAAAATTATACGAAAAAAAAATGCTCACATCCACACAGTGCATGCAGATATTTTCTGGCTTTATATTTCCAAGCATAGTTGTTGACTGGAACATAAAATTGGTGTTAGTGTAAAGTAATATATCGTCGCTGTAGTTGGAAAATTAAATAACTACACTATTTGCGAAATCGACTTTATTGCATTTTCAGAAAGTCCAATTAAAGCCGCATCTTTCTTAATTACTCAATTCTAATTTTTCATTATCATCATTAATTAAAAAGTTATATGAAAATGAATCTTGCAAGGCGCCATACTTGGAAAAATAAATATTGAAAAATTGATAAAATATGAGCGAAGAAAAACTATATAACTTAGCAAAAAATAAATAAGTTCTCTCTTGCATCACTTCGAGAGCGAATAAAATGCATAAAGTAAGTTATTTAGTTTTCCCTCGACACATATTCTGCTTTACAGGGGAATTAAGTTCGGAAAAATTAAACAAAGTCAGTTATTTAATTTATCATCCCATGATTGCAAAGATATAGATTATAGGTACTATTAAAATTGAATAAGTACATTTATTCGACTATTCAAAAAAGTTCTGAGAATTTTGATAATTTCAAGACGAGCAGAATTAAATAAGGGATTTTATTTAACTTTATTAAAGCAACCGAAACATAAATTAGAAGTTATTTAGTTTTGAATATTTCTTCTTCTTCTTCTTCTTTATCAACCGATAGATGTCCACTGCTGGACAAAGGTCTCTTGCATGGACTTCCACAGGTCTTGGTCTTGCGCCTGAATCCAGCGGCTCCCTGCGACT
The DNA here is from genome assembly GCA_029955525.1 of Oeneis ivallda. Lineage (NCBI taxonomy): Eukaryota > Metazoa > Arthropoda > Insecta > Lepidoptera > Nymphalidae > Oeneis > Oeneis ivallda. Next base: position 14,675,430 of record JARPMR010000018.1, on the reverse strand, counting down.
CGCTTGATATCGTCGGTCCAACTGGTGGGGGGTCTGCCAACACTGTGCTTCCCGGTGTGGGGTCGCCACTCCAGCAGCTTGGGACCCCAATGACCATCAGCTCTTCGAACTATGTGCCCGCCCATTTCCACTTCAGTATCGCGACTCGCTGAGCTATGTCGGTGACTCTGGTTCTTCTACGGATCTCCTCATTTCTGATTCGATCCCGCAGGGACACTCCGAGCATAGCTCTCTCCATCTCCCGCTGAGAGGTCCTGAGCCTACTTATGAGGCCCTTAGTTAGCGACCATGTCTCGGATCCGTAAGTCATCACTGGCAACACGCACTGTTCGAAGACTCTAGTCTTCAGGCACTGAGGAATTTTGGACGAGAAGACATCTTGGAGTTTCCCGAACGCTGCCCAGCCGAGTTGGATTCGGCGGTTGATCTCTTTCTCGAAATTGGACCTACCTAGCTGGACTGTGTGTCCCAGGTAAATATACTCGTCGACAATTTCGAGTGCAGAGTTCTCAACAATTACTGGGTGGAGCGGTGCATGAGACATTGGACATGATTTTCGTCTTGCTCATGTTCATTTTCAGGCCCACCTGTTGAGAATCCCTGCTGAGATCGTTAAGCATTGTATTGAGGTCTCTCAGAGTGTCTGCCATGACCACTATGTCATCGGCAAATTGCAGGTGAGTGATGTACTCGCCGTTTATGTTGATGCCAAGCCCGTTCCAATCCAGAAGCTTAAAGACGTCCTCCAACGCAGCGGTAAAGAGCTTCGGGGAGATAACGTCTCCCTGTCGCACTCCACGCTGCAAGTGGATTGGCCTCGTAGTCTGGTCCTGTATACGTACTGACATTGTGGCGTTTTCATACAAGCACTTCAACACTTGGATATACCGGTAGTCAATCCAGCATCTCTGCAGCGACCTCAACACAGCCCAAGTTTCCATCGAATCGAAGGCTTTCTCATAGTCCACAAACGCTAAGCAAAGTGGCCGGTTATACTCTTCCGTCTTTTGTATAACCTGCCGCAGCGTATGAATGTGATCTATGGTATCAAAGGCTTGTTCCGTGTTCGGGAGGCTGGAAGTCGTCGAACCTATGAACGAGACGATTCGCAATGACTCTCGAGAACAACTTATAAACATGACTCAACAAAGAGATGGGTATATAATTCTTCAACAAGGTATTATCACCCTTTTTGAAGAACAGAACCACCACGCTCCTGTGCCATGCTTCCGGCGTTGTGCCCTCTTGGATGACGGAATTGAACAATCGCTGAAAGATCTTAAGTACCGGTTTTCCACCCGCTTTCAGAAGTTCTGCAGTGATTCTGTCATCACCAGGCGCCTTGCTGTTCTTGATCTGCTTGAGAGCCATACTAATCTCGTATAGGCTGACGTCCGGGATATCTTCGGTATAGTGTCGGGTCAGTTTGGCTCTGGGATCTTTGGCCAAATCTTCAACAGGTTTTTGTGTCGTGGTATATAACTGTCCATAGAACTTCTCAAGCTCTCCCAAGACCTCAGGTCGAGAAGAGATGATACGGCCGTCATCAGTTTTCAGCCGCGTCAGCTGGCTCTGTCCGATAGACAGATCTCTCGCAAACACTTATGAGCCTTTGTTCCGCTCGATGGTATCTTTAATACACTTGCTATTAAAGACACGGAGGTCGCGAGTTTGTGCCTTAGAGATCTGCCTATTAATCCGACGATAGGCAGCCGCGTCTGCCGATGACTGCAGCCTCATCTCTTGTCTCTCCTCCATTAACTAGAGAGTATGGTCAGAGAACTTTTCGGTTCTTTTCCTGCGATGGGTCTTAAAGAATTTAGATCCCACAGTATGGACAGTTTCCACGAACCTGTTGTTGAAGGAGGACAACGCCCGGTGACATCAACATTGCCCAAGAGGTAATTACGACGATGGGATACGGACACCCTCTTCCGATTACGGAAGCTAAAAAAAGGACCGGCTGAATCTTTGCAGAAAGAATATTATACCAGATGAACTACACGCATAGTACGCAAATCTTCCTTCGACAGATCATAGAAGACTTGCAATCCGGAAATGATTCCCAATAGCCAGTTAATAATTTGTAGTAAATTGAAAAGATGATTAATAAATGATTGGACTGCTTAAGAATGGTTTATAGAACTGTAAGTGAATAAGGCTAACTCTTGCAGGCATAGAAAACTTTTAGGATCCCTACCTACATTGAAATCAGTTCAATCGTACTAGTTTTATAATAAAACCTTTCTCAGTTACTTAATTATATTTATAATTGATAGTTTTGATTACACTGAACGCTACGCATAAGCTATTTGGTTTGAACCAGCTGAGCTCAATTGTTAAATTTAAATGTATAAAGGTAAAACAGAAGAAAAATTGATAGTTATCATTTCAGTTGATACTTAGTTTTTAATAAGTATATTTTTGTTGATTTTATGAGTAGAGTCGTATAATTTATTGTTATGTGGTTTTGTTTTTTTATGTTTAATTTTGTAAGTCTGATAGAAGAATCTAGTTGCTTCAGTAGTTTTATTGATTACTTTTTACAAGGTACAATAATATACAAAACAAACTGTTTATTTGATTTTTGTTGCCTATTTTAATACCCTTGAATAGGATTGTCATAGTAAAACAAGTAAATAATGGGTCATTTTAACATCTCAGTAAAGTGGAAAAACTAAATAAAGGTACTTATATCGTCACTTTTTCGTACTTCAACGCAATATTGACGAGGAAGAACTAAACAACTGACATGGAAAAATAAATAAGTGCATCAAATATTCAAAACTTTGGTGAGGGAAAACTAAATAATTGCTTTTATTTTTTTTCTCACAAACAAATGAATCAAAATGTACGTCAAGTAGATTAAGAAATAGATACAGTAACAATCTATAACATATCAAAACATGGACGGTTAAATTGTTTAAAAAAAAAAGAAATCTCCATTTCTAACGCAAAAAAACACTAAATCGTGTTTTACTCGCGATATTGGTTTTGTTAGTTATTTAATTTTCCAACTACAGCGACGATATATTATGTGTGGTGGAAGTTCTACTAGTGAAATCCAAAGTTTCGGTCTTCGGTTGGGTTTTGTATATTGGATTGCGTACCTACGATTAATGTTCTTGAACGGACATAGGAGCTGTCAACTAGTATGTCCTAGTTGACAACTAGAACTCGAAGAGAACTCTTACCAAATTGGACCTGAAAGTAAAACATTTTTAAATATTCTCAAGCCAGGGGCGCGTTTAGAACCCTCATAGATTACAATACTTATTATCACCGTACCCCACTTGCATAATGTTCTAATGTAAAATAAATAAGTAGTGACAGTCAAAAAGTGTTATCTTTTTTATCTGTTTTGATTAAAGAATTTGGCTTTGACTATTATTCTGGCCTGTCTCTACATATATATAATAAAAACCCGCAGCAAGTCGTAAATTTTTAGTAAGAAACCACTAATAAATAATGGTAAAGCCGAAAGGAATAATTTCCGTAGGAACGAAATTTTAAGATCCGGCAAGGAATGCTATGATCCCATTAAGAATACACAAATGGGAGGGTGGGATTATGTTCCCTAATGGTATTTTAGCTTAAGATGATCCATAGTTATGACGCTAAGAGTCCTTTGGCGGTTGACACAGTATTTAAAGCCGTATGAATGCAGTGGTAATACGAGCTGCATTTCCTTCAATTTATACACCTGTAGCGCACAAGTAAGTAGCCCATATTTTTAAATAAGCAGCAAGCAGCATAGCTCAGCGTGTCGCGAAACTGAAGTGGAAATGGACGGGGCGCATATGACATAGTTCGAAGAGCTGATGGTCGTTGGGGTCCCAAGGTGTTGGAGTGGCGACCCCGCACTGGGAAACGCAGTGTTGGAAGGCCCCCACCAGGTGGACCGGCGACATCAAACGAGTCGCAGGGAGCCGCTGGATTCAAGCGGCGCAAGACCGAAGCCTGTGGAAGTCCATGCAGGAGACCTTTGTCCAGCTGTGGACGTCTATAGGTTGATAAAGAAGAAGAAGAAGAAGAAGCAGCATACATGGTCAATCTGGATCGCATTCCGCGATCAATGTCATAGATCATAATAAAATCCTCACCTGTACCATCATGGGCGTCGCCAAGGGGGGGTAGGTAGGGGCAGCTGCCCCCCCTAGAGATTTGAAAAAAATATACCTAGCTAATTTAGCCAGTAGCGAGTGAGTATCGACCAATCAGAGGCGATTGCAATCGTCACAGTGTAGCAAGAATCGTACAGTTGGACAGTGTAGACTGTAGAGCGTTATCTACCCTAAAAAACAATGGGTGTCTTGAGATTTTTAGAAAACGTACTTCACGCAGATGAAGATTCAGATTCCAAATAAATAAAATTGAAGTGTTTGTGATCCCCCCCCCCCCCCCACCCCACCCCTTTAGCTTAAATGTTTTTAGCTAAACATTTAAGCTAAAGTTAAATAAAACATCTTAACATTATTAATAACATTTTCTCGTGCTGGGAATTTAAAAGCTGTCGTTTTATTAAGAGACAGAACCATGCTTAAATTTAATGTTTTATGCTCTTAATTGACGTTTAAAATGGAACTAGAACTATCTTTAAAAAGGTACTTATCGTGGAAGACAGATTCATACTATACTTTTATGGCATGAGCTGAAGAGAGCTTAGAAGAACAATTTTTTTTTATAAGAGGTATCCATTTTTGCTTAACTGCATCGCGAATATGAAATGAATACTTAATCAAATACTTATCTTCACTACACTGTTTTGTTGTCTATAATAATACTAGTGGTTCGCCCCGAACTGAGACCTCGCGGTAACGGTATCCCATGATTATTCATTCAATCGATACATGACGACCAAACCTGACATTATTATTATGCCCGTTTTCACCAAACATACCTATATCATCCCCTAAGTAGGAGTCTCTTTACGTAGGTAGCTCCTAAATACAATCCTAAGTCCTAACATCCGTCCCAATGTCCTTTTAGGTGTCCCGTACAGGATCGTGATAAAGAAGTTGACAGAAATCATCACCTAACTTATCATAGCCCGTAAGGTTAGGCAACATTAATGAAAACATTGAATTAATAAGTACTAACGAGTGAAAACGGGTTACGGGCATCTGTACAAATCGTTATAAATCGACGCGAATAGAAAATATACAAAATGCAGTAATTAATAGTTTATTGAAGTTTGATATTTAACTAAACAATAATTTTAATTGAATAATAAGTTATTATTAACCGACTTCCAAAAAGGAGGAGGTCCTCAATTCGGCCGGTATCTTTTTTTTTTCTATGTATGTCCACCGATTTCTCCGGGATTACTGGACCGATTTGCGGGATTTTTTTGTAATCGACAGAGGATGCTTGCGAAATGGTCCCATAAAAATGTTAACCTTCAACTCCTCAAGCCTGATGCTGCAGGGATATTGCTCACCTAAAATAAATAGATTTAGGAAATGTCGATTACGAATTATTATTGTAGATAACAAGTATGGACTACATCATGGAGCTCCAGGTCCTAGCTCCTCAATCCTGATGCTGCAGGGTACTGCCTACCTAAAACTATGGGGATTTAGGAAATTTCGATTACGAATTGATATTGTAGGTAACAAGTATGGACTTCATCATGGAGCTCCAGGTCCTAGCTCCTCAATCATAGGATACTACACTTAAAAGCTTAAAATAAAAATTCTTTTCAAAAAACCGACTTCTAACGCCACTATAAAGTATAAAAATAATTTTAGTTTGTCCACGTTTGTTGAAGTCGGGCGGGCCTAAAATACAAACTATGAAACCGACTCGCGATGCTCGCTCGACTTCTACAAACGAGTCTCTCATATTGTGTAGCGTCGCGCATCGGTTTCATAGTTTGTATTTAGGCCCGCCCGACTTCAACAAACGTGGACAAACTAAAATTATTTTTATACTTTATAGTGGCGTTAGAAGTCGTTTTTTTGAAAAGAATTTTTATTTTATGTCACTAAATAATAATGTTCGACGCAAAACTGTTTTTGGGATAGTCGTAACTCCCTAGTTCCATGGAATAGTTAATGACTGCGCCATCTATTAGCATTATTGTGAAGCTATGTTGATGCTATATGAATTACTGATGCCCATCTAAAAATTAAATAATCTCATTTCTTTATAATATTCATATAATTTTAGTATTTGTTGTTCAAGTACAGGATACAAGTGAAACAAAAAACTAAAATCAGCTTGAAAATACATAGTCAATTCTCCTAGAGAGCGTCTTCAAGAGAGCGTATTAAATCTCCACTTTGAAAGCCCTCCATTTCGTCTATTTTAAGGGAAAAATTAAAAAAAAATATTTTTGTACTCGGTTCGAAATTATCTTTAACATGATATGTTACAATTTTATATAACGCGATAAAAATTTTTTTACTTCGCATTCACTTCTATGAGAGCCCCCTGAAATAAAGGTTTTTATAATTTTTTTATGCAATATTCGGCTGAAAGCCATCAATTTACATATTATATCTAAATTTGAAGTAATTACGTTCAGTAATTCTAAAGTTATAAGGCTCTGACAGACGGACGGACGGACGGACGGACGGAAGGACGGACGGACAAGAGCAAATTCACCTAGTAGACTCAGAGACCTCGCTTCGCTCGGTCAAAAATATCCGTAGTAATATTTTAAATGTGAATTAAACGGATCGGAGTGATTTTGTGCATAGTACTTAGAGTGTTTAGTGTGAGAGTAATATTACGCAAATGCAAATAAATAAGAAAACTTAAAACGTCAAGAAAGAAAAAAAAATAGGTAACATTTTTGAAATTCTTTCCCAAAAATTTTAAAATAAAATCTAAAGTCGAAAAAGAGCTCGTAAGTTAGTACCTAAAGTGCAAAATTAATATGAATATGAACGAACATAAAATTACACAGTCATTTTGCATTTTTCATTAAAATTTTTATTAGATTTAACTTGCAAATGGTAAAATTCGCAGCAGAAATGAAATTGTAAGCGACGACTTTCTGCTATGTGACTTCTTTGTTCCCCTATTTTCAAAAGAGAATGTACCTACGCTTGTAAAAAATCATTTTAATTATTAATTTTGGAGTAAACTTCATATCATATTATTTTTAGCTGCATTTGAAGCAAATTTCGTACTTAACTTTTTTTAGGTTTCTACGGATGATAATTTGGTTTCACTAAATATGTTCTTCTTTTTCTTGTCTTTCTTCTGATTTGATTTTCGTTTGATTCTTATGGTTTAGTTTTCATTATATATCAGTACAATAAAGTATCTTTAACTTTATCTTTTCTAGAATTTTACAGGTTTCGCTTATTATCCAAAACAATCGAGATAATTTTGAATAGGTACAAACAAAAATACTTATATCATATTTTTACCGTAAAAATTTTCATTTGTTCACGTTTGCCCTATTGTACGACAGAGCGACAAAGACATAACTTTGTACGTCAATTACGTATGAAAAGATGCTATTTATCTGGGCGAATAAATTGTTGATCTTAGGAGCGAATAGAATAATTTTATCAGTGTACTTAACATATTTAATTATTATAAGGGACGTGGTGAAAGTTACTTGATGAAAGTTAAATAAAAAATTATAAACGACGACGCTTTGAAAGCTAAGAGACAACAGGTGAACGCTTTTTAAAATCACTCTTACTTCTTAGTGTTTAAGGCTTCTTTTCATTTGGTCACAGTAGAATATTGTTTGATGTTTTTGGAATGAATTGTTTTTCCTCGGTAATTGGCTTTCTTGGTTCATCACTCAAGAAAGGGGACTTGGTGTACTGTGAAATGTCATTGTGTTCCCGTTATTATCGTCCTTTAACTTGTAGATTCAAGAGGAAAAAATCAAGAATTCAGTTACTTGGTTGGATATCTTTAGGAAAAAAATATAATTAGTAGGTGCCTTTTTTTCGGATGATATTTCCTTCGAATGTTAGGTTAAACAACAGTTTCACATTTTTGAAGTAAGTAGGTAATAAATAAGGTAGTAGTTAAAAAAATCTGGATACATTATTTATTTATAAGTTATTATCGTCCTTTTCAGGGTTTCATAGCAAAATGGTAACAAAAGAACCAAGGAAAATAAAATCTTACTTTACCCGTCTTAATAATGCTTGCCTGGCTTCATTGCAAACAAAAACGTTATTTTTATTTACATTGCAAAAGGTTTCGAAATCGGGAGGCTGAAGTTTTAATGTGGTAACCCCACAACAACATTAGTTCAAGTGAAGAGTCATACAAGTAAAGTCTATAGTGAAAGCTTGAATTTGCACATTTTCTATTTAATTTTAAACAGCTTAGATTTCAACTTCCCATGAAAAATGACTAAAAATACTATTCGAACATTATGTTTGCAAGGCAAAAAAATAACTTAAATGGTTTTTTTTAATATTTAGTGCAGATTTCAACTACATTTACTGACAGTTTTGATATTGAAAATCTGCCAAAATATCTTCATTCCACAGGTAAACGTTAGAGTTGGTGAAATCGGCACTTAGAATTATAATATATTTCAAGATAGATCATTCATTCAATCAAAACAAAATGATATGTGAAAGTTAGAGTTTTTATTTTAAATCAGCATTAATCCTTTACGAATAAAATTAGAGCAGTTCCAAAAAAAAAAGGTTTGTATTGAGGTGGTGGAATTAATTAACAAAATTAAAAACACATAATTATAAATATAATTATGTGCATGTGTGTACAATTATAATATTATTATCCGTAATCTCCCCGAAGCTCTTTACCGCTGCGTTGGAGGACGTCTTTAAGCTTCTGGATTGGAACGGACTTGGCATCAACATAAACGGCGAGTACATCACTCACCTCCGATTTGCCGATGACATAGTAGTCATGGCAGAGACTCTGAGAGACCTCAATACAGTGCTCAACGATCTCAGCAGGGTTTCTCAACAGGTGGGCCTGAAAATGAACATGAGCAAGACGAAAATCATGTCCAATGCTCATGCTCCGCTCCACCCAGTAATCGTTGAGAACTCTGCACTCGAAATTGTGGACGAGTATATATATACCTGGGACACACAGTCCAGCTAGGTAGGTCCAATTTCGAGAAAGAGATCAACCGCCGAATCCAACTCGGCTGGGCAGCGTTCGGGAAGCTCCGAGATGTATTCTCGTCCAAAATTCCTCAGTGCCTGAAGACTTAAGTCTTCGAACAGTGCGTGTTGCCAGCGATGACTTATGGATCCGAGACATGGTCGCTAACTGTGGGCCTCATAAGAAGGCTCAGGGTCACTCAGCGAGCGATGGAGAGAGATGCTTGGGGTATCCCTGCGAGATCAAATCAGAAATGAAGAGATCCGCAGGAGAACTAAAGTCACCGACATAGCTCAGCGAGTCGCGAAACTGAAGTGGAAATGGGCGGGGCACATAGTTCGAAGAGCTGATGGTCGTTGGGGTCCCAAGGTGTTGGAGTGGCGACCCCGCACCGGTAAGCGCAGTGTTGGCAGACCCCCCACTAGGTGGACCGACGACATCAAACGAGTCGCAGGGAGCCGCTGGATTCAGGCGGCGCAAGACCGAAGCCTGTGGAGGTCCATGCAGGACACCTATGTCCAGCAGTGGACATCTAAAGGTTGATAATGATGATGATGATGATGATGATGTACAATTATGTATAAAATTGTGTCGTATACATTTTCTTCCATGTTACGGAACCGTCTTTGCACGAATCTGACTCGCCTAACTTCTCGCTGGTTGGTTGAATTTCTAATAAATTCATGTCAATAAAATACCAATTCACAATGAGTTTATTTAGCGTTTATAACGGCTGAAACTGATCGTAAATTAATATTAAATATTTATTATTCAGAAGCTTTCAGGGACTTCCATTTTAAAGTTTCAAAGTTATTTATTGGGTCATTCAAAAGCTCCTTTCAATAATTTATTGGGGAGTAAGGAGTAAAAGCTTTAAATTTTATTTGTTGTTTATTGGCGTTAACTAGGTTACAAAGCTTTTTATTGGCGGGGGGATAAGGTGGTAATTAAGCCCAATTTAAACGGTGCCTCGTTCATCGTTCATTTTTGCGAACATTTTTGCAAAAATGTACCGTCTTAATTAACCCTAAGAGCGAATTAAGACGGTTAATTTTTCGAGTATTTCATCGATGCGTCATCGAAAATGAACCGTCTAAATTCCTTAGGCCTTAGGGTGCCATTTCGCAAAAAATATTCGCAAAAATGAACGATGATCGAGGCACCGTCTAAATTAGGCTTTAGAGTTTAGACTTACAAAAGTGAGTAGGTAATGCAACTCTTGAAATTTCGGAGTTATGCGCCTGCAATTTAAATATTACGACGAAAGAAAAACATCGTGAGGAAACCTGCTTCCCTAAGAGCTCAACATAATATTATTATTCTCAAATTCATAATAGACTGGGCGATGGGTTCAAAACTTGAGATGAATGAATGTTGCCGATTCATAACAATATAAATGCACTTTTTTGCGGATTGAAATAAATAAAAAAAAACAATAGTTTATATTACCTGTATGAACAAAAAATGTATAGGCCTAATAAATACGACACTCGACGGACGTGAAAACGTCCATGACGTCACATGCCTTGCTCTATTATACGTCTAAGACTTCATTCCGCATTACACAGTTGAGCAATCTGACAAAAAATCAGAGATTTATATACTCGTCGATTCTACGAGTTTAAGTAGGTACCTATCTCTAACATTTTTGACAGAGACAAAAAAAAATTGCAATACATCATTGTATTAATGTTGATCTACTTATATTTTTTTCATATTTTTCTCCATTACATCCTAACAAATAAAACGTACTTTTGCTGAGAATTCTTTAATAAAGCTGAAAAATATCACTCCCCGTGGACTTTAATAAATCTACTGTGGAGCCGGATGCTGTTAGCCTAATGCGATATTTATCGCTCCCCAAATAATCCCTCGGCGCACCTGATGAAAAAATCAAAAGATTAAAAAATCTCTTCAATTTTAATATTTTATTTTGCCAAGCTTCCTTTATTAAAATGGATCAAACCCAAAAAAAACTTTTACAAATATTTATACTTACTTTAGATTTAACACTTTTTTTCAAAGTTTTCGAGTAATTTTTTCACATACCTAGTTAGGTAAGTGTAACCGCAATCGTCTCAGACAACCTTATCTAAACTATTTATTAAGGATTATTAATATTATTATAAATGCGAAATTGTGTTTGTTTGTCCTTCAATTACACACCAACGTAGCAATGGATCGACGTGATTTTTGTCATCGGTATTATTATATTGAGGACTTGGAGTATGACATAGGCATGCATATATATATGTACAGCTTTTATCCCTGAAAAACAAAGAGATTTGTAAAAACCTAACTCCACGCAGACTAAGTCGCGGAAAAAAGCTAGTTGTCAATAAATTATACCTTACACAAACGAAAATTACAAACAGTTAAGTAATCATAAATAATTGACAAATGAAAAATAAATATTATACTCATAGTTACGAAACGATTCACAACGCCGTAATGCCTTTTTGCATACACCTCTAAAATAATGAAAAAAGTGCAATAAAATTAACAAGTAATAAGTACGTACCCACTTCAAACACAATAAAATAGTATTTCTTTTATGTATTCGAAAGTATCTACATAGTACATAATATCTACCGACTGCACGGGGAATAATAAAATATCTATCCTCTAGCATGTTGCAGATATTCCCAGGGAATAAACACAGCTGTTGTAAGTAACGATATTCAAACACAAATAGATCGAACAAAGGATTTGTGGATTGATAAAAAGTTGCTATAACTAGCATAAAGCAATTTTTACACCACCTAAATATCTCATTTGGTTCTTTACTTTACCGTTAAAATCTTAGGCGGAAGAATCTGGAAGCCTGCCGTATGATTCTCCCAAGAACACCCCTATCATTATTTGATTAATGGAAAGGGATTACGGTGCAGAAAAAGAGAGAGCTAGTCATCATGACACATCATCATTCCCAAGCGTAACTCTTATGTCAGGAGTAGACACGTCCATAGAAAAGGCGAACCAGAGGTCTTCCATCTTTTGAACCGGTGAATCCTTTGAGCTATCGAGTTTCTTGATTGTTACTTAATAATACACTCCTTCCTTTTAACGACCGATAGACATCCACTGAAGTGGAAATGGGCGGGGCACATAGTTCGAAGAGCTGATGGTCGTTGAGGTCCCAAGGTGCTGGAGTGGCGACCCCGCACCGGGAAGCGCAGTGTTGGCAGACCCCCCACCAGGTGGACCGACGACATCAAACGAGTCGCAGGGAGCCGCTGGATTCAGGCGGCGCAAGACCGAGGCCTGTGGAAGTCCATGCAAGAGACCTTTGTCCAGCCGTGGACGTCTATCGGTTGATAAAGAAGAGAAGAAGAAGAAGACATCCACTGTTGGACAATGGACATTGAACATAGGTCTTTCGCATAGACTTCCACATTCTTCAGTCTTGCGCCGCCTGTATCCTATTGGCTATGTGCGACTCATCTGATGTTGTCGGTTCACCCATTAGGGTGACCCGACACTAGTCGGGTCAGCCAAAACTGTCCTGATGCGAGGACGCCACTCCACTACATTAAGACCCCAATGAAAATTAGTTTTTCGACTACGAGTATTATGTTATGCCCCTCCCAATTTCGCTTCAGCTTTTCAACTTGATGAGCATTGTCGGTAACTCATGGTTGTCCTACAGATCTCATCCTCGTTCCTGATTTGATCTCGCAGATGGAGGCAGGGAGCAAAGATCTCTACTTAAAAATAATGCAATTAAACTGATTTTTATTTTAACTTTTAATTCGAAACTTTTCCATATCAAATTTTCTAGTGCCTGTTGCGTAATTATTATTATACGAGGTTTTTGCATGTTGAAGTCAATATTCACACCACAAAGTATAGCGCGGGAAAAGGCATGAAGATTGAGTTCTGAAGTTAATATAATTAATATCTGGGTGACCTGGGATTTTTTTTTGATAAATCGTGTTTTTTGGAAATTATATATTTAGAAAAATAATAATAATAAAACAATAAAAAATAAATAATAATACTAATAAAATTCATAGAGGAAAATATTAACGTCTGGACTCGAACACGGGTCTTCTTATTTCGGGACCGCCCGATTTCTTAACTGAGCTGTTGAAATTTCATAGAAGATGGCGAAATTTACCTTCGTATTCCAATGATATTGTAAGGGGTTTTTCATTGCCTGAAAACACGGATAAAACGACCTTTTCTAATAATGAAACCTACCTAGATCGATTTATCGCCCCCGAAACCCCTTGCATACTAAATTTCATGAAAATCGTTAGAGCCGTTTCCGAGATTCAGATTATATATATAGGTATATATATACAAGAATTGCTCGTTTAAAGGTATTAGATAGATAGATAGATTAGATAGATAGATTCTGACTTAACATTAGCTACCTACCAATTTACTGAATACTTTTGTCACAGGTGGCAGTAGAAGGCGAGCGGTTGCGGCGGTTACGTGAAAGGGTGGAAGCGCAAGAGCAGAAGTTGCGGAGGCTAAGGGCGTTAAGAGGGCGGCTCGATACGAGCAAGCAGGCGAATATCGCTCTAAGTAAGTAGATATTTGATTCCTCATCAGGTGTGGGATTGTGTGAAAATCGGAAATGATTGCGGTTTTTACAGATGCAATATCAGTAAAAACCGCAATCATTTCCGATTGGCTAGTACTTTCTCGCTATTGGTTTAGTGCATCGATGCCGCAAGAACGCCATAAATTCAGCCATTGCGACTGAGTCGCGAGATCATAAAGAGTGATTGCGATCGTCAAATGATACAATCATTTGTAGACAATCCTTCAGTTGTCTGTTGTAGTAGGCAGGTATTCCGTACTAAAACTAGTGGTCTATCACGATTAAACCCTCGCGTCCTAAGTTTTTGTATACATATACATACTTACTCTAACTATCCAAAAATATTGCTAAACCAATTTCAAGTTTTAGGTGTTAACTCTATCTAGGATACCAAAGGATAAACACATCACAAAAGTAAGCTACAAATTGCAATTTACGTAGCCTCACAAAAGCATCTTGGTATTTTAAAATCATTAGATTTCAAACTGCTTATGGGAAAAAAATCACCTTTCAACTTAGTCTAATAGCATAGTAGTTTTTTAAGGATAAACCTCTGCGAACACACTGCCCGCTTCGTTTGAAGTTTGAACAATCAATATCGGTTGTTTGTTGCCATCTACCTACTAAATAATAAACGCTTAGCAGACTGAATAACAAACGTAAACCCATTGTAAACTAATTTATCGATTTTATTCACTGACATATTTTACTTGAGAATATTAAGTATTATAAGTTTACAATACTAAAATGGTTGTGATTTGTGACCTACTGAATTGCTTACCTACGTATATGTATATACGTAATGGATATCCATAAAATGTACATTTTATTTTCTACGTAATACCTAAATAGTGGTTTCCTTTAGTAACTGTTGCCTTGCAATAATTTATTATAATATAGATTTTCAATACCTAATCAACTTATTCGGAAACTACAAAGGGTACAAAATTTAAGACTGCTACGCACGTCTCATTTTTCTTATCAGAAGATTGTATTGTATTGTATATTTTATGGAGAAGACGCCTGTTAACGCCAGACGTTGATCAGTCCTGTTTCAGAACTATTCCACCCAATTCCCCGTGTTTGGACAAAGGTTACTGGTGCCAAAGTTCATCAGAAGATGCTGTACACATATGAACACATGTAATTAGGAAACAGTGGTGGTATTCTCTAAAATTGATTGCATCAGTTTAGCGATCGCAAAGGCCTCTAATTGGTTGGTACTCTCCGCTATTGGTTAAAATGCATTGCAAATGCAACCAGAAAGTCACTGCGATCGCTACACCGACATAACCCATGTAACCAAAAAATTTTAGATGCGCCATATTTTCGATAGGTACTACAATCACGTATCACTATAAAATGCACTATAACAACTACAACAGAAAACACAATTTAGAATTCTTCAAGTTGTTTCGTTACACGGAATAATTAAAAATACAAAGTGTTATTTTGGGACTCATAAAGCTCACCTGGGCCGCTGTCAGCTGTCACACAAAAATATTTTACCGCCCTACTTACGCACCGGGCTTTTGCATGAAACTTAATTAAAATTAGTGATGATAAAAGAAAGAATTTCCAGACCAACTTCAACAGCTGAGAATTTCGTGTACGTGGCTATTTGCTAACAAGTACAAAGTTTATCTTTTTTAGATTTTTAGAGTCCTAGAAACCCAGAAAAACTTTTTTTATAACTATGGTTCGAGATTTTAACCACATTGATTTATTTTGCATTTAACACACTAAGCTAACAAACTAAGCAAACTAAAACTAAATCTGCCTGAAGCCCTTAACGGATTTATTGGTTTTAATAAACGACTTGTCGTTAGATATTATTGTCTTGGTTGGAGTGAGGTTGGAGTAGTTAAACTCACCCACAAGGTGGGTGACGTCACAAAAAACAAAAAAGCGAAAATACAAAAATGGCTTACAAATTAAATAAAAATAGAATGAAGAGCTTTCTACATATTTTTAGATAGATGCCGAGCCATTTGAATGTTGAAATGGATTTAAAAAATCTTACCTAACTTAAATTTTTAACGTATTGCATGTAAAAGTTTATCGTAGATGTTTTTTTGAAGCCATAGGTCCGACCTTATAAGCTCCGGAAACTGTATTCCAGACGGAATTTACTGCAATCTGTTTTTAATTATTCATTCCAATTTAGATTTGGCATGCTACCAATGTCGAACAAGGTACTATGTAAATCCCACCAAAAACATTTTCATGTAAAATGTTTCCGAGACCATATGGCTCGCACTGTCAAAAAGTTATCAGATCTCATGTAGAGCCAAGCTTCTAACTCTACAAGCCCTAACTTCACAAACTCTACACCTTAGTCAAAATATGTGGCTTGGCCGTTGTTAAACCGTTACTACAACAACAAAATATAAAACCCTTTCCCATTTACGAGGCACTAAAATGTCAGAACTACGTTTACAAACTGTTTAGAAACATATTCTTGGTCCAATCATAAAAATGAAAAATAAAGTTTTCTTTTTAAAATATAGGTTATAGTTTTGGGAACAAGGAAACCTGTCATTGGATTATTATTGTCATAGTTAAAACTCGTAAAAGTGATTCTCAGTTTACAAATACTTGTGTACAGTTTTTCAAAAAACATTGGCAGTCATGGGTATTGCCTACAGAAGTGAAAACACGTAATTTTTAACCGACTTCAAAAAAAAGGAGGTGGTTCTCAATTCGAAGCGTATTTTTTTTAAATTTTTTTTGCGATGTTACTCCATAACTCCGTCAAATCTGAACCGATTTGAATAATTTTTTTTTATTTGAAAGGACATATTACCGTCAGATTAGTCCCATTTCAATTTGGTGAAGATCTGATGAATATCTTTGATGACGGAGGACGGAACTCCTCAATTTTTGTTGATCCGACAAATCTGAACCGTTTTCCTGGACCTACAAACTAAAATTTTGGCTAGCGTGGCGCATTCGTTTCATCGTTTATATTTAGGCCCGCCCGACTTCTACATACGTGTACAAACTTAAATTATTTTATACTTTTCAGTGGCGTTTGAATTCGGTTTTTTAAAAAGAATTTTTATATATTACTAGCTGACTCGGCGAACTTCGTAGCGCCAACTTACCTATATAAATAAAACAAATAACTACTAAAACTATCCTATCTTTCAAGTTGGACCAAATCACAGATAGTTACGAAGTTTTATCAAAATCGGTTCAGTAGTTTAGGAGTCCATTGCGGACAAACAACGTGACACGTAATTTATATATATTAAGATTATTACAGCTACAGATCAGATATACCTACTGTTAACACAAGCAATATGTCGGTGACGCGGCCCCATAAGATTTTCCCCTACCAAAAAACGCTCAACGCGCCAGAAGTTTTCACTTGCTACTTTCTATTTTCGTTAACGAAGCTTATGACAAGCCTGGACCTACAAACTAAAATTTTGGCTAGCGTGGCGCATTCGTTTCATCGTTTCTATTTAGGCCCGCCCGGTAGAAAAGGTCGTTTTATCCGTGTTTTCAGGCAATGAAAAACCCCTTACAATATCATTATGAGACAGTAGGTAATGATTAACCTGTATATCAAAATAATTCTATTCTATTCAGAGTTTCCACTTTATTTGTGTACAAGTCATATCTTAAAATGAGTAAGTAATTAATTTGAATATTAGTTTCAATTCGATGCCTTAAGATGGGTAGCCTAAGTATGTCACACTCTCTTTAACATTTCCGCGGTGGTGTCGTGTGATGCGGGCTGTTACGTTCCCTCAAATATGGTTGAGCGAAGCAATGGCTGGGCGTCATGCTCGTGAACGGGTGCCACCAGCGGCAATGGGGCTACTTTCTGTCTGCCCGTCTTAACATGTGTTGAATTATAATTAGAAATAATTACGTATGCTTTTGTGGAACTTCCCCTCATTGTGGAAACTCTGCATACATAGAATAATATCTATTAAGTATATTGTAAAAGTATTTTGAAAAGAGCAACTGCCGAGTTTCTTACTGGTTCTTCTCGGCAGGAACGGCATTCCGAACCAGTGGTAGACTCATTGACGATTCAAAAGTACTTGTAAAAGTTTATTTGAATAAAAAACATTTCTATTCTATTCTATTCTATTAGAATACGAAGGTAAATTTCGCGATCATGTATATGTATAAATTTCCAATAGCTCGGGAAACTGGGCGGTCCCGAAACTAGAATATCCCGGTTCGAGTTCAGACGATTATATTTTCCTCTTTTAATTTTATTATAATATTATTATTATTATTATTTATTTTTTAAAATTTTTTATTTTTTTTTCTAAATAAGTATATAATTTCCAAAAAACACAATTTACAAAAAAATATAAGAAAATAACCGAGCAAAGCTCGGTCACCCAGATATTATATTATTATTACAGCTACAAATCAGATATACTGTTAACATACGCAATATGTCGGTGACGCAGCCCCATAAGATTTTCCCCTACCAAAAATAGCTCAAAGCGCCAGTAGTTTTCACTTGCTACTTTCTGTTTTCGTTAACGAAGCTTATGACAAATCTAGAATATTTTGTGTTACGTATGCTATAAATATAGTGTTCTAACGTAAAGTGCAAAGCAAAAATTAAATATCTGTACTGTATTTAATTGGTAGAAAGTAGTGTCTTTGTGAAACAATTTTTACCAACCTACAGAAATCATCGTTAAAATAAAATAGTTTGATTTTTACTGTCTGGACGCGTTGAACTTTTGAAGTACAAAATAATAAAACACGAAAATACAAATGCTACACACAAATCTGTTTTAAAGAAAGCAAATTTTGTTCAGACGAATGTCAAGTGTGAAGTACAGTTATAAGTATAACACAAAATTACTTTATGTATTCTTTCTATACAGAGCGATAGATAAATAAATAACCCATGATGCACATTGTAAGAGCATACGATATTGTATGTAATATACCTAGAATCTACATTGTAAGAGTGTACTAAAATCCAAGAGGTTATCTCTATCTAGAGCCATTATTCACGATTGCTGGATTTAGACAGTTTTACATAAATTAGAGGTATTTCCGAATGTATCGTTTTATTTACATTCGCAATACCATCCAATCACTTAAAAGAAAACTTTGTTCAACGAACAACATTGTTCATTCTCTAGATGAGCATACTTAGGAGGGTAATAAAATAAAGCTTTGTGCGATTGCAAAGCTACGTGGAGGATAAACACTTTTATATAACAGTTTATTTGGTAAGCCTACAGCTCTTGGCAATTAGCGTCAAACTTCTGGATTATTCATTAATATTACCATTTTAAGTAGTGATAGCGTAGTGGTTACGACTGTGGTCTCCTATTCGGGGGGTCGCAGGTTCGATCCCGGGTACGCACCTCTGACTTTTCGAAGTTAAGTGCGTTTAAGAAATTAAATATTACATGCTTTAACGGTGAAGGAAAATATCGTGAGGAAACCTGCACACCTGAGAGTTCTCCATAGTGTTCTCGAAGGTGTATGAAGTCCGCCAAATTCGCATTGGGCCAGCGTGGTGGACTATGGCCTATAACCCTTCTCTGAGAGGAGACCTCGCTCAGTAGTGAGCCGATGATGGGTTGATAATGATGATGATGATGATTTCACCACATAAGCCCTCCGAAATACACTATTTCGGAGGGCTTATGTGGTGTTGCGTTGTATTTGTTCTACTACTTGAAGAACGGCAGTGTACCTACCTACAGAGCGAGTGGCATGCTGTACCATACAGATTTTTCTGGTTTGACGGATTATAGCAAAATAAACTTTGTTTTTGTTGAATATCATAGAATTCAGCCAAGTAACGCCTGCTGTCAGATAGTATAAACGCTGTTCGTACTAATTATTATTCAAGTTGTAAGCAAACTTGCGATGTATTGGATCAGTTTAGCTTGTTGAATATTTTATTGGAAAAATGTGAACGCGCTTATTTTTTTTTATAATTATTATATAAAAAAAAAGGTTATACTTTATTTCCTATGCCTCCCAGCCAAAACCACGTAGGCTTTGTATGCTGGTGCATTCTTAAGTAATTCTTATAATTTATTCTATATAACATTAAGTAGTCTATACTATATTATGCATATTATTATATATGCTAGTAAGTAGGTAGTGGCACTATTTATTATTATTGTGAAAGAAATTTTTTAAAGCTCTTTTCACTTGCATTCCATTGCAATTTTCTATTTTATGTAAAATATCTCTTGGGAACTCATTAAGTATAGAGGGGAGCAGGTAATCCCATGTACGCTTGCCATAGACATTATTGTGACTTGCTCGCTTGTATACGGGTAAATAGTTGATCTTACGTAGGTGTTCAGGTCTTGTATACTTCTTTAGTGAATTCACCTGCTCCCATTCTTCACACACAATTGTCAACTTAGTTTTGTCATAGACATCTTGTCAATAATTAAATAAGCCTTAAATAAAATGATACTTGGATAGGTAGGTACCTACCATCGACCCTGACGTAAGTACTTAGTTAGGACATGTCATGGATCTTCTTTCTCTTCTTCTTCTCTTTTTCTTCATCGACCGATAGATGTCTACAGCTGGACAAAAGGCTCTTGCATGGACTTCCACAAGACTTAGTCACGTCATTGATATACTTAATTACAAAATTGTCATTTTCTTGTACCAGTCTTCGAGTGACACGGTACCAGTCACGCAGCAAATTTTTGGAAAGTCATAACTTTGATGGCATCAGTGGCGTGTTTATAGTTTCTTGTTGATTGTTCCTAACTAATGCGCTCGTGCTTCCAAGCATTGCTTTATTTTAGTATCGAAGTTTAGTATTATAAGCGCTAGTGGAATGCTATTGGCATTAAGGTCTTTTGTTATTTAAACTAGCTGACGCCTTCGTCCGCGTGGATCTACTTTTTAAAATCCCGCGGGAACCCCTTGATTTTTCATGATGAAAAGTAACCTATTTCATTACAGATCTTCAATTATACTGATGCAAAATATCACGATGATCCGTAGCTTTGTTGCTCCGTGATTGAAGGACAAACCCACAAACCAACAAAAAATCACACTTTTGCATACTTAAGTACAGATTTACAGCCAGTTCAGATTTACAGAAATTCGTTGAACTCTCAACGTATATCGATGAAATAAGCTAACTAGCGTTCCTCGTACTTTCTACTAATATAGGTAGGTAAAGATACTGTGCGAATTCTTTAATACGATTTTTTATTACGATTTATTTTGCTCTCAAAGGCCTATAAAATGTAACTGCAGCCGAACAAATGCAGTACGGTACGGAGTACCTACTTGTTAGAAAATCTATTTTCTTTTAAGACGTGAGCTTTTACTTAACGTAGTTTCGAAAGAAGTGGAAAGAAAATACGTTTATTCCGATGTTAAACAGTTTCTACGCTTCTAAGCTTGAAATAAACACTGATTAAAGCTTTTTGTGCATCAAGTTTAGGTACCTACTTAAGTAATTAATGTAAGTATAGTTTTCATTCGTTCATTCATTCATCTCAAGTCATCGCCAATCCACTTTTCGACACATACCTAAGTCTCCTCAAGAATGAGAAAGAATTAGGCTATAGGTAGGTACTACACTACGCTGGCCAAGTGTGGGTTGGCTGACTTCACAGGCCTTTCTTAAGGAAGTTTAAAACGCACACAAACATACACATATCATTGACACAAACGCCAAAAAACCAGAGATGCGTGCTTGAGATCGAATATGGAAATAAATAAAGAAAAAGAGAGAAAGAAAATAATAGAAAATAGTCTATTTACTTCTACAACACATTAAGGTATAAGAAGAGAAAAAAATAATGAAGTAACCTGGGTCACTTAAAAACTCTTAAGCCAGGAAGAACCGTCAAAAACGTTGCTGTATTTTTGTACAAAGAACAACCTCAAATTATTCTCCTCGTTTAACAAACGTTAAGAGATCATTTTTCATGTTACCCGTTGTGTGTGAATAATATCCTATTTGTTTTACTCGTCGTACATCAAGTAGCGTCAGTTAACGTTTTTGTAGTTATTCCAGAGGGAAATCCTAACATTTCTGAGTAAAAATGTAGGTTAGCTATAGAATTCTTAGCTCTCGCGATTATATTTCTTACTAAAAATTTCAAGATATAAGTGTTTCCCTTGATATTTCCATGTAAGAGTAGTTCTGTAATGTTTTTTTTGTAGAATTCATTTATCTAAACGGAAATTGATGCTTTATTTTTACTTTTTGAACCATGTTTTATGATAACAAGGAATATTTATCGGAACTTAAATATACATACTTCAGTTTATAAGAGGAAGTAAGTAGGAGTTAACTAGCAATTCAAAGCAAGCGTTCTATAAATTATTGTGATGAAGGTTTTATTCATTTTTAAATTTAATTTCTATGTGACGCGAAATTGCTGTTAAAACTTACCGCTTCAGTACCATTAGTCCATTTAGTGTCCTTTCAGACATGCACAGCTACAGCCAAAAATGTCGCCTGACATAAGATTGTATGGAAATGCGTAACTCCCATTCACACATATCACATTTTGCAGCCGCTCTAACGAAGGACTCATGTGACCGACTAAACTACGCAGTCGATACTACGGTATAGTCGCTAACTATAAGAAAGAGAATGGAGATGCTTCAGGCTCACTCCGGGTGATTGAGAGCTATGCTCAGAGTATACCTGCGTAATCAGATCAGAAATGAGGAGATCCGCAGGGGAAGCAGAGCTACTGATATTATAGTCCATCGAGAACTGATGGTATTTTTAGTTCGATGAACCTCGTATTGGAAAACGCACTGTTGGCAGAACTCCCACAAGGTGGATTGAACACGAGGCGAATGTAAGTCCTTTTAAGAAACCTGTGGACATCTGTTGGTGTCGGTTAATAAGAAGAACTAGAATGCTCACGACGTTGAACATTAGCAGTTTGTTGCTGTGCTTAGCGCAAATTATTTCGTGTGACATTTCTGCCGCTGTGATGTGGCACGTCTTAATTGACGCTTACAGAAGGAAATATAGACCAATTTAAATGGGTCGCGATACGCCCGCATCGAACTGCCTACAGCCTACGCTATTTGACGCCTCGGGGGCGCGCAAACGGCTCTTTGTTCCTATCGGCTTTCGCTTTTTATTCATTGTGAGTTGATTCGAGTTTATTTGAAATATTGTATCAGACTGTGCGTCCTTGGATCTATAAACCGTAGGTTGGCCGCATACTGTCAGATATTTCTGTCGGAAAAAATTTGGTCGCGCATCGGAAGCCGGTAGCCAACCCTTCACATAATTTTGTACTTGACCCCGCATACCTTTAGAATTTTGTCCGATCATAGCAATAACCCTTCCGACCCTAATGCTGGCCTAATGCGTTAAAAGTTAATTGATATACAAATTCCTTTAACAGCGCTGAATAACGTAATTTTTTTTCAAGCTTTTATTTAACTTGCAATGTTTGTTTGGGTCAAATCTTGCAAGATGAATTAGACCCACTTCCCGGTTTCTGATCGAGCTGAAATTTAGCATGTATGTGTAAATCGGATGAAAATGCAATATAATTGTGACATGGAGCTTATCTGATGATGGCTATCGGAACTCTGTAATAAAACGATGTAACCCCTTCGAGTTTAGGCTCGTTTGATTTGTCATAACAAGTACTCTGATCCTAGATGATATCCAGAGTCTAATAATGTAGCTACTAAAAGCTTGCATTTAAAAATAAAATTTTTAATTTACACTTGTTTATAAGAAAAAATCGGCCAAATACCAAATTACATATGACCAAATAATTTTTTTTTAAACTAGATATTTAGATATCTTAATTCTTAGAAAGTACAAAATTAGCATATGGGGAAAAAATGCTCGTTTGTTTTGGTCACAACTTACAAACCGCATTATAAATCGGTGTTTTCAGTATTTGCTGTTTAAATACACTATATAATACATAATATACCAAAATTTCAAATTCCTAACTAGTTTAGTTTTTAAGATAAACCCCTAACAAAATTGGTCTAAAACCGACAACTTTGATGGCCCCTAATTTCTTCATTGTTGTAGCTAAAAAATAAAAAAATATATATTTGAACTCCACTTAATGAGCTCTAGACAATGAAACCCCACATGCTAGGGTAAAAAAATAAAATTTTATTTCTACTCCTTTTCCATGTATGGGAGCCCCCTTTATTTTTTAATTTAATTTAATTTTTATTATTTGTTGTTATAGCGGCAATAGAGATACACAATATGTGAAAATTTCAACTGTCTATCTATTGCGGTTTACGAGATACAGCCCGCTGACAGACGGACGGACGGACGGACGGACGGACGGACAGCGGAGGCTTAGTAATAGGGTCCCGTTGGCACCCTTTGGGTACGGAACCCTAAAAAGAGTATTAGCCTAGCTGAACTTGACTAATGTTCTCCTTTCCCCTCCAAATAAGCGGAAAGCTTGTTTTGACAGACAACGTTTAGCCTACACCCAGATATTTGAGATTTGGAGGAAACATTACTTCTAGACTAGGGTAACTCAAGGATTACGAGTATTTCCTCCAGAGGTGCACTAAAGATTTTTTTTTGAAAAAGTAAAGTTAATGAAGCATTTTCAAACCCTAAAACACGCGGAAGAAGCCGTGGCCCGTGGGCAATATTTAAAACCGGAATTCACACAAGACAAGATAAAACTTTCATTTTAAGCGTTTACACAAGTTTAAATTAACTTTCCAACATTCAGAACCATGAGCGTAACTTTTCATGCTAACATTAACTGTTGCTGTTTGACATAAAATTCTATTATAAATATTAAATACTTTACAAAAGTAGGTAAATGCAATTGACTAGTCAAATAAGTACACTGTACGTACATAAAATGGTTGCCGTCGAATCGATGTATTCCATTCAGTCTCAGGGTTCAAAGGAGGGCGTTTCAGATAAAGCCCTCTTTATTGTCTTCTGTAATTGAAAGGTCGGAGGTATTTCCCTTGGAGCGCTGAAATTGGTCGCATCTGGCCGATTTTTATTGTGAAATGACATTTCTTGCTTCGAATTGCCTTTCATTGTACATGGTTGTCCTTCCTACTATTTTACGAATATAAGAAATATAGCAATACAAGAGTTATCAAGTGTCATGTAGAATAGAATAGAATAGATTTTTTTTTATTCAAATAAACAAGTGCTTTTGAATAGTTGAGACTCTGCCACTGCCAATGTAGTCATGCTGTCATTATATACGTCATGATCGTAGAACAATGACGTATCTGTATTTTACTAACTTTACAGTACAGCAATTTAGCAATGTGGCCGACGACCCGTGCACCCACCGGCTTCTCCCACCAGTGGGTGCAAGGGGAATAAATAATAAAAAATCTGTAATCTGGTCAATGAAATTTTACATTTGTACATTATGTGAAATTTCATTGTTTCAATTTTTTTTATTTTATTTTTATCAAACGAAATGTGCAGTTTAAGAAATTAGTCCGAGTATAGAGTTTAACGTGAGTTACTCACAAATTAGTCGATACTCGGACTAATTTCTTTGAAGTAAAGATTTTTATTTATACCTGTGAAGATGATACTGCCATTGGCACAATTAGAATGTTTTAAGCCTACTTGGTCGTATTAGTTTACAAATTGCGAAAAGCCAAATTAAATTTGAATTTCGCGGGTAGACCCGGTTAGTTCGCCCTAATATTATTGACCGAGCGAAGCGAGGTCTCTGAGTTTACTAGAGCGATTTGCACTTGTCCGTCCGTCCGTCCGTCCGTCCGTCTGTCAGAGCCTTATAACTTTTGAATTACTGAACGTAATTACTTCAAATTTAGATATAATATGTAAACCGATGGCCTCCAGCCGAAAATGGCTTAAAAAGTTATAAAAATCTTTATTTCAGGGGGGCTCTCATAGAAGCGAATGCGAAGAATTTTTTTTTTATTTGCGATTCATAGGTTTTCTGTGTATCATTTTAAAGACAATTTGGAACAGAGTACAACCGTATTTTTTTTTAAATTTTTTTCCTTAAATTGACGAAATGGGGGGCTTCCAAAGTGGCGATTTAATACGCTCGCTTGAAGACGCTCTCTGGGAAAATTTTCTATTATATTTTCAAGTTGTACTTATTTTCTTACTTCACTTGTATCCTGTACTTGAACAACAAATACTAAAATTATATGAATATTATAAAGAAACGAGATTATTTAATTTTTAATGAGCATCAGTAAATTTCACATAGCTTCACAATAATGCTAATAGATGGCGCAGTCATTAACTATTCCATTGAACTAGGAGTTACGACTACGATTTATCCCAAAAACAGTTTTGCGTCGACCATTATTATTTAGGTACATAATATAATAACATATTATTCAATTAAAATTATTCTTTAGTTAAATATCATTTTGTATATTTTCTATTCGCGTCGATAGATGACGATTTGTACAGATGCCCCTACCCGTTTTCACTCGTTAGTACCTACATAATAATTCAATGTTTTCACTGACGTTCCCTAACCTTTACGGGCTACCTATGATAAGTTATGTGATGATTACTGTCAACTTCTTTATCACGATCCTGTACGGGACACCTAAAAGGACATTGGGACGGAAGTTAGGACTTAGGATTGTGTTTTGGAGCTACCTACGTAAAGAGACTCCTACATAGGGGATGATTTAGGTATGTTTTGTGAAAACGGGCATAATAATAATAATGTGAGTTTTGGTCGTCATGTATCGATTGAATGAATAATCATGGGATACCGTTACCGCGAGGTCTCAGTTCGGGGCGAACCACTAGTTATAATCTAATAATTATCATTTCATTTTAAAGGCCAATTCTGTGTTATATATTAAAAAAAATGTAATTTCTCTTGCTTCCAGCCAGTGACTTAGAGTCAATACGAGCGCTATTCAATGAGAAGGAGAAGGAGTTGTCTGTGGCTGTGGCGAAGGTGGAAGAGCTGACGAGGCAGCTGGAAGAGCTGAGAAGGGGCCGGGTCCAGCCCGCGCCGCCCTCGGCTCATGAGCTGGATAAACTTAGAAGGGAACTTATGGTAAGTCAAAAAGTAAAACTTTATGTAAAATGTCTTAGTAGCCCAACGGTTAAATGTGTGGACTGAAAACTGAAAGGTCGACGGTTCTATCCCCAACCGTTGTACTAGTGTCAAGAGCGTCCATCGCCAGCCGATGGCCAAGGGGGGGCAAGTTGATATTATTGATTGAAGTTTTGGCAGCGGTATCTGGATTTCAATGATGAAGTATCTACTACTACTACTACTACATTTTTCAAATGTCTAGGGGGGGGCAGCTGCCTCTATCTACCCCCCCTTGGCGACACCCATGACTTGTGTCGAGCTCAATCCTATCACAAGCTTGCCGCTTCTATGGAGGGGAGAGAAGAATAAAAGTCCAGTTCAGCTTGGTTCACTAAGGTCGAGTGACGTTTAACTGAGGAATAAGGGTGGAACCACATTTGTGAGGATCGATTCGGATTTTGCCTATACAAAACTGTCATTTTCCAAACATTCGTGGACGCATCGAAAAGCCGATTTGATCCGTACACGTTTCTATGGAATTTGACAGTTTTGGATGGGCGAAATCCGAAACGATCCTCACAAATGTGGTTCCACCCTAAATAGGGCGTTCTGATGGTTTTTGTACTGAAATTTGAAAATCAGCCATTATAAAAAAAACTAACCGTTTTGTCACGAGTGATACACGTCAATCACAGTCATAGAGTAGTATGTTCCTTGACAGTCATGATCTAGGTCTAGAAGATGAACGTGCTAATTACTAAGTGCAAAATGAATTGAGTTTGGATATATTTTATATACATACCTACTAATAATATTATAAATGTGAATGTAGGTAACTCTGACTGTCTATCGGTTATTCTCTCACGCTTCAAAAATAGAAGAGGAAAGCTTGCATCCTAAGGGGTGGTAAAAGGATACCTACTTTTATCTCAAAATATTAAAGATGAGGCTTTTAAAAAACTTAATATAAATTTGGTCCCTTAGGTCTACAACATCATCATCATCATTAGCAACCCATCAACGGCTCACTACCGAGCACAGGTCTCCTCTCAGAGAAGGGTTATAGGCCATAGTCCACCGCGCTGGCCCAATGCGAATTGACGGGTTCACACACCTTTGAGAACATTATAGAGAGCTCTCATGTGCTGGTTTCCTCACAATGTTTTCCTTTACCGGTGAAGCAAGTGATATTTAATTGCTCCGAAAAGTCACAGATGCGTGCCCGGGATCGAACGAACCTGCGACTCCCCGATTAGCAGACTACACAGAACCTAACCACTAGGCTATCACTGCTTCAAATACAATTTTAGGTCTACAACATCAGTAACAAAAAAAAATCAAACCAGGCTCATTTCCTCTTATTCTCCTTTTAAAAAAATAACTCCTTTCTAAAATATATTTTTTGTCACGGAAAAATAATTTTATAAAAAGTAAAAAAAAGTAAGTACAATATCATGTTCAAATACATATAAAATGGTGCTCAAATTGAAAATGCTCCGAGCTATATTGTCAATTTGGATCGAGGTTTATCTTGTTTGTTAAATGAGAAAACACAACGATACAACTTGCATAGTACCATTATATATTCTGTGCTTGCATGTAGATGTAGGACGGCTATTTTACATTATGGAGATATACAATTACAGGATTGAATAAATCTAAGCCTGGCCGCACATTTGCTAGTGTCTGAATGTCTAGTCGCCATAAAGGTCACCAAGGTCTCAGATCAAGCTTTCTTTCAATGAAATATTTAGTGCTTCCGTTTAAACGCCTAAACCACTTGTATGGGCCACGAGCTTCAGGGTTCAAAGCGAATTCGTTCTGTGCTGCAAGATAGTTGTCAATTCCTAGCGTCAAATTAATTCTTTGGACTTTGTGATCCGAAGGTGAAGACCCTCAAATTGGTAGACGAATATCTCAAGCAAGTCGTTGGATACAGGTTGCATAAGATCGTGTTCTGTGGCATCCTTTTATGACGTTTGTCTATTTAAATGATGATGATGATGATTTTTGTCGAAGAAACCGCTGAAAATTTTAAGCACTATTTTGTTCGCTCAACGTTGACGTTTGCAGCGGAAAGCGAATTCGCTTTTAGAGTTTCGGTTCGTCGTCTACGAGTAGAGGCTACTAAAATCAGCCACTCAGCTACTGAAATGAAGCAATCGCACAAGCGAAAATATAGCCAATGAGCGCCCAACCTAACGTATGAATTGAAACGACGCGTAGGTTTCTATTTTAAATTGATGCTTAGCCACTTTAAACCTTTTGATCTTATTACCAATTTGTGTTATTTATTTGGCCATGAATTTAATTAAATTACGAAAGTAAAGTTTAGGAATTTAATCTTGCGCATTATTTTTGGCTGAATGCTCAAAACCTTTTGGCGATACTGAACACAATTGGGTGTTCTATAGAATTTAGCGAACAATATCAACGTCATGTTGTAAGGACCACCGTAAAGATTCGCAGCGGGGTTGTCTCAAAAGGTTTTTACCGTGTGACTCACGATCGCGATCACAATCACCTGATTGGCCGATACTCTCTGGCTATTGGTTAAAATGCAATAATTTTAAATGACGTAGTTCCACAATCAACCAGCCGGAGTCGATTCTGTAATATGATACGGAATTCAGAATCTTAAAATCAGATTGACCACAATCATAATATATTATCGAAATTTTCAGATCAACTCAGAATGTACGTCAGAATCGTTATGTCAGACTCAGAACGATCTGCAAAAGTCACACCCGGAAAATTCAAAAAGTTTTTTAGTATCTTTTAGTCGTAGATATGATTCTGGATGTTTAGGGTTGCGGCCGACCTAAAATAGGCCTTAAAGATACACATTGTCAATTTTTGTCAAACCTATACTCCTAATCGGTTTCTTGTATCGTCTTCGGCTTGCCCGGGAGATAACTAGCCACGACCGAAGCCTCCTACCATACAGAAAATCTGTAGCATATAACGAGGTTATTATTTACGTTACCTACGTTTTGTAAATGAGGTCATGAAATTGACTTTGGCATCGCATGCTATATTTATCGCTACAAAGAATCATGACCAGTCACAGTGTCGGTACTCGCATAGCTGTCTGCACTGAGCTTTGCGCCAAGTAGGTTGCGGGCAATCGCATGCACTTGATATTTACCTATGTTTATCATTCCAAGAAAACCCCTACCATTACGCGATTAATGGAAAGGGGTCGTAGAAGACGAGAACCGCTGTAGGAGTGTAAAAATGATTGCTACTGCGTGACCATCGCAATTACTTCTGATTGGCCGATACTCTCCCGCTATTGGTTAAAATACATTGATGCAGCAAGAATACCATCAATTCAGCCAATCAAAACAATTGAGACTGTAGCAATGCAGCTCTTACGCAATCGACCAGCCAATGTCGCAGCACAGAGGAAGCTTGCTTCTAGACACATAAGATGGTAACGTGCTAACTTGGGTTTGGCAGACATTAAACAACACCATCAATCGGTTTGTACACGCTATCATATCGTGCCGGAGTGCTAAATCGCTTGGCGGCACGTCTTTGACGGAAGGATGGTAACTAGCTCGACCAAAATCTCCCACCAGATCAGACTAGAGACATTACAAAAATAAAAAAAAATCGAAATTGTACCCGCTGGGAATGGAACCCCAGACTTCCCGCTTTATGATCACTGCGCCAGGGATGTCGTAAATAATTTTGTTGTGTAAAATGCTATAAGGTTTAAATCTATCTTCTCGCGGGAACATGATATTTTTCTGAGATAAGAGTACCCGGTGACCAGAACCGGGATGCAAGTTATCTTTGTGCCATATTTCATCAATATCGATTTAACGGTTGCGCCGTGAAAAGGTCACAGACCACTGTCTGCCCGGCTCAACAAGCTGCGACGTCATAGCAACTGAAAACATCGAACAGTTTATGTAATAATTCATACTTTGTGAAAACATAATTTCGGGTGGGAGACCTCACTTTGATCTTCATTACGAGCAATCATTTTGAAAGATTAAAAAAAATGGGTTTCTTTTAATTTTTTCTAGATCGCCTTTCTCTAACTAAAATTCAACGTAATAGACAGACTCACTTTAAAAAGCTTTAAAAAATCGGTCAAGTGCGAGTTGGACCTCGCTCTTTTAGGGTTCCGTACATATGACCAAATATTTTTTTTTAAACTAGATACATATTTAGATACCTATCTTAGTTGAACCGGAGTAACCGAGTAAAACCGAAAACTTTGACGGCCCCCGATTTCTTCATTTTTGTAGCTAAAAAATAAAAAAGTGTGTGTGTCAGCTCCGACGCACGACTGGAGTTTACTCCTTAAAACGTCGTAATGCATTCGCGGCGCTCGCTGCGTCTCGGCGCCGCTCGGACCCGATCGGTACGCGCTCGGCTTCCCGAAGCGAAAGCTCTTTCGCATTCGACAACTCAAGCGATAACCAACCTTATTTACTCAACGTTAGGGTAGAAATTTGCATCATTGTGAAAAACGTAACGAGGTCATTCATAAGTAGATTTTACTCCTCGAATTTTTCTCATACCGGGCGCCTAAAATCGATTCTTAAGGAGTAAACTCCAAAAATATATATTTGAACTCTGCTTATTGAGTTCTAGACAATGACATCCCACATCCCAGGGTAAAAAAATAAAATTTTATTTCAACTCCTTTTCCATGTATGGGAGCCCCCTTTATTTTTTAATTTAATATTATTTTTATTATTTGTTGTTATAGCGGCAATAGAAATACACAATATATGAAAATTTCAACTGTCTATTTATAACGGTTTACGAGATACAGCCCGCTGACAGACGGACGGACGGACGGACGGACGGACGGACAGCGGAGGCTTAGTAATAGGGTCCCGTTGGCACCCTTTGGGTACGGAACCCTAAAAAAGAAAAAAAGTGTGTGTGTCAGCTCCGACGCACGACTGGAGTTTACTCCTTAAAACGTCGTAATGCATTCGCGGCGCTCTCTGCGTCTCGGCGCCGCTCGGACCCGATCGGTACGCGCTCGGCTTCCCGAAGCGAAAGCTCTTTCGCATTCGACAACTCAAGCGAAAACCATCCTTATTTACTCAACGTTAGGGTAGAAATTTGCATCGTTTTGAAAAACGTAACGAGGGCATTCGACAACTCAAGCGAAAACCAACCTTATTTACTCAACGTTAGGGTAGAAATTTGCATCGTTCTGAAAAACGTAACGAGGTCATTCATAAGTAGATTTTACTCCTCGAATTTTTCTCATACCGGGCGCCTAAAATCGATTCTTAAGGAGTAAACTCCAAAAAAAAAAACGATAAAAGAAAGAAAAGCGAAGCGATAAAGAAAAGCGAGAAGGAATCGCTAGAAAAATACAGTCCAAACAAGCTGTCCTTTCAAATAATGTCATTGGACATTTATTTTCATTCTATTTGCTGTGTTATTTCTAGTTTTCTAGGAAGGTCACATCTCTCTTTTATTTACGATTCATATACCTACTTAGGTCAGTAATTGAGAATCATTGAACATCTCAATTCAATTTATATGGACACAGTAAAGGCTTGGACACATAAAAAGCGCAATGGTAGCGATTCGCGACGTTGCTCTGAAAGCGCGCGTGCGAAAGTACGATTTGTGGGCGCGCTCGGCAATGCAGTTCAGTTTGGAGTCATTTTGCACACGTTTCTGTCATGCGACGTGTATGTGCTCATTAAGTTAAGTGCGACTCTTTTATAAACTTAACCTACCAAAATTTTAAATGAATTTCTACGTCCTACTTGAGAATTACTGCCTACTCTGTGACCGTAACGAAGTAGGTACACCGAACAATCGACCTTATTACGAATTTAAGTCATCCTTACCTAATTTATCCGGTGTAGCGAGGTCTGGAGCTTATAAGATAAAGTCCAATCATCTGCGAAATCACATTTACTTTAAAGAACTGGGAAAACAAAACGCGTGATGGCAGAGTTCTGGGAGTCGCGACTGCTACAATACGGAAAAACGTTACTTGACGCATACAAGATGCTGGATTTGATCGATAAGATTATAGTTTGGTTCTGTTAGTGCATTGTAAGTACGCGTGAATTTCTTTGGTTACTCATTTGGCACTATAAGGCACTAATTAATAAAACTGCATCCAAACTACGAATTTGAAGATACTTTACATTCCAAATGCAGTTAGTTGCCTATAATAGAACCTTTAATAGTAATTCAATAAAACAGCATCGAATACCTCACGTCGCGACTGCTGGCGACACTAGCTGCACACCCCCAGTTTAAGCAGCTTAGTCAAGTTTCTAGTATTACAACTCATTTGAACCTCATGGAAAACTACCGTCACAAGACACGCGTTGTGTTTGCCCAAACCTTTAGACTTTACTGTGTCCTAGGACATAGTAGCAGACTAATTTCGCGTATGCCCCGCTGCCAACGTTTGATTCAGATTCTAATTTGACAGTTCAGTGAGAGGTACCGCGTCGTGCGTGCTTCATCCAATTTGACTGACCTTCCATTCAACGTGGGTGACTTATAAACAAACGTGATGACAGTTTGCGTCTTAAATACCTATGTACCTAGTGTTTGTGCTGTGTTTATTTGAATCTGTGTGTTGGCTAGAAAACTGGAGGAGGCATTAGCTATTGGCTTGGTATGTTCCTTTTAGTAGGTATACTTACTATAATAAAAAATACCCTCCGCTAAGTTGGTCTCTCTATACTGTGCTCGGATATTCATCACATTACAGATTAGGCGAAAGGTGTTTAACTCAGATAAGCCTACTGTCCTATATGTAGGACAGTGGAAATAAAAAGAATATATCAAATTACCCTCTTAATTCGTTGATTTCATTTGTTGTGATACGAAGTAAGGAGACTATCGTTTATTATTGTACAAATATAAGATCGAGTTTTATTGGAGATTCATCGAAATATTTCACTGCAAAGAGCGGAATAAAAGTGCATTGCAGAAATGCCCTACAAGATGTATGTATAAAAAACTGTACTTTATGTTTACATTGCAATTGTCACATTTTGCATGTTCTAGATAACCTCTTCTTTATTTTGTATACTTAACAGTTTTATTGATAATATAATGTTTGGTAAAGTGGAAATAATTTGTGGCAAAAAGTGGTGGACTATTAGTTTCCCTTTCCTCGCCAAACGCCTCCAAGCAATCGCAAATCTTGTCCTAGGAGTAAGTATGACAATAGTCCAAAGGGGGTTATGATCAGCGACATTTCTGTTTCAGTCCGCGCCTTGAACCGCTGCGCTTTAAGGTTGAAGACAAGGGTCTGCCCGCGAAATTCAAATTTAATTTGGTTTTTCGCAATTTGTAAACTAATACGACAAAGTAGGCTTATGGCCTTCTAATTGCGCCAGTGGAATTATCATCTTCACAGGTTTACATAAAAATCTTTACTTGAAAGTGACCAGTTTAAGAAATTAATCAAAAAACTGAGTTGGACGTGAGTTACTCACAAATTAGTCGATATTTTGATTAATTTCTTAAACTGGACACTTTCAAGTAAAGATTTTTATATAAACCTGTGAAGATGATACTGCCAATGTGTCAATTAGAATGCCATAAGCCTACTTTGTCGTATTAGTTTACTTCTTCTTCTTCTTTATCAACCGATAGACGTCCACTGCTGGACAAAGGTCTCTTGCATGGACTTCCACAGGCCTCGGTCTTGCGCCGCCTGAATCCAGCGGCTCCCTGCGACTCGTTTGATGTCGTCGGTCCACCTGGTGGGGGGTCTGCCAACACTGCGCTTCCCGGTGCGGGGTCGCCACTCCAGCACCTTGGGACCCCAACGACCATCAGCTCTTCGAACTATGTGCCCCGCCCATTTTCACTTCAGTATCGCGACTCGCTTAGCTATGTCGGTGACTCTGGTTCTCCTACGGATCTCCTCATGTCTGATTCGATCCCGCAGGGACACTCCGAGCATAGCTCTCTCCATCGCCCGCTGAGCGGTCCTGAGCCTACTTATGAGGCCCTTAGTTAGTTATTAGTTTACAAATTGCGAAAAACCAAATTAAATTTGAATTTCGCGGGCAGAACCGTGAGGCTTCAAAATACTTAATATGTATGTATCGTACTTCATATGCGTAGGTAGGTTTCCTTACTTTTATTCTAAACTAGCTGATGCCCGCGACTTCGTCCGCGTGGATTTAGTTTTTAAAATCCCTCGTGAACACTTTGATTTTCCGGGATAAAAAGTAGCCTATGTCCTCAACTATAGTACCCATGCAAAAAATCACGTCGATCCGTGGCTCTGTTGTGGCGTGATTGAAGGACAAACCAACAAACAAACACACTTTCGCATTTATAATATTAGTATGATTAGAATATTAAATTGCATATGAAAACACCATAGCATTAAGTCCATACGATGTATTACATCCATACCTACTATGTAGTATGTAGGTATAATGATCGTTTGGCAAAATCTGACGCCTTTGGAGAAGTTTGACTTTGACAAAATAGGGCTATCCACGATGGCTATATACGATAAAGTACCCTTGCCAGCTTAAGATGACCCGTTCATTCAAAGTATCTTGTAGATTCCGGGGTTCAAGTTATTTGGACCTTATACTGAAGATCGTGATGTCTATAATTTCTGAACTACGTAATTAACGACCTTGAAATAATTACAGGACAATTTCTTAAGAACCTGCTTTCTAACAAAAAAAGAATGGATTAAATCGGAATACGCCTTAATGAATTACAGTGAAATACACATTTTGACTTTCATCCCCTCTCCCAAGGGAACCGTGCTGAATTTCGGGATAAAAAGTATCCTATATTATACCTCGTAGTATTAACTTAAATCGTGCCAAGTTTCATTTAAATCCGTCCAGTAGTTTCGGCGTGATGCGCGGCCAAGATACAGACAGACAGACAGACAGACAGACAGACAGACAGACAGACAGACAGACAAAAAATAAAAAAAAAATTGTTTTGGCTTCAGTATCGATTATAGAGTGCCCTCAAACAAAAATTTTCAAAATATTTTCAATGTACAGAATTGGACCTGTTACAGTTTTATTATATTATAGATAGTCTAAATAGTGTGAAATAAAGTCGCAATACGCGTTTGTCTTAATCGCTAGGAGGTACTCGGACGTTTAAATATTCTAAGCTCGTACCTATCTTTTAAACTTATACGTGGGTTTTAATGAGGTTTCCAACATCATTAAGAACACTTCAAAACACACACGCAGTATCTAAAACCAGACGTGTGAAGGTAGCTCCAGTCGGCTATGCTGAGTTTAACGTTATGAAGCACCTCTTTTAATGAGATACTATTAAGATAATTTCAAACTGTTACCATCAGCTGTACCTACCACATTTTAAAACTTTAATTAAGAATACAAATCTTTCATGAATATCATACCTATTACTATTATACATAACTATATTAACTACGTAATATTATAATATCTTTACGTCACGAAAACTTTTTTTTGTTCGTTGACAAGATAGCACTTGTCTGCGATCTCATGTTCTTCTCTTTCCAATATTTAATTGAAAATGCATTCTATAGACGGAAGCCATACCCCTTCCAAGGAGGAAGAGATACCTTGGATGGGGTATGGCAGAATAAATTAAACACAAACACATCTTTTTCTTCACGCCATCGTGCCGGAACGCTAAATCGCTTGGCGCCACGTCAGACGGTAGGGCCGTAACTAGCCACGGCCAAATCTTCTCACCAGACTAGACCAGAAAGAAATTCATTCGAATGCTTAGCACTGCGCCAGGAAAGTAGTCAAAAACTCTTGAAGGACGGCATTGGTTAATCGTTAATGGACATGATTTTCAATGACAGGCAATTTCGTCTTGGTCTACTCTGCCAATATTACGTAATACCCCCGGGATGAAATTTGTCGACAGAATTCCCGTCTTGAGATACCTAGTTCCATAAAAATACCTCAATCAGTAATAATTGTATTTAAGAGTTTCGTTGCTATGAAAAATCAGACTCTTATATTATTTAGACTTCGTCTAGTCTGCAATTTATTTATTTCACTAACACCGACTTGCCGGTTCGGAAAGCAGGGTACCAATTGCCTAAAAGTTATTCCATTGATCGTATTCGTATTTGATGACATTAGCGTCAAATTAAAATAATCCTTGATTGTATTGATTTAAAGTCACAAATTCAGTACAATCGATTTAAATATGGAGCGTTATGGAGCGTATCGTACATGCGTAAACGTACGAATTCATACACGAAATTGAGCTCTAATTCAATGCTGATATGGTTTATTTTACTTTGACGCTAATGTAATCGAAAACGATTACGATCAATGGAATAACTTTAGACAATCGCACGTTCAGATTCTGTTGAGACGAGCGCACAAAAAACTGAGCATACACAAAACAGTAACACAACATCAATAATATTATTATGCAACTCACTCGTTTCATTATTCCCATCATTTTATAGTCGTCAATTGATACGATCATAGGGGCATAATTGCTATTACGTAGTGATTTCAGATCGCCATTAATACAAGTGATTTTGGCGTGTGGGAGTGCAATCGGAAATGAAAATTCAATATCGGAATAACTACGCTTGACATTGCATTGTATAAACGCATTGCCATCCAATCGAACCGATATACGATATTGACTGAACTACTTTGAGAAGTTTATAAAATATTCATATACATATTATTAGTCTGGTCTGGAGGCTTTGGGTGTGGGTAGTGGGTAGTTACCACCATATAGCCAAGCGATGTATCATTCCGGCACGATGCGATGGCGTGAAATCGATTAGGTATACCGACGGGTTTAATTTAAACTGCCATAGTACCTCCATAATATGTACTATAATGTTAATTCCGAGTTATCCCACCAGAACCTTAAAATGCATCGACACTTACCATGAGGTGAAATCGCAGTCAAGGACTATCTTGTTATTGAATATAAAAAATATCTGCAGCTCTTTGTTCTCCCATTCGAGGGCTTCTGGAAGAAATCATTAGTTAAAAGCTGTCTTGGTAAAAGTCCTGATATTTTACCTAAATTTATGGTACAAACTAAATAAATAAAATGAAATCGAAGAAAAAAAATATAACGAAAAAGTAAACATAAATGGACACAGATTTATCTATTGTCACCCCAAAGAAACCCTATTATTGGTCCAAGATCCCAGTGCCGCCAGACCTAAGTTATTTTCTCAGCAATTATTTGTGTACGATAGGGTACTGTTCGAATGTCCTTTCAGTATATGCGTACCAGCGAGATTGTGCCGACGGCCAATTTCCAGATACCAGGTGCTAAAGGTAGGTAAAAACTAGAATAACTTATCTTAAATTCTCAGGGCTGATTTTCATATATGTTTTAAAGAATATTGTAAAAATTATTAAATTAATACTGCCAGACGCTTACCGCCGGCGGTTACTTTAGCCAGACGCTTTGAAGCTCCCAAAAAAATATATAATTTAAGTTAACTTATATTCTCAGTTCTGATTCTTATACATGATACTCAGGGAACTATTGCGATATTATCTGTAAGCTGCCAGACCTATTGGAAGGGTCAAACATCCCCCCAGACACACATTATGCGTCCCCATATGTATGAGCGCTAGAACATGATTCACTTGTTTAAGTGTGTGAGAGATAATATCATCATACTATAATATTATAAATGCGAAAGTGTGTTTGTTGGTTTGTCCTTCAATCACTCTGCGACAGAGCTATGGATCGACGTGATTTTTTGCCTGGGTATAGCTTAGGATCTAGAGAGAGAGAACTATTGCAATATCTTCTGCAAGCTATACCCAGGCAAAAAATCACGTCGATCCGTAGCTCTGTTGCAGAGTGATTGAAGGACAAACCAACAAACACACTTTCGCATTTATAATATTATAGTATGATGATATTATCTCTCACACACTTAAACAAGTGAATCATGTTCTAGCGCTCATACATATGGGGACGCATAATGTGTGTCTGGGGGGATGTTTGACCCTTCCAATAGGTCTGGCAGCTTACAGATAATATCGCTATAGTTCCCTGAGTATCATGTATAAAAATCAGAACTGAGAATATAAGTTAACTTAAATTATATATATTTTTGGGAGCTTCAAAGCGTCTGGCTAAAGTAACCGCCGGCGGTAAGCGTCTGGCAGTATTAATTTATTAATTTTTGCAATATTCTTTAAAACATATATGAAAATCAGCCCTGAGAATTTAAGATAAGTTATTCTAGTTTTTACCTACCTTTAGCACCTGGTATCTGGAAATTGGCCGTCGGCACAATCTAGCTGGTACGCATATACTGAAAGGACATTCGAACAGTACTCTATCGTACACAAATAATTGCTGAGAAAATAACTTAGGTCTGGCGGCACTGGGATCTTGCTCTATATGTATTGTACTGCCGATTTAATCTGAATTTACCA